>JAPQWV010000020.1:14060000-14730000 GCA_027422505.1 Craterostigma plantagineum
ACCCATTCGGATAATGTATTTGTAACTACTTCCAACTACTCCAGTAAAACTACATTCGCTCTCACCCTTATCCACACGGAGTTAGATAAGTTTTTTCCTCTCTCACTATTCTCTCTCTATCTCTCGTTAATTGGATGATCTCTTACATTGAGCAAGCAAGCCTATTTATAGGCACCGAAGGAGAAAAAAACGTCATTGGCTCATACGAAGGAATATTCGAATTGATCTCCTGTTGCTTTGTTCACCATGTTGAAAAGTCAACAATTCACCCCCTTTTCAACATCCGCGTCTTCTTCATAGAGCACTCAAGCGAGAATGAGAGTAACTCGTTCGTAAATACCACGAACGTTTATTGGCCTTCCTTGTACTAGCTACACGTATTTGAATCAAGAATTTCGATCCTACCCACTTGATTCACCTGCGGCCAATCCTAGTGCAGTTGTCGAATCGATTCTACTCGTCGATTCTGAAGAGGGACTTCGATGCAACCCTTCTCCAGTAGGAATTCTCTTCTCACCATCGTCTACATTTCCACCAAGTGCGCGCAATTTTCTTGAACTCATCGAAGTTAGAAAGTTATGTATGATACTCCCATCCAAACGATACAAACCTTCACGCTCTTCTCCCTTCAATAGGACCGTTTCGCCACGTGTGATTTTACAGACTCCCCCTGCTATGAAACTCCCATAGCCCTTGGAATCTAATTGACTCAAGGATATTAAATTCCTGCACAATTCTGGGTTAAGATCACACCACTCAAAGTGTGCACCGCTCCGTCACCATTTTGATTTTTAGCATTCCAACACCTCGAACATCGCGACGATATCTATCAGCCATGGAGACCGAACCCCTGCATATTTTTCGAAACGTATCAAAATATTTTCAGACATGGTACTTCGACCACGAATGTAATATCCATTCATCCTGAGAACGTGTGTCATCGTTGGAGACCGTGAGAACGTCTCCAAGATAATCTTCTGCTACTATCATTGTGGAAATTTTCTCGCCATTCCCGTCCTTCCTCTAAGTCGAACATTTTCTCTTGATGTGTCCCGGCTCACCACACTTGCAAGACATAATGCCCTTCTCGCAATTCTTTGATTTGGACCTACTGCTACTTCCAAATTCCCTGGTGTGGAACATTCCTCTACGATTCTCCTCTTGTATAGCCAACGTCGAATTTTGATCGTTTCCTCTTTTCATGCACCAAGAGAGTTGTCTGCACATCCAAGAAAGTTGTAACCAAATTATCATAAGAATTAGGATGCGAGGTAAGAAATAAAAGGGCTTTATCTTCTTCGTCTAACTTTACGTCAAATTTTATAAGTTGATCAACAAGTCCGTTGAATACGTTAATATGATCCATGTGATTTCCACCTTCCTCCATCTTCAGCCAGTACAACTCCAGCTTCAGGTTTAACTTTGTGGCTAAGTTTTTCCCGAGATGTAGCTCCTTCAACTACGCCCACAAGTCTGGTGCAAAATCCTCATTAACAACGTTATTAATAATGTTATCCGCAATGTACAAACGGATTGTGCTGTCACATCTTCTAATACCCGAATCTCGCGAGTAAGTTGGCCAATAAATTTCCATACATACTGCATAGTACGTGTTTATTTAATTATGTGCTATTATCAATTCTAATTTAGTGGAAGTTGAGTTGAGACTTTGAAGCAATTTTAATTACGGTTTATAATTTTTGGTAGAAACTAGATACAAAGAAATTTTAAACCATATAATGTTTAAAATAATAGAATAAATTGCAAAGGAAATAAGAACAGATTTCGAGATTTAGAAACCTATGTATGTGAATTCGATTACTTAGCTATGAGGAAATGTATATTATATAATAATATTATGAGGATTGATACTTAGGAATGTGATAAGTATGGTTAAAGTTGATATCAACGTCACCTATTCATTCCAACACGCCAAGCATGAGATAAAAGAAAAATAAAAATCATTCATATCATTAAGTAAGAAACCCTCGAACGTTAAGTAGAGAAGAGGAGAGAATTCAAACAGAAGTCACGCGAAAGCTTGGAGTAGGTATAATTCTCTTACCATAATTTTATATTTTCATTTAGTTAATAGCATGCTTTAAGAACTATTAAGCACGAAAATACTATTTGCCTAGACATACAAGTTTTAGTTTTCAAGGGTTGAAGTTCTTGCAATATTTAAAATGTTCTTGAGAAAAAACAGGTTTGATCGAGGGTTTCAAGGAGTTCACGTATTGAAAGTGTTTATAACTTCACTAGGGTCGCGAAGTATGGACTCCATGAACCCTAACTCGCGAACCATTAGTGAAATGGACTTCACGAATCCTAAAGATTTCAAGTGAATGAATTCGTGAAGTAAGGATGAGAGACGTTAGACTTCATGAATTAGGGCTTCACGAATTGTATAAACTTGGCGAACTAGACTTCACGAATGGAAAGGGGGGTTTAAAACATTTCAGGGGTTGTAAGTCTCACAAACCATAGAGATTCGCGAACTTGATAGGAAGCATTAGACTTCGCGAAGTATATGCATGTGGTATTTCACAAATTGAGTGGTCATGAGAGGTTCACGAACTCATGAAATTCACAGGTAAATTGGATTCGTGAAGTGTATGTAGGAGATGATTCGCGAAGTGGGTGGGAGAGATAGAGTCGCGAAGTAGGAGAGAAAGGTTGAACTTGGCGAATTAAAAGGAAATATGTGTATGAGATGAGGACTTCACGAAGCAAGCAAGTCAGGAATTACGATGCAGGGTGAGCTTCGCGAACTAGGAAAGACTTCGCGAATTGTGAGATGTTAATGTCATGAATTAGGGAAGCTTAGCGAATTGTATGTTATACCATGGGACTTTACGAATTTAGATCTTCACGGGTTGTAGAGGATTCACGAAGTTATAAGGAGTTAAGCTAGTGCACGGGTCGACTTGACTTAGCAATTTTAAAACAACTATTTATCTAATACAGTCCCAAACCTAATATTCCAATACTTAGGAAATTCGAGAACTAGATAGTCAAATAATTTAGATAGTACACTGACATTATAATTTTGTGTTTAAGGTCGAGAATTGTTTGCTGAATTCGTAGCAATTAATTTGCGGACGATAGGTAAGTGGGAATTTCAACTACAACACAAAAATTATTTGTACGAGCATGAATTACGTGGCTATCTGCTTTTATGATATTACGTGAATTATTTGCTATACATGATGACATGGCATGCATTTTTCACTGTTCATGTAAGCATGATCACATGCATGCACGACTTGCATGAGCACTATGAGACGAGAGTATGCATGGCATAAGATCGCCTGAGAGCGATAGACTTGCCGATATATGCGTCTGATGTCGACTCACATTTGAGTCAGGGCTACTTCTATGGCATCACGACAACCCTGTATGTCGTCGAATGTATGTATGTATTTGGGCAGATGCCCTGAATTTCGGTAGGTGCGACCTGGAGGGGCGACCTGAGGGAAGAAGCGACACTGAGGGTATCTCTGGTGTTGGCGACCTCGGCGTGTGTTACTAGTGTGAACGTTCGCGGGACAACAAGTATCTCTTTGGGCCGAAACAACAACCTAGGGGAACGCTATGCATCCTAGTGTTAGCCACTCTATGGGGATTGATGTCACCTTTATCTATGATGAACTTGAGCTCATTTATGATGCATAGTAAGTTAGCCGAGGGCCCTGAGAGATATGAGATTGAGTTTGATCCTACGAGTGTCGGGATGCATCGGTGCGGATGCCTTTGCGGAATTACACGTTGCACGGCATTGCATATTTCCACTTACTGAGCTTTATAGCTCACCCCTTACTTTATGTGTTGTAGGTGCGACCACGGTACGTGATCGCTTACGATAGCAAGGCATACTTTTGAAGCTTCCAGCGACTTTTGAGGGTGGTGTGTACATGAATGTGACCTGTGTGTCAGATGATAGAATTTGTTTTACTGCGTTTATGTACCATCCTATGTAATTAGGTTGGGAACGACATTTTGACATGTACAGGATGATTTTCTTTATATAAATGGAAAAATTTTACCCACGTTTTCGCGTACTGTTCACTTTATATTGTTATTAGTCACGTAAGTTAACATTAGAATGGTCAGTAGATGGCAGGACGCCACAGGTGGTATCAGAGCTTCGGTTGCAGGTTCTGCAGACTGTTCATGTACACACACTCAAAAGCGTAGAAGCGGCCTTGCTAGTAAGTTTCTTATTACTGTAAATTCTTGTTTGTGTTTCATAATTTATTGGCCGTAGGGACTATCAGGGTAGATAAAGAATTGGTAGAACAAGAGGCAAGAGTAGTGGGGGTTTCGAACCGAGGTAAGGAATTTGCAACCCCGACAGATAATCGTGACGCTGCTATCCTCCAACTCACTGAGCTAGTACAGCAGCAGTCCGCTCAATTTCAAGAACTAATACAGCAGCGAAACGCTGAGAACAACAAATAGCGAACTATCTCAGGCGGAACGGATTGTAATTGTTAGGGAAAGGTTTCGTAAACTCAATCCCCCAACTTTTGAAGACGCGATTGACCCGACATCGGGCGATGATTGGCTAAGGACCCTTGAAAGTATGTTTCAGGGCAGCCGCATCCCGGAGGAAGAGAAAGTATAATGTGCTGCATTTCTATTGCGAGGAAGTGCGGGCCACTGGTCGGACACCATCTTAGCAATAGAAGACCCGATAACGATGACCTGGGATCGCTTCAAGTAGCCCTTTAGGAGTAAGTACTTTATTGCTCCAGTGCGAGCCCAGAGGATTAATGAATTTATCAACCTGCGACAAGGGGTGATGACAGTGGCAGAATATATTAGGAAATTCGAACAGCTGTCCAGGTTTGCAATTCACATGGTGAGCACGGACGCCTTGAAAGTTGAACACTTTCTTGAAGGCCTGAAACAAGAGTTGTACCGCGACGTAAACATGGCCGGGCTTCACGGAGTCACATACGCTCAAGCTGCAGAAAGGGCATTAGTTGCTGAACAGTTTGAGGCCCAAATTATTCAAGCTCAAGAAGCGAAGAGAAAGTTCGTGCAAGGGACACACTGGAGTGGAGGAAGCCAAAAGAAATATTTTTTCTTAAAGGGCACGGAACCCAATTTTCAGAACAAACCAGGATTGCCCCAGCAGCCTAATCCAAATCCGGGGAGGCCCCCAACAACGGCACTTATCTGCCCAAGATGTACAGGACGACACCTGGGCGGTTGCTTTTCACAAAATGCCAACAGTTGTAAGTGCGGCAAATCAGGCCACTTGCAAGAGCATGCCCCGAGAGCGCATCTGGGACTCAAGCGACGACACAGGCCAGACCACCAACTGTTCCTGCTCGAGTATATACGATAACGTTCGAGGAAGCAGAGACATACTCGTCAGTAGTAGTAGGTACCTTATCTATCCACCATATCCCAACATGCATATTAATAGTCAGGAGCCGCATTCATTTGCATCATCTAAATACGTGGCGAGACTCAGAATTACACCTCAACAATCCGACCGTGAGTATAGTGTAGCTATTCTGCATGGGGCTTCGATCCCAACTAGGTTAGTTTTACGAGACTGCCCAGTACTAGTCAATGATAGAGAACTATCCGTAGACCTCGTAGTTATCCCCATGAACGATTATGAAGTCATCCTAGGAATGGACTGGCTGTCTAAATATGGGGATGTGATTGATTGTAACCACAAGGTTGTCACGTTCAGTACAGAGAGAAGCGAACCCTTTACCTTTAATAGAACGATCAAAAGCAAAAGTATCCCTAAGATTTCGGCATTGAAGGCGCGACGCTTAATCAAGGAAGGATGTGAAGCTTATCTGTTCTTCGCCGCAACATCAGAAAAACGTCAGTTTCCAAAGTTAGAAGAGGTTTCAGTAGTACAAGAATTTCTCGAGGTTTTTCCCGAAAGAATTACCAGGACTCCCTCCTGATCGTGAAATTTTGTCCATGATTGACTTAATATCCGGGGCCGCACCTATTTCAAAGGCTCCTTATCATTTGGCTCCAACTGAATTGAAAGAACTGAAGAAGCAGCTGGATGGGCTACTACAAAAGGGATTCATTCGACCGAGTTTTTTCACCCTGGGGAGCAACAGTTTTATTTGTCAAAAAGAAAGAAGGATTGATGCGTCTATGTATCGATTATACGGAGCTGAACAAGATTACAATTAAGAACAAATGTCCTCCGCCGAGGATTGGCGACCTATTTGATCAGCTACAAGGCGCAAACGTGTTTTCAAAGATAGACATGCAATCAGGATATAATCAGCTGAAGATTCATGAAGACGATGTTTCGAAGATTGCATTTAGTACCTGATACGGACATTACGAATTTTTAGTCATGCCTTCGGGCTGACTAACGCGCCTTCAGTATTTATGGATCTAATGAACAATGTATTCAAGCCATTCTTGGACCAGTTCGGCATCGTATTCATCGATGACATCCTTATTTATTCAAAGACGAGAGAGGAACATGAACAACATCTGAAGACCGTTCTGGAAATACTACGAGAAAAGTAGTTATATGCCAAGTTCAAGAAATGTGATTTTTGTCTGGATCAAGTCGTATTTATTGGACATATCATTTCCGGTGCAGGAATCTTGGTAGACCAGAGCAAGATAGAGGCTATCATAATTGGCATCAATCGACGAACGTAACAGAAGTACTCTTGGATTGGTAGGGTACTATAAAAAATTCATCAAGGATTTTTGGAAAATTGCCTCAACATTGACGAAGCTGACCAAGAAGAACGCCCTGTTTCATTGGAGCGATGAGTGCGAGTAGAGTTTTTAAGAATTGAAGAAGCGACTCACTTCGGCCCCAGTTTTAACTATACCCACAGGGACCAAAGGATTTTCCGTATTCAGCGACGCTTCGAAGAATGGCCTAGGATGCGTTCTAATGCAGAATGGAACGTGATCGCGTATGCTTCACGACAATTAAAGGAATATTAAACGAACTACCCGACACACGATCTGGAACTCGCCACAGTTGTCTTTGCTTTGAAGATCTGGAGGCATTACTTATATGGCTAATGATGCGAAATATTACAGACCACAAGAGCTTGAAGTACTTCTTCACCCAGTCGGAGAAATATGAGATAGCGGCGGTGGCTAGAGCTTGTTAAAGATTATGACTGTGTAATCAGTTACCACCCACGAAAAGCAAACGTAGTTGCGGATGCTTTAAGTCGAAAAGCCGTGAGTGCAGAGTTGCAACGACTCGAAGTAGAAATAGTACCAATGGGCGTGGTTGAAGCTCGGCTAGCAGCATTGACTCTTCAACCTACACTGTTAGAACGAATTCGAAAGGCGCAAGAAGAAGAAGAATTTTACTTGAAAATCAAAGGCACACAAGCGGAGCAAATGACGTCCGACTTTAGAATGAGAGAAGATGGAAGCTTATGCTTCTCGTTTATATGTTCCCAACGACACGGAGCTTCGGAAGGTTATTATGACGGAAGCGCATGCTACAGCTTATTCAATCCACTGGGAGCAACAAAGTGTACAGAGGCTTACGAATTAATTATTGGAGAACGAGCGATATTAGGCCCTGACATGGTACAAAAAATGACGAAAGCCATTTTTTAAATATGAGAAAGGATGAGAACGGCTCAAAGCAGGTAGAAAAGTTACGCAGATCAAAGACGAAGGTAGTTGGAATTTACAGTAGACGACTGGGCATTTCTGAAAGTATCCCAATGAAAGGCGTGAAGAGCTTTGGAAAGAAGGGTAAATTGAGTCCGAGGTATATTGGGCCGTTCAAGAGAAGAAAGTTGGCGAAGTAGCTTATCAGCTGGAATTACCAGCTTCATTAGCTCAAGTTCATGACGTCTTTCATGTATCAACTTTGAGAAAATACGTTGCGGATCCCAGCCATGTATTAAACAACGAAGGTTACCATCAACAAATCAAGCCAGACTTGAGTTATGAGGAAAAGCCTATAGAGATTGTGATGTACGACGTAAACGATTGCGGAATAAAAATATTTCTTTAGTAAAGGTATTATGACAGAATCAGTCCACAGAGGAAGCAACGTGGGAACCAGAGGATGATATGAGGAATCAATACCCTGAATTGTTTCTCCCTGCCTGATTTTGGAGGCGAAATCCTTTTCAAGGGGGGAAGGATGTAAGATCCGAGTCCCGCGAGTAAGTTGGCCAATAAATTTGCATACATACTACTCCCTCCGTCCCGGTAATATATGGACATTTGGGATTGAGTTCGGTTTTTAAGAAATATAATATTTTAATAGTATAGAGGAAGAAAAGTGTATGTGTGTGGCACGTCTTTTAAGAATATTTAATGTTATTATATTGATTGTGTGTGATAGTTTTTTACTAAATATGGAAATGTATAAAAGATAGTGGGACGCCCGATTTAGTAAAATGTACAATAGTTACCGGGACGGAGGGAGTATATGTTTACGCGACTGCATATACGTGTTTATTTATTATGTGCTATTATGAATTCTAATTTAGTGGAAATTGAGTTGAGACTTGGAAGGAATTTTCATTACGGTATATAATTTTCGGTAGAAACTAGTTACAAAGAAATTAAGAATTTTAAACATATGATGTTTAAAATAATAAAATAAATTGCAAAAGAAATAAGAATAGATTTCGAGATTTAGAAACCTATATATGTGAATTCGATAACTTAGCTATGAGCAAAAGTATATAGTATAATAATATTATGAGGATTGTTACTTAGGAATGTAATAAGTATGGTTAAAGTTGATATCAACGTCACCTATTCATTCCAACATGCCAAACGTGAGATAAAAGAAAAATAAAAAGTCATTCATATCATTAGCTAAGAAACCCTCGAAAGTTAAGTAGAGAGGAGGAGAGAATTCAAATAGAACTCACTCGAAAGCTTGGAGTAGGTATAATCCTCTTACCATAATTTTCTGTTTTCATTTAGTTAATAGCATACTTTAAGAACTATTAAGCACGAAAATATTATATGCCTAGACACTATACAAGTTTTAGTTTTCAAGGGTTTAAACTAGTTGGAGTTCTTGCAATAACTTAACTGTTCTTGAGAAAAGCAGGTTTTGATCGAGGGTTTCAAGGAGTTCACGTGTTGAAAGTGCTTATAGCTTCACTAGGGTTGCGAAGTATGGACTTCACGAACCCTAACTCGCGAACTATTAGTGAAATGGACTTCACGAATCCTAAAGATTTCAAGTGAATGAATTCGTGAAGTAAGGATGAGAGACGTTAGACTTCAAGAATTAGGGCTCACGAATTTTATAAACTTGGCGAACTAGACTTCACGAATGGAAAGGAGGGTTTAAAACATTTCAGGGGTTGTAAGTCTCACAAACCCTAGAGATTCGCAAACTTGATAGGAAGCATTAGGCTTCGCGACGTATATGCATGTGGTATTTCACGAATTGAGTGGTCATGAGAGGTTCACGAACTCATGAAATTCACAGGTAAATTGGATCGTGAAGTGTATGCAGGAGATGATTCGCGAAGTGGGTGGGAGATATAGAGTCGCAAAGTAGGAGAGAATTTTGAACTTGGCGAATTAAAAGGAAATATGTGTATGAGATGAGGACTTCACGAAGCAAGCAAGTTAGGAATTACGATGTAGGTAGTGAGCTTCACGAACTAGGAAAGACTTCGCGAATTGTGAGATGTTAATGTCATGAATTAGCGAAGCTTAGCGAATTGTATGTTATACCATGGGACTTTACGAATTGAGATCTTCACGGGTTGTGAGAGGATTCATGAAGTTATAAGGAGTTAAGCTAGTGCGTGGGTCGACTAGACTAGCAAATTTTTGTAAAACAACTATTTATCTATTACAGTTCCAAACCTAATATTCCAATACTTAGAAAATCCGAGAACTAGATAGTCAAATAATTCAGATAGTACACTGACATTATAATTTTGTATTTGAGGTCGAGAATTTTTGCCGAATCGGTAGCAACTAATTCGCAGACGACAGGTAAGTGTAAATTACAACTACAACATATAAATTAATATGGAGCATGAATTACGTGGCTATCTGCTTCTATGATATTACGTGAATTGTTTGCTATACATGATGATATGGCATGTATTTTCTCTGTTCATGTACGCATGATCACATGCATGCACGACTTGCATGAGCACTGCGAGACGGTATGCATGGTATAAGATCGCCTGAGAGCGATAGATATTTACCGATATAGGCATTTGATGTCGATCATGACGATCAGGTATGTCGTCGAATGTATGTATGTATTATTTGGGCAGACGCCCTGAGTTGTGGTAGATGCGACCTGGAGGGGCCAACCTGAGTAGCGACACCGAGGGTATCTTTAGTGTTGGCGACCTCGGCGTGGCTACCAGCGTGAGCGTCCGCGGGACAACAAGTATCTCACTGGGCCGAAATGACAACCTTGGGAACGTTATGCATCCTAGTGTTAGCCTCCCAGGTGATTGCTGTCACCTTTGTCTATGATGAATTTGAGCTTATTTATGGTGCATAGTAAGTTAGCCGAGGGCCCTGAGAGATATGAGATTGAGTTTGATCCTACGAGAGTCGGGATGCATTGACGCGGATGCCTTTGCGGTTAATACGTTACACATCATTGCATATTTCCACTTACTGAGCTTTATAGCTCACCCTTACTTTATGTGTTGTAGGTACGCGCGACCGCGATACGTGATCGCTTATGACGGCAAGATATACTTTTGAAGCTTCCAGCAACTTTTGAGGGTGGTGTGTACATGAATGCGACCTGTGCGGCGGATGATAGAATTTCTTTTGCTGTGTTTATGTAACCATCCTATGTAATTAGGTTGGGAGTGACATTTTGACATGTACATGATGATTTCCTTTATATAAAAGGAAAAATTTTATCCATGTTTTCTCGCACTGTTCATTTTATATTTTTATTAGTCACGTAAGTTAACATTAGAATGGTCAATAGATGGCGGGACGCTTCACGTCTTGACCCCAAGCTCCCAGTCATTTTTCGTCATTTTCTCCGGCTTTGTCGTGTCACCTTTCAAAGCCTTAGCCAGACCTTGGTGAACAAGTATATCCTTTACTCGTCTCTGCCACAGAGTGAAACTCCCCGTACCATCAAATTTCCACACTTTGAAACTGTTTTCTGTGGCCATTATCCTTGCAGAGATTCAACATTTTGGCCCGACACTGGCTTCCTCGTAACGATAAACCTTCTTGATATCTTTTTGAATGTGGAAGATCAGACAAAGCTGCAATCACAGAGCATACTCAGAATATCAATTAGGCTGATCTCGATACAAATGAAGCAACAGTAACAACGAACATCTTCGTTGTCCTCCTTCGCTTCGGATCAAATTCTTCAAATTTCTCCATCCATTTCTCCACCTGTGACCAGCTACCAAAAAATCCTTTTCCACCTGCGATCAGATACTCATTTCCAGATAGCATGACCAGATTGATGGGGAGAACAGCGATGCAATGCGTTAATTTAACTAATTGTAATTAAAATTTATGCATTTACTATTTTACCCTTACTATCTGGTATAAAGAAACCCTCGCGCTGGTCAGTCATCCATCTTTTTAATAAAAGGCATCTGTAAGAGCGTGCATTGAAGCTGCGATTAATCATGAATGGCTTCAGAACAAAGTTGGTACCCTACACGATCAAATTGTCTACAACATCGATCAAATTGTCTATCTCACTTGTAGAGATCGGAGCTATGTAGTTCTTTACGAATTTGTGAACTTCATCATTGGAGTACTGATGCTAGTTGAGGGTCAAGATAGCAAAACAAATACAGTTCTACGTTACTCAATGATGATCCCCCTACTCTCGTTGAGGTACGAATCAGCTCTTAAGAATTTAGGATGTTGTATACTTTTGTTTGTAACCTTATTAAGAGTCGTACTGCTATTAGGTATTTTAATGTTACTCTTGTATCCTTTTGTTGGTAACCTTATTCAGAGTTACCGTACTGCTATTAGGTATTTTTTTAATGTTACTCATGTATGCTTTTGTTGTAACCTTATTTCATAGTTATCGTACTGTTATTAAGTATTTCTAATGTTACTTCTGTATCGTTGGAGCTGTTGCATTAGGTATTTTATTATATTTGTATGTGCTTGCTTTTCATTAGTTTATGATTCTTCAGATATTTGAAACTGTGAGATTTGGCTGAATATTTTCCCTTAACGTAGGTTCTATTCAAACTAGAGTACAACACGGTTCCAAGCCCCACAACGCTTTTATGGTTCAAGGTTGGGGCATTGTTCACTACAATAGATGCTTGGGCATTGCAGACGTAGTAAGTCAAAACTCATTATCAACACATATCGAAAGTAACTAATATACCTAAAGTGGCCACCATGAATGACTCTAAAAGGAGTGTCACTCCATACCCAGGCACCATCTGTAATGAACTGTAGATGAATATGATGCGATTGAGCAGCTTGCCTAAATAGCTGCTTTCGGTGTGGAGCTGATGTAGAAGGGCTGTGGATGTGTCTTCTTACTGGTTATTCATATTGGACGACGGTTCTTATCGAGGAACCGTCACCCATGCTTATTTTATTTTTCACTAGGGTTTGGGCGACGGTTCTTAGCCATGAACCGTCACCCATGCTTATTTTTTTCAGTTTTTCTATGCCACACAAATATTTGGGGAAGAAGATGAATTTAAAGGGAGTATGGGCGACGGTTCTTAACCAAAATTCCGCAACTAGTCACCCAAATGAAGATTTAAATTAAATTAAAAGCCTTGGGCGACGGTTTTTGGTATCAACGTAGCAACCGTAGCCCAAGTTCATATTTTAAAAATAAAATAAAATAAAAAGTATATAGGCGATGGTTTTTAGAGAGGAAACCGTCGTCGGGGGCTTTTGACAATAATCGGCGACGGTTTTCGACTAGAAAACTGGCCTATGACAAACAAAAACTAAAAACAATTAAGTGCCACCGCGTCTACTATAGGTGATGGTTCTTCAGGAACCATCGCCGAAAGTTTTGTGGCCTATTTATCATTTTCTTCTAGTGTTGGCTCTGATACCACTTGTTGAATTTGAGCGGTAATTTTTGATAAACGTATTTTCTTACGTTTATATTTGTCATATTTATGTGGTTTGCATGATAAGTGAAGTCGTTTTGATTATTTCTGCACTAATAATATGGTTTCACAACAAAATCAAACGTTTTACGGCAGTTTTGCGACAGTTTCTTATTTCTCAATGATCACGAGGTAAATGACGTCCGATGGACCTGAATTTTAACCACAGATAGAGGACTTTAATCTTAATTCTGTCCTAAGAGATTTTCAATCCGAGGTCTAGATTGGTAGATATGAATTTTTGAATGTGCTGCTGTTTTGCAGGAAATTCGTCAGGGCCGTGAAGGATTTGTGCGAGGCCGTGACGCGCACCAGAGAGCCATTTTTTGCCTGATTGTATCACAGCCATGAACATTGATCAACTAGGCCGTGAAGAGTGCTTCATGGCCGTGAAAGGAGGTGCTAGAGGCCGTGAAGGCGGGCAGAAAGCCATTTTCTAAGCCTCGAACGCTTCACGGACGTGAATGGTGGCTACCGAAGCCGTGAACACGGGCAGAGACGTTGTTTTCCTCAGGTTTTATGTTGTCACGGCCGTGAAGATGCATAGACGAGGCTGTGAACGTCTTTGTGACAATATTAAAAGTCAAGCACATCATAGAAAACGACTTTAGCAAGTTGAGGATGAGACTTGGACCAACTTAGAAGAAGAAATGATACGCTTGGGGCATAAATTCTGCATAAAACAAGCAAGAGACAAGGAATCTTATTTTGGGGCTGCAAAGGCTGCGTTGGAGGCTAGAAATCTTTCAAATGTCTACTCCTTGGAACTTACGTTGAAAAGAAGAGCAAAAGAGATAATGTAAAATCTCTATATAAAGAGCGTAAGTGTTGGTAACTAGAAAAAGAAAAGGGAAGAAGGTACGTGAAAATATACCGTTTAAGTTCATATATATACACATACACGTTGCCTTTCAAAACCCAAGAACACTTAAGAAGTTCGCTCACCACGTGTTTGATAGAAGTACTCAGTGAAGAACGGGATTAACTTGCCAAATTCAGGGAAGCATTTATGATGTATTCGATGTTAATTATGTGCTTTTGTGTGATCATGATGAGTAGCTAAATATTTTGTATTTGAGATGAGATGAACCTTATTGCGATCGATCGTATGTTTAGGTGTATTTGATGTTTTGCTATTGTTATGACTCGTTTACGAAGCATATGATTTTGATTATGTCTATGTGATTAAAATCATCTAGTTAGCTTGATCATGTCTATGTGTTTAAGTTAACGTAGTCCGGGAAATCATACGCTACGCTCGAGAGAGGGGCGAACGATTAGACCACTCGTAAACGAGCGGAATTAACTCATTACTAGAGATAGGTTGAACTACCCCGTCGGATTATAGTCAAATCTAATAGCGGGATTCACTGTGTTTTAATGCAATCTTCGGTTAACTAGTTAGGGAAGCTTTCCCGGTTATTTAATTCGTTGATTAGTTGTTTGCGATCATTATATGGTAATGCGCAGTTTCGTCGGCTATATAACTCGTATGCATGTAATAGGAATCTCCACGGTCTAATGATAGCGTTGCTGAGGTACACTTGAAATTTGTTTGGGTTGAGCTAGGGGGATTCGAAGTCTCAAATATGTTTGTTTCCATAAGGGTTTCCTCTCCGTACTATTTTATTAAGTTGTATTTTCTAAGTATTGTTATTTACCGTTTCGAAAATCAAACGTTCGTACTGGGATATTTAAGCAAAAGTTTTTCTAAGGTACATAGTTCTCTTGGGATTCGATACTCGAATATTTGCTGCGTCTATATTATTTCGATAGGTACACTTGCCTGTTGAGCGTAGGATAGTTTGTTAGTATTCGTTTTATTTTATTACTCGATCCGCTCGTTCAAGTTTTTGGTGTCGTTGCCGAGGAACTATCGATATTAAAAAAGCCTTAGTTTATTATTCTTGCTATTTTATTACGTGTACGTTGGTGCATGACCCGAAGAAACCCTGCACGACCAATACTGGAAGGAGACCTGGAGATCGAAAGGACTTTTTGACGCAATGTGCGAGAAAACGCAAGGCAAGCCGAAATGGCGACTCAAAATAACAAAGAAATGCCATTAGCAGTGCAAGAACCACCAATGAGAGAACTTTGGAGAAACAATGTCGTAGGAACGATTAGCTCGGTGGTAGTACTTCCTCAGGTGCCGAACAATTTCGAGCTCAAACATCATTGGCTCCAAATGCTTCAGACGACAGCTCAATACAATGGATTCACCGAGGAAGATGCTTATCATCACACCCGTGACTTCTTGTCTGTCACGGACATAATACGGGTACAAGGCGTAAGCCCGAAAGCCATTCGACTCTACCTATTTCCATTCTCTCTACGCGACAATGCCAAGGAGTGGTTCAACCTACTTCCTGAACGATCTATTACTACGTAGGACCAGATGCATGCCACATTCATCAATCATTTCTTTCCACCCTCCAAAGCTCTCAATTAAAAATGGACCTCACCGCATTCAAGCAGAAGGAGGGCGAAAATCTATATAGTATGGACCAGATTCAAGGCGCTTTTGAACCGATTTCCTCAACACGGGATGACAAAGAGCGAGCAAATTCAGCGGTTCCACGAATCACTGAACGACTATACCGTACAATTATTGAATGGAGTGTGCAATGGAGGACTTTGTAATCTCAGCGCTACGGAGGGCTGGAATCTTATCGAAGATTATAGCGTAAACAGCTTTCGACGAGGGATTTCAAGCAGTAGGGATAAACCACCAGGAATGTACGACGTCGCTGAAACTACCGCAATCAATGCCAAGTTCGACGCCCTCCAAGAACAAATGCAAACTTTGATGAATGCGCTCTTGCCTATGCAGCCGGCCGTTAATGCTGTCCAATTACAACCCACACCGAGGACTTTCACAACTATTGTGCCTTCTCATTCGTATCCTACGTATATTCCACCATGCACTATATGCGGAGGAAGCCACGACGCGGCTCATTGCCTAGCCACTATTCCAACAGAGCAAGTCGATTACATGGGAAACTACCAAGGTCAGCGAAACTTCATTCCAAATCGAGTTCATCCTAACCTGGCCTATGGGAATCAACAACAAGCTACACGATTCAAAATCAAAGGTCTGGATACCACAGTGGAAATTTCGAAGTTGCCCCTCAAGGTCGTGGTGATAAGTTGGAGGGAATGCTCGAGAAGCTAATGCGAAAGCTCGACTCTCGCTTGGACAGTCAAGAGGCACAATTGCAAAACACCGAATCTTCCCTACGAGCCTTGGAGAAACAAGTTGGGCAGATTGTCGAATCAATCCAACAACGTCCTCCCGGTTCATTGCCGAGCTACACCGAGACCAACCCAAAGGACCACCACGTGAAGCGGATACGCTTCATAACGGGAGAGAGCTCGAGGAGGTGCAGAAATTGAAGAAGAAGAATGTTGAGCCCGTGAAAGCAAACATCGAGGCCGACAAAGAAGAGGAGACCGTATCTAAGCCACCTGTCAAGGCGTATCAACCGAAAATTCCATACCTAGCGAGACTTAAAAGGGACATCGTTGACGACCAGTTTGGTAAATTTCTCGCAATTTTTAAACAATTACATATTAATTTACCTCTTGTCGAAGCTCTTGCACAGATGCCCCGCTGGGCAAAGTTTTTAAAAGATCTTATCACAAACAAACGCAAGCTCGAAGACGTCTCCACAGTCGAACTACGAGGGGAGTGCTCCGCAATCCTACAAAGCAAAATCCCGAAGAAGTTAAAAGATCCAGGGAGTTTCACTATACCTTGTTTAATAGGGGATCTTGTAGTACATAAGGCATTGGCTGATTTAGTTGCAAGTATAAAGTTAATGCCTTATTCGATGTTCAAGAAACTCGGCTTAGGAGAACCCAAACCTACTAGGATGTGTATACAATTAGCGGATAGATCTGTTAAATATCCTAGGGGTATATTCGAGGATGTTCTTGTTAAAGTCGATAAATTTATCATTCCTGCAGATTTTGTAATTCTCGGCATGGAGGAAGATGAAAATATTCCTCTAATCTTACGAAGGTCATTCCTCGCTACAGGAGGAACTCGATGTTCGTAACGGAACATTGGCATTAACCATAGATAGTGAGAAAGTGACATTTGATATGCCCGAGTCCATGAATAATGCCGAGAAGTTAAGATGATAAGTGCTTTTATATCGATGCATGGAATGAATTTTTATCATTGTAGGGACTTTCGCGGCCCGATTCCTTCAGCTCAAAGCAAGAAATAGAGGAGAACGAGGAACTCCATGACGAAGAGCCGAACGATAACCTACCCCTCGTTGTTGCCCAAACTGATGTAGACGAGAATGTCAATGAGGAACCAACGATCGAGGTGCAAAAGAACAGCGAAGGATCGCGAGAAAAGTTCGGTCGAGGAACCACCAACGCTCGAGCTCAAGCAATTGCCCGATCACTTGGAATATGCTTTCCTCGAGGGAAATGCAAAGCTTCCGTAATCATCGCTTCAAATCTGGAGAAAGAGCAGAAAATTATGCTCTTGGACACACTACGAGAGCACAAGAAGGCACTCGCATGGAAAATAGCGGATATTCGAGGAATAAGCCCGACGTTTTGCATGCATAAAATTCTTATGGAGGATGACTTCAAACCGGTGATACAACACTAGAGGCATCTGAACCCCAACATGAAGGAGGTAGTTAAGGCCGAGGTAATTAAACTGCTCGACGCGAGAGTGATTTACCCAATCTCGGACAGTGCATGGGTGAGTCCAGTTCAGATAGTGCCGAAAAAAGGAGGAATGACGGTTGTCCAACGAGAAGAACGAACTCATTCCGACGAGGACTGTCACAGGATGGCGCGTTTGCATTGATTATCGCAAATTAAATGATGCAATGCGAAAAGACCATTTTCCTCTTCATTTTATTGATCAAATGCTTGAACATTTGTCTGGTCATGAATTTTATTTTCTCGTTCAGGTTATTTGCAGATTCTCATTGCACCCGAGGATCAAGAGAAGACGATGTTCACGTGCTCGTTCTAGACATTCGCCTACCGACGGATGCCTTTTGGACTTTGCAATGCTCTGGCCAATGTTGCATGATGGCTATCTTCGACAAGCTAGTAGGTGACAGAATGGAGGTTCATGGATAATTTCTCGATTTTTGGTGACTCGTTTGAGGTATGCTTATTTAATTTAAAGAAAGCACTTCAGCGATGCGAGGCAACAAACCTTGTGCTAAATTGGGAGAAATGCCATTTTATGGTAAGAGAGGGTATTGTTTTAGGTCATAAGATATCATCAAGAGGTATCGAGGTAGATATAGCTAAAATAGAAACCATAGAACGATTACATCCACCTTCGTCGGTAAGGGCAATTAGAAGTTTCCTAGGACATGCGGGTTTTTATCGTAGATTTATCAAGGATTTTTCTAAAATTGCTAGACCTTTAACGCGCTTTCTTGAGAAAGACGTACCTTATGAATTTACACCCGAATGTCTGAATGCATTTACCATACTTAAGGATAAGCTAATTAATGCCCCTGTTATGCTAGCCCTGATTGGAGCCAAACATTCGAACTAATGTGTGATGCAAGTGATTTTGCAGTAGGTGAACGGGAAAATTATTTTCAGCCGATATACTATGCGAGCAAAACTCTAAACGAGGCCCAGGCAAATTACACTACCACAGAGAAGGAGTTGCTCGCAGTCGTGTTCACCGTCGACAAATTCCGTCCATATCTCGTTCTCTCAAAAGTCATCATCTACATGGATCATTCGGCCCTCAAACACCTCTTCGCGAAACCGGATGCAATCCGAGGTTAATACAATTCTGTTACTCAAAGCGTTCGACGTGGAATTTCGTGACAAAAAAGGTACCGAGAATTGTGCAGCTGATCACTTGTCAAGACTTGAAGATGCAGTCCACGAGGTTACCAACGAGGAAGTCATCCGAGACCACTTTCCGGACGAGCATTTATATACTATACGTGAGGTACTCGATCGCTGATTTTGCAAATTATCTTGTGGCTAGGATCATGCCAAAAGGATACACAAGTCACCAGAGGAAGAAATTCTTCTCGGACTTGAAGTATTATTTTTGAGATGATCCATATTTGTTTAGGATCTGCGCGGACAAGATAATCCGGCGATGCGTGTCCTTTCCCGAGACGATTAAAATCTTGAGCCATTGTTATTCGGGGCCATGTGGAGGACATTACGGAGGTAATCGAACTACACAAAAGGTACTCGAATGTGGTTTTTATTGGCCTACGATTTTTAAAGATGCTCAAAAATACGTGGAGGAATGTGATAGGTGCCAACGGTCAGG
The DNA here is from genome assembly GCA_027422505.1 of Craterostigma plantagineum. NCBI lineage: Eukaryota > Viridiplantae > Streptophyta > Magnoliopsida > Lamiales > Linderniaceae > Craterostigma > Craterostigma plantagineum. The sequence goes on from JAPQWV010000020.1 coordinate 14,079,378, forward strand.
TAATATTTCTAAACGAAATGAGATGCCTCAGAATTTTATTCTTGTGTGTGAAATATATGACATCTGGGGTATTGATTTTATGGGTCCGTTTCCTACCTCTTTCAAGAATCGATATATCCTAGTTGCGGATGATTATGTTTCAAAATGGGTAGAAGCACAAGCTCTACCTACGAAGGATGCTAGGGTAGTCGTCAAATTTTTGAAATCTCTATTTTCACGATTTGGTCCACCCCGTTGCATTATTAGCGACAAAGGTACGCATTTCTGTAACACTCAATTTGCGAGAGCGCTCGAGAAATACGGCGTAAAACATAGTGTTACCACTGCGTATCATCCTCAGGCGAGCGGCCAAGCAGAAGTCGTAAGCAGGGAGCTAAAGCGCATACTCGAAAAGACCATGGAGCATCATAGGCGAGATTGGCCAAACAAATTAAACGACACCTTGTGGGCGTCTCGGACAGCATACGAGACGCCCACGCCCTACAGACTTGTTTACGGGAAATCTTGTCATTTTACCCATCGAGCTAGTACATAAAGCATATTGGGCTCTAAAAAAAGCTGAATTTTGATTTGAATCTTGCAGGTGAGAAGCAAAACTTGCAGATCAACGAGCTCGACGAATGGAGGCAAATGGCTTATGAAAATACCCGCCTCTACAAGGAGCGTACAAAGCTTTACCATGATCGTAAAATCATGAAGCGGAAATTCCAAGAGGGCGCTATATAACTCGCGTCTTCAACTATTTCTCGGTAAGCTGAAATCGAGGTGGTCTGGCCCATTCATGGTGACCCGAGTGTTTCCCTACGGGACGGTCGAAATCACACAACCAGAAAAAGGGACCTTCAAGGTGAACGGGCAACATCTCAAGCATTACTACGACAGTGACATCAAGGCACTGGAAGGAAACGATTCATCTCCTCAACACCACACAACGCTAAAATCCTCCGAACTATGTCTAGCTAAAAGACATTAAAGAAATCGCTACTTGGGAGGCACCACAAGCCTATCTTATGTTTTTCCTTTATTTTCCTATGCATTTTAGTTTTCATGATTCTGGTTTTCGATGATCGCAGGGAACTCAAAATCTCAAGTGTGGGGAGGAGCTGTACAAAGCATGCACATCGGACTATTCAGGAAGTTTGCTTATCTATTTATTTCCTCTTCCTTGTGTTACATAATTGTCACGTTGAGGACAACGTAAATATTAAGTGTGGGGAGGGGAACTTCTGTGAAATTTATGCAAACATATTATGCGTGCATGACTTGATTTTTGGTTTAATTATTTTTAAAATTTTTGAAAATTGGCACGATTTTTTTTGAAAAAATTGTGTTTCTTATTGATTGAAGGGTGATTTCATGTTAGAAATCTTGTGAGTAATTAGGATACATATGCGAGTTGACTTCTTTCTTACATGATGAACTTAAAGATACCTGATAGATTCGTACACATAACCCTATTTTTGTGAGATTTTTGAGCCTACGAGCTTTTTGCTCATTTCTTTGGTTGTATGAATCATGCCTAATTTATTTCTCTTCAGAACTTGCTTGTGTATTACGTTTCGAAACTACTTAAATTGTGATTGCGTGAAAATGAGGAAGGCATAGGGATAAGTCCATAACCAAAGTATCCAACCACGACTGATCACCGTAGTTATCCACTTTGAGCCTGAGCCTTTTATTTGTGAAAATCGGATTATAATATGCCGACCCTGATTAAGCCTCCAGACATAAACCCATTGGAGCGGCAGTAGAAGTGGAGGTTGAGTGCCGGACTTAAGCGCAACTCGTACTAAATTTCCGAGCTGATGTCAAAAAAAAAGGAAAAAGAGAGAGAGAGAATAAAAAAGAAAAGAAAAAGAAAGAAGAAAAAAGAAAAAAAAAAGAGGATATATATTGACTAAGAACCCTTCCTCCAATAATCTTTCACTCTCGAAAGCGTTTTATTCATTTCCTAGATCGAGAGGTTGAAAGAAGAAGGGCTTGGTGAAAAAAACCGATGAATGCAAAAGAACAGAAGTGATGAATAAGAACGACGAACATTTGGCGCATTCGAGATTATGCATGATTCCGACACGACTATAGCTCATATCATTTTTTAAGCTTATTCCTTACATTTCTTACATATCTCAGCCATATTTTATTACCCGGTAAAGACCTTCCGAATTCACGCTTGATCATTAAAAGTGGTGGATTTACGAATCACTTGCAAGCTTATGGTAGGGATTAGATTAGTGCATGACCCGAGAGATATTGTAGAATACCATTTGTATATTGTGCTTGATTTCATTAATGTCCTTGTAATTAGGGGCGTTTTGTATAGTAGTCCTTAGATTAGGACTAGTTTGATATTTATACCAAGTTTGTTTGGTACAAATACATGTAAATCAATTGAGCTTAATAGAGAAAGTTTAGAGAATTGATCCGAAGGGCTTGCAATTCGATTTCTAGAGAGAGAAACAACAGTAACTTTCTCACTCTAATTGAATTCTCTCTCGTGTTCTTAACTTGAGTTTTTCGATCGAATTCAATTGATTATCTAAACGATCGAATTACTATGAATTCTAGCCTAGGATCGTAGAGTTGTTAATCGTAGGACCTAACAATTGGTATCAGAGAAGATTCGTTCTGTTTTGATCGTAAATTGTTAGAATTGGATCGAAATTTTATTTCGAACACTGTTCCATCGAAGAACAGATTTGGCGCGAAAAGTTTTTCGATCTAATAGCTTAATTCTGTGCTTAATTGACTTGAATTTGATGTTTCAGTGCTAGATTAAGTGATAAATGATCATTGCGACTAAATCAGTAGCAGTTTGAACGTCGAATTTTGATTAATTTGATTCTGAAATTTTACTGTTGACGAAGAACATGAAAAACACGTTCTGATTTTGATCATATTCGATATATTTGCTTCATAACGTGTTTAATTGCTTGTTCGTGCGTAATTAGTACTTGATTGCGAGCAATTACCTCAAACCTCACTATCTGATTCTTTGTTTTTGCTCAAATTTGTGTTAATGGTATTCTGTGAATTTTTTCTCGATTGCTCAAATTTTTCTCGCTAAGTTTTGCGATCGGATTAGTTTCTCGATCGATAAACTTAGCGCGAGAATTTTTCTCGGTCAGAATACGGGTCAGCGCTAGAATCGTCAACAGCAGAAACGTTTTTAGTTAGAAATATTTCTCGAGCATTATCCAGCGAAAAACTTTTTCGAGTGAGACCAATTTTGACCTTGCATGCGTAATAACTTTCACTCGAAAAACCTTTTTAGTCAAACCTTTTAACGTTTTACCAGGAGAAAATCATTTATACGCGAGAAACTTTTCTAGTCAACGGATTTATTTTGACTTGTCAAGAAACTTACTAACGTACTGTTTCTTTACGATCGAAATAAATTCACGATCAGGAAATTTTTCTCGACTGAACGATTTTGGGCAATTTATTTCGCTCGTAAAAATTTTCCGCTGACAAAATTTCTCGCACGAAAACAGTAAATACATTCTATATCGACGCAATTAATTTCGATCATACTTTAAAGATTGAATCGAAAATAATTGTCGATCTAATCTTCGAATCAAACGCTACTAACAAATTTCGTCACTTGTGAAGAACTTTACATCGTCTTCAACCCTCAAAACAATCAACGAAGAGCCTTCAACAACTCGACTACTATAATACAAACATGGATGGATACTCACTCGGAAATGACAACCGTCCGCCGATCTTGCAAAGAGGCGAATACACGGTGTGGAGAAGCCGCTTCCTGAATTTCATCGCTCTAAAGGATCAAGCCGAAAATCTACTGAAGTCCCTTGAAGAGGGACCGACACAGTTCTGGGTTCATGTACCCGGGGACGAAACAGCTACTCCAGCAATTCCATCTCCTAGGCGACTAAAGGAGCCTAGAGAATACTCTCTAGAGGAAAGAGCTCGAGCTAAGGCTGATCTAGTAGCCATGAATACCCTTATGCAGGGCATCCCCAACGATATATACAGACAAATCGACAGCCTTACATCGGCCAAAGGGATGTGGGATGAGCTGCATAGGATGATGCAAAGTACGGAAGTTGGCATAAAGGCCAAGAAGGCGAACATTCTCACTGCTTACGACTCCTTCAAAGCAAAGCCGGAGGAGAGTCTATACGAAATGATGAGCAAGAAGTACTTCAAGAAGAAGCCTTCAACCTCAGCCAATAGACTTCGGACTACAAGCTCCAAGAACAAAGAACGTGCTCCGGAGAGTTCCGAGGTCAAGACTCCCAAAGAGACTAACAAATGCTTTAACTGTGGCAAAACAGGTCACTTCGCCAGAGAGTGCACTCTCCCGAAGAAAACAGATGCAAACTACTACTCCAGGAAGCTTCAATTGACAAAACAGAAAGAAACTGGAGTAGCTCTCATGGCCGAACAAGACCAATGGCTCGAGGACACGCCGAGCTCCGAAGAAGAGAACCTAGCTCTCATGGCCCGTCTCGACAACAAACTGGACGCCGAACCATCCACTCGTACGGACGACGACGATGCATCCACGTCTTCAAACGAGGTAGTCACTCCTTCCACATTATTGACCATGTTAGAATCATATCAAACGCAATATGCTAACATGAAACGTGAGCAGAAAAGTATAATGGAAGTAGAGAACAAACTTGAGAGAGCTCAGGAGAAGATAGATAGTCTCGAACAAGAACTTAGGAGCTCTAGTGCAAAAATAGATGAACTTACTAAGAACCTCCATTCTAGAGAGACTAGTCAACCTCAACTAGGACAACAGAGCGAAAAGATTAAGGAATTAGAAGATAGGCTAGCAAATAACTACAATTGCTTGGTTAGAAATCTCAACGAGAAAGCCATTTTAAATTGTAGGATAACCGAAGCTACCTCTAAGATCACTAACTTAGAAGCTCAATTAGAAACATCGAATGCTAAGATTAGTGAGCTTAGTAAGGATTTCGATGCTTGTCAAGCCACTAAACTAACCGTGGAAAATAATTACTCTCCGAGGTGAGGAACGCAAAAACTATATGCCGAAGTAAAGAAATTAGACGATATAGTTACGCGTAGGGGACAATCCGAACAGACAATATTTTTGAACAAGCCCAAGGATATAAAGTTCTATAATCCTATAGAAGGCATAAGTTTCACTAACCCGTGTGTTTTACAAAAGAAAGAAATATACGATGTTAAACACATGGGCTTAGGAATAACCTCTCTTTACTGAATCGTCTTATGAAAATACTTTCGATTCATCCATTAGACAAGGTCCACATGGTCCAGAAATCCCCTTTGACTACAAAGAACTAAATGAAAGGGACAAAAATAGGAAAGAAACTCTAACACCTGTCTGCGATTTAGTTCAAGTTCTACCTCGTGACTCTCAAACACACCACGAGGAAGTTAAAACCGTTAATCATAAAAATTCTCTCTACAAACCCCCTATCATAAAACAGATAGAGGAGTCACAGGCAAAGTTAAAAAGAACGAGAGAATTTCGAAGCTGAAAAGAAAAAATTCTTTAAGGAGATGGAAAATCTCAAGGCTTCCTCGTCCTCCCAAACTACCTCTCACGCTATTACAAAAAGCGTGAAAAATGAAAAATCGCCTTTGAAATATAAAAAATTGTAAAAATAATTCTGTTAAAAGTGCTATGACTAATTTTACTTTACCTACGTCTACAGGGAGCGTAGCGTCAGCACTAAAAACAAAGGCGAGAGTGTCTAGCACTAAGATAAAGAAGGAGCCATTACATTTAAATGTTTCTGAGCATGCTACTCCTTCTGTTACAATAAAAGACACTCGTAGAAATAAAAGAGCTATTTCCACTTTTAAGATAGTTGCTTCTACTTATTCACTTCAGCCGATCACCTTTAGAAGCGCCAACTTCGAAATAGGCTCTACGTCAAAAATTGATCATTCTGAAACAAATGCCACAAGGAAGACTCGTAGGAAACAAGATTCAGCCATAAAGAAAGCTTATGGCGCCGTACATGACTGTACTCACCTAAGGTATCCCGTAGAAATTAAATCCCCAAGCACCTTAGGAGACTATCACAAGAAAATATCTTTTCCTCAATCAAACCCTCCAAAGCATTTGTACGTGCTGAAATTAACCTTTCCTGTAAGGTTCAATCCAAATGGGTTCCTAAATCTCCGCCTAGGTCGACAAAAGCCAAAAGGGTCAAGTCTTCTATAGAGGCAAAACCCAAACCCACTTTTTCAAAAGTGCAATGGGTTATTAATACTCTTCCAAAATAGATTTAGGAGTCATATCTGAACCCAAAACTAAATCTGCTAATCCGAGAGGACCCATGCTTAAGTGGGTACCTAAAACTCTCTAAATTGTTTTTGCAGATCCATCATGTGTGGTACCTCGACTCTGGTTGCTCCACACACATGACTGGTAATCAAGAGCTGCTGAGCAACTACAAAGACCGACCAAACGGCAAAGTCAGATTTGGGAACAACGATTCAGCCCTGATCCTAGGACTTGGGGATATCATTCTGAAGAATCTGACCATCAAAGATGTCTCATACGTCGAAGGCCTCCGCCATAACTTGTTCAGCATAGGCCAATTCTGTGACAAAGGCTTCCAGGTGGTCTTCCATGCTGACCTGTGCAGAATTTTGGATAGTCAGGACACACAACTCCTTCAAGGACTTCGGAGATCCAATCTTTACACGATCAACCTGACGTCTGTGCGGCCCTCGACAGTTGTATGCCTCATTTCTCAGATTGATTTACAGAGGAACAGCCTATGGCATCAACGACTGTCTCATCTAAAGATGAAAGCTCTCCAACGTCTTTCTACGAAAACGTTGGTTCACGGTCTTCGAACTATACAACTAAACAAAGGGAGCATCATTGTTCGGCATGTCACCTAGGAAAAATGAAGCGAGCATCTCATCACGTCAAGTTAATTGCGTCTACTTCTCGACCATTGGAACTAATTCACATGGATCACTGTGGTCCGATGCAGACTCAGATATGGAAGAAAGTATACCCTAGTGATTGTAGATGATTATTCGCTACACGTGGACAAAGTTCCTCCGAACGAAAGATGAGACTGGTGACTTAATTATCAATTTTGTGAACACAACTCAAAAACTGCTGCAACAGACTATTCAAGTTGTTCGAACAGACAACGGCACTGAGTTCAAGAACAATCACCTCAGTGAGTTTTATCAGAAACTTGAATAAGTCAACAATTTTCAGCCGCCAAAACACCTCAACAAAATGGGATCGTTGAAAGGAAAAATCGAACACTAGTGGAAGCCGCTCGTACAATGCTGATCCAATCAGGACTTCCACACTTTCTATGGGCTGAAGCAGTCAATACCGCTTGTTTTACTCAAAACAGGACGGTGGTTCACAAACGGTTCAAAAAGAATCCGTACGAGATTGTGGATAATAGAGTGCCCACATCTCTTTCCTTAAAGTCTTCGGGTGCAAGTGCTTTGTGGCGAACGACCGAGAGCAACGTGCAAAGTTCGACCCTAAAGCATTCGAAGCTACATTTGTCGGGTATTCTTCAACATCAAAAGCGTACCGAGTATACATCAAGTCCAACCGAACTATTAAGGAAAGCTATAATATCACTTTCCACGAAGTGGCAGATTTGGCTTCTGGACAATTCAGTCCAGGACCCGTGCCTAACCTGTTGGTTCCTGCTCAATTCAGTTCAGGACCCGCTCTCAACCCGTTGGCTTCTGAAGACAACATTTCAGAACCCGTAATCACTGGTGTGTTGGCACAAAACCAACAGAAGATGGCAACAACTTCAGGATCAGTGTCAGACAAAGCCACGAGACTTGCAATAGACGACTTGGATTCTCTCTTCAAACCGGTATATCGGTCATACACGGCTACACCTACAATGGATTCTCTACCGAACGAGACCGACGTACCAAGTTCATCTCACACCTCTACCCCACCCGATTCAGAATTGCCACAGAACACCGAAGAACCTACAGTGGTCATCAAGGAAATATCATCAGAGACGATCAATCCAAGTGCAGTATTTGAACTTCCTCAGACAAATGATCAATCGGAGACTACAGGCAATCTAGATCCACAGATGGCTGACGCATCGACTTCAGCCTTGCCTCATGAGCACAAGTGGACGAGAGGCCACTCGGTTGATCAGATAATTGGCGATCCTTCGGTTGGTGTGAGGACACGTCGTCAACACAGTCTTTTCAGTTGCTTCCTGAGCCAAAACGAGCCTACCAAAGTAGCAGACGCACTTCGAGACCCGGATTGGACAATTGCAATGCAAGAGGAAATCAATCAATTCGAACGTCTTCAAGTGTGGACCTTAGTACCCCGTCCACATGGGAAAACAGTGGTTGGAACTAAATGGGTTTTCAATAATAAGAAAAATGAAGATGGTGAAGTGATCCGGAACAAAGCAAGGCTAGTTGCTAAGGGATACAATCAACAGGAAGGCATCGACTACGACGAGACTTATGCTCCTGTTGCCCGTATCGAAGCTATCCGCCTCCTGCTGGCTTATGCGGCTCAAAAAGACTTCGAAGTCTATCAGCTGGATGTTAAAACCGCATTTCTCAACAGCGTGTTAAAAGAAGAAGTTTACGTCGCTCAGCCGGAAGGTTTCGTTGATCAAGAACATCGCGATCACGTCTATCGCTTGGACAAAGCTCTCTATGGACTAAAACAAGCCCCACGTGCTTGGTACGATGTCCTGAGTGATTTCCTCGTGAGGTCTGGATTCATACGAGGAACAATAGACACAACCCTCTTCATTAAATGGCATGACAAAGATCTGATGGTCGTCCAAGTATACGTCGACGACATCATCTTCGGATCAACAAATCATCGGCTCTGCAAGAAGTTTGGGGATCTCATGAAGAGCAAATTCGAGACGAGTCACATGGGAGAGATGCAATTTTTCTTAGGCCTTCAAGTCAGGCAGCTCAATGATGGAATTTTCATCAGTCAGACAAAATACATCAAGGATATTCTGAAGAAGTTTCATCAAGACCAGAGCAAGCCTCTCAGCACTCCTATGTCACCAAGCTGCAAGTTGGATGCCGATCCCTCTGGTAAATCGGTCGACATCACATCTGTATCCCAGTATAATTGGATCTCTTCCCTACCTCACTTCGAGCCGGCTGGACATCATGTTTTCCACCTGCTTGTGTGCCCGTTTTCAAGTCGATCCCAAAGAATCCCATATGCTCGCGGTCAAAAGAATTTTACGCTACCTTAAGGGCACCTCTACCCTTGGCCTATGGTATCCAAAGGGTACGAATTTTAAACTTATCGGCTACACTGACGCTGACTATGCAGGTTGCCGAATGGACAGAAAAAGCACGTTCGATGGTGCTCAATTTCTAGGCGAAAAGTTGGTTTGCTGGTCATCCAAAAAGCAGAACTGTGCGTCCACTTTGACGGCCGAAGCAGAATACGTAGCTGCCACCAGCTGTTGCTCACAGATACTGTGGATGCGGACACAGCTTCGCGACTATGGGTACAATCTAAATAATATACCCATATATAGTGATAGTCAGAGTGCAATCGCATTACTTGCAATCCTGTTCATCATTCACGCACAAAACACAAAGACATTAGATATCATTTTATCAAAGATCACGTAGAAAAAGGCACGATATAGATGTACTTTGTGAACACGGAGTTTCAACTAGCCGACATTTTCACCAAGGCCTTGGATGAGAAACGATTTCAATTCCTTGTCGGAAAATTAGGCATGTTGAATCTTCCGTAATACTGATCTTCTGTGCTATCACATGCTCTATTCTATGTGTTTTCTATGCTTATTTGTCCTTATCTTGCGTGATAAAAATAATAAAAAAACAATATATATAATATATTTCTATATATAATATAAAGGGGTATGACGAAATCCTTTAGGATGCTTTGATCTAAAGTCACTTAAAATTTTACCCCGACATGCGATCGATAATTGCTTAAAATTTGTCAGTCTAAGTCGCATTCTTGTGTCTAAAAGGTCATTTGATTGTTCCACTAGACACAAAGTCACTCTACATACGTGAGGATTCAAGCCTTGTTCCTTTTTCCTTTTTTTGGATCTACTTCTCGAGTGAGTCACACATAACTTACTTGTCTTACCTAGTGATTCTTGGTGTTATACTCATCTTGCGTTAGATCGTCAGGAAAATGATAAGGGAGTTTAGGATATTCCTCATTCGGCCTTATATAAATTCCCCCACGTTAGCCCTTAGTCATCCACTTTGAGCCTTCTCCGAACTCTATACTCTTCGAATGGTTGTTCAAACGAGAAAAGGAGGGGGAGATAACAAAAAAAAAGTAAGATGATGACAAAAGAAGGCATTGGTCAACGCGCAAAAATCAAACCAAAGGAACCGGCCTTCCGACTGCCTTGTAGAAAGTGGCATGGTTCCTGCTGTGAACTTCTCCAACGATAATCTCGTACGCTCGTCAGAACGGCTGGAAGAGGAGCACCATGAAGTGAACTTCTCCAACGATAACCTGGTCTTATATCGGGAAACGAGAAGAGGAGTGCAGCCTCGGGTACGAGCTCCATAACCGAGAACTTCTCCAAATTGATAATCTCTGAAACCTCTATAGGGATTAAGATAAGAGGAGCACGGTATCGGCCCGAGAACCAACAAAAAGAACTTCGCCTACGATAATCTCCTAGAGCCTCATGGAGAAGCGGAGCTTCAGCTTGAGCATAACATAAAAAGGGATAGTTCTTAAAAGAAAAAGAGGGAGAAAAGATTGAAAAGAAGAAAGGCGCCGAAAACAAAGGAGACAGACGTAGAATTAGAAGACGATGAAGAGATAAGCTCACTTTCCTTTAAATTCCTTCCGTTCTAAGTCGTAGCCAAATTATAACCCTTACAACCCTTTGAGAGCAAGAGCGAACATAGTGAGAGTTGTCGAAATGGACCAGTCTATGAACTTAGGACTTTAGTTTGACGACATGACTTGACGGCAGTTTCTTCTTTCAAATGTCTCGTAAAATTTTAGGCGTGACGATTGATCGAATCAAAATAATCTGACCCCATACTAAAAATATATATATATATATATAATAATAATAAATAAATAATAAATAATCAAATTCGCACATTTTGACATGAAATGTTATGTTTCATATGCGTTGAATTGAATAAATGCGAATTTCTTTAGTGTATCGCACATTCTAAATGAAATTTTAGATTGCATTGGTACTGAATTGTTTAAATGCGATAAATTTTTCATTGCTTCTACCCTCACACAATATTTTAAAGTACATGTTTTCGGGGACCATGTATACATGCTTACTTGGTAAATTTGTGTGCTCGTGACTTGAATTGATTTCATATGCTTGTATAATTAGTCAATTCTTGTGCATCATTTGAGGGGGAGCAAGTATAAGACTCGTAGATTAGCTCCAAATATTTTTGACGTTTTTTCTCTGAGTATTTCAGATCTTTCAAAATTAAGGAGCGAGACGTCGACACTACAAAGAGAGGAGCTAGACACAAGACCAAATATTTCAAAGATAAAATTGCCAAAAATAATTGTTGATTAACTTCATTATTACTAACGCTCTCTAAGTGGTACAGATTTTTAAATTTCTGCCAGGAGAGCTAGACGTTACTACACAGAAAATACAGGGAGTTAATTGCATTTATTTCAGTTACTAAGGGGGAGCCTTATAATGGGTTTTATTTTGAAATAGGGGTCAATCTGAAATTCTTTAGAAGAACTTACTATCGAGAAACTGGATACTAGAATTAATTCGCAATCTAAAGTTTCTCGATCGTAAATAGTGTCGGGATCGATTTTGATTAACCGCGATAATTTGCGATCGAAAAATTTGAATTTGTCGTGTGCAAATAGTAATGGGCCTGATCCATTAAATCGCAAAATGTCAAATCACAAGCCCGAAAATAAATCAATGCTAGTTAATAAAAGTTTAACTTTTGTCAGTCGAGAAACTTTTTCTCACACAAAACCTAATCCAAAAAAAAACTCTCTCTCGCAAAACTTTCTCAGACGATACAAAATCTTTCAAAACTTTCAATTTTTCACTCCAAATCGTCTGATTAAGGTAGAAATTCGATTCGGTTAACGATTGCGAATGTTATAACTTGATTTGCATTTACATTTGTAGTTTTTCGCATGATTAGTTAAACTTTTTCGATTGTTCTTCAAAAACTAGTTAAACGTATACTGTTTCACTAAAATTGTGGCATGCTTCTTGGATTTTCTGAGTTAAATACCCATTTTCTGGATAGATTTGATGTTCTTGATGAAACAGATAGTTTAAATCTTCGGAAAAATCTGCATCTGTGACATTAAAATGAGTTTAGATGAAACTGGGTTTTGAAGTTTTGAAGTTGTCGAAGAATTTTGTCGATCGCAAATAATCCTAATTGAATTCCAATTCAATTAAGATACTATTTGTGTCGATTTAGTTTTCGATCGCAAAATTTTGATTTAGTCATCACGATAAAAGATTTTAACCGTTACACTTACCATCGAAAAATCCAATTATAATTTTCTGCGAGCGAAAAACTTATGCACTGAATAGACAATTTAGATGCAAATTTTATCGAGCGTAAAACTTACTATCGCAAAATAGAATTTTTGATTTAATTTGGTTGCAAAAATTTAGCAGCGAAAATTAATTTTTCAACTCTTAATTTTTCGATCGTAAAATTCACCGCTTAGGACTTAATTGATCGGAAATTTCTCGACATTTGACTTAGTCTTTCGTTGACTAATTTCTCGATAAAAATATATCGCAGCGAAAAACTTCTACTTTCAATCGAAAATCACATTCCGCTCGAGAAATTTCGAATCGAAAAATTTTACTCAATCGAAGAAAATTTTTCGATAGTAAATTTACCTGAGACGTAATTTCTCGATCGTAAATTTACACGGAATTTTTCTCGATCGTAAATTGATCGACTACAGTCACGCTTTCAACACTTAGGAAATTTTTCTAATTCTTTTACATTGTAGCTAATAATAGTGGATAAAATTCTTCGATCACAAAATTTAGACGGAATTCTTTCAATTGAAATCAATATATAGGAAATCAAATTGCAATTCAATTATCTCGACCGAAAATTTTCTCGGCATGAACAGTGACTTACTTATTTAATACTTAGCGAAATTTCGAACTCTTTCTCACACGACATATATTTCATTCGAAATTACATTCATGCCATCACGATTTTTGAAATTGAACTTACACTATGCATTTGATATGATTTCAATTCAAAATTCATCGAACATGCTATTACTTGCGATATTACTATAGTTTGATGAAATTTATTCATATTTCGACTGAAAATAAAATTGATCTAATAAATTTTATATATCTTATTTCAGATGGATCGCTACCCGAAATACAACCACATCTACGATCACAACCTTTATCTAAAGGTTCAAGATACGAACTTCCAGCTCGATCTGAGCACGTTTAGGTGTCCAGACGAGATCATCGTATCAATCTTACAAGGCCACCCCATCTGGCATGCGTTAACGGTCACTGCATCAGTGTCGATGGTCTATCTCCAGGAGTTCTGGGGCTGCATACAAGGAGAAGTGGACAATGGAGCCTTTAGATTCGTAACAAGGATAGGGACGCGGCATATCAGCATGGACAAGAGCCTGTTCGGCATGGTACTGGACTTGCCCCACAGTGATAATTACGACCCGCTCCCATTGGATGCCGAGATGATTCAGGACTTCTTGCACATGGGATACCAACCACCGCTCACAAGATTAGCTCAGGTCCAGAGCAGTGGAATCCCACACCCGTGGAAGACATTATTCGGAATAGTGAATAAGTGTCTGTCGCCCAAGCACGCAAGATTCGATAAGGGCAACAACAATATTTTGAGGATCTTCCACAGCATCGCCTTCTCAAGAAATTATGACTATGCTCAGCTGATCTAGAACGACCTCGCGAACCAGATTCGGCAGAAGGAGAACCGGCGCTCAAAGAACGTGCCTTATGCTCGGTGGTTCAACGTCATCATCGGGGAGATCATGGCGCTGCACCAGAACATCCCCCAGCTGCCTCCTGGTGGAAACTATCAGCCGCCAAGGCTAAAGTTTTTCCACAACCCACGGCTCACGAACCTGGACCAACTGTCGATGCCAATTCCACTCAACTTACTCAGGCTGGCCGACCCCGCGGGAGCTGAATATCAGAGATTCTGCCGGGAACACAACTTAACGGAAGAAATGATTAGAGGGCCCCCGACAGATCACCATGTGAGCCCTCCCCAACACCAACCAAGCCCTGACGACGCGATGATAGACGTCGTTGCTCAGGAATTTCAACAGGAGTCCTCTTTGTTCGAACAGCCAATGCCCGACGTGGAAGATACCCTAATCGACGTCGTGGCTATAGAGATGGAGCTCGAGGATCCTGCACTCGAATTACAAGTGGAAGAGCCCGTACATGTTGGCGTGCTCGAAGAAACTTTTGAGGAAGTTCTTCAATAAGAAGCACACCCCGAAATGGAAATGGGGCACACTTCACTTCCACTAGTGACAGATCAGACATTGGAGAACGTCGATCGAGACCTTACTCCTCACACCGCCACCCCGTCTGACACAGAGTCTGACGAGAAAATCAGTCTGATCAGGAGGACTCCCAGAAGTCTCAGTATTCAGTTGGAGTCGGTCTTTCCAGCAGTCACCACCGCACCAGATACTACGCTGACCACAACGACAAGTGTTGCCGACACTTCTTCGCTCAATCTTAAGCCGCAACCAGCTCACGTGGTGTCTGGTTTGCAGGCGCAACTTGAGCCTGCCTTAACACCCATAGAGACGAATCCTCAAGATTCGACTCGAGGATTGGGTGGAAGTCTCATACTGTCACAACCTCAAGTGACTGTGAGCCAACCAGCAGAGTCGGTGTCTACTCAAGGGTTGATAACAGGCGACATTAGTCGTCCTGGTCCATTCACGGAGGCGTCTGCGCCCTTTTTGACGAACGAGCAGTTTCAGGCCGCTCTCTCTGCCGATGTACAGTCAATGGAAGACAATATCACAGAGAGAGTACTTCAAGCAATCAAGGCATCCCGAAGAGATACCGGGAAAGCACCTGCCTCTGAAGGCCCTTCGTCACAAATCAACCCCACACCTCCACAACCCACACCCACCGACCCTCTAGCCACTTCCTCCATCCTCATCAATCCATACAATCCCCATCACCGAGCTCCACGACATTCTCCTCGCCCGTTTGATAGGCCTTTCCATCCGATCGCTGCAAGAAGATTCCCTCTATAGGCGATTGGTGGACCATCCTGAGCCACCGACTGACACCTGCCGAGGCCAAAGCTCCCACTCACGGCGCAGACATGACGATCCTGACGATCAGGACCCTCATGAGAGGGAGAAGAGGCCGAGGACATCTACATCTGGCCAAGGACAAGGCTCGGGTGCTACGCAGACAAGCGCTGGTGCTGGCGAAACCACTACGCACCAAACCCATACTACTCACCAAACCCAAACTACCCACACCACGCACCGCACCGCCGACATCGACCCACCAACCTTTCACCTCAGGACGCCTCCGCCCACACGGCCGATCTACTCAAGCCCCTTGCTTCCGGAAGAAGAAGCAAGTGCTACAATACTTGTAGCTCTAGCAGCTACCCAAGCCACTCCCTCAGTAGCTCCAGACCAACCTGGACCCTCTGGACATGGCGTCAACCCACACGAGGTCCTAGACAAGTATATCTTCGAAGGACAGTGGATGACCCATTCCATGCCCGAGGAGCATCAAAGGCGACGGCTTCACGACGTTCGGCGCTTTCTACAACAAGCGTCTATAGACCTCGTAATCATAGAAGACGACGAGCTTCAGGAAGGTGAAGACGAGCGAGATATCCCAAGGCTACCAGAATTAATCGCTCAACAGGCGGTTCCCTCTCCAAGGCTAACGCCAGGGAACATTCGGATCGACACGCCATGGGAGAACATCCAAATAAAAATTCCCTTCCTAGAAGAAGTTCGTGAGAATATTTGGAGGTCTCTGGACAGAGTCAAGAAGCCGAACGAGTTCGAGCTTAGAGGGATCTCTCATTGGGATCAGCAGAAGAGGATGACCTACCTCTGAATACTGACCAAACGAGGACCTGATGTTAGGCTGGGGATGGCTAAGGTACAAGCCAAGAGCCATTAAAAGAGTCTCTCTCCAATAAGCCAACTACTCAGCGTCTACTGTGACAAAAGAGGACTTCCAACACCTCACTACATCAGCGAACGAGTGGATAGGA
Organism: Craterostigma plantagineum; assembly: GCA_027422505.1. Classification (NCBI taxonomy): domain Eukaryota; kingdom Viridiplantae; phylum Streptophyta; class Magnoliopsida; order Lamiales; family Linderniaceae; genus Craterostigma; species Craterostigma plantagineum. The sequence goes on from JAPQWV010000020.1 coordinate 14,095,638, forward strand.
CCCGAGAGGAACTGAGCGAGAGCGACCTGCCGTACATCCCCGCTGATGAAGTGTACCATCTTTATCAGCTATACGTAGAGAAGTACAAAGGTCCTCAGGGCTTCATCAAGAAAGAAGGCCTCGAAGGTCTCTACCGGTTCATGATGCGCCAAGTCAAGTACTATGCCACACACGACCTTCAGATGGCTCTGGAGAGAAATATGAAGAAGGTCAACATGACCACTCCGCTCAACAAAGGACCTGAGATCGAAGGGCTTCCCAACAATCACATGCACATCAGCTTAATCCTAGGCATCACCTACCACAATCCAATAGCAAAAAAGAATAGGTTGATGCTGAAAACTGAAATCAACAGGTTTTGTGATGGGACGCTCAAGGTCATCAGGAGGAATATCGAGCAGAGGTTGGAAGAAATAAATAGAGACACTATGTTGAGGATCCACAGGTTCATGAGAGAACAGCCGCTCCTAACGGAATTGCTTGAAGATATCGAGGAGCGACTGGAGCTGAGGATCACGCTGAGGAACTACGAGCATGCGCTAGGCTTGCGCAGATCATATTACGCCCGACGAGGACAAACGGCGCGGAGACGCAATCAAGCACAAAGGGGGAGATTGTAGAATACCATTTGTAATTGTGCTTGATTTCATTAGTTGTCCTTGTAATTAGGGGCGTTTTGCATAGTAGTCCTTAGATTATGACTAGTTTGATATTTATACCAAGTTTGTTTGGTATAAATACATGTAAATTAATTGAGCTTAATAGAGAAAGTTTAGAGAATTGATCCGAAGGGCTTGTAATTCGATTTCTAGAGAGATAAACAACAGTAACTTTCTCACTCTAATTGAATTATCTCTCGTGTTCTTAACTTGAGTTTTTCGATTGAATTCAATTGATCATCTAAACGATCGAATTACTATGAATTCTAGCCTAGGATCGTAGAGTTGTTAATCGTAGGTGCTAACAGATATCACCAACATCTTAACCCATACACTTAGTGATTTGGGTGAATCTTTGTGAGGTGCGGATCTTGATAGGTATTTCTAAGGACGTCCTGTGGTTAGTTTTTGATTTCAAATATGCTTTCTGACTTTACTTGCATTATCTCATTATCTCATGCGTAATTTCATTCTTGATTGATACGTTGCATGATTTTATCCTTTATATGCCATTTGCATTTATTTGCTTGAGGACAAGCAAACGCTTAAGTGTGGGGAAATTTAATAAACGTATTACGTTTATATATGTCATATTTAAGTCGTGCATGATAAGTGAAGTCGTTTTGATTATTTCTGCACTAATAATATGATTTCACAACAAAATCAAACGTTTTACGGCAGTTTTGCGACAGTTTCTTATTTCTCAATGATCACGGGGTAAATGACGTCCGATGGACCTGAAATTTCAACCATTGATAGAGGACTTTAATCTAGATTCTGTCCAAAGAGATTTTCAATCCGATGTCTAGATTGGGAGATATGAATTTTTGAATGTGCTGCTGTTTTCCAAGAAATTCATCAGGGCCGTGAAGGATTTGTACGAGGCCGTGACGCGCACCAGGGAGCCAATTTCCTGTCCGATTGTATCACGGCCATGAACATTGATCAACCAGGCCATGAAAGGTGCTTCCTGGCCGTGAAAGGAGGTGCTAGAGGCCGTGAAGGTGGGCAGAAAGCCATTTTCTAAGCCCCGAACGCTTCACGGCCGTGAACGGTGGCTACCGAAACCGTGAACACGGGCAGAGACGTTGTTTTCCTCATGTTTTATGTTGTCACGGCCGTGAAGATGCATAGATGAGGCTGTGAACGTCTTTGTGACCATATTAAAAGTCAAGCACAGCATAGAAAACGACTTTAGCAACTTGAGGATGAGACTTGGACCAACTTAGAAGAAGAAATAATACGCTTGGGGCATAAATTCTGCATAAAACAAGCGAGAGACAAGGAATCTTATTTTGTGGCTGCAAAGGTTGCGTTGGAGGCTAGAAATCTTTTAAATGTCTACTCCTTGGAACTTACGTTGAAAAGAAGAGCAAAAGAGATAATGTAAAATCTCTATAAAGCGCGTAAGTGTTGGGAAGAAGAAAAAGAAAAGGGAAGAAGGTACGTGAAGATATACCATTTAAGTTCATTAACATACACATACACGTTGCCTTTCAAAACCCAAGAACACTTAAGAAGTTCGCTCATCACGTGTTCGATAGAAGTACTCAGTGAAGAACGGGTTTAACTTCGAAGCCAAATTTAGGGAAGCATTTATGATGTATTCGATGTTAGTTACGTGCTTTTGTGATCATGATGAGTAGGTAAATATTTTGTATTTGAGATGAGATGAACCCTAGCGCGATCGATCGTACGTTTATGTGTATTTGATGTTTTGCTATTGTTATGACTCGTTTTTGAAGCATATGATTTTGATTATGTCTGTGTGATTAAAATCATCTAGTTAGCTTGATCATGTCTATGTGTTTAAGTTAGCGTAGTCCGGAAAATGTACGCTACGCTCGAGAGAGGGGCGAACGATTAGACCACTAGTAAACGAGCGAATTAACTCATCACTAGAGATAGGTTGAACTACCCCGTCGGATTAGAGTCAAATCTAATAGCGGAATTCACCGTGTTTTAATGCAATCTTCGGTTAAGTAGTTAGGGAAGCTTGCCCGATCATTTAATTCGTTGATTAGTTGTTTTCGATCATTATATGGTAAGGCGCAGTTTTGTCAGATATATAACTCATATGCATGTAATAGGAATCTCCGCGTTCTAATGATAGCATTGCTGAGGTACACTTGAAATTTGTTTGGGTCGACCTAGGGGGATTCGAAGTCTCAAATACGGTTGTTTTCATAAGGTTTCCTCTCCGTACTATTTTATTAAGTTGTATTTTCTAAGTATTGTTATTTACCGTTTCAAAAATCAAACGTTCGTACTGGGATATTTAAGCAAAAGTTTTTCTAAGGTACATAGTTCTCTTGGGATTCGATACTCGAATATTTGCTGCGTCTATATTATTTCGATAGGTACACTTGCCTGTTGAGCGTCGGATAGTTTGTTAGTATTCGTTTTATTTTATTACTCGATCCGCTCGATCAAGTTTTCGGTCTCAGCGGAAGGTAACTTTGGACCCGCAACAATTTTGATACGACAATATAAACCCGAAATGACACCGAGAGAAAACACAAGATATTTACGTGGTTTGACCAATACCGCCTACATCCACGGAGAACATCAGCTTTACTATATTGAGAATATTACACCGTACAAATAAACTCGTGTTTAAACTCAAACACGAGGCCCCTTACCCACTCAGATAATGTATTTGTACCAGTAAAACTACAATCGCTCTCACCTTTATCCACCCGAACTTGGATAAGTTTTTTTCTCTCACTATTCTCTCTCTACCTCTCGATAATTGGGTGATCTCTTACATTGTGCAAGCAAGCCTATTTATAGGCATTGAAGGAGAAAAAAAACGTCATTGCTTAGTTCATAAGATGAAATATTCAAATTGATCTTGCTTTGTTCTCTATGTTGAAAAGTCAACATCAAGGAAAGCTGCTTGAACGACGCCATCAACGGAAAGATAAGGTTGAAGGCGACAATGGACGTCATCGACCCAATGAGCACAAACAATTATAACAATAACTCTTCCATAATATTTGACCAACATTATCATATTTCTTTATTTAACTGCTTAGCCGCCATTATTCCTCCTCCTACGAAGATTGTCAATTTCCATAACGATAATATTAATGGGATGATTAAGACAAGGGCTTTGAACCCTTCCGTAGAAGCTTTTGTTTTTCAAGCTTTTGAGGGGGTTATACGACTATAATAGTGGTGATCATAATTCTAACATCAAAGATAATCTCAACTGCGTAAAGGTGGAAAATGATAAGCCCTAGAAGAAACGGCGGAGGTTGCCTTCGCACAAATACGAACACATTGTCGCCGAGAGAAAGCGCAGGGAATTGCTCGGTCATAAATTCGTCGCACTTTCCACTTTAGTACCTGATCTGAAGAAGGTATATATACATATATATCTTCACATATATATATACGTATATAATGATATTAACGTCGTCGTCTATATATATATATATATATTTGGATAAAGCGTCTGAGTTGGGCGAGACAATAACATACATGAAGCACCTCGAATAAAAGATCAAGAAATTGGAGGCAAAAAATAATAACGAGCGCAGCACGGAAGAACCGTTGGTAACGGTGGTGAAAAAATCAAAGATGGCGACACCGGAGATAGAAGCAACGGTGTGCGGTGGGCAGGTGGTGCTCAAAATCGGATGCGAGAAGAGGAAGGGCAATTTGGTTCCAGACGACGACCAACTTTGCTGCCTGGACATTCTCAGCACAAGCATCAGTACCTCGACAGCTTCAGGCCTAGCCCTGAAGGGGCCGAAAGGGGCGTCCGCCCCGGGCCCAGTCATAAAGGGGGAGGGGGAATGTTTATAGTATACTATTACTAGTGTGCTAGCTAAGTTAATAATTTGGGAAATTCCAATGGTACCCTCGAGGTTTCTAGTTTTTTCGGTGGTACCAAAGTTTTTTTCTATTCCCTCTGGTACCCTCGAGGTTTCGACTTTTTCTCGTTGATACCCAAAACTGAATTAAATACTTAAAATAAACAGAAATTCAAAAATAAAATATTTTTTATAAAATTATAATTTTAATTATAAAAAATAGTATATAGTTGGAAAAAATTATATAAATATTTTTTGAAATATTTAAAATAATCATAAATTCGAAAATAAAATATTTTTAATTAAAAAATAATTTTAATTATAAAAAATAGTATATAAACTAAAAAATTAAATATGCAAAAATCCAAAATTAAATATGCGAAAAATCAAAAAATCAACAGAACAAACACGATCCAAAGAACTCATAAAACAAGAACGAGAAGAACAACGAAACACCAAATAAAAGGAGAAAAAAAAAGCAAAAACTTATAAACTAAATATGCGATGGTTCTTCCCCATCCTCACCAAGCGGTGAAGAGGGATGGAGGAGATGGGCTTGTTACTTGAATCTAGATCTCCTAGATAAAGAAATTTCTAAAATGGCCGGTTGGTTATTTTTTGGGCGCTTGGTTTGGCTAGTTAAAATTAAATTCAATTATTTTTCAATTGTGTTTTTAGATTTTTTGCATATAGTGTTATTTTTTATAATTAATATTCAATTATTTGCATATTTAATTTTAGATTTTGCATATTTAATTTTTTTAGTTTATATACTATTAAAATTAATATTTTAAAAAAATATTTTATTTTTAATTTATGATTATTTTAGATATTTTGGAAAATATTTTAAAAATATTTAATATAATTTTCCCAACTATATACTATTTTTTATAATCAAAATTATTTTTTTAATAAAAAATATTTTATTTTTGAATTTCTGATTATTTTAAGTATTTAAATCCAGTTTTTGGTAGCAACGGGAAAAAGTCGAATCCTCGAGGGTACCAGAGGGAAGCAAAAAATACTTTGGGTACCTACGAGAAAACTCGAAACCTCGAGGGTACCTGGGAACTTCCCTAATAATTTTTTAAAGAAAGAAAGCCCATCAATATCTACCCACCAATCAACCCAAAAATATCCAAATAGATTGGGCCATAATCTTAATATAGCCCACAATACTCAAACCTTAATCATGCCTAGTTAAAATTATAAGCCCAAATAATAATTAGTATACAAGAAGAACAAGTACATACTATCTTTCCAGCGAAAAACACAAGCTCTCTTCCAACGTTCTTCTTCTTGAGCAACAACATTATTGACTGCAATTTTTCTCACAAATAAGATCGGGTTCTTTTAAAATATGTCCTTTGACTAGAAAAACTTTTAAAAAGTGGACTCTTTGACGTTTTTTTTTAAGTCAATAGCCCCCATTTTAATTAGCTGTTAATTATCTTTTCTTAACAATGTTTAACTTAGGGAAAAAAAATAAAATAATGAAAATAAATAATTTTAAAAGAAAACAGAAAAAAACTGAGTTGCATTAACACCCAACTTCCAGCTTCAACTACCGTAGCCTCACTAACACCCAACTTCCATTTATTACAATCGTAGCCTCATTGAATACCAGTCGAAAACCCTACTTTAACACTTAACAGCATTATTCAGTCGATTCTTTATGGAGAGTTGTTGAAGAAGAAGTACTCTTGAAAGACGACGTAGCCTCACGAACTGTAAATTTCTTTTTTTTTAATTTGGCACTTTACATCCGTGTTTTTCAAGTTAACTAGCTACGAAACTGAGTGGATACTGATCTATATGTTTTATGACAGCGATTTCGACGAAATTTGAGTTCAATTTGATACGTTTTTTAATCTGCAATTAAAAAGTCTGGGTTACCTGCAGCGGATCTGCACATGCGCGGGTCCCCTGATTATATGCACGGGTTCCCTGGTTCAAGGGACCCGCGCATATATTCACGGAATCCGCGCGAAAATGTAGGGGACCCGTGCACATACGCAGGGGACCTACACGCGTATGCAAGGGACCCGTGGACATATGTAGGAATTTTCATATCACGCATATGTTAACAAAAGAAACGACACATTATTCTTTTTCAGAGTCAGATCTAGAGGCAAATGAAGTCCAGTTCCACAAATCATTGTTCTTCTTCAGAGGCAATGGAATCAATTTCTAAAAAAGTTATAAAATGTAACCATGGTGTTGTGGCAAAACTGCAGATCTGGAGAACGGTTCTATGGTTGTGGTTATTGGCCTGTAAGTGAATAGTCTAATGCATGGTTAGATATGATGGTTTACTTTTGTATTATCTTACGGGTATGTTGTTTTGTCGGATAGCAATTGCAAATTTTTTAGGTGGAAGATTGATGTCGCAGGAGACGAAATTTGTGTGGAAAACACTTCCAAAAGATTGGAACTTTTGCAATTAGAGAATGAAAAAATGTTGGAGAAGATTCAAGCTTTGAAGTTTAAAAAACAGATCTTGGAAGAAAATGTTGTCAATTTGAAGCTAAGGTGGCTAAACAAGCAAATGCAGAAAAAGCTTTAGTTTTTGTTCTAACCGCATCATGGATTTTGTTTGGAGTCTTTATTTATATGATTAGAAAATGAATAAGCAAAACTTGTAGGCAATTAAGTGGCTAAAATAAGAAGTGAGTCAATTGTAGTAAGTTAAGTAGGCTAGTAATGCATTGATATTTGAATGTTTAGGATATATGAATTACTATTGTATTATAATGTATCGTTTTTAATAGCATCTTAAATATATTTATATTGAAACATACTTAATATGATACTTTGCGTATACATAAAACATACTTAGAATTTCATATTTACAAGTATAGAGTCCTATGAATACATGCCACCAGTGTAAATGAGCAGGGGACCCGTGCATACATGCAAGGGACCCGTGCATACATACGGGAGACCCACACATAAAGCTTAAAAACAAGAAGAATAGCGCCTATTGTGTAATCAATTGAAATACTAAATAAAAACAAAGAGTATGAAATGCAACAATCACAATAGTCAGTTAGGAATCAAATCTAACCTTCCATAGTGTTGACGCCCTCATCCCACATCAATCGGTCGCGTGAGATGCTTATCAACTTCGGTTTCTTTTAAAAAAAAATTATTATGTAGCTTTTGTTATAACAACATAGCTTTTGTAAGAGCATCATATTCCAATGATGATCAATATACACTAGTTTGTTTGGCACACCTTATGTATGTGCATGAAAAATAAACTTGATAATAATGGATGATTTTTGTTTGAGATAAAAATATAACTTGTTTTGTCATTCGTACAACGTGGATTGAGTTGATTTTTTTATTATAATTAAGTTAGAAATTGACACACCAAATTCCTAATTGACGGTTTCTATAAGGCACTCCCACTTAATAAAATAGAAAGATACGTTTTGTAGGCTAGGGTAAACTTCATTCTGAAATATGGAGCTCAATCAATATGATACTTTGTAATATACATAATATTTAGTACTGTAATTATTATGTAGCTTTTTTAATAACATCACAGATTTATTATATATTGAAACAAATGAGGAATATTAAAAACAAGAGCATCGAATTCCAATGATGATCAAAATACATATTTTGTAGGCTAGAATAAGCTTCATTCTGAAATATGGAGCTCAATCAATTCTTCTTCAACATACCTATTCTGATATAAATAATTGATTTCATTAGTATGGTACTTTTGTGGTATACACAAAACATATTTATAGTTTCATGTTTACGGATTTAGAGTTTAGGAATCCTTGTCTTGCATGGAAACTCTTGAAATGAGCAGGGGACTCGTGCATAAATTCAAGGGACCCGTGCATAAATCCAAGGGACCCGTGCATAAATCCAAGTGACCCACACATAAAACTTAAAAAACAAGAAAAATACCACCCAAATTGTCAATAGAAAAATGTTCTTAATAAACCCAATGCACACCAAAACATGTGAGTATTGTACTGTACGTAAATGAATAAGTAAAAATTGTATGCAATATGAGATTGAACTAAGAGGTGGGTATTGTAATCAATTAAGTAAGTTAATAATATGCTTACATTTAAGGTGTAAGATATATGAATTAGTATTATAATTTATTAAGTAGCTTTTTTAATATATGCGCGGGTCTCTTGCATATATGTCCGGGTTCCTTGAACCAGGGGACCCGTAAATATAATCAGGGAACCCACGCACCGCAGCGCAGGTAACCCATATTTTCTAATTGCAGATTCAAAATATGTGCGGGTCCCCTGATAATACACATATATGTACGGATTCCTTGAATATATGCGTGGGTCCGATCAATATATGCGCGGGTCCCCTGAATATATGCGCGGGTCCCTTGAACCATGAGACCCATGCATATGAGTGCGAGTCCCTTGCATATGTGTACGGGTTCCTTGAATATAAGTGCGGGTCCCTTACATATATGTCCGGGTCCCTTGAACCAGAGATCCGTGCATATAATCATGGAACCCGCACATGTGCAGATCCGCAGCGCAGGTAACCCATATTTTTAATAGCAGATTCAAAATATGTGTGGGTCCCCTGATAATACACATATATGTACGTGTTCCTTGAATATATGCGCGGGTCCCTTGCATATATGTGCGGATCCCATCAATATATGCGTGGGTCCCTTGAATATATGCGCGGGTCCCTTGAACCATGAGACCCATGCATATAAGTGCGAGTCCCTTGCATATGTGTACGGGTTGCTTGAATATATGTGCGAGTCCCTTGCATATATGCGGGGGTCCCATCAATATATCCACCGGTCCCTTGAATATATGCGCGGGTCCCTTGCATATATGCGTGGGTCCCCTGAATATATGCGCGGGTCCCCTGAATATATGCTCGGGTTCCTTGCATATATGCACAAGTTCCTTGCATATATGTGCGGGTTCCTTGCATAAATGCACGGGCTCCTTGCATATATGCGGGTACCTTGCATTGCATTTATGCGCGGTCCCCTGAATATATGTGCGGATCCTTTGAATATATGCACGGGTCCCCTGAATATATGCGCATGTCCCTTGAAGCATGAGACCCATGCATATGAGTCCGAGTCCCTTGCATATGTGTACGGGTTTCCGTGAATATATTTGCGGGTCCCTTGCATATATGCATGGGTTCCATCAATATTGCACGGATCTCTTGCATATATGCGTGGGTCCCCTGAATATATGCGCGGGTCCCCTGAATATATACGCGTGTCCCCTGCATATATGTGCGGATTCCTTGCATAAATGCACGGGCTCCTTACATATATGTGGGTACCTTGCATTCATGCGCAGGTCCCCCGAATATATGTGCGGGTCCCCTGCATGTATGCGCGGGTCTCCTACATGTATGCGCGGGTCCCCTGCATATATACGCGGGTCCCTTGAACCAGGGGACCCGTGCATATAATCAGGGGACCTGCGCATGTGCAGATCCCCAACACAGGTAACCCGGCTTTTTAATTGCAGATTCGAAAAAGTATCAAATTGAACTCAAATTCTATCGAAATCACTATCATAAAACATATGGATTAGTGCCCACTCAGTTTCGTAACTAATCGACGTGAAAAAACACTGATATAAAGTGCAACATCGCAGATGTTTAAAAATTGTGCAGATTCTGTCATCATCTACACAGTATGCAAGTGGAAAACGAAACAATTCTAATACCGCTCGTCGAATAAAATGAATCTTGTTAGTAAAAAGTGAATTGAGGAGGAGGAAGAAGTTAAATAATAAAAAGTGAAAGTAAAAAGAGAATTTTTTCAGCGCTTTAAAAAGGAGGAAGACGATGAACAGTGTAAGTGAACAGTAATTTTCATTAATTGGATTAATTGAACGTTGAGGTCTTTAAATTAAGGGTAGCATTGTCGTTTTAAGCTAAGTTAGTAAGGGTATATATGTTTTTTTTCTAGAGAGGAGGCCATTTTTTTAAATTTCTAATTCAGAGGTCCATTTACCCAATAAATCCAATAAGATCTTCGAAATACCAAATCTCGAGTTCAATCTTGTGGCAAAGGTATCAGGTATGTACAATCGCCCTTTTTGTTTTTTATTAAAGATTTTCTTTCTCACTAACCCTTTGCTTATTTATTTTTTTATTTCGTTTTCCTTTACAGTTTGCATTTTTGGGGATTGGGAATTACAAAAGCAGCAAATCTAGGCCGAGCAACTGGAATTTTAAATGATCAGGTGGTATTTTTCCTATTCATTTGCGATTGACAGTGTCGACTCCTTTCTTGTTTGTGTGTGATTTTTAATTAACTGAGCTATGTCGTCTAATTATCATTTCTCGTAGTTAAAAGTGAAAAAGAAAACATCAGCAAGAAAAAGAATCGCAAAAAGGAGCAATTGATAAATTTGTTGTTAAAAGAGTTGAACATCTAATGTGGATGTTGATCATGACATATTGCGTGAATCATTTAACAATAATGAGAATAGTGAAAACAATGTGGCTGAGAATAGTGTCAGTTTGAATGAGCATGTTAGCAATGCATCTAATGATGCAAATCTGAAGGCTCAGGAACAACCTAAGACTCATACAGACATATACGATCCTAGAAAAAGGGATAATCTTGATAATAAATCTAGGGATATTTTAGTTGATAAGGGGCCTACTAGAGATTTGAATCCTGTATTCCCTAAGGATAACCTCTCGATGCATTTTTCTTACTTGTATTATTCACGAAAGTTAAGTAATGGAGAGACTAGTGATAGAAAATGGTTAGTTTATAGTAAGTATGATGATAAAATTTATTGTTTTTGTTGCAAGTTGTTCAAATCAAATAATAGTAAAAGTTTATTAGCAAGTGAAGGATTTAGAGATTGGAAAGATACTCAACGACCATGAGAATAGTGTTGAGCATATCATTAACATGAATACGTGGAATGAATTGCGATTGAGGTTAAAAAAACTAACCAAACAATTGACAAGGACTTGCAGGAAGAGATTAGAAGAGAGAAAGATAAATGGATACAAGTCTTAGTGAGAATTATCCCTATCGTAAAGTGTCTTTCTAAAAATCATTTGGCTTTTCGAGGAACTAACGAGATACTTTATCAAGATAATAACGGTAATTTCCTTGGGATTAATTGAGATGATTGCTGAATTTGATGTTTTTATGCAAGATCATGTTAGGCGCATTCAAAACCATGATATTCATCATCATTATCATGGCCATATAATTCAAACTGAGTTGAATTTTCTTTTAGGAGATGCTGTAAGAAGTTCTATTATTAAGATCATTTAAGTGGCAAAATATCTCACTAATTCTTGATTGTACCCCAGATTTTGAGTCATCAAGAACAAATGTCTTTAGTAGTTCGATGTGTAAACATGTCAAATAATGAAATAAAAATAAGGGGACAAAGTTATGACAATGGTTCTAACATGAAAGGAAAAAAAGGGGTGTAAAGCGATTACTTGAAATAAATCTTAGAGCATTATATATTCCATGTGCTTGTCATAGTCTTAATCTCACACTTAGTGATATAACACACTCTTGTGTTAAAGCTAAATCATTTTTCGGTGTTGTTCAACAAATATATGTATTGTTTTCAAGTTCTCCAAAAAGATGGAATATTTTACTTAATAACGTTCCAAGTTTAACTGTGAAATATTTGTGTAATATGTGTTGGGAGAGTAGAATTAAAAGTGTCAAAGCAATTATATTTCAAGCTCCTCAAATAAGGTCTGCTTTGTTAGAATTGTGCACATCTTGCGATGATGCCTTATCAACTAGCGAAGCGCAAAGTTTGGTGGGTGCACTTGAAAGTTTTGAATTTTTACATGGTATGGTCATTTGGTATGATATCTTATTTACCACTAACATGGTGATTAAGAAGTTACAATCTAAATCAATGTGCATTGACACTATGTTGGAGCATGTCGAAAATGTGATGACATATTTTAGTAAGTATAGAAAAGAGGGGTTTATTTCCTCTATGAATGTTGCAAAAGATATTGCACTGGAGATGGATATTGAACTTGTCTATCAAACAAAGCATCGTATTATTAGGAAAAGACTATTTGACGAAAATGATCATGTTGAAGAAAGGCATAGTTCTGAGGAATCCTTTAAAATTGATTATGTTTTTGTTATTATTGATATGGCAGTTACTTCTTAGAAGAACATGTTTGAACAATTAACGACATTTGAAGTATTCTTGGGTTTTTATTTGACTCGAAAAAGTTGAGATTATTGAATGGTAATGAACTCAAAGAACGATGCTCTAATTTTCAGAGCACATTTTCTCGTGAGAATTTGTCAGATCGCAAACGATCTTTTCTCTGAGTTGACAAGCTACTTTGCCGAATCGTTTAATGTCAGCTTTAGAAATTCTTGAGTTTGAGAAAATTGCTGATTGTTATCCAAATGTTTACATTGCTTATCGAATTTTTTGATTGTACCAGTGGTTGTAGCATCAGCAAAAAGGAGTTTTTCCAAGTTGAAATTGCTGAAAACATACTTGAGATCGTCCATGTCACAACAGAGATTGAATGGACTTGTTATCTTATGTATCGAGAGGAATCTGTTGGATACTATTGATATGGATACATTTAACCATGATTTTGCTTCTAATGTTCGTCGTAATATTTTTATGTGATTATTTGCGTTATTTTGTGATTTGACATGAACATTGTTTTCAGCTTCATATTATTCGTTCGTTTACCGCAACTAGAATGAAAAGGAAAAAGTCACGCTGTAGGGGTCTTTGCTATTGTATATCGCCCCGGGGCCTACAAATTGTTAGGACCGGCCCTGGGCGGCTTTGTCCTCGACGTCACCGTTGTTGCCGAGGAATGTATAGTATCATATGTGTAACGTAATTACAGTTATTTGTCGACTACTTAGTGTAATAGATATGGAAGTTATGTTATTTAAATATGGTTTGCTATTTATTCGGGATCGGATTATGTTTCGCACTTTTTTATCCATTTTTTGTCCCACATCACATATATTTAACAATTGACATGTTTTAAATTCTTGGGTTCAAAATTTTCTTTTTATTTTTATTTATTTCGTAATTTTATAATTATATATTCTATCATTTCCATTTGATTTATATGATATAGATTAATAAATATATCTAATTTATTCGTTTGTCAAATCGATATCCATATATTTATTTTATATTCAAAAGTATCATTTTATTTTGTAATTTCTAAAATGTGGGATATAATATGGGATATATGTGGGACCGAAGATCCTATCCCTTTTCTCTCTAGCTCTCGGATAGGCTATAATTTCCCTTTTTCCTATCTCTAGCCTTATGTAGAAAATCAAATATAATAACAATAATAAAAAAAGAAAATAAAAGCTGACAAGCCATAAAAATAATAATAATAAAAAAAAGAGAGAATATCTTTAGACGGGAGGTCAATTGTTCGACTGAACTTGGACTTGACTGCAAATGAATGCCACAACATTCGATTCATTAGCAACCCTACTTGGACCTGACTGCAAATGAATGCCACAACATTCGATTCATTAGCAACCCTACTTGGACCTTTGATTACAAAATTTGTGTGCACAGTACACATATGTCATGGAAATTAATCAAATTGGAAATCCTGGCCATCCCATCACCAAGCTTATTGTGTGGGCATGATGACTGTGGTAGTATTTTGTTGAGATACATAGTAAAGAGCTATAACTAATAAAAAGCTTATCTACTCATTCATATTTTGAAATTTCAAGTATTATAATAATTATTGGGCTTAAATTGGGCCTCACTTGAGGATACCGTTTCATGTCATAATGGGCCGAGTCTCACTAATTTCATTTCACACGTCATAGGGGTTCGATGATTGCCTTACGTATTACATTAAATATTGTATCATACTATAAATTCAAAACTGTAATAGCTTTTTTAATGGGACCACACTTGGTGTGTAATGTGTTTATGCACATTGGTCCGAATTGGGAAATTTATTACCGCTAATTGTAATTAAAAAAACGACAGCTTTGTCTTCGCTTTAACTTGTTTGTCTCCTACCTTCCAAACCCTTGTCGATATTAGTAAGAGTTTGACATATGTTTGATTGGACGTCACCGATAATATTAATTTACAAAGAGAGAAGAAAATATAATTAATTTAAGTACGACGTAAGCCAGCACACTTATATACGTGTATATATTAAAATTGAAATTCAAATATTTGGCAATCAATTTCCTAAGCTGGAGTCGAGTCAGAATTTTAGACGTGGTCGTCTAAAATCTAAATGTTATATTGTAAATATCAATAATGTAGCTTTTTTCTAACAATATTCTATGGTTAGAGGATAAGTTGGCATATATGACTGGGATGTATAACAATCAAATTAATGTCATAATTATATGCTTGAATCATATAACTAGATTTGGTGGGCAGGTATCAGAGGTCGGTATAATAATGTATCTATCGTAGGTCACACGGTATTATAATATTTATTGTATGAAACGGATAAGATTGATTAAATATTAGTCCGAGAAATCCTTCAAAAAATTATAAAAATGAGAAAAATTAGAAAAAAGGTTCGAGAAAGAGAAATTGATGGGAAAAGACAAGGGGAGTAGAAAGTAAAAAATGTTAAAAAACATATCAGTAAGTATAGCGTTACGTGTTTACGGTGTGGAGTTATTTGTCTACCCTACAATAGTAAATTTGAAACATTGGGAGACGACGCATCAAGATTACTAGATAGTTGGGCACAGTCTACGCCTGTGCACACAATTAGTTCTTTTAAAATTGAACTTTTTTTTTCACACGTCAAATAAAATAATCAAAATTCGGAAATATAGAGGTAGTGGGGTAGTTTTTTTCGATAGTGCTTATTCTCTATTAAATAACTGTCAAACTGGCTAGGAATTTTGGTGTAATTGATACACCAAATTAGAATAAAAATGCAGCTTTTAAGAGCCCCCGACCATTAATAAATAGTAAAGATAAATAAGAGGCCCGTTTAGTTGTCAACATTGGATAAGAGCCCAAAAGTTATATTGGAATTATAAATCGTTGTTTATCACGTGTCAGTCTCTAGTTTGGATAATATTATTATCCTGTTCAGTTTCCAATACACCATCAAAGAATATATTCGCTAAATTACCCTTATACCTCTTGTCCCAATTAAAAACCCCAAACCCTAAAAACCCCCCAATGTCGAGCCAGGAAGATTGCAGGGCCGAACATCAACGACGACTCCTCGGGATTATTGAAATCATTTCGAGGTACGATGTCATTGTTCTTCCGATTATCTTTCGCTTTCAATAATTTCAAGTTTCTCGGTGAAGTTTTTATGGGCATCATCGTTAAACAAGCGTATCTCGGTTCTGTTGGGATTCGATGGCTTGAGTAACCTGTAGTTATTACATCGTTTTCTATATGCTATTGTTAGTGGCTTGTAATTGTTTGCTCCTTGTTAAGCTAAATTGGGGGATTTCTAATTTTTGGCGTTATTGAGTCGGTTGTGGAATATCATTCTCAGCATAGTACATTTTCAGGAATCTGATGTTATCGTTTGGTTATTTCTGTTTGAATGTTTCAGAGATGTTGAATGTCGTCATCCGTTACATGCAGTGTTGATTGGGTTATCGTTTGCTTGGTTTGTTTATTATCAACTTATTTCTGCTTGAATGTTCAATATCTATAATGTTGATTATTGTGGTGACCAGGATGTCATCGGATCATGGCGTCGGGCACGGTCAAATAATGGACCTACGTTATAACGTAGGTAATTGTCACTGTCGTTTTGTAACACAAGCCTCGATTGAAGTGGTTGGTCCGAATAAGTCTACTGCCGGCAAATTATATACCGTTTGTGGAAACCGTGCTTGCCACTACTCGAAATGGTTAAACCCTCACAGCGTTACATATTCAGACTATCATGTACAAACATCACCTTCCATGGCCGATAACGACAACACTTACAACCACACTGATTAAGTATTGACGTTAATACGATATATGACGAAGTTAGCAGGGTGAAGCATGAAGTCATGGAAACTAGAAGGGTTGCAAAGGACATTATCGTAGATGTTGGTATTATCAGGGGAACAACTGTGGAGGATCGAGGTGAATTGAAAGAGGTGCGTATGAGCATTTTAGGCGTGAAGAAGTTGATTGTAATTTTACTTTTGCTCCAGATATGCATTGTGCTTTTTAAGTAGTTTATTCCTCGTAGCCCAGTTTGCAGATTGTCGAATCCTATCTATTAGTTTTTGACTTTTGTCTATGTATGATTATCGGAATGTCTATCCGTCTGTAAACGAAGATTGTTATTTGCACCGTGGTCTTCCTATGTTTGGTATTATTCGCATCTTCAAAGTCTAAACTTGATGCACATGTCCTCATCTGTTCATTAAATTCACAAACAATGGCACACATAAAAGATATCTTGGGCACATGAATTAAATACTTCCCATGCTTATGTCAATCAAAATTCATTACCAATAAGTCAATGAGGATGCAGAAACACTCGATTATGATGTAGACCCAACAATTTAATTCGCCTAATCATGTCAAAGTGGGTGAACAATTTACTCACTCATTGAATATTATTTCCCGAACAAGTCTCATGTTGGCTATAAATGGGAACTATACTCATCGATCAACTTAGCAAAGTCAGTATACGAAAATGCATACTCCAGGTAGTAATTACCTTTTAGCATCGTGCTTTTCTTTTTGTCGGTTAGATAGGATGTACAACGCAGAGTGCTCATGTAAGTGTTCTACGGTGTTGCGGGTTTCGACAGCAGCAAAATAAGGGCTCAATCGGTTTATTCAATACGTGTTGGCCGCAGATGGTTGACGATTTCTTCATCAACTGTTTGCGCGTTGAAAATGACCGTGGTAATTCAAATGGGCGAACTTATGATCTACTCATTGGTGCCTTGCAAAACACGGTCTTTCAGGAGTTCCACTTAAGCTTCAGGACTGGTTGAATCGAACAACGTATCGACTTGCTTACCAACAGATATCACACTTTCAAGAAAATAGTTGACGATCCCGCTACGAACTATGACAAAGAGGCGAATGTCATTCATGCACCGCCTGAAAAATGGAATCAATGGATCGAGGTTCGTGTTCAATCACAATTTAGTACATATAAAAATTTATAAATGCCAACAGAATAGTTAAGCAGCATGTAGGAGGACCCCTTGGCGCAGGCCTACGTTTTCAAGGGTGAAAATGTTGGGAAAGTATTTCAAAAATATTTAAGTGGCAATTCGTTGATGTGATAGATATTAGTCGTGACACTGATGCTACTAATCACTCGGATGGTAGCTGCGAGGTTACTTCTCCGCCCCCTGGATTCCCCAAGAAGCTGCTGAAGAACAAAATTGAATTTTGATGTGGATGGTCAGATAAGTAACCACGCGAGCTGTAATAAATAAGTTGGTAACCGTAAAGCAATATCGTTGCATGGTATCTAAGTTATGTTTGATGTGATATAATTCGGCTTGGTTGTGTTTGGTTAGTGTTAGTGTCTCCTTCAGATATACTGTTATTTCGACTATGTTCGATGTTTTTGTGGATTGGTTGTATTTTCAGTCTTCATTCAGCTGGGAAAACAGAGAGCTTTGCACAAAGATATAAATATTTGTAGCTGAAATTCAATTATTATGTCGACATACAAAACTAACTTGTTACCAAACATACATGTAGCCGCTCAAATACCAATACATGCCAGTACATCCATCCAAAATGTTAAAATACAATAGCCGATGTTACATGTACATCTTACAGCCAAAATCTGAAAATACCAGTCTAGAATATTTAGTACACAGAATGGCCCATCGTCACATGCAAATCTAACAGAAAACATTGTAGTAAAGTACCAAACAAAAGCTATGTATTTCCGCAGCAGCAGACTGCCTATCAAAAGCAAAACAGCACTTGTACAATCTTTCAACCACACCCAAAATAACCCTAAACCGTTATCTTTTCACATGACGGTACGTAATGTGTTAATTACGTAGCGATATTTCATGTCCGACGACAAACTGTCGAATAGTCGAATCTCGTCCGAGTGATTGACGAGGAACTTCGAAATCAAAAGCTTCTGGTCAGGGCTTAGTCCATCCATTATGTCGATTTTTGGTAGATATTATACTTTTTCGGGATTATGTCGCTCTCAACTTCAAGAATGGAAACAAATCGTTGAAGAGCAGCATTTGTTTCCGCACAATAATTGCATGTTATGTCGATCAACTCTTTATCAACCTCACTGCTTTCCGTTTTCGACCACGGCGTTGCATGTTTCCGTTACCTCCTCCACTGGACCTGCTAACTGCGTCGTCAGTTGCCGAACCTTGAGTTAAATCAGTCCCATTTGGAGTAGTATTCTCGTGTTTACCAGCGCTGAATGTAAATCAATCCCATTTAAACCAGAACTGTTTCGTATCACTTCCTCGATGTCCTTTGCACGGTCACCCGTAGCATGGTCTTTTCCAAATATTTCGGCCCAATCATGATAGTATGGCCAAGATTTGTGGCGTATCGACTTAGCAACTGGGTCTTTCTGTTCAACAAAGAGGAAGGTTAACATAACTAAAAAAAATAAAAGAGCTTCATACCGTCACATATTCATCCCAACATTGATCCTCAAAAACATCAATCGTCTTCATCGAATCATTCCACACAATACCGATCATACTTAGCATACTAGATAGGCTGTGGTAATATTTCTTCCATGTTTGAAACCGCGAGGTAATGTGCGGCGCCGCGCGAATGTCGGATCCCGGAAATGCGGACATCATGCGTGCTTCTAGGATCTTAAGATACTCGGCCTTGAATCCATTCTCACACCTCCATCCACTCGCCACTATTTCTTTCATTGCATTTATCAAAGTCATTTCTTCTTGCTGACTCCACCGCCTACTGTTTCTCTCCTTAAATGGCGGATTTGGCCTGATGTTTGTATCCGCTGTGAATTCCATGAGATCCTGAAAATGCCTCAAATATGAGAAGTTACCACAGTACAAAAACGTGGGAGACAAAATCTACAACTCAACGAAAGATATTCAAGTCATTCATTCCCAGAAGCACATACAGTAATACCAACAATAAATTATAGTAGGCATTCATTACAGCGGGAGATGAACACGTTCAATAAATCTATGCAACATTGTCTGAAGTAGTATAAATGTTAGCAATATACGAATCCACGTTAACAAACCACACCCAAGAAAAACTTGCGCAAGAACCAATTCAAGATCTAGCTCCACTATTTCTCCACTCATTAAAAGCTGTCGTCGCTAACATATCTCACAAACTCCCCATTCAGTCGTTGCATCAAGAGTGCTAATGTTATCCCCATCCTCAGTCTCATCATTGATAAAGTCAATGTTGTCCCCCGTACTAGCATCAACTTGTTGGTCGAAAGGGTCTTCAGGCATCTCCTTATGAATAAAATTGTGAAGTATGCAACATGCCGTCACAATCCTATTCTGTGTTACTATTGGGAAATACGAAGGGGATCGGAGTATCGCCCACGTTCTTTTAATAATCCGAAGCAGCGCTCAATCACATTTCTTGCTCTACTATGTATCATGTTGAAGTACTCCTTTGAATTTTGCGGTGCATTTCTTCCTTCCCCGAAATCGTCCAAATGATATCTAACGGCCCGATATGGTGACAAAAAACCTTCTGCATTCATGAAACCACTACACACAAGTAGTAGTTTCCTGTCACAAGAGAACTTGACGGTATTATTACTCGTGCATCACATAAACTCATTCATTATCACAAAGTTCTCAAAAAGTACCTCTTGTCACCTTAAGGCCATATCTCCTAGAAATCGCATCACGCAACACTCGTGCATCTGCTGCGGATCCTTCCCAACCACATAGGGCATACGTGAACATCATGTTCGGAGCACAAGCACCAAGTACATTGATGGTCACATCGCCCTTCCGATTTCGATATCTCGGTCTGTTCCATCTATGCTCCAAGACACCCCTGCATTAAATTAAATAACATTAAGTTAATTGAGAAAAGTAAAGCCAATATGATTGTAGCAGACCACACAGATTCATGAAAATAATTACCTTAAAATGCTTCCATCTATAGTCTGTATTGTCTTCAGATATTGCTTCGGGGGGCACAATGAGTAGGTGATGCAGTTTCAAGACCGCATTCAACACTTCATGAAAGTATTTTGAAATAGTTGCACCTGATTTGCTAAAGGTGCGGCAATCTGAAGACTTCTGACGAACAATTAATACAAGGCTGCCAGCTAGAGCCAAGTTGTAGTCAAGCCAAGTCGAATAAGGAATAACGCAAAAGGCACCGGACAGGCCATTTTGGATTAGGTCAATTAATGCATTGTCCGGTACACACGAGCTATCTCACAACTGCTTCAACTTGAACCCCAACTATAAATAGGAAGATTGCAAGCTGAAGACAATCAATTCACAACCTACGAATTTTAGAACGAGATAATCAGCTCAAGCTTTCAAAGCTAATTCTTTGGCATTAAAAGATTTAGGCGTTGCCATCACTGCACTAGACCGGTTCGGTTAGTGAGTGATTTTTCTCAAGGGGCTGTAATAAGCTCTTGAAAGACATGGACTGTAAAAAGATGTCTAGGAGTTTACTTAGCAAAGTATAACCGTGGGGGTTGTATTATGTGAGTCTAGCTAAGGAGGTTGTACGGCGAAGGTTGTAAACCGATGCTTCTAGGAATATCTTCCTTGGCCGGAAGAAGGGGAGACGTAGGAGAAATAAACCGATGCTTCTAGGAATATCTTCCTTTGAGAAACAAATTTGTGTCTTTCGCAAACACACACTCACGTCACATCTCACATCCGGTCTTGGTTCAAAACTGAGTGGTTCTCTTCCGCCAAGTCACATAAACGAATGTCGAGCACCGGGATCAAACCTTAACCGGTTTAGATCCGAAAAACTATCGAGTGTTTATTCACCCTCCAAACACGTTAACCGATCCTAACACCATCAATATTAATTTACATTTTAAGATGCGTTAAAGGAATTATTTATTAAACCTGTGTAATTAGTAAACAAAGTTGTCACTCGTTTTATATTAATATTCCAATTAATGATTTTGACCGTTCTTTACTTAATATACACGTCTTGTAATTTCGTCTTTCGTTATCTTTGTTGTTAGTCTCTTTGACTTCCTATAGTGGACAAACACGATAATATAAATTAATTTAGTATTTGAACATGGTAATATGAATATGCATGTGTAGACATATCTGATGTTGTACGGAGATTGGTGTAGATTGTATTTCGGTGTAGACAAAGATTTTCATTAATATTTTATTCATGAATTGTACTCCCTCCGTCCCGCCATTTTTATCACATCTCTTCGTCGGCACGGATATTAAGGTTTTATTATTATAATAATATAGTACAATGAAAAGGTAAAAAAGTGTATATTTTGACACGTCTTTTAAGAATATTTAATATTATTATATTGATTGTTTGTGATAGTTTTTTACCAAAAAAAGGAAATATGATAAAATTAGTGGGACGCTCGAAATGGAAAAATGTGATAAAGTTAGCGGGACGGAGGGAGTATATAATTTCTTTCTTGATAGTTTTTTCTTGTTCTAGTTCGATTGAAATACAGTAGTGACGTTGATGGCTTTTTTTAAGTTATCATGAACACGATTCATGGATTGGGTATTTATGAATTGCTTTTAAGTACAAAGGAAAGAAACAAATTTTAAAAACTTTAAGAAAAGATCGATGTGCTTCGACTATTGGTCTATATCGCAATCAATAATTGAATCACAAAATCGGACAAAATCAGAAAATTCGAAAAAGAAATAACATAACATAATATCCGTATATACATAATACATTCAACTATTTATATTTCATAACTAACGATATACATCCGCTTTATCAACATCCATCACGAAAAAAAAGAAACAAAATAATTAAACATAACCGATTAGGCTAAAGCTAGCCGCTTAATCTAACTTCTAGCTTAATTAATTACATATGCTTCGCTAGCAGCAAGATATATTTTGTTCATACCACTCAAACCATGTAAAAAGAACGGTCAAGCGTGGAAGAAGTAATAATCCTTACATAATCATATACATGTAATGAAACCACATATATATTTATATACCTCAGATCTATTTCTCAACAAGCCGACGAAGGAAAGGATTGTACAGCTGTGTCTTCAAAGCCAAAGAAGAAAAAGGGCCCTTCACCGCCTCTCCGGCGCCGGCGCCGGCGCCGACGCGCTCGCAGGAGGGACACACGGTGAGGGTCGTCGCCGACGGAAGTTTCATGTAGAGCGGCTGAGATAGTTTTAGGGCTTTGAGCTCATTTACCTCCTTTTGTAGCCTGCGGTTCTCTTCGGTTAGCGTTTCACAGCACTTTTTCAAGAACTCACAGTCGACTTCAGTTTGTTTAAGCTTCGTCCTGTAGGAAAAATAAACCTTTTTTGGTAACTAAATATACAAATATTATTACTTACTTATTATAAGAGGGTAGACGACTAAATATGTACCTTGCTCTTCTGTTTTGGAACCAAACTTCAACCTGTCTTGGCCTAAGTTTCAGCTCACGGGCCAAGTCTTGCTTTTGTTTCTAACAAGAATTTCAAAATAAATAAATAAATAATCGAAATAAAGCCAAGAAAAAAATTCAAGAAAATAAGATTATAATACTGTAAATAATTTACAGGGTTTAGAGTGCTGTGGTGCTTGAAACTCTCCTCTAAAAGAGCAGACTGAGCCTTTGTGAGCCTAAGCTTCTTACGGCCGTTGGATCCATCGTTGTCATCTTCATCTCCATCGCCGACCACCGGAGAAACCTTCTCTATCTCGAGATCGTCGCCGCCGGCGACGACTTCCCTCTCCCTCTTGACGCTGGCGTTGGAGAGAGACGAAGCTGCGCTCAAGTCGCCGGAGATCTGATCATTGATGACTCTTTTTTTCGAACCGGAGACGTTCTTCTCCCGATGATCGCCGGCGTCGGCGTCGCCGTCGCTGGAGAGGCGCAGAGTGAGGGATGGGTTTCGCTTATCGTCACAAAACTGTTTGTTCGACGGCTGTAGAGAGAGACCTAAGCTGAGAACAAGCTCTGTGTTGCTGCTGTAGAGATCATTGAAGCCCATCTATGAATATTCTTCCTTGATTTTTTTTTCCTGAGAGAGAATGGATTTTGAGTTTGAGAGGAAAAGAGCGACGGTGGGTGGGTGGTTATATATGGTTGTTTTAGATGATATTATTCAACGGAGGGAATTAATTAAAAAACAACATACTTTACAATTTGCCCTAATAATAAATAATGATAGTACTAATAATGATGATTGATGATAATAGTGTTGGAAAGTCACACCCCCACTACAACTACAACCCCCCAAATAACGACATGACTTTATTAGGGTATGGTCTTGTATTTATATATAACAAAATGTTTACAATATGAATTTCATAAAAAAGTGATTGAAATTAAGAATTAGTCTTCTTTCCCACAATTAGGACACTAGAATTGACTGTTATAACATTACCACGACAGAATTGCAAAAATAGTAACTTTTAAAACTTAACCGCAAAACTAGTTAACTTTTTAAAACTTGTGCAAAACTAATCAACTTTTTTAGTTTTAATTATTTTTATTTTCTCTATTCACCACATATTATTTAAAATGCTAAATCTTCACCCTTATTATCTTACATTAGTATATAATAGCAATAATTATATTTAACCCCAATTCAATATACAAAATTTTAAGCCCTCAAAATATGTAAACCTAGGTAGATGTATTTAAACGGTTCCAGTTCCCAATGTAAATTGTCGTTTCTATTGAACTAAAAGATCGAGTCAATCGAGCTGTGGTAACACTGTTTCAATTAATATTTTGAATCGATCGGAGCCGGTGTCGGTTTCGAACTCAAACCATTAATTTTGATTTTCATGAATATTGTCTATTTTTCCATTTCTAATTGAAAAATAAACTTGAATTTCTTAATAATGTCCAAACTTATATTTCTAACTTAGAAAATTGAGGGAGATTCGACAGAGATCGGATGAGGTGTGAAAAATCAAAATAAGTCCCCAATTTACAAGCAAAAATATAAAACAGTCATATGATCGTTTTAAAGCAACAATCCTACATATGATAATGTAGAAAATTAAAAAACAACCGTTATAAACAAGGTTCGATTTTTATTTGAACTAAAATCATTGTCCGTCAGTTCGTTTATGATATTTTAAATCGAATGAATACGTCCACGCATATGCAATAATTAGACGAACGTAAGATAAAATTAAATTTGACATGTGAGATGGACGAAGAAGCTTGAAATGCACAATCCCTACATATAATAAAATATTATTATTCTCAGAATAATAAATAATATAGATATTCTATAGCAATAAAACTTACTGCAAATGAATTGGGGTTAAAAAATAAAGTTATTAATAATTTATAGGCTAATGTGATATAATAATAATAATAATAATAATAATAATGAAAATTGTAATTTTGGATAGTATTGTGGTGAAAAGAGAAAATAACAATAACTAAATTAAAAAAGTCGATTAGTTTTGCACTAGTTTTAAAAAGTTAACTAGTTTTGCAATTCTAGTTTTAAAACTCAACTATTTTTGCAATTCTCTCACGTTACCACCGACAACAAGGAAAGGAAAAGATTTTCGGAAGCATCGATGGGAAATGTAATAATGTATTTGTTTGACTCTTTATACACATTAAATTAGAATGTAATTATTAGTAAAACAAGCTCTATTTATTACAGAATAACACATTATTTAGACTTTATGTTGGGCTTTAGGGGCAGACTGAGAATTTATTCCCTAACTGCTATTTCGTCCTTGAAAGTTTCGTATAATTAGAAACCAAGTGGAAATAATATAGAATCATTGTGTATTCTTTGCTCTAATAACTATATTTTGATGCATATTTTCTGTAACATATTTTCTTATGTATATTTTTTATTTTCCATGCCGTGTTAGTTAAGTAGGTGAAAAATAGGATAATTTTCATATGATTGACCAAATGGCTTTCAAATTTCAACAGATTTTCTTCGTACGGATTCGGAAATATTTGGCAATTCCTTATTTTCAATTCAACGTAGTACATTCCTTTTTTTTCCCTGGAAAATCACAACGTAATTTTTCCATCATTTCCTGGCATAACAAAATTAAGCACCTATATAATGTAACGTAGTGTTAAAATGTAATATGAAGGGTCGGCAAGAAACCAAAATGGCACCCACCTTCGACGATTTGAGTATACACCGGACATTTGATTTTGGTTGATTAATCCGTAAATACGGTTGACGATGTGATTAAAATGCATAACAATCATAACAATTGTAACAAAAAAGAAATAGAATCAAGTTTATGACGATTATGATCAGTTCCTGTATTTACGCTCAGCTAGTGATTGTTGCTACCTGCGTTAGTTATTAAGTCCATCACACTATGATTTCTTTTAGTTAACAGTCAAATGGGACATAATATATTTCGTTCACACATATGAAATTTATTTAGTCGTCAATATTGATGCGATCATATACTCCATTTCTTGTATAAAAGATAATCATATTTACCAGTTCTAGAACGAAAATGATTTTATATACACCTAATTTCATCGACATCTTTTATATATTTCCTTTTAGATGTGTGTTTTCACCTTTGGGATGGACCTAAAATCATATTTAGAAATTAGATGAATTGCATATATAATGAATGATAAATGTGAACTGTCTTTCACCAAAGCAAAATCATTCTCGTTTGTCCCACGCTCACATCTCATGTATTTACATTCTCTATAAATATGATTCAGTTACACTTGCACACAAACATATATGTATATATAATATATATATATATATATATATATATATATATATATATTTGCTATGGTGCCAACCTACTGTGAGTAACCACCGTAAGCACCATAAGCAAATCTCTACTTTTTTGCATTTTTTCGATTCTCAACGCCGCCAAAGTCTCTGTAGACCTTTTCATATCAATTGTTAACCTAAATCAGCATCTCCAACACGTTAATTTTTAAGAAAATCATCACCTCGATACGCCGTCCACATGTGAATAATAAGTAATGAAATTTCTTAGAAATTAACAGGTTGGAGAGGCTGATTTAGGTTAACAATTGATATGAGAAGGTCTACGGAGGTTTTGGCAGCGTTGAGAATCGAAAAAATGCAAAAAAGTGGGAGATTTGCTTATGATGCTCACTGTAGGTGGGCACCATAGCAAATCTCTATCTATATATATAAATTTATATATATATATATATATATATATATATAAGGGAAAAATATAAAAATGAGTCACTAAGTATGCCAATTTTCGATTTTGGGTCACTATGTTTGCCAATTACAAAACTAGGTCACTAATTATGTATATAGTAACAAAATTGGGTCACTGACCTCTTTTTTTTTTGTATTATATACATACATAGTGATGTAAATTTGTAACTATATACATACTTAGTGACTTACTTTTGTAACTAGTGACCCAATTTTGTTACTATATACATACTTAGTGACCTAGTTTTGTAACTGGCAAATATAATGACCCAAAATTAAAAAAAATGGTATAAGTAGTGACTCATTTTTATAATTTTGCTATATATAATTCGGATTATTACTTTCAGATGGGAGCACCATCCAAATATTCATTTAAAAGCTGGAGAAAACTAACGACATTACACCGACCGTATCCAACTTATTTCATTTCTCCATCATGGTATATCTGCGCCAGAGGGCGGAATGAATAGAAAAGAAAAGATTATTAGAAATAAATAAATATAGCACTTATTTTAATATATATAAATATGAAAGAGGTCCCACGAAGAAGCAACTTGCTAGAGAATTTTGCAGCTATGCTTCTTTAAGCGTCTGATTATAGCTTTGAAGCTTTTCATGCTTCCCCTTTGTGACACAAAGGTTATGGTTAAAATAACACATTTTAATACTCTATAAAAAAAGTTACAAAAATTAGATAAACATAGTATACAATATCAGTGATGAGTAAGATATTATCTTGCTAGTCATGATTCAAATTTCTAAATTTTTACTTAAAATATTAAATAAATCATCTTTTATTTACCCCGACGGTAAATGAAGTTTTTAGCCAAATTAAGTTTCATTATTTGATTAGTTTTTATTTGTCAAATATTAATGAAAATCAAAGTACTAAAGTATGGACCTAAATCCAATAAGTGGCAAGCAAATGTACTCAAAAGTATATTATTATTTTTTTATTTGTTATATCACGAAAAAGAGCAAATTCTAATTCCATAATTGGCAAAACTAATAGCAATCTTACGAGCTATTTCGGGCCCGTATTGATTTGTGAAATCCACGTAGATCTTGCAATGATAAACATAGATGTGACGTGACAAAGCAATAGATGCACCTGAAATTGCAGAATTTATGTCTCATTAGATAGACATGAGATTGTGATTTTTGAAGGCGATTAGTCGGAAATGGTCGGAAGTGATTTTTGAAGGAGATTGTGCCTCCGTTGTGAAGTATCTCCGTGAGAAATGCACATCGTCCGCTAAACTTGGGAGTATACTTCATGACTGTCTGTACTTAAGCAGTTTCTTTTCGTTTGTTTCCTTCTCTTTTGTTTTTCGATCGGGTAATCAATGTGCCCATTATTTGGCTAAGTCTTTGGGATACGACGGAGAAGGCTACTCTCCGCCGACTCAATGCCTGGCAGCTGTTGTTTTGAACGATATGCAATAGTAATGAATTTTGTTCAAAAAAAAAAAAAGATCGTCATTCCATACCCTGTTTTTTTGTTTGGCAATGAGTGGTCAAAATAATCGAGCTCAGAGTCGTATGGAATCAATGAGTCTATGCAAATCATATCTTTCCAAAAGTAATAAAAATTCCTGAGAAGTGTGACCATTGTTTTAAAAAGCGCTGCGCAGCGCACCACTATAGCGCAAAATTTCACAAAAACGCGATATAACGTTGTGTATTTTGCGTATTTTCCCAAAAGCGTTACGCTTTTTTACGTCTTTTTACGCTTTTTTGCGCTTTTCTACGCTTTTTTAAAAAACTATTGCACTATTTGGGCGGAATTGATTATTTGATTAAAATAGGGCATGTGATGTGTAGATTTATTCATCGTGTGATCCATATTAAGATTATCGATTGAAATGGTAACAAATTATGTACCGTGTAATTTATTCATAATAATTATTATTTTTATATATTTCGATGCAAGTAATTTGGAAATTTGATGAAATAAAATTATAAAATTGCTAAAAATAAGTCAATAAAGAATAACTAGTTATTATTTTTTATAAGATGAATGATATACTATTTTTAACTGAATTGTAGTGTAATATACCGTTACATGTTGCATAGATGCAATTTTTTTATTAAAATTAGTTTGCTCGAAATACTCACGCAATACGCTACGCTATTTACACTACACGCTATCGGAATTAAAACGCTAGGCTTGCGCTATGCGCTTTTTAAAACATTGAGTGTGACATACTGTCTGAATTTGACAAAAAAGCTAACTTGTGATATATTACAACATACTGGGATGGCATGGCGCATTAGATGCCTCTATTCTACAATAATTCCTATATTTCCTTAGGAGGAATATGCATATCAAAAGGTAAAGAGATGTGATAATTTCGTTTTTGTCGCCAAAGCGAGTAACCACACAACGCCACCGAAATTCAGACAGAGTCGAACCTAAACCAATAGCCTCGAAACGTATGTATTGGCACAAGACGAACAAACTTTAAACAGAGTTTACAAGGCAATAGATCAGTTGAGATAACTGATAGCAGTATGAGAAGCGATTACATTAACAGCATTCCAGTGTTTGTAAAGACGAAAAGCGAGCCAAGGCGAAAAGCGAAACGCCTAGGCGAACGATATTTAAAAAATAATAAATAAATTTTAGAAATAGATATCTATAAATTCCAGAAGTTTTGTGTGTTAACTAGTATATTTATAATAGCCAAAACTATATTAGATATTAATTTTTTTACAAATATAATTGAGATTTAATTTTTTGTTATTTAATTTTTATTTAATAAGTTAATTGTTTTACTTAAAAACGTGGCATCAATTTTTAAAAATATATATAGTTTAAATTTAATATTTAACGTTTTTGTTTAAATAAAAGCTTAAAAATATTAAGTTAAATTGAATTTGGACTCAAGAATAGTAAAATCTACAAAAGGATATTAAAAGTAATGATATGCCTGTAAGAATAGGCCCTTTAACAATAAAAAATCAATTTTAATTAAAATTAGATCTTCTTCCTCGTGGATTCACCGTCGTTCTCTCAAACCCTAAAATGACAAAATCCAAAAAATCGGTCCTTCCTAAGATTACTAGGTCGTTTTTGCGACGCAATTCCTTCTGGAAATCATTCCCGTTCGAGAGTCGACCGAGGCGATCGACTATCGCCTTGGCCAAGGCGGTCGCCTGGGCGTCAAAGTCGACCGCCTCAGTAATTTAGCTCAGGCGATTTCGGGGTCGACTAGAGGAAGCGGTCGCCTAAAAGCGCCTAGGCGGTCGCTTCTCAAACACTGCGGCATTCATACTTCCGAAACTAGCTATCCTCGTCTCTAGGCACACGCAAAGATGATGGTTTTCGTATAATGGAATGGATAGAAAGTTATTACGACATACCCGTAAGCATAGGGGGGCAGGCAAGACAACGATATACACCAAATCTTGTCAATCATGCAATGATTAGCCTTATCTCTTCAAGAGGAGGAGAAAAACTCAATCTCATAGTACAATTAACACAAGAAAGCTACAAAAATTAGAAGGAAGAGGATTAAGAAGATGAGAGAAGCAAGCAAAGCAAGGGTCTATTTTTCAGAGAATGAGTTCATATTACGAGGAGGTAATGTGCAACACTTAACATTCTAGCATTTGAAAAGCATTAACTTAACGTTCCAAATCCTCGACTAGCAGCATCGATACATCATGAAGATAAAGAACAAAGAGTCAACTAGATGATACTGATTATAATCTTGAGGACATAGACTGCAACTTTAAATGCACTTTACCCCACAAAAGAGACTGAATTTACAATATTAACTGACAATTGTACTAATTCAGCATTTTCGAACCTGCGAGAAGATGCTTAGGAGGTTGAACCAGGACTACTAATCACGCCCAAGAAATCATCCTTAATGGTGCCAATGCAGAAGATCTCAGTAGCATCCACGCGCGTCCCAATGATCTTCAACCTTACCTCACTATCCTTCTGAATCTTGACCGAACCATCCGAGGTGGTGTAATTGGGCAAATCGCCGGACTGAAACTCCATATCGTCGGGAATCAAGTGATTCGACACGAATATCTGCACGGGGCCGGCCTCGGCGAAGAAGCCCATCTTATTCACCATCGTGACGACGGCCTCGACGATCTCGCCCTTGAACGGCCGGAAAACGACGCACTGGTACTTGACCGGAAAAGTCACGAAGCCGGTGCCGTCGCGGATCAATCCCTTGCCGACGCTCTCGATTCCGGTAATCGCGACGATGAAGCCGTGCCTGCCGCTGCAAGTGCCTTCGACGTCCTTCATGAGCTTGGCGACGAGCTTGTCTCGGAGATCACGCCCGAAGTGGCGGGGATGGAGCTGCATGTTCCGCTCCAATACTATGTGGAAAAACATCGCCGCTGTTCTACGCCCTTTCTTCGCCGAGTGATCTGACGATCCGCCGAGGTCGATTCGAGGCGAAATGTTGGTTTGTGATTGAGGAAAGACGATTAAATTAGGGTTTCTTGGATGGAATTTGGGCTGCGCAAATTATTGTAGGCCCAATGAAATTGGATGCACTTCAGATAATGGGCCACAAGCCCAACCTAGTATGTTATTTTACAACTCGAATAGGGAAATAAGCCGTAAGTTGCTGTTGTGTAGTGGTTATCACGTCAGTCTTACACACTGAAGGTCTCCAGTTCGATCCTGGGCAGCAACAAATTTTTGATACATTTTTTTTAATCTATTTATTGGGTATGGGCTTTTTATCTTTTAAATAATTATGAATGAGTTCAATTACACGTAGCATTTATTTGGGGTATGGCCTACTATCAAAGTGACTGTTGCTATTTCTATATTCGTCAGTTTCTTTTGCCAGTGTAAAAAACTAATTGGTGGAGATCGTTCGTAGCGTGACTTGTCACATGTAATATAAACTCTCCTACGTTTTCGTAATTATTATTTATATGACACGTATTAATTACTGTAAAGAATATCTGTATTATAAAAAAAAGGATATAAAGGAGATCGATCAGGTCATTTAATGTCGGCGGGGCAACTTTCCAATTTTTGTCCGAAAAACTGAAATCACTGTCCACTGAGCAATTCGTACTTAGTTCATCTACGCATACTTAGAGACACACTTCAAGTAAATATTTTTATAACATGTGTTTAAACGAAAATGCCTCTCTCACCATAGGTGTTGCAGGTGTGGTGCAGCCTTTGAAGATCTACAACATGTGTTTATTTCTTGTCCATTCTCAAAATCTATTTGGAAAGACTCAAAGCTGCTTTTCTCCGACATTAAGCGCTGGCCAGGATGTCCTCTTATTTGGGTTTGTGAGCTTTCTCGTTTGCTGCCTAGAGACGATTTTTCCTTGTTCCTTGCAATATCGTGGGCAATTTGGAAAAGTCGAAACAAATGGGTGATGGAGAGGATTGAAGTACAGCCCAGAATGGTGATATCTATGGCTCGTGAAATGCTGCTTCACTTCTATGATCGACATTTGCCTACAGACTTTAATAAACAACCATCTACTTCTCGATTTTGGACGCCGCCTCCAGCCCCAGTTATTAAAATTAATTTTGACGGGGCAATCCATGCGATGCGACAAGGTGCTTCAGCAGGTATCATTGCAAGGACTGCTAACGGTGTAGTCCTAGGATGGAAAACTCGCTTCTACAATGGCTGCCATGACCCGGAAGTAATTGAAGCTCTAGCAGTAAGAGAGGCTATTAACTTTGCGATTAGTCGGAATTGGTCGGAAGTGATTTTTGAAGGAGATTGTGCCTCCGTTGTGAAGTATCTCCGTGAGAAATGCACATCGTCCGCTAAACTTGGGAGTATACTTCATGACTGTATGTACTTAAGCAGTTTCTTTTCGTATGTTTCCTTCTCTTTTGTTTTTCGATCGGGTAATCAATGTGCCCATTATTTGGCTAAGTCTTTGGGATACGACGGAGAAGGCTACTCTCCGCCGACTCAATGCCTGGCAGCTGTTGTTTTGAACGATATGCAATAGTAATGAATTTTGTTCAAAAAAAAAAGTAATATTTTTATAGTATTGATTTATTTTATATTTTACGAGTTTTTTTGCCTGTGCAATGCGCGCGTCTTACTATATATAATTAAATATATAATTAATGTATGTCAGATATGATAACTTAATTATTTATCATAAAAACAATATCATTTTATAGATACAAAGTATAATGATTTAACAAATTTTTGAAACATCAAGTTAATGAAATAAAAAAGATAGATAATAGGATTTGAATTTTAAGCAATATTGCATCTCACCATCCTCAAAATGTAGAACCGTTTGAGGTACTTGCAAAGCCTGTGGGCATCATGAATGTCCTCGTAGGATCCCGAAGAGATTGCGAAGCTCGAGCAGCATGGGAAATCTACCTGTGGTGAGAGAGACTACAATTATTGCTTTCCTCTCATCCTCATCAGCATGTGATATCTAGCCGTGGTAGAGGAAACTATTAGAAACATAAAGGTGATGCGGATGAAAAGAAAATTCATGGAACATATGACCTTTTTGGACACGAACAATGAATGTGATGATCATAATGTACCATCGGGTCCCAAAGAGAGGCGAAAATTAGAGCATCACAGACAATGGTTATTGGAGCATTATCTTTCAACTCTTCTTCGGACTTGGTTTTGTAATGAACTCTTCATACGATCCCATCTTCAAGTGGAGATGTTACAGTTTCTTGTTCAAGTTGATCACCGCTATAAAAGAAAGAGAGAGAATACTAGTTTTCAATTTAAATAGATAAAACGAAATGTGAAAGCATAAACTTAAAATTCTTCATCCATAATCTTCGGGGAGATTGTATCTATATATCTATATATATACTTTGATATAGAATCTGCTTTTCGAGCATTTTTTGTATGAATTGGACATTGCGGAAACTTCTTTGCAAGACATTGGACTGAACTTTCCACGGATAAGAAACCTACATGGGTTTTCTGTCCTTGAATAGAGCACAAAGAAACACCCTCAGCATCAATCAGCTCGACGCAAACCGTGCACCAAATAAATAGCATGATTACATACTTCAATAAAAATTGTTCTCAACTGACATATTCACAGAACCACGAACACAAAGGAAATAACTGCTCAGATATAAACAAAATGAAGTTTTTCACCTTCCAAAACAGTGAGAAAGACGGCGCATGCAGGTCGGTACAGGGGAGGGCAGCGCAAGC
The DNA here is from genome assembly GCA_027422505.1 of Craterostigma plantagineum. Taxonomy (NCBI): domain Eukaryota; kingdom Viridiplantae; phylum Streptophyta; class Magnoliopsida; order Lamiales; family Linderniaceae; genus Craterostigma; species Craterostigma plantagineum. The sequence goes on from JAPQWV010000020.1 coordinate 14,129,595, forward strand.
GTGACTATGGAGATCGGAGAGGAGATTTATTGTATAATTTATTTTGCTTCCAATTCCACGCATCGTGGTTGGTATTAGTAGTGAATTGAGAACAGTTTGGGGTAGTTTTGCTATTATATGTAATGGTGTTTTATTTAACATTTTAATACTTCCTCCGTCCCGGCTATTTCTTCCCAAAGATTAGAGGGCACGGAGATTAAGAAATCAAATTATTTTAATATTATAGTACACCTTTTGAGGTATAGAGAGAGAACTGTTGTTAGTAGACACGCAAATCAAGAAGACTTTTTTAATATTAATGGTGTAATTAGTTTAATTAGTGGGATAATGTTTTACCAAAAATAGAAATGAGAAGAATTATGTGGGACACCCGAAATAGAAAAATGGAAAGAAATAAGTGGGACGGAGGTAGTATGTTTGATTTGGGTTGGGTTGCGGCGTTAGTGAAAGAAATGTTTGTAGAAGGTTTAAAAGTAGGGTTGCAATGAATAGAATCTTTTTGTTCGATTCGAAATTCGATTCGATATTTAAGATTCGGATTCGAAATATTTGAATATCAAATCCGAATAAGAATATTTTTTCGATTCGAATAATTTTAGAATCGAATACAATATGACAATATTCGATTCGAGGGAGGGGCGAACTATTAGACCACTCGTAAATGAGCAGAATAAACTCATCGCAAGAGATATGTTGAACTATCCCGCCGGATTAGAGTCAAATCTAATAGCGGGATTCATCGTGTTTTATTATGCGGTCTGCGATTAAGTGGTTAGGGAAGCTTGCCCAGCTATTTAAAACGTAGATTAGTTGTTGCGACTCAAAGCGAGTAAGCGCCGTTTCGCCCAATCGTAGAAATTCGTATACATAGCATAGGAATCTCCACGGTCTAATAATTAGCTAAATATATTACTTATTTGTCGTTCGGTCGGGCTAGGGGGATTCGAAGTCTCAAATACGTCTTCGTTCATAAGGTCGTCCGTTTTATATTTTTATTATACTGTTTATTTTATATGTTTATCGTTATTTAAATTTTCAAACATCAATCTGTGATGGTTTTGTCACAGTTACTGTTTGTAATAGCAGTCGGTAAATGTTTCATGACATGAATGGAGGGATGTCCCAACCTTAAATGCCACATATTAGCAGGTACAACATAAAAAACATGCTCAGCAGCAGCACTAAAACAAGAGCTAGCTCTAGAATGTAGAGATAAGAGGCATATTTATCTTGAGATTGTTGGATGGCTTTATTAGTGAAGGAGCTTGTAAATAGCATAGAGTACTTTTAGGATGGTGCCAGCTGCAAGTACTTGATTACTCTGCAACTCAATCAATAGACAGAAGTCAGCATAGAACTTGAGGTAATTGGGTGGTCTTTTGTGAATTTTCTGACTGAAAGAAGATTATACTTGAAACTGGGAAGATGCAAACAGTGAGTTAGCATCAAATTTTTGGGTAAAAGGACATCTCATGTGTAGGTGACATGTTTGATGGATCCATCTGGGAGACACACGGGAGTAAAGAGGGTCACTGGTTTTGGTTCAATGAGTAGGTTGAAGGTTTTGCACATGTGAGCAGTGGCTCCGGTATCAACGAACCAAGAGTTCTCAATCAAAGAATCAAGTATGCCAATATTATAAGAGGGAAGGATGGAGCTACCTGCAAAGTCTTCAAGGTGGGTAAAGTTCACCAGATTTGTATTTGCCTCGTCACCTCCCTTACCTTTCATTAGCTTTGCCACCTCATCTGCACCATGCTCAGCATCATCGATTGCAGAGATTGCAAGTTCCATCCTCGTGTTTTCCAGTTTATGGTACAGTTTCAGTGACTGAATTCGCCTTGAAAGTTTGCTGATTCCATATGTTAAATCCATTATTCTGGACATTTTTCTTTGAAAAGTTTGGGTGCCACTCAGGAAATCCAATCAGTTTGAAACAGTCCTCCTTTGTATGTCCATTCTTCCTGCAGTAATTACAGAATAGGCTGCTCTTGTCAGGTTTCATCATTCCCCTATTGTTAATATTCAGCCTTGCAACCGTCCTAGTTCCATAGTTCTTCCCAAAACTCTGTTTTTTTAACTAGCATAGCTGAATTCTCTCCAAGAATGCTCACATTGAAACTTCTTTATTCTTCTCAGCTTTTGTAATCATTGCATATACTTTGTTCACTGGAGGCAATTTTTCCAGGAACAACAATTGATTTTGTTCAGATTCAAATGCATCACTTAGTCCCATTAAAAATTGCATGGATTTATCTTCCATCTCTCTCTAATCAATCTTGCTCCTAGTCACTCCCTGAGCCTCTATTGCAGGTCGCAGCTGCTCCAGTTGATCCCAAAGGTTCCTAAGTTTGTTGTAGTATTCAACAACAGTCATAGTCCCCTGCTTAAGTAAAGTTATCCCACGTTTGATTTCAAATACCAGTGATAAATTCGATGTTCCATATCTTTCTTCGATTTCATTCCAAAGCCCTTCCGCATCATGAATGAAACATGAAGCTGTTCACAATCTCCTTGGAAATTGAGCTCTTAATCCATCCAGTAACCATACTGTTCACTTTTCTCCACATTCGATAATCCGATGAATCCACATCAGGCTCTTGTAGGTTCCATCAACAAAACCAAGTTTCATCTTGGCTTCAAGAGCATCCATCATGGATCTCCTCCAAACAGGAAATTGTTTAAAGTTAAAGGAGCTGAGACAATCATCATACCAGGATTATCTGAAGCGTGCAGCTAATAATCTTCCTCGATTTCAGCAGCATTTCGACCGGCGTCACCAGTAGCATTAGCTTGAGTAGCCATTGCAATTAATTCTGAATCTTAGTTGAAATCAAGGTAGGCGAGCGAACTCCTGAATCCGATCAATTTTCCTGCCTGATACCATGAAGATTTTCTGAATTGATTAATTTCTTGAGATCGAAATTTGAAAAAGAGGGAAAATTGTATTCTGTTATTCTCATTCAACCAAAACGAGACATTGTTATTGTGCGGTTATATGCAGGGAAAATATAAAAAAACGCAACTTAACTCAATGACTACTAATAAAAACGTAAAACCAAAAACAACAACTTTTCAAGCTATGGTGGCTATGGTGGGTGATATTGAAACTGAGTATTCTTCACTATGCCTCCATTGTTGCAGAGGTGTAACCTTTCTCTTCTTCTCTTCTCCAATTATGACAGAATCAGGAAATATAAGTTAAAATGCCGAAGATATAGCTAACTGGTTTAAGGTTACTTACTTATGTGCCTTTGCTACTTATGTTCACTGTAATAATAGTTATCCGGGGCGATTCGATGGTCTAGTCCTCTGGTCCACCCGAATCAATCAGATGGTCCCTGTTGTAGGTCACGGGAGAAACGTGTTAGGTCCTAGAGAGACAATGGAAACGGGATTTTGGGAGCGAGCTTTGTAAGAGAGGGACCCGGCTCGAGTGATTGTACCAACTTGCCATAAATGCTTTGTCCTACTTGGGTTATTTATAGGCAAAACCTCGGGCCCGTAAATGGGCTGTTGGGCTTCATTATTAGGAGTTATTGTCTTGGGCTATTATTTAGCCTATAAAAATAAGTTAAGATGTGGGCAAATCCATCACTAGTCCCCTATATTTCTGGGCTATCCCTAATTTTTAAGTTGCATCATAAGTGAACCCACTTAGTTATGGGCCTTCAGTCTTAAAGGGCTTGAGTCCATTAGGTTATTATAAATAGGACTAGTATTTTCTTTTTTTGACATCTGCTGCCCTACCTCATTTACGGCTCCTCCTATGGCAGGCAGGCTGCATTCTCACACTGCACAATCTGCTCTATCGCCGGACTGTTCGAAATCATCGGACTGCTAGACCACGTTCTTAGCCGTGCAGACGTCGATTGCTGCCCCATCGACAACTCTTCCCTCTAGTAAGCACCCTCCCACCGACTTCACTGTATAATGCATGGTTCGCCGTCACGGCGTTGTCTCAGCCGTATCGACCGCTCCGTACGGGATGGATAAGCCCACATCTTAACTTATTTTATAGGCCAAATAATAACCCAAGACAATAACTCCTAATAACGAAGCCCAACAACCCATTTACGGGCCGGGATTTTGCCTATAAATAACCGAAGTGGGACAAGCATTTATGGCAATTTGGTACAATCACTCGAGTTGGGTCCCGCTCTTATAAAGCTTGCTCTCGAAATCCCGTTCCCATTGTCTCTGTAGGACATGACATGTTTCTCCCTTGACCTACAACAGGGACCATCTGGTTGATTCGGGTGGACCGGAGGACTAGACCATCGTATCGCCCCAGACCAGCCTTTGATGTGGGCTTACCCATCAAATAGGAACATCATTTGAGAGAATTACACAAATAATGTTATTTTGAGAACGGAATTACAAAACTAGTTGAGTTTTTAAACCTATTACAAAACTAATCAATTTTTTTAATTCCAACTATTATTTTTATTTTAACCACAAAAATACTTAAAATTATAAAATTTCACTATTTTTATCTTCAATATCACAACACTTGTTAATAATAAAACTTTTACCCCAACTTTTAACTCAAATATATTAAGAACATATTTCATAAAAAAATAATCAAAAGAAAATAAAATTACTTGGGCCGTCGGGCCTGGCCGGCCCGTAGCCCGCCAAACGCCCGGGTAAGCCCGCCATCTGGCAGGCCTAGAAATTGAAGGCCCTACCCCGCCCAAATAAACAAAATTCAAAAAAAAAGAGAAAAATTTCAACAAAAGAAATAAAAGAACAATAAAAATTAAATATTCAAGCTCAAGATTAATTCTAATTAAATCTAATCTTTTAATAATAATTATTAAACTTGAGTAAATTAAAAATCGGAGCTCATACTAACATATCTATATAATATATTTACATATCAATATTTAATAAAAAAATCATATTGAGCCGGCCAGGAATTATAATATGATATTTTTTATTAAATATTAGTATAATTATATATGTATGTTAGTATTTTTTGGCTCCAATTTTTAATTTACTCAAGTTTAAAAATATAAATTAATACTTATTACGAGATTAGATTTAATTAGAACTAATTTCGAGCATAAATATTTAAATTTTTCATTTTTTTAGTTTTTTCATTTTATTGTAATTTTATTTTTTCAATTTGGGCGGGGTGGGGCCTTCAATTTCTAGGCCTGCCATACGGTCATGCCAAGTAATTTTATTTTTCTTTTGATTATTTTTTTAAGTAATATATTTTTAATATATTTGAGTTAAAAGTTGGGGTAAAATTTTAATTATTAACAAGTGTTAGTGATATTTGAAAATAACAATAGTGAAAATTTATAATTTTAAATATATTCGTGGTTAAAATGAAAATAAAAATCGTTAGAATTTAAAAAGTTGATTAGTTTGTAATAGGTTTAAAAACTCAACTAATTTTGTAACTTGATTCACAAAATAACATCATTTACGCAATTCCTCAACATCACTTCCCTTAAATATATACATCCTTGAATTGTACCCTTTCCTTATAGCAGTCTGATACAAGATTTTTGTATCGAAATTTACAGAAGCATTCATAATCAGCTGAAGGAAATAAATAAATAAATAAATATAAGAGCATCTGATCATAGGAATGAAAGTGAGAAACCAAATGGATCATAATCAGCTGCGATGAGGATTACTCAGACAAGAAAGTGCTTGAAAAAGAGGACGTAGTAAAGGACATCTCGATGTTTTTGTGAAGAATGGTTATTACAAGGCAATAACCAATAATCCATTCCTCGAACCAAAGGAAGAAACCGAAGAAGATTCAAGCGATGCTACTGTTATAATAACATCTGAGGTCTTCGAAGAAGCTATAATTGAATATGAGGAAGGAAATAGTACAGATTCAGACAAAGGTTCATATCCAAGCCCAGTTTCTTGAAGAAGAAGAAAGAAGAAGAAGAAACCACTAACAAGAATGTCCAAAAAGAACAGCTCATCATCGAATTGTTGGATAATCTCAAATCTAGCATGAGCCCACACGAAAGAAAAAAGAAGAAAGAAAACAAAGTAAGATACTGAAGCAGTCACAATAGATACTGCGCAGCCAAGCACGAAAAGCAGGTCAAAATATTACAAATGAGATCTACCGCCGTGAGAGATCATGAAAGATATATAGCATTTAATATTTGATATGCTTAGCCAAAAGATAAAATATGCACGTTAGGTTATATATTATATATATGTGCATGTGTAAAGTCCGTATTTTGCGACGGTATTTTGAGCAAAATGTAAAGCAACCACCCGTTAATATAGCCTCACCCGGTAACTCCGTCGCTAAATACAAACATTAAAAAAAATTTAATACAGCCGGCGACGGACCCGTTAATATAGCCGCACCGTAATTCTTGCTCTTGCGGCGAAATTGGTGGTTGCAGTGTTGTTAAGGTCGTCGTTGATGACGATTTGAAGAGATTGTGAGAGAGATTAGGGTGCTTTTGGGTCAGCGTTGACGGTGGAATTTGGGGCGGTGTTGGGTTGAAATCGGAAGAGACGCCGCTGCTTTCTTTTCCGATTTGTGCTTCCGATTTCTTCTGATGCATTACATCACAGTATTAGCGGAATCGAAGAAGACGAGCGCAGCAAACATGAACACGGAGAAAAATCGAACAAAATTGCACAATCGCACAAGCTCCGATTTCTAAGGCAAGCAAAGCAAACCTTTCTTTCCCACTTTTTTTTTTTTCTGATTTCCTACTATTAATTTTTCTTTGCTGAAAAGGGCGAGGCTATATTAACGGGTCCGTCGCCGGCTGTATTAAACTTTCTTTTTAATTTTTAATTTCCGTCGCTAAATCTGTTTTTAATTATTTTATGTTTTTTACCTTTGGTGATCGGAAATTTCGTCGCAAAATACCGTCGCTAAGCTGAGTAAGCACACATGTCAGCCGGCTGGGTTTCACATCAGCGGGTTTGAGTCAAAATATCGGTTGGGGCGTATACGTACTAAAGATGCTTACTTTTCGAAAGTTAAAGTCCCTATATTGCAAAACCGCAAAATACATGTCCCTATAATGCCAACCATCCTAACTTGGGGGACTAAAAAAATATTTAAGCCTAAAGTGTTAATAGATGTAAATAGAGCGAATAATTGCATAAATCAATGAAGAACACTCTATTATATCCTAAATCACCGCTATAATTCACGTACTAATGTACGTTTATCAATATACATTGTTGAGTATGTGAATGATTGTTTCTTATAGTAGAGATAAGTTTGAGAGTTTGTATTAGTTGATGAACTCTCTTAACATGTGCAGAAGTCACTTATCATCTAATTAGTTTAATACGGAGTGTATTTTTTCTTTACAGCACAATATGCAGAAGTCGATGACAAACTGCGTGTCTGTGTTCTAATATAAGTGCTGAGGTTGTCTACTGCTAAAATCTAATTATATTAAGCAATAAAAAGGGTACATGGCTTTAAATACATGAAGGAATCATCAGACTATTTCAGAGACTAAACAAAATAGTACAAAACAAAATTATACGCTGATTTGATATCAAGTATCTTATCAAGCTATATCAACCGTTGGTTATTTTAATTTTATTAAGGTCTAATAACACGTGTACCATATTAATAGAATACTTGATACATGATAGAGTATGAGGCAGATTATTACACTATTATATAAAATAATATGGGTTGATTTTGTTTCTTTAAACAATAATTATATATGTCCAAACCCAATACTTGAGATTCGTGACTTGAACTTTTATTTTGTTTTGTAGGGGCCTATAAATACAACTGCATGGTATGTAACACTTTCCACTAAAATCAATCATTCAAACTAATTATATGTTACCTTACAACATGGAGAAGGCTCAATTGCAAGTGGTTTTCTTCATCTCGATAATGCTCTTAGCTAATGGTGAGAAACCTTGCATTCAAATAATTTCATGTTTTGCTTGAATTGGAATATAAATCGTAATTTAATAATTTTTTCTTGAACATATAAAAGCAGGTAATTTTATCTCTGGAAATGGATCATCATCATCATCATCATCATCATCATCAAGCTATGGAGAGTCAAAGGTCAATGGGGCACCAGTATGCATAATCAATAGTGATTGTGCTTTTTTGTGCAGACCGAAATCATTGCGACCTTATTGTATTGAAGGGTTTTGTCAGTGCATATAATCTATTTATACGATGTTGCAATAAAGAAAATATGACGAAATATGAGTGTCCTATTTGATCAGTTTTATTTAATGGAACTGAGTCAAGCTCGTATAATATTAAGTATTATTTGATTTTTGGGTCTGCCTATTTTTTCATGCTCATGACCACGAACGGTGAAAATATATATTTAATATCAATAGATAAACTTAACAATCTATTCTATTTTATTAAGCGTGATGAGTTAATATAAACTGTCACTCAATATGTCAATTTCTCAAAAAAATAATAAAAATTAAATTTGTTACAAATCGTGAATTTAAATATTCAGAATAACAGTTTTGGTGATTGGACTTAACTTAAATAAGTATAACGGTCCGACTTAGGAGAAACCGAAAACAGACAACAGTATAACAGCGCCAATAAAAAACCGGATCGAGATTGCAACCGAAACAACATTAATGACCGGAATGCTGATACCGGAAGTGCCACGCTGGACAGATTCAAATATATTCAAGGCAAGGCAAGTTGAAAACTTCTGACGAACATTTAATACAAGGCTGTCAGCTAGAGCCAAGCTGAAGTCAAGTAAGCTTACTAAGGAATAAAGCAAAAGGCACAGCGCGACTGCAACGAAGACTGGACAGACCCATTTTGGGTAAACTCATTAAATGCTCTGTCCGGTACACAGAGCTATCTCAAAACGGCTCCAACCTCAAACCTCAACTATAATAGAGGGAAAGCAAGCCGAAGAATGTGTGACACCCTGCTGAAAAATTCTAAGAACAAGAGGTCAAGCTCAAAGCTTTAAATAGCAACAGAGAGAGATTAGGTGTTGTGTTACATATATTTTATTCAAATATTCAAATATATGTTAGTTCCGATATTATTGCTATTCTTTAGATTTTTATGGCCATTCAGTATATATAAATAGGAGTTCTTTTTTAAGTATTCTTATGAAATTCTTTATCAATAAAATCTGAATTCTTCAGTAAGTTCTGTGAATATCAGTCGAAATTCTCCGGGGTTGTTCAACTCTCAGAATTTCTTTCTTTCCATCATCCCAAAAATCGATCGTAACAGTTGGTATCAGAGCCAACGATCTTTGGCCGCTCTATACCTTCGACATATCGATATGGCTGATGGACCCCGTACTACCGAATTACGAAAAGATGTGGATGCCTTGAAAGATCAGATGAAAATCACCATGGATGGAGTAGAGGAGATCCGAAACATGATGGCGATGTTTTTAAAGAATCAGACGCAGGAAAATTCAAAAGACCAGAACAAAAATGAAACCATAGATTTGACTCATGGTAACATTGATAAACCCCAGGAATTGTCACTAGCAACCAAGTGCACACAAGTTGAATTTCCACGCTTCAATGGCGATGATCTAGGAGGATGGGTTTTCAGATGTGAACAATTCTTCGACATGGATAATACTACATCTGATTCCAAGGTAAAGTTGGCCTCTATTCATATGGAGGGAAAAGCATTGCAGTGGCATCGGGTTTATTTAAAGTCTAGATTAACGCGAGAAATCCCGAACTGGGAAGATTATGTCCAGGCATTAGAAGAAAGATTTGGAACATGCCTATTCGAGGATCGTATGTCGGAGTTGATGAATCTAAAACAGGAAGGTTCAATGCAAGATTACCTTGATAAGTTTGATGAGTTAATGAATAAAGTTGAACTATCGGATACCTACGTGGTAAGTAGCTTTCTCGGGGGTTTAAGAGATGATGTTGCTGTCCAAATAAGGATGTTCAAACCAAAAAATCTTCAAGAGGCCGTGGGGTTGGCACGATTGCAAGAACGGGCAGCTTACCTTCAAAAAAAAGCACTCCTCCCCATTCAAACATACCCCATGATTTGGAAAAAGTTCATCCTTTTACCTCCATCGAAGTAGAATAATCGTGCATCATACCAGACTGGGCAGAATAACAATCATAGGCAAAACAGTTCATCCAAATGGCCACAGAATAGTAGACGAATTACACCTCAAGAGATGGAAGAAAAAAGGTCAAAGGGACCTTGCAATGAGAAATATATTCCGGGATATCGCTGCAGTCATAAAAAACAGTTATATCTTATGGATGTTGGAGAGGAAGACGAGGAAGAAAGGATGACGATGAGATAGATACTCAAATAGAAAATCAGATGAAATAACGGCACTCGAAGAATCTCATTTCAATGCATGCAATGTCTGGGCTCTTGGATTTCAAGACCATGAGGGTAAAGGGTCATGCAGGAGGGAAGAATCTCCACATCTTAACTGATACTGGGAGCACACACAACTTCTTGGACACTGAAGCCGCTAAATGAGTCGGCTGCCAAGTGGAAAAGACTACACCTTTTCCCGTATGCGTAGCAGATGGTGGAAGGATATATAGTGAATCAGCTTGCAAGGGCTTCAACTGGAAGATGCATAGCATTTCATTCAAGGCCGATGTCATGTTATTACCGTTGGGAGGGTGCGGCATGGTGTTAGGTGTCCAATGGTTGATCCAACGGTGACGTCAACTGGAACTTTAACCAGTTACGCGTGGAGTTTATGACGCAGGGAAAGAAGATGGTGTTAAGAGGTATGCAGCCTGACAGTGTCAAAATTATTGGGAGGGATAAGTTGAAGATAGATCTGCAAAAATCTGCACAAATCTCAATGATGCACGTAGGGCTGATTAGTTTGGACAATAATCAAAGTCCAAATGTAGAAGACACTATCTGTCAAGTGAGACAAGGTAAAATGAGAGAATAGGGGACAGAACAAGACAAGCCATTGAAGGAATATGTTGATGTATTAGTTGGACCTAAATCATTCCCCCCACCGCGAGATCACGATCACAACACTGAAGGGAGGAACAAATCCGATCAAGTTCCGACCATTCAGATACCTAGCGATACAGAAAGACGAAATCGAGAAATTGGTAAAAGCAATGCTTGACGAGGGAATTATTAGAGAAAGCAGTCCGTACTCTGCTCCAGTGGTGTTAGTTAAGAAAAAAGACCAAATTTGGAGGTTGTGTGTGGATTATCGAGAATTAAATAAACACGCTATCAAGGATAAATTTCTGATTCCGTTAATTGAAGAGTTGTTGGATGAGTTGCATGGAGCTAAAAGTTTCTCAAGGTTGGATCTAAGATCGGGATACCGTCAAATACGAATGAAGGAGGAAAACATACAAAAAACTGCTTTTGGTACTTATCATGGTCATTTCGAGTTTTTAGTTATGCCTTTTGATTTAACGAATGCGTCGTCCACCTTTCAGAGCCTCATGAACAAGGTATTTCGGCCGTTCCTCAGGAAATTTATGTTAGTATTCTTTGGTGACATCTTGGTGTACAGCAAAGGAATGAAGAATCACTTGAATCATTTGAAGTTAACATTTGAGCTGCTGCAGCATAACTCATTATTGGTTAAAAAGAGCAAATGTTTGTTCGGCAGTTCACAAATCGAATAGTTGGGACATATGATGTCTGGAGATGGTGTTTCAGTAGACAAACTGGATTACTATTCACTGTCCCCTTTTTCCAAGTCACCACCCCCTACAGGGCTGAAAAAAGACGATTTTGCCCTTTTGAATATAAATTTCTATTTAAAGTCCTTTTCCAGACAACACTTTCCATATCGCAATCACACATCCAAATCAGAGTCAAACATAACAAAAAAACTCAAATCGCAATGGATCGACGACAAGGGAAAGGGACAGGGCAAAGGAAAGGGTCTATTGGCGCGACTGGTAAGTAAATTCTCGTAAAATTCGTTCGTATGTAGATGAATTATCGAACATGGATAGATTCGCTTGAAAAAAGTTTCGACCGAACAAAAATTTCGGCCCTGCATGAGAGTGCTGATAAATAATTTTGGCCTGCACAAGGCCCGACTGAAAATCATTTACGGCCCCACCTTGTGTGGGCCGAAAATGTTGTGGGGGCCGAAAATATATTTCGGCCGGCGCTGTTCCGGCCGAAATCTTAAGTCGGTCGGAACTGCGACGGCCGAAAATTTCCCTCTCATGCAGGGCCGAAATCGCAGTTCGGCCACCTTTACATGAGGCCGAAAAATCTGTTCGGCCTTGTCATTTTTTTTTCAGACGAGGAGAGGGAAGTACACATTCCGAAGGATTTTATCGGCGACGGGGTAAACTACATTTTCGCGGAGGAGGACGATTTCCGACCGACGTGGAAGCCATTAACTGTGCGGAAGGCGTCGCTATTGCTCTTGGTTTCGAGGTGATTATTTCGTTGCATAAGAAATGCGGTACGAAAAATTGATTAGATGTTCTCACGGAGAACGTTATAGAGATAACGAGGATGAATTGGAGAGGGTTTCGAAGTCTAACAAGTGCAGGTGTCCGTTTGTAGTCATAGCCCAGGAAGATTCAATTACTAGGGAATGATACATTCGTACGGGTCCACCTGAGAATCCATGCACAATCACCCTCTGATACAGTATCCCGAGGGACACCGCCAGACGAGTGGGTTAAGTAGCCAGGCAATGAAGATCGTAGAGGAAATGACTGCTTCGCAAGCGAAACCAGCTCATATCCTCTCAGCGACGAGGGCTCGACACGCAGAAGATAACGCGACGATCAGACATATATATAATTACAGAGATCGTTTGAAGGACTATTATGAAGGCCGAGACGTGGTGAGCCTGTTGATGCATTAGGCGACACAGGCCGGATATTATGTTCAAGCCCTATTGTTGCAGTCTTTTCGAGATACTCTAAGGCCAGGTGTCTACCCTTCGGCGATTGTGACTGATCGTGAGTTGGGCCTTCTTCGACCCGTACATAAGGTATTTCCGCATTCTCACCATCTGTTGTGCATGTGGTATATTTATAAGACGTCGAGAACAGAGTGTTGGATCACGGGGAAGAACAAAAAGACCGCAGTTCAGTTCACGCATAAGGCTTGGAAAGCAGTCGTGGAAGCTCCGACGATAGACATATACGAGCAGGCAGTAACTGACATGCGTCTGCATTGGGTAGCCGACTCTGCTATCGTCCAGTACGTTGAGCAGACATGGTTGGTGCATAAGGAGAAGTTCACCAAAGCTTGGACGAACCAGGTGCTTCATTTCGGGAACATCACTACATTTCGTGTGGAGAGTACTCACAGCGAGCTGAAGCTGGCTGAACTCGACCAATGGGTCTATTGACACCGTGTGGGTGAAGGTGCACGAGCAGATTCAGAACCAACTGAATCGCATCATAAGGGTAAATTAATTATTATTACGTGTCAAACAAAATCCTTATCTAATAATTTTTTATGTTGACATGCAGGCACTGGAGAAGTCCCGCTCGAAACGACCTATTGGGAATTCAGGATTTCCATTCCACACGATATTGTACAGAGTTTCACACCATTCAATATCGATAATGGGAACTGAGTTGAGGCGTGCCAAATAGTTGTCGGATGAGGTTTACTCCGCGTGCGGATGTGTGGTACGACGTACGCACGAGCTCCCATGTGCATGCGAGCTTCAGCAATGTGTCGACAACAACTACCCAGTTGCTGCAGACTGCTTGCACGACTTCTGGAGGACACTCACGATCGGCGAGGGAGTAACTCCCGATATTTCTTATCGGGACTACTTATATGACCTCGTGCGTGAGGCAGAAGGCCGCGTTCTCGCCGTTGTGCGTGGCCTCCATCGAGTCGTTCATGAACATCTGTATCCCAACGCCCGTGAGTGGAATGAGCCTATTGTTAAGACGTCTGTAAAAGGTCGGCCGAAGAAAAACAACTCGACGAAGCGGGATCGAAGTGCTTGGGAGTATGCAATCCCAAGGGGCAGATGCAGCGGAGGACGCAGCAGTACCAGTCGAAGCAGCCAGGGTCGTACGTCATCTTCGTCTACGAAGCGGTCTCGTGGATCTACTACGGAGACAGGTACTACTATCTTTACTCGTAATTTGTTCAAACACGGGTGCACATCTAATCCTGTAAAATGCGTTCTACATGTGAATCAGACTTCTACCATACCCACTTGGCCAACCACGTAACAATAGTCATCCATCCGTATATAGTTAGCTATAAGGATGTGGGGGCTGACGGCAACTGTGGATTTTGCATTATCGCCTCCCATGTTAACAATGACGAGAACGAATGGATAACCATAAGGAATAACATCTCGAACGAAGTCGCGGTCCATTGTGAGCGTTACTCGGCATTGTACTATGGTGATTCATTCGAAATGCAATTGGATCGTATACGCTGGGAAGGGGGGCCTTGTGGAGTGAACCACTGGATGTCGACACCGTGTGATCTGTGGGCTGTGGCGACACTTTGGAACGCTGTAATTATCCTCTATGGGTACGGCAATGAGTCTCACATCAACATGCATTCGAACACAATATTGCCACTGCGTGCCGGTCGGACTGCTACTGAACCGAGCTATACGATCTTCATGGCGCACCTTGGAGATAATTATCAGCATTATATTAGACTTAATTTCTGTCCAGATTTTCCTATGCATATCTTACATCCGTATTGGTTCACGTATCGTGATCGTTGAGTTGCCGGTTGGAAAATAAAATATCAGAGTCGATTCGATCACTGGATGCACCTAATGCAACAGAATAATTTGTGACTGTCTATTGTAATGTATTTGTATTAGTAATTTTTTGTGTTATAATTTGTGACTATCTGTTGTATGTGTAATTCGAAACGGAATAAATATGCAAAACAATATTCCAAAACATAAAAAAATCTGTCCGATACACTAAAAGAAAAATAAACGAAACAATAACAACACATCAAGGGGCCTGGCGCCACCGGTCGTTGATGTCGTCGAGCCTCTCTCGGAACTCGTCAGTGGGCGGATAGCCGTCTAGATATATCCTAGCTATCATATCGCTAATCAAGGTGTACAATGAGATGTACCACTGTACAAAGCAATAATACATATAAAAAGTGATTAAACATATAGATATAAAAAATATACATAAGGTTAAATTACGTACGTAGTTGGCGTGGCTGCGCGGGGGTATGCCGCCCGATGAGGATCCCGGCTCCGATGAAAGCAGGCGAGGATGAGAATGCCGCTCATACCAGTCCATGTACTCTGCAACGAGAGGTTGAGGATGTAGGCGTACGAGAACTGATGCCAAGCAAGTTCTGCTGCACCGAGAGAATAATCCACCTTATACCTCGACGGGCCTGCTGGCATGACCGCCTTCTGTGGCGAACTCATCGGTGGCGGGATGACCTGTACGTATCCCAGCTGGCGCAACACTCTCGAGGGTGCGTAGGGCTCAACGATATCGCGATATCTAACCCAACCCACGAAAAACGTACTCAGGTGCTGCGACTTTTGATCGGGACCGTACGGAAGCCAAGCAATCTGATAACAGTTCACAAATTTTAAATAATTGTCGTCAATATAGATATAAATTGTTAAGATACCTCGCTTGCAGTCATGACATCTATCTGACGGCGGATCTCGATCAAACGGTGGACCGTCCTCTCGTGCTGAGATACAGACCACATGCGTGATCGTGCCTGGCCAGGCTCCATATGATGGGGGAGACGGTGTGGGCGGAAGCATGGGAAGTACTCGTAGATCCACGCCTGTAGTAACGAGAGGCACCCAGCAACACCCCTTAAATCCGTCCGGCTTGCGAGGCCAAGCTGGCGATAAAAGTAAGTAAGAGTGGCCGAACCCCACGAGTACTGACTGGCAGAGGCCAACGAGCAGTAGAACTCGTGCATGATGTCGGGCTTCACACGGGTCCCGCTCTTGTCGACGAACAGCGTCGACACCAAGAGAATGCACAACCAAGCGATGGTCTGGATCCTCGCCGGCCGACCCCTCCCCCCCCCCCCCCCCCCCCCCCCGCGCATCCTCTGCAACGACGCAACCCCACCGCCTCTCCAAGAACACCTTAGCGCGTCCGCGGAGATGCCCATAATCTCCCTTGCCGCGATCTACCCATCGACAACGTCTGGGGTGTCCGATACCGTCGCTACATCGATCGGATCTGCTCGACGTCGTGGAACATGATCGTCATCTCCCCGAATGGCATGTGGAAGGTGTTCGTGTCGGGCTGCCAGCGCTCCATAAAAGCGCACAGTAGAGGCTGGTCCAAGTGACCCACCATGGCATCTGTGAGGTGTCCAAGCCCCGTGCCATCGATCTGTCGCTGCGTCTCCGGCGGGAATTGGGAGTACAAATTCTTAAGCTTTCCAAGCACTAACGCCCGCTGCTCGCACTTCAGCAGGGGCCTCTCCTGCTCACCCATCCAGATGCGGGGCACGATATGCCCCAGATAACTAGGGATCACCTCGTCATCATCTGGACCACGGGGCCGTGGCCCCTGCACCCTCCAGGAACCGTCATCTACGACCCTGGAGTGCTTGCTCCCTATTTCATTTTTTACGAATAACGCAAAAAATAAATTTATTTCTTTTACGTATATTAAGACACGACATCGCATGTCAGTTTATAGAGGAGAAGGGAATTACCTGGAGAGGCTGGTGGCACATCGTCATCGGATGACTGAAAAGATGCTGCATCATCCGGCACATCATCGTCCGCATGCGGATCGTAATCCGCATATACGGACTGAGAAGCAGCCGCTTGTTTCCGCCTCTCCTCCTCTCGTTCTCTACGAACGGATGCGTCAACGCCGTGCGTCCTCGTGTGACGCTCTCCAGATCCCTCCAACGGGGGGGATCTACGGCTCCCTCCGAGTAGGGAATTCCTACCCCTGGTCTGCAATTAAAAATTTATTTAAAAAAAATAATGGCCGATCAGTATTTTTGGCTGCCTGCTTCGGTGGCCGAAAGAGATTCTCGGTCGGCACTGTTTCGGCTGATTGACGATGTCGGTCGGAAAGCGAATCACATTTTCGGCGGGCGCCTGCACGGCCGATACGTGATTTCGGCCAGCGCTTGCACAGCCGAACACAATTTCGGCCGCGTCACTTGTTGCGACCGAAATTGTTTTTCGGCCGAGCCAGGCGACGACCCTAAATTTCGTTCGATCGGCCGTTTTTTCGAACTATTCCGACCCGTGTTCGGTAATCCATCTACTTAGGAATGATTTTTACAACAATTTACTTACCAGTCGTGAGAATAGACCCTTTCCCTGACGGCGATCCATTGCATTTGAGTATTTTCTGTTTTTTAGTCTGATTTGGATGTATATTTTGGAAAGTGTTGTGTGGAAAATGGCTTTAAATAGAAACTTTTACTGTTTATTATAGTTTTTTATTTTTAAATTAATTTAAATATCATAAGGGCAAAAACGTTTTTCCTAGCCCTTTAGGTGGCGGTAACAAGTAAAAAAGAGGCGGTGAATAGTAACTCCATAGACAAACAAAAGATAGAGGGAATAATGAGGTGGCAAACCCCAAAGACTATCAAAGAACTTAGAGGATTCTTGTGTTTAACAGGTTATTATCGAAGTTTTGTTAAAGACTACGGAAAAATAGCTAAACCACTAACCAACTTGCTCAATAAGGGAAGCTTTCAATGGAGCGGAGAAGCTACTGAAGCGTTCGAGCACCTCAAGCAAAATATGCGTGCAACCCCGGTTTTGGCACTTCCTGATTTTTCTAAGCAGTTTATCGTTGAAACATATGCGAGTGAAGAAGGGATAGGAGCACTTACAGCAGCAAGGTCAACCAGTGGCGTTCATGAGCAAGACATTCGCAGGGAGACATCTAACTCTATCAGTGTATGAAAAGGAAATGAAGGCAATCATAGTAGCTGTGCAAGACCATATTTGATGGGTAGGCACTTTGTGATTAAAACAGATCATCAAAGTCTCAAGTACATGATGAAGCAGAAAATATCTACGCCTTGTCAACAAAAAAGGATTGCAAAATTAATAGGGTACGACAATACAATGAACTACGGTGGTAACTTGAACGCTTTGAGCTCTACAAGTACAGAGTGATGATGCTAGTTAAAGAGAGCTGGGAGAAAGATAATAAAATTCTGCGGATAATCAAAAACTTATTGAGGATCCAAATTCCAACTCAAAATACGCGTGGGAGGAGAGTTTTTGACAAGAAAAGGGAAGATTGTCGTGGGGAAGGACGAAGAACTATTGAAAAAAAATTCATGAATCTGTACCACAAGAGCCCATTGGGATGGGAGGTCATTCTGGGATTCAAGCAACAATCTAGCGGATAAAACAAATTGGTATTGGAAGGGTATAAAAACAGTAGAAAACTTCATTCGAGAATGCGAAATATGTCAGCGCTGAAATGGCGAAAATGTAGCTTCCCCAGGAACCTTACAGCCCCTTCCTATTCCAAAAGGAGTATGGCAAGATATATCCATGGATTTTATCAATGGGTTATCAATATCTGGAGGGAAAGATTCGATTTTGGTGGTGGTTGACAGGTTCAGTAAGTATAGTCATCTCATAGCTCTAAAACACCCCTATACAGCTGCAAATGTGGCACAAGTGTTCATGGACAATGTCTTTAAGCTTCATGGGATTCCGAAAACCATCGTAACAATAGAGATAGTATATTCTTGAGTAAATTTTGGCAGGAGTTTTTTAAATTGCAAGGTGTTCAACTTAACATGTCAACGGCATATCACCCACAAACGGATGGATAGACGGAAGTGGTAAACCGTTGTTTGGAGGGTTATTTACGGTGTATGTGCTATGAAAGGCCGAAGGAATGGGTGCGCTGGCTATCTGTTACGGAATGGTGGTATAATACATCATATCATACGTCATTAAAATACACACCTTATGAGATAATCTATGGGCAGAAACATCCACTACATCAGCCATACATTACCATGACAATAGTCGTAGATGTTGTGGATCAAAATCTTTGTCAAAGGGAAGAAATTCTGCAATTAGCGAAAAAACATCTAGTTGCTGCTCAACAAAGAATGAAGATGCAGGTCGACAAGCGTAGGTCTGAAAGAGAGTTCAAAGAAGGAGAAGGGTTTATGTGAAACTCCAACCTTACAAGCAGCTTTCATTGGAAAATCACTCATACCATAAACTGAATCCGAAGTTCTTTGGTCCGTTTGAAATCATTCGTCGTGTCGGAAAGGTCGCATACACTTGACGCTTGCGTAAATATTGCAAGGCGTGATTTTGTAGTCGTTTTATACATGTTATAGATTTAATGAAGATCAATGTTGAATTAGTTTGTTCCATGAATGGTTGGTTGGTAAATCTTGGAAGTTTCTCATCTGATTGTTGAGCCCATTGAATGGACATTTTGACGAGTTTAAGTACAAAAAATCAAGGTTCTGAAATCGGATTTTCGAACCGGATCAAAAATTTTAGTGCTTTAAGGTTTAGTGGTTTAACATGTATAAAATCGGAATCAAACCGGTACAAAACGGTATCTCTAGATTTATATATATATATATATATATTATATATATATAGTAATGAATCAATAAAATAATACCGAACATATACATGTTTTTATGATTTTTCCAAATAAGAATTATAAAAATAGGGATTATAATTGACTAAAAGTAAATTCTGTTGGTTGTGAAAAATAATGTTATGTCAAAAATTAAATTTGTAAATTTAGGAGTCAAAATTAATAAAAAAAATTAAAATATTGGGCACATAGTTTAATTATAAAATAAAGAATTAAAATGGGTTGAGGCAAAATCGAACCTAGCCCAACTAGGATAGATTCCTTTTCAAATATATTATAGCATGAACCAAACGCACATTGGTGTATTTTTCCACTTTTGTTGCTATTCATTCATATTTTTACTTTTTTTTTCTTTTTTATTTTTTATTAAAGCTTAGACCAGACCGGGACCGAATCGGATTTCCGACCGGTTCACGATTTTCCGGTTGGAATCGACCGGTCCGATCCGGTCTTAAAAGCCATGCAAAATAGCGAAACACATTAAATTTCCAAAAAAAATAATCATATAAATAACTGAACCCGCTTGGGATCATCTGTTCCATTTTAGTGTTCCAACTTCTGTTCCATTCACCATTTCCTAACACGTGTCAAATCATTGAGATATTTTCTTTTATTTATTTAATTCCCTGTAACTTTCTGAATATATATTCCACCAAATAATAAAATTCATCATTGGTTCATGTGATTTATTCTCCTTGTCACGATGATCAAATCTTTTTAAATATATGGTCCAAGGAATATGTAAAATGGTACCGTCGAGAGTTGACAATTGGTTAGATCATAAATACGAATTATTTGACATTTTGGCTCCTCAATTATCCCAATATATCTGTACTTGGAATGAAACACATATGACATGTGTGAGGCACCGTAACATATACGAAATACAATATTATTTCATTATGTGATCACAATAAGAGGTGTTGATTATTGGCTGGCGATAGGTTTTACCAAAAATCAAATCGTTGAAATATCATCCAAAGTCAATCAATTAGTATAATGAGTCTCAGTTATGAAGAAACCAGCTAATCGAATTACTATGGATCCAAACATGATATTTGATTTTGTTGAAATCAAGACAGGCTTTTGAGGAGTTAGATGAAGAATGCTCACTGTTTGATCAAGAGGCAGGGCATTTGAACTGTCACGACTTATGAACTGTCCTTCAGGGCCGTGACGTGGTTGGTGGCTGCACACTGCCGTTGGTCACGGCCTACGACATTAGTAGTCACGGCCGTGACATGTGGCTAGCTAACATACTGCCGTTGGTCACGGCCTACGACATTAGTCGTCACGGCTGTGACATGTGGCTAGCTAACATACTGCCGTTGGTCCACTGCCTACGACATTAGTCGTCACGGCCGTGACTGCTATCTGGAGTTTTAACACAGCCTTTACTTATAAAGCTGCAGCTGACATCGACGATTTATACTAACAAGAAGGGAGCGCGATTGGTCCGTTTCCTTTAAATCTGGCGCAAAGCTCATCCTTCATTGATTATGCGTGTGAAACACTCACTGAGCGTGTATGTGTGTGTTTAGCTGATCAATTCAAGAAGTTCGTGTAATTAGGGTTCTTCTTGAGTTTCTTTTCTGGTTCCTTTAGAGTGATTCTGATTGTATCGGCGTGATAGCCTGAGAATCATCAATAAAGTTCGATTGCTTGCCCGTGGATGTAGGATTTAATTCATAAATCCGAACCAAGTAAATTTGTGTTTGCAAACCTACAAATTTCTTATGGTAGCAGAGCAAAACTCTTAGCTGCATACACCGTGATTCATTTGATTTACGTTTTGAGTCTAACATGGCTACAGAAGAAACACCTCCAGTCTCGACCAATGCGGCTAATTCTCTACTCAATGACCCGTATTCTTGAACAACAATGACACTTCGGGTCAGCTTCTTGTCCATGAGCAGTTGAATGGAGAGAATTATGCCACGTGGAGTAGGGCAATGATGATTGCTCTCATCGGCAGAAACAAGGACGGATTTGTCAATGGAACACTGTTTCCACCCCCCGCGACAGATCTCAATAAGGTTAGTGGGTGGAAAAGGAAAAACAGTGTGGTTATCTCCTGGATTCTTAATGATGTATCGAAAGCGATCTCTACGAGTATATTGTACAGTGCTTCGGCTAGAGATGTATGGCCACACCTTCAAGAAAGGTTTTGGCAAAATAACAAGCCCAGAATTTTCCAACTCAAGAAAGATTTGACGAATCTGATTCAGGGACAGAGTAGTGTAACAGTGTATTATACTAGGCTAAAAACTCTCTGGGAAGAGTTAACAAATTATAGGCCTGCCTGTCAATGCACCTGCGGAGGGATCAAGATCATGAAGGATTATTTGGATGAGGAGTATGTGATGTCATTTCTAATGGGACTCAATGACCTACTCACAAATCAGGGGGCAAAACTTGGTGATGGACCCTTTCCCTAGCATTGACAAGGTCTTTTCGCTGCTAGTTTAGGAAGAGAATCAGAGGTCAGTTGGGCAAAGCCTGAGCCAAACCGAACAGATAAGCAACATGGCTATGCTAGCAGCCAGAAATGTGCGAGAGGTGGCTAGAAGACAGTTCAATAATCAGAGAAGAGATGGGGGTGTGAAACCAGTCTGCACTCACTGTGGAAAGAAAGGTCACACAATTGAAAGTTGCTACCAAATCCATGGGTATCCACCTGGGTCAGACAGGGCGCTAAGTACAAGAATACAAGGGTCAATCAGACACTCACAGATCCACTTGCAAGGAATGGTCTGCAGAGGCAACAATCTGGTCAAGGAACCAATGCAACAGGGGATGCTTTGGTGCAATTGCAGTTGACTTCTTTCCAGCTCCAGAGTCTCAAGGATCTACTGGATCACACCACTAATGTTGGGTCCTCAGATGGAGCCGCCACAGCTCAACAGAATGACAAAGGTACATCAACTTAACTGTCCTTTAACATGCCAGATTTACTGGTACAAAGGTATGGTTGTTAGATACAGGTGCCACTACGCATGTGTGTGGGAATCGAGGTTTGCTTTACGATGTGCATAAGATTGAGGAATCAGAGGTTATATTGCCAGATAATACTGTTATAAGAGTGAATGAGGCTGGAAGCTTCAGACTCAATGAGAGTATAATCTTGACTGATATTCTTTGTGTGTCTCAATTCTATTTTAATCCGATTTCAGTCAGCTATCTTGCTAGCTATAACCATTACACCTTTAGTTTTTATGCTGATGGTTTTATGATACAGGATCAATCACGTCTAATGATTGGCAAGGGTAGACAAGTAGCCGGACTTTACATCATTCAAGCTAGTTATAATTCTGTTTTTCCTGTCAGTAATAATCCATCTGTTTTTCTAAATAAAATTTCTGAGGATTTGTAGCACAGAAGGTTGGGCCACCCCTCAGATAAGGTACTAGATCTTTTGAAAGGATCATTAAGGCATGTTGAAAGACCTACAGATTCATTTTGCAAGATATGTCCTATAGCAAAGCAAAAGAGGTGTTCTTTTCCAAATGAGAATAAAACAGCTTGGACACATTTCGATCTTATTCACTGTGATACTTGGGGGCCTTTTCATGTAGAATCACACTTAGGACATAGATACTTTGTTACTATAGTAGATGATCATTCGAGGTTTACATGGCTATTCATGATAAAGCATAAGTCTGAGGTGCATTCAGTGATTGTTTATTTCTTGAACATAGTTGATACTCAGTTCAAAAGCAGGGTTAAAACCATTAGATCGGACAATGCTAGGGAGTTTAATTTGACTAAATTATATAATAGAAGAGGAATTTTACATCACTTGTCTTGTGTACAAACTCCTCAACAAAATTCCATCGTAGAGAGAAAGCATCAACACCTGTTAAACGTAGCTCGTTCTTTATACTTCCAGTTGGCCATACCCATTAAGTACTGGTCAGAGTGTGTCTTAACAGCAACGTTTCTCATAAATAGATTTCCTTCAGCAGTTCTAGGCAATAAGAGTCCGTATGAGCTGCTTTTCCAAAGGCCCGTTGATTATAATATGCTGCAAGCTTTCGGTTGTCTCTATTTTTCTTCCACTCTTGCAGCAGCTAGGAGGAAGTTTGACCCAAGAGCTCGAGAGTGTGTTTTCTTGATCCAAATGGGATCAACAAGGTGATGGACCTCCAAACAATGGAGATATTTGTCTCTAGAGATGTACTTTTCAAGGAGAATGAGTTTCCATCAGAGGGCAGCAATGTCTGACTCAGATAATCCATTCCCTGAGAGTGTTTTGCCAAGGCCCTTCTACTCTGATCCCATGCCAGCAGATTCTTGGCTAAATCATGAAGTTCCAGAGAGTAATCCAGCAGGAGATTCACCTTCTGATGAAACACCAACTGTTCCTTCACCCACAGCAGGACAACCTGCAGATTACATAGGGGAAGCGATAGAGGACTATCAGCCTGGTGAACAACAAGCCAACATATGCAACAGAAGGTCTGGGAGAGAGTCCAGGAAGCCCCTATATTTAAGGGATTACCATTGCAACACCTTACAGCAAAGGAAGGAGCTATACCCAATTTCCAAAGTGCTATCTTACAAGAACATCTCAAGGAACTTTCAGGCAGTCATCAACAATATCACCTTAAGCAAGGAGCCATCAAGCTATGCTCATGCAGCTAAGGATGAAAGATGGGTGGCTGCCATGAGAGCTAGCAGCACTTGAGGAAAACAGAACATGGTCACTCGTGTCTCTACCAGAATGGAAGAGAGCCATTGGGTGCAGATGGGTATAGAAGTTAAAGCTACGCTCAAATGGTCAAGTAGAAAAGTACAAAGCTCGTCTAGTTGCAAAGGGATACGACCAGCGTGAGGGAGTGGACTACATGGACACATTTGCCCCAGTTGCATAGCTCAGTACAATCAAAATTGTCCTAACTCTTGCAGCGAAACAGAATTGGAATGTAATCCAATTGGATGTCAACAACGCATTTTTAAATGGAGACTTAATGGAAGAGGTATATATGGATATTCCACAATGATTAGTGCGCTGGAATGCAGGTTCAGACATAGGCAAGAAGGTTTGTAAACTCCACAAATCCATCTATGGGTTGAAGCAGGCTTCCAGACAATGGAACAAAAAGTTTTCCGAAGCTGTAAAAGACTATGGTTTTGTGCAAAAGCAGTCAGACCACACACTTTTTGTCAAGGGAAAAGGTGATCAGATACTGATTCTTCTAGTCTACGTTGATGACATTATCTTAACTGGACCCTCAGCCGAGGCACTGCAGCAAGCCAAGAATTTTCTTCACAGATGCTTCAAGATCAAGGATTTGGGAGATTTAAAGTTCTTCCTTGGGATTGTGGTGGACAGGAATTCTGATGGGATTTTGATCATTCAGAGGCAATACACCCTTCAACTCCTTGAAGATACTGGGTACATTCACTCAAAGCCGCTCACAACACCCATTAATCCATGTGAAAAGATGACAGCGAGTGATGGGGTTCCGTTATCAGATCCATTCTAGAACAGGAGGCTAATTGGGAGGCTATTATACTTGACCTTTACAAGGCCTGATATTTGTTTTGCAGTTCATAAACTTAGCCAGTACATGGCAGCACCAAGAACTGATCATTTGAAGGCAGCTCACCACTTGCTCAAATATTTGAAGGGCTCGCCGCGTCAGGGCATTTTTCTCTCATCCGCACAGAACCTTGATCTCAGGGCATTTTCATAGGCGGACTGGGGAGCGTACAGGGATACAAGGAAGTCAGTTACCAGTTACTGCACCTTCTTAGGAGATACTTTGGTGACCTGGAAAGCGAAGAAACAAGCCACGGTGTCCAGGTCATCCACGGAGGCAGAATTAGAGCACTTGCAGCTGTAGTGGCCGAGGTTCTGTGGATTAAACATCTGCTTGAGGAATTGCAGATTGTCATGGATCGACCACCAGCCATATAATGTGACAATCTATCTACTCTCAAGATTGCCTCTAATCCTATGTTTCATAGGGTCAAAGCATATTGAGATAGATTGTCACTTTATCCGCAGCCATGTTTCAATCGGTACAGTTAAGTGCTTCCAATTCGGTCCGAACATCAGCTTGCGGATATATTTACCAAGCCACTTACTGGGCCTCAGCTACAACAGTTTCTTGTCAAGATGTCGGTCGTGAATCCCTACCTTCCATCTTGCGGGGGGTGTTGAAATCAAGACAGGCTTTTGAGGAGTTAGATGAAGTATGCTCACTGTTTGATCAAGAGGCGGAGCATTTGAATTGTCACGGCTTATGAACTGTCCTTCACGGCCGTGACGTGGTTGGTGGCTGCACACTGCCGTTGGTCACGGCCTACGACATTAGTCGTCACGGCCGTGACATGTGGCTAGCTAACATACTGCTGTTGGTCACGGCCTACGACATTAGTCGTCACGGCCGTGACATGTGGCTAGCTAACATACTGGCGTTGGTCACGGCCTACGACATTAGTCGTCACGGCCGTGACTGCTCTGGAGTTTTAACACAGCCTTTACTTATAAAGCTGCAGCTAATATCGACGATTTATACTAACAAGAAGGGAGCGCGATTGGTCCGTTTCCTTTAAATCTGGCGCGAAGCTCATCCTTCATTGATTATGCGTGTGAAACACTCACTGAGGTGTATGTGTGTGTTTAGCTAATCAATGTGTAATTAGGGTTCTTCTTGAGTTTCTTTTCTAGTTCCTTGAGAGTGATTCTGATTGTATCGGCGTGATAGCCTGAGAATCATCAATAAAGTTCGATTGCTCGCCCGTGGATGTAGGATTTAATTCATAAATTCGAACCACGTAAATTTGTGTTTGCAAACCTACAAATTTCTTAGATTTCTAAATAATTCGATCAGCATTGAAAAAATCAACAAGGAGCACATTTTAATACAACGTAGATTTTGAGAAAAGTTACACATACAACCAAGCCATATTTCATTCACTACACCTATCCATCTTACAACCTTACTTTATACACACACAAACAAACAAATAATAGTAAAGATTTACCTCAAATGTTGGTGAAATTCACTTCGCAAAGCATATCATAAATCTCATATATAATAATCTTCCCCAATCAATCAATCAATCATCACCTCGGCCCAGAGAGCTCCACCGCTTGAACCAACCAAGAAGAATCATCTGTAAGATCTGAGTACCTCTCCGACGAAGAAAACTGATTATTACCACCGCCGCCGCCGCCGCCCTCCCAGTTCTCCACCAGGCCATCGCCGCCTTCAAGCATACGGACCACCTCAGGCATCCTAGGACGGTGGCTCGGCAAGTACTGAGTACAAAGCAGAGCCACTCTAACCATCTCCTCTAACTCAATAGCATCGTACCCATCTCTAACCAATTCTTTATCCACCACAATTTCGAGCTTCTTCTCCACATAAACCTTCTTCACCCATTCAAAAATGGCGGCGCCTCCCTTCTTATTATTACCAGCAGCAGCAGCAGCAGTTTTGCCGAACTCTAGGGCTCTCTGGCCTGTGATTAGCTCCAACAGAAGAATCCCATAGCCGAAAACGTCAGTCTTCTCCGACGACTGGCCGGTGGATAGGTACTCCGGCGCTATGTGGCCGACGGTGCCGCGGACGGCGGTGGTGACGTGGGAGTCTCGGTGGTCTAATAGCTTGGCGAGGCCGAAGTCTCCCACCACTGCCTCGCAGCTATCGTCGAGGAGTATGTTCGCTGCTTTGACATCTCTGTGTATGATTTTAGGGTCGCACTGTTCGTGAAGGTAAAGCAAACCTCGGCCGGCGCCTAAGGCTATCTTCTTCCTCGTACCCCAGTCCAAAGGCGGCTTTGCTGTACGGCAAATTATTTTTGGGTTAAATTTATTATTAGTCATGCGTTGTGTTAGACGGTGGCAATCAATATTAGTATGAAGCATGGCAATTGCAATTTTGAAGGACAATTAATGATTACTATACAAGTATTTACTGTACATCCTAAATTATTGTTAAATAATTTAAATAAATAATACTAAAAATAGCATTTGGTACTTATTAAGAGTTTATGTAATGTACGTGGTTTAATAAGTGTTTTTTAAGTTTTAATAGATGTAGAAAAAAATCTGATTAGTAAATTAATACATACCAATTGACGGTTTATCCTAGCACCTCACCCTTAATATAATATATATATATATATAATATATATATATATAATAGATAATATATATATATATAATAGATAATATTTTAGTCTATTGAAGTAACAAAAATTCAGTTTCGGACCGAAATTTATAAATACGACGCCAAAGATGCTGAATGCACTAAAATTTATTTTCTTCTTCCTCTGATTAAGCGTAGCATCATAAGTAAAATAAAATAGGAGCTTAACCGGAAAAAGAAAAAAGAATAAATTTCAGCATCAAAATTGAACCAATTTTAGGACATTTGCTTAGATTAAGGTGGCGATTTTAGTCACCTAACGAATAAAATTGAAGTAGTTTTATGACATTAATCATGGTAGTCTAATTTCAGGCGGAATTTATACACGTAGTGCCAAGGATGATTATTTGGACTTGTCCTTCAATTAGGCGTCTCATCAAAATTAGAAAATAAATAGGAGCTTAATTGGAAAAAAAGAGAAAAACAAAATAGTACTAGTAAGTAGGTATCAAAATTGAAGCAAATTAGGAGGTTTAAATTCGAAAACCTAATTCCAACATGTAACTTGTGCAGGTGGCTTCAAAGATGCTAACTTGAACTATGTGAAATCAACATCTCTTATGCCACAGCATATAAATTTCACTAGTACTTTTGATATTATGTATATACATGAAAGAATAAAAATGGAAATGTAAAACTGTTATGTAGTGGGTGATTTTTTTCTATTAATTACTTTTTAACAGACCAAATGCGGTTTTAGATTTCTATGTTCGACTTTCTAAAATTGATTCAATTCTTATAATTGCATATTTTCGAAAAAAAAAAAATCTTATAATTGCATATGCACCCCATTAATTTAAATGTACTTAAATTGGTTCAACTTTGATAAATCCAGAAGTGAAAATGCAACCCTAAAACTTAAGTTTTTCAAAAACTAAAAACATAGTTAAGCCTAAATTATTTATTACAGCTATTCTTTTTTTTTTCCGTTTGTTACCTTTGAGTCGCGAAGCTACGCTGCCGTTGGACATGTAAGGGTAGACTAAGAGCCTCTCCGTTGCGGTGGCGCAATAGCCGTACAGTCGTAGGAGGTTCCTGTGTACGGCTAAGCTGATGAGCTGCACTTCTGTCTGAAACTGAACGTCTCCGCCGCCGCCGCCGCCGAGGTTGGTGTTGCTGCAGTCCTTGAGCCTCTTGACGGCGACTAGGGTTCCGTCGGGGAGGTGACCTTTATAGACGTTGCCGAAGCCGCCTTTCCCAAGGACGTTTTTGGCGCTGAAGTTGTTGGTTGCTGTCTGAAGTTCCTTGTAGCTGAACCTTCTTAGGTTTCCCAGGTTTACTTCCTCGTCGTGAGATTGTTCTGTCCAAGATAATGGGGTGGGAGGTTATTACCCAGTTTTGTTTATGTTACCGTTTGAACTGCTTTTTTTTTTTTTTAATTACCGTTGGCATCGAAGAAGATCTGTTTGCTTTGTCTGTATCTCGACCATAGAAGGAGGCTGAGACAAAGAATGAGAAGGCATAGGAAGCCAAGGCTTGTGCCAAATGCTAAGGCTTTTCTGTGACTGTTTTGTGTTTCTGATGATTCAATATCTTCACAGAAGGAAAAGGGAACATCTCAGTCGATGGAGGACAGTGGAAATCAGTGATTACAGATAATGCAATGGAAAAAAAATGTCATTGAATGTAAGTTTTTGGTCTTTACTTTGTGTGTTACTGACAGGGAGAGTTGAAGCAGTTCCATTGCAGTCTTTTTCTTTGCCAGTTGGGCATATCATAGGATTTCCCAAAACACTGTAATTAATAAGCAGGGAATATGAAAAAGACGTAGATTCTCGCTAAGAGAAAAAAAAAAAGAAAAGATGATTTATTGAGGAAGATAAGAGAAGACGACAAAATACTTGAATGTCTTGGCTACGAGCTTAGGCACAGGCCCACTCAAGTTATTGAATGACAAGTCCCTGAAAATAAATAACCAAAGGAAGAAAAGCCATCGCTGCATGAGATAAAATCAGCGAAGTATTAAATCAAATCATGCAACTGATATATCATCATATACTGAAAACATCTTACGCAAATGTTAGCTGAGTCAGATTGCTCATAGCCATTGGGATAGAACCGTCGAGGCTGTTGTTGTTCAGCCTTCTGTTTGCAAAGCCAAGAAAGATATTTAGTTTTTTTTTGAAAGAAAGATTATATTAAATCATGTGTACGAATTGGAGGGTTTTTTATTTGCTTATTACAAGTATTGAAGGGCTCTTAGATTAGACAGAGAAGAAGGTATCTCCCCATTAAGATGATTGTCAGAAATATCAAGTTGTTGAAGCTTTGAAAGTTGCCCAAGCTCTGAAGGTATTGGCCCTGATATGTTGTTATACTGTAGCAGTCTTCAAAACAAACAAAAAATGAAGCTTTTATATTTCCATGAATATTATTAGATTATGATTGCTACACTTGGGAAATCTCGGGGAGAGAAGGAGGTTCTTTTACTTACATACTTGTGATGTGCGTCAGATTACCTATGCTTCTCGAAATTGTCCCAGATAAACTCTGGCTTGGGATTGCTCTGAGAGAACAAAGATTAGTAATGTCTTTATGATCATTACTTTTATAAAATTGTAATAATAAGCTTATTTTGATTGTTTTTTTTTTTTGTTGAAGTACTTACAATGAAATGACAAAGCCATCGCGTGAGCAACCAACCATAGTCCAACCACATGGATCCACGGAATTTTCATCCCAGTTTAGAACACCATGAGGATCATTCAATGACTTCTTTATGTCCATCAAAGCTAAAACTGGATAAATAAAAGTAAAATTTGATGCGAAAATAAAGGGAGGAAAAAAAAAGACAGCTTTGTAAGTTGTGTAATAGTTATATAACCTTCGTAGTTGACACCATTAGGTGTGAGCATGGAAGTTGCAGAAGCCCACAAGCTGAAAAGGCTCACAAACAAGAAAGTAGCTTCTTTTATCATCTTCTTTTATTAATTTTGCGATCGTATATCAGAAGAGAAGAGAAGAGAAGAGAAGCAAATTGTTGTTATTTTCTGGGCCAAAGCTACACTTTCATGAAGCTTTTGTATCGGGGCTTCAAAGACATGAGTTGAGTTTCTTTTTTTTTTTGGTAGTAAATGGGAAGTAGATAGATACTATGTTCACATGGCCGTCACTTGTTTAATTTAGAAGGAAAGAATATATGGGGAGAGATTAAAGAAATCAAATAAAAATTCTAAAGTCGATGGAGGTAAGGGGAAAATTCGATAGTGAAATTTGGATTCTTTCATGGAGCACTTGAAGAAACGTAAAAGTATTGATTGATTGCGTAGGTGCCGTGCCTCTAGTTGTTGAGCACTAAGACTTGATTAATTATATTCGAAAAAGAAGTGGTAAATTTAAATTTAAATATCACACGTACGTACACTTGCTGATGAATGATGGTATGTTTTTTTGTGTTTTAGTCTATGAATATATATAAATTAAAGTTGATGAGATGAGACGCTAATAATACCGAATAATCAAAAGTAGGAATCTTCCTTTAATCACAGAAGGCTAAGACGATAATAGTGGAGACAATGGAACTTAAAATCATGTAACGAGACATGCTATTTCATTACACATAAAGGGTGAGAATCTCGAGACAAAGTTTTGATTTGTTGAGGAATGGTTATCACGTCGTGTGATCTAATTTCCATCGATCATAATTAATCAAGGAACTAATATATATATATATATATATATATATATATATATATATATAACTTACAGAGAATTCTTGTCTATCTATCAATGTACTCGAAATTTGTCACGATAGATTAAGGACGTCGCGCACATGATATCTCTACCTATCCGATCTCACTTAGATCCTTGACTTTCTTTATCATTGTGAAATTGGGACAATACTAAAAAAATAAGTCCGAAGTTAGAATAGTCTCATAACCTCACTGAGGTTCTGATTAGATTGAACCCTAATCATAGCTGTGGAATAAGTAGTTAATAAATAAAAAGGCTAATCATAAAACAACAAATGTATTAAATATTTTAGCATGTTGCATCCCTATGGCTAGTTATGTGACTGTATTGCATATGAAATACACTCTTTTTCATTAATAATAGGAAATATTGATATAACATAGAAGTTTTTAGCCAAACGTGGATAAGCAATCTTTCTTGTTCGTTTTACTTGGTTGTACTTTTTTTAATGAATCAATCAATTGTAATTATTGCAGTGCACTTGTGATCCACAACACGTGCATTGTGGATGTAATAATTATCATTGACTTCGTTAAAACATATTTGGATCAGTAATACATCGTATGCATGTTTGTCCTTTTGAACAGTTTCGAATAGGCAAAAATTCATTATCATTTATGTGGCACTTTTAAACATGATATCATATGAAAATTTATGAACTGAGGATAATTAATTGGAAATTAGTTATGGTGCAAAACTTACTATCTTATAACCAGCGCTAAAAAATAAATACACAATTTGTGTATGATTAGCGAAATCCCCGTCGAAATAGGGCTGGTTAGGCTGTAAATGTGCCAAGCTTGGTTCACTTTCTGGCTTGAGTTCGACCTCATGGTTTCTACCAAAAAAAAAAATTATCAAAGAAAAAGGCTCATGAAGTTCGTGAGCTAGCTCGACTCATCTTAGACCATCTCTAAAGCAGTCAACCGCAAACGCAAACGCATTTTGGAGTAACAGCTACATTTGCAGTAACTGTTCTCCAACAGTCAACTGCAAACGCAAACGCAAAAGAATATTCATGTAAATTCCCTTTTATAATAACTTTTACAAGTTTTCAATATCACCCATATATTTTACTACTTTATTTTGATTTATATTATATTTAATCAGATCATTATTTATACATGTTAAAACATAGAAAAAATATTTATTAAAAATATCCAAATTACACGATATAATAATTGAAATCATTGAGATACACGCCGCACAAATAAGAGATAGATATTTTAAAGTCTCGGAATTGGTGTATTCCTCCCATAAATGATCAATTAGCACATTCCGGAGTGCAATAAGATACAAAAAAAACGTTATTGCTAAAATAAGTGTACAAAAATAATTGTGAAGGTTAAAATAATTATTTATTATCTCAATTTATAATCGTAGAATACATTTTCAAATTCTTTAATATATTTTTATTTGTTTTATATTTTTTATTAGCTTGATCTAATAATTCAATCCAGTAAATGGCTTATTTGCTATTTTAAAATATCAAATGCATTTTTGCGTTCAAACGTAGATTTGCGTTCGAAACAGGAGAGAGAAAACAAAAAAACGCATTTTGCATTTGCGTTTCCAATAATGTTGGAAGAATTTTACGGCATTTTTTGCGTTTGCGTTTCGAGTTGCACTTACAACCCAGTTGAGAAGTTATATTTACCTTTTCGAACCATGCCATGAATGATTGTGCTCTTTTTTGGTCAAGTAACGTCACACTTTCTTTATATCCCACTTAGATATCTTTTTCGATCCTTTTGCTACCCAATTATCGTCTTTAGGAAATATTTTGGCATAAAAATCTGTTTTCTTGACAAATTTTCCAAAAAGAAAACCGCCTTTTCAAATAATATTATTATAGACTTTCTCCCTAAGAATTTTAACAAAATTCTGTGTGAGAATGCATTTTACGAGTCAAGAAAAAGATTTTAAGATTTTTGTCTAGATCTCAAAAACAAGGAATATATATTCATGAAGACGGAGGAAGAAAAAAAAACTCAAATAAATAATCATCAAAGAGTATTGCAAGTCTTATAGTCAAAGGTGGTCAAAGAATTGATGGGGGACAAATAAAATGGAAAAATTATAAAAATGGGCCATTAAGTATGTCAATTTTTAATTTTTGCTCACTATATTCTCCAGTTACAAAACTAGGTCACTAAGTATGTATATAGTAACAAAATTAGGTCACTGACCTCTTTTTTTTCTTATTATATACATACTTAGTGACCCAAATTTGTAAATAAACATACTTAATGGCCTAGTTTTGTTACTATATACATACTTAGTGACCTAGTTTTGTAACTAGTTACCCAATTTTGTTGCTATATATATACTTAGTAACCTAGTTTTGTAACTAACAAACATAGTGATCCAAAATAAAAAAACAAAATGGTATAGTTAGTGACTATTTTTATAATTTTGCCCAATAAAATTGATGTGATCTTAGTGCGAGAAGGCAATAATAATAGCTAATCAACAATTGTTTAAATCCTCACGTAATATTTACATCCCAATCTCAGTCCACACATTGAATTTAAAATCATATCGAAATAACATCCGACAGTTAAAAGTCATTTTATGATTAGAGTCCAAATGAAAGCAACCAAAGCACAATTCCAAAATTAAAGAACGGTATATACAGAACGCAATTGAAAGTTACTGTCAGCCACCTTCAATATTTATTTATTTATTTATTTATCTGGAATATATTCTTGGCATGACTATAAAAATTTAACTTTTATCAAAAGCTTGGGTTTCATTCCTTGATATTGCACGGTCACAACTGGAGAATTCTCGTACGTTCGTTTTCAGCTACTGTGGTGTTTCATTATGTAAATGTATAACATAGAAATGTCGTTTTAATTCTCTTGAATATTTATCGTGGTAAGAACAATACTATAATATATAGTCCGAATTATTAGAAAACGAATCTTAGTAATCATGGAAACAAACAAAATATCATAATCCAAAAATTCCTATTTTAACTGGGACGGTACAGGACAAGAAAGAGACACGAAATATTGGCTGACACACACAAATACAACGAATTAAAAATGGCAAAAAGAAAAATCAGTTTTCATGTACTTTTTTTTCTGATCGATTGTGAATTATTGGTTATTTGGTTCTTTTCCTAATATATCGCCTGCACTTCTCATAGCCGACAAAACCCCCAGATTTTATTTGAAATTGTTTCACTTTCCGTCACCTTTTTGTTGATTGATTGTCACAAATAAAAAAGAAAATTCAAGAGAATTATAACGTTTTTCGGGTCCATAATCGAACCGCCAAGGCCCAAGCCCCTCAAAGCATATAATCGAATAATATTTGTCCTCTTGTAGCAAAAGAAAAAAAAAGAAGAAAAACCATAGCTGAATGATATACGATATATCGATCGTATGAATCGTTCCTTATAATATTCTATAAAAAATCCTTATTCAATATATGTCGTGTTGATCATATGAATATCTGTCGTAACTCACATAGCAAATATTCACAAGAACGAACGAGTGACAGACCGTAGTATCTAACGAATGAATATACGATCATATGCCAACACATTGCAAGTGACTTACAAATGACAGGATTAATAAGAATAAAAACCTAAAAACGATCGATAACAAGAAGAAAACACCCACCGTCAAGCTTTTATAAGAACAGTTTTCTCTCTCTTTTCAGCTATGGCGAAAAAGAGGAAAACGGTTACACAGAGGACTGCGCCAGCCAAGGCGGCGACGCCGTCCCCTACTACGGTGGCTTCAACAGGTCAAGTGGCAGTGCGTACGAGTGTTCAAAGGAGTCAGGGTAGCGAAGCTAGTGCGAATCCAAAATCAGCTACTGTTCCATTGAAGTATCACTCTCAAGTGTGTGAGGAGGAATCGTGGCCGAAGCTGGCGAGCTCGATTGGCCAGCAGAAAACGCCGATTGCGGAACCGAGCAGTGGCTCACCATTGACTTAAGTTTAATATTGAGTTGCTGCAAGAGCAGGGTAATCGGCTGGAATTTGTAGCTCCGATTACGACAAGTGGACAGGAAATCGGCCAAATTGAGGCTGAGGAGATACACGAAGAGGTTAATCACTGGAAGTCGGCGATGTTATGCTATGTCCTGGGTGCAAATCCCCCTTATGGTGTAATGGCTGGCTTTCTTAAGCGCAAATGGGAAAAACTAGGGTTAACCAACGTCTGGCAGGTGAGGCAGGGCCTGTCCCTCGCCCGATTTGATTATGAGGAAACCAGAGATCACATCCTACAAACTGAGATCCTCCATTTTGATAAGAAACCAGTTGTGCTTGTTCCATGGTCAGAGACGACACAACTTAGTAAAGGTGGCGGGGACAGCGTCCCTATTTGGGTGCAATTGCCTCAATTGGAGTTGAAGTACTGGGGAATCAAGACTCTGAGCAAACTTGCAAGCCTGTTAGGAAAGCCAATTATGACTGATGACTTCACACGAAAGAAGGAGCAAATTGATTTTGCACGGGTGCTGGTTGAAGTTAATCTCAAACAGCCACTCAAAGACAGTATCCAGTTTCTCAACGAGTGTGAGCAACTCATGGAGCAGAAAGTAACATATGAGTGGAAACCCGTGCTTTGTGCTAATTGCAAAAAGTATGGCCATGAAGAGGTAAAGTGCAGACAGGGGGTGAGGAAGGTATGGCAGCAGGCGCCCTCAGGGCCGCCGGCTGTGGAAGCTGTAACCCAGCAACAACCTCCTCAGGTACGGAGTCCAACAGAGCAGAGCCAGGCAGAGTCTGGGGCTCTGGGGGTACATCATTCTGAGCTCCTTATTGGGAGAAAGGACAGGGACATCAATGGGAATGTGGCTAGACTAAATCGGAAGCTATCTTGGGCTGAACAAATTCAGGTGGAGGAGAGCAGCTCACCTGTAAATAACCCTTCCAAGCAGAGGGTCCATGACACGGGTCATAGATAATTGGACCTCGTGGAATGTTCGGGGCCTTAATGGCCCTGCCAAGCAGAGGGAGTTAACTCTGTTCTGCCGTAAATACAGTGTAAACCTTTTGTGTCTGATGGAAACAAAGCTGAAAGCAGGCTACTTACAGGAAGTGATGACTAAACACTTTTTTGGCTGGGATGTTTGCCACAATCTCAACGAGCATTACAATGGCCGTATTGTGGTAGTGTGGAGAGGGGGACTCGAACTGAATTTGCTATCTAAGACTGAACAGCACATGCACTTCCGGGTCTCTAGAGGCAGTGAATTCATTACTTACCTTACATGTGTATATGAGCATAATGAGATGGGAGCTAGTGGCAGATTGTGGTTTGTCCCAACCTTAGGAGGTGCTGCCATCAATGCTAGTGAATTTCATGAGTTTAATCAATGTCTGAATCAATGCCAGCTTGATGAGGTGAAAAGGGTTGGATGTAATTTCACTTGGTCAAATAGGCAAGGTCCTGGACATAGAATATGGAGCAAGATTGAGTGGGCTTTTGCCAATTTGGACTGGATGATGAGCTACTACACCCATGCTGTTACATTTCTCACAGAAGGAATGTTAGACCACTCACCTATGCTGCTTAGAAGGTATGGGACAAACCCTACAGTGTAAGAAAGCTTTCAAGTATTTCAACATGTGGAGTCTAGCTCCCTCCTTCTTGGAAACTATCTTGGCTAACTGGAAAACCCAAGGGGGATCTCCCATGAGTAGACTGTGTGGGAATCTTATGAGCATTAGGGGGGCTCTTAGAAACTTGAATAGAGACAATTTTGCTAATATTGTTTCCAGGACAGAGGAAACAAAGGCTAAGCTCGTTGAGAGTCAAACTGAGCTACATGCTGATCCCATGAACATCGAACTGATTTCTAAAGAGCAGGCCCTCCGGGAAGAGTACCAATTCTTGAGTGTGGCGAATGATAAGTTCTTGAGACAAAAAGCAAACGCCAGATGGATTGAGAAAGGGGATCAAAACTCTGCCTACTTTCATACCATTATCAAGAAGAGGGATTATGTTAACAAGATCCTGTCAATCAAAACAACTGAGGGGGCCACAATCTCTGCTAGTGATGATATCCAAAAGCACTTCAAGGAGTACTATCAAGCCATTCTGGGGGAGTCTGGCTCTATCACTCAAGTTGTTGATCCAGTAGTAGCCTCTGAAGGGTACTTACTGTCCCTAGAGGATCAACTTAAACTTACCCAACCATTTTCTAGACATGAGGTGTATGCTGCTATGAAATCAATTCATGTGGATGTTGCTCCAGGGCCGGATGGTTATGGTAGTGGTTTCTTTATGAAAGCTTGGTCGATAGTGGGGGAAACAGAGGCTGTACTTGACTTCTTTGAGACTGGGAATATGCTGCCTCGGCTGAACAGAACCACTTTGTGCCTTATTCCTAAAGTGCCAAACCCTGAAACTACAATGGATTACAGACCCATATCCTGTTGCAACACAGTGTATAAGTGCATCTCAATAATGCTATGCTCTAGATTGAAACCCCCGCTGCCTAAGGTCATTAACCTAACCAAAATGCATTCGTAGAGGGGGAGATCCATTGTACATAATATCCTCCTCTGTCAGGATCTTCTGAGACTTTACAATAGGAGTGCCTCAGCTAGAACTTTGATGAAGGTGGACATTAGGAAAGCGTACGATACCGTGGACTGGGAGTTTATTAGGAGCTGGTTGAACCTTCTCAGGTTTCCCATAAAGTTTGTCAAGTGGCTTATGGCATGTGTAACTTCAGTCTCATATACTATAACCATCAATGGGGCTCAGAGTGATCTGTTTAAGGGTGCTAAGGGGCTGAGACAAGGGGACCCTGTTTCCCCTCTACTGTTTGTGATTTTTGATGGAGTATCTCTCTAGGAAGTTGCAGCTTTCTACAAAGGATACGGGGTTCAGATTTCACCCTCTTTGCAAGAACATTAGACTTGTCAATTTATGTTTCGCCGATGATCTTATGATCTTCTGCAAAGGGAGAACTTCTGTAGTTTCAGTTATCAAAGAAGCACTGGATCACTTTCAAAGCACATCGGGCCTGGAATCAAACCTCCAGAAATCCTGTATATACACTGCTGGTATGCCCAATGTAGTTGCTGAACAGGTGAGGCAGATTGTTTGATTTCAGGAGGGAAAGTTCCCAGTGAAATACGTGGGAGTTCCCATTACCCTCACAAAGTGGAACAGAGCTACTTGTCAGGACCTGGTAGAGAGGATCACTGCCAGGATTAAGTGTTGGGCCACTCGAAACTTGTCCTATGCTGGAAGAATTTGCCTCATTAACTCTGTGCTCTTGGCTGTTCATGGCTATTGGGGTTCTATTTTCCTATTACCTAAAGCTGTGGCGAGGGAGGTGGATCGAGTATGCAAAGATTTTTTATGGGGCTGGAAAGTGCGGGGGAAATCTGTGCCTCTTATTAGCTGGGATCGTGTCTGTTGGAGCAAGCAGTGGGGAGGCCTCAATATTAAAGACTGTGGTATCTGGAATGAAGCGTTCGCAGGGAAGCAAATTTGGGACATTACCAAAGATGTTCAATCACTATGGATCAAATGGATACAGGTGGTTTACTTGAAAGGAACCTGTTTTTGGGAATTTAGGCCGGCTGTGGACTCATGTTGGCATTGGAGGAAGTTGCACCGGCTGAAAAGGAAGGATACAGGGATGGGAGGTGTACTGTATCTGGCGATGGATGCTATACTGTACAATCTGGGTATCAATGGCTGAAAGGAACAGGATCCTTCTTTCCTTTGGGTAGAGCTGTTTGGAATCGGTATTCTATTCCCAAACAGGCTTTTGTGCTGTGGCTGTTAGTGAATAAAAGACTCCTAACTGCAGACAGATTGCTGAGTTGGGGCATACAGGTTGGGTCTGCTCGGTGTCTATTGTGTGGGGAAGCTGTGGAATCAATTAATCATCTCTACCTAGAATGCTCGTTTAGCCAAATGCTGGTGAAGAAAATACAGGCCTGGCAGAATCTGAGGGACCATTTATTCTCGTTTGATCCTTCTGTGACTGGTTACTTGGGATGGGAAAGAAGAGACAGGCAAAATCTGGTATTAGCATTGCATGCTATGCTTCGATGTTGTATCATATTTGGATTGAGCGCAACAGAAGAGTGCATGGAAAAGGCTTGAGGGAGGTGGATCAACTGTTTCAGTTGATCAAAAGGGAAATGCAGTGGAGAGTAAAAGAAGTGTGCCACGCCTCGAAAGCTTTGAATTCTGATATTTTTCGGCGAGTTTGCTTATATGATGCATTGTAATAGGGAGTGTAATGGTTTGCTGTTGTAATTGTGCTCATGAGGCAGTGGTAAATGAACATTCATTCTACCAGAAAAAATAGAAAAAAACACCCCAACATGATCAAATGCAAAAAAATAAACGCGGACGACAATAACAACTTTAGATCCGCAGGTTTTATATATCCCTATAAATACATATAACAATTGGAATCAACTGAGGCCAAAAAAAAAAGAAAACCGCACGAAAAAATGAGCGCGGCGACTCAGCTTTCCATCATCCTTCCGTGTCTGATATCTGCGGCGAACGTAGGATCAGATCCAAACACGACGATCGACAACTATGATTGCTCAGAGGCTCCTTACGAGGAAGGCACCGAATACGCATGGGAAGTCGACTATGGTCTCGACGAGTTGGCCTACATGACGATCGACGACCCCAACTACCAACAAACCCTAACGGGGCAGTACGCCGTGGGATTTGCGTACTGCCAGAGGCAGCTCTCGGCGGACGACTGCATAGAATGCCTCGAGTCCGCCGCGAGCTTCCTCAGGGAGGACCGTCGTCTTTCTTACTCTGCGTATGTTGTAATGATAGACTGTGGCATGAGGTATGGCCCGCGCCCCACCAGCCGCTGAAAGGGCTCTTGCGTTAAGTACCTATTCAACTGGGTATAACCTAATTATATTACAATTTGCGAGACGTTATATATAATGTGATAAGGTGTTTGAAGTGTAAAATATGCCTAAGAGGGGGGGGGGGGGGGGAATTAGGCTATAAAAATTTTGGCTTGTTCTTCTTTGAAAACTACTTTTCTTTAAGAAGATATTTGCAGAGTATGTTATTTCCCAGAAAGCAGTACGAGTATCAAAGTTATCTCCCTAACCCTGTTTACAAAATATCCCGTTATTTTCAGAAGTCGTTTCAAAGATATCACATAGTTATTTGCACGGGTCTCGGGTTTGTC
This sequence comes from Craterostigma plantagineum, assembly GCA_027422505.1. NCBI lineage: Eukaryota > Viridiplantae > Streptophyta > Magnoliopsida > Lamiales > Linderniaceae > Craterostigma > Craterostigma plantagineum. Next base: position 14,170,142 of record JAPQWV010000020.1, read on the forward strand.
TCACAGAAAGTAAATCGCAGAAAGTAAAGTGAGACGCAATTTTTATACAGGTTATATCCCCAACTGGGGTTTAATCCTGTCCTTGGGGTGTGATCTCTCCAAGAGTTCCAATCAATCACTATGTATTACCCCTTACACTATGATTGACCCGTACACAACCGAAGCACTATGGTTACTAGACCTCGCTCTAGGCTGACGCACGCCAAGTTTCGATCCACGCCGTTTACCCAGGAAACTTATTCCCCGACTGGATGGAGCTTGCTACCAAAGGGCCACCGAATCTACAAAATTCGTCCCTTCTCGTGCGTAAGACTCCACTCGTGCTCCTTTATGCGCTCAACGTGCCCGCAGACACAACACATCCGAAGATAGGGTTTGGAGTTTCTAAGGATCGCTCAAAGAGTACAGATTCGCAAATGAAAGCTCAACCACAAACTACGAATGAATCGCAAAGTAAAGCTCAAATCGTCTAAGGAATTCGATAGCTTGTGTGTTCGTTGTCTACTCTTCAATCGTGAAGTGTTTCCTTCTATATAGACCCAATAATTGCTTCTACACTTCAAAAGGAAAGTTAAGCACATAATATGCAAGATAAAGCTCAATAATCACGTGCATTAACTCAAACAATCATGCCAAGAATAAACCAATTAAGCTCAACGATCATGCATGATCACTTGCCATAAATACCACAGATTAACATTCATTCCACGGTAATATCATTCGTTGTCAGCATATTCCACATATATTCCACTCAGCATATTATCAACGGTAAGCTCAATCAATTCATTTCTTTCCCAAAATATGATAACTCATTCGCACATTGAAAGATTTGATCTACTGAGTATAACGCCAAGCATACTTTCCATGTATTGTGATCTCACCCAATTTCAGCACATTCCATAAATAGACTCAATCAGCATCTTACCACATATAAGCCCAATCAATTAATCACTTTCCATAATATGAATCCTAAGTCGCACAAGGAAAGCAGGATTATGATTAATATCGTACTCAACAGATATCTCATTAATATTCTTCCTAAAATAGATCAATCATATATAAGCACTTTATCAGAATATCTTTCCATATATATCATAGTCATTCATATCCGAATTATCACAGTGATATTCTTTCCATAAATAACTCAATCACGTGTACAGCTCACATATCATTTAATAGAATATATTTTCCATATATAGCATGTAACGAGATTCCATTCATACGAAAATGTCCATAACCAGGTGATCACATAAATAATCCAGTTTAGCACAAGATCACACAAATTCAATTTTCTTAACACTTTAATCACATTTAAGCGCTTAATCGAACATTTTCACATACTTAAACATCATATAACATGCATATCGAGTTTTCTAATTTGTACCCCCCAATTTACATAATTATTTGGAATAATCAAAACTCTCATATCATTTCGACCAAAAAGGTCTACAATCTCCCCTTTTGATGATGACAAGTAATTAATGCATATCTTAAGCATATGAGTACACTCGATATAAGCCATTTAAACACGTAGCACGTTTAAGTATCAAAGCATGTGATATATGATTAGAGCAAATTTATCAAATTTCATAGCATGCTCCCCCTGTCTAATTGCTAATATTCTCATGTAAAGCCCAACAGCAAAAACATATAGCAATTACCAGGTCATATCACATGGAATGTCACAAGGTATCATGGAATGTCTCAAGCTACCACGGAATGTTGCAAATTTCATAGCATGCTCCCCCTGTCTAATTGCTAATATTCTCATGTAAAGCCCAACAGCAAAAACATATAGCAATTACCAGGTCATATCACATGGAATGTCACAAGGTATCATGGAATGTCTCAAGTTACCACAGAATGTCGCAAATTATCATGGAATGTCTCAAGCTTTCACATCACATCAGTTTGCTCCCCCTGCCTATGTGCGGAATTCCTTAATCCTTAACAAATCATCAAACTCAAGCAAAAACGAATTAAGACACAGGCATATAAAAGCAAGCCGATTATATTGTATTATTCCAAAATAACAAAATAAGGCATTAATTGCCTAGACTTCTCCCCCTTTGGCATCAAAAAGGAGGGACCAACACCACCGAATACCTAAACCGGCAACCAACCTCGACCCTCAAACCCAAGACTCAGCGAAAAGAAGAAAACTTAGAGTTAATCCTATCGGAGCTAGGGAATTGATAAGGAATCAAGACCTAAAGGCTGGAATCGCCGTCAGATGAGGCAGATGAGGATTCAGCGATATTCAGAACCGTGGAGATCTCCTTCAGATACTTGTTAACCTTTTTGAAGTTCCGTGAGATCGCTTCGAATTTCTTCCGGTTCTCATCCTTATGGCCCTTGACATTCCTTTTCAGATCTGCTATCGTTCCCAGCTCGTCGTCGCTATCGTCATCCCTTTTCTTCTTGATTGGAGTCTTTGAAGGGGTCTTCAAATCCCTTGTTTTGAACCAGCCTTGGCCCGCATCGTAGCGTATACCAACACGCTTCAGTGTGACCAGATCCACAGCATGCTTAGAGCTGTCTTCCCAAGCCTTGGGCAGAGAGATTCCCTCGATCTCAAACAGATGTGTAAGCACCATACCATAGGGAAGTTCCCTATCTGAGCTTTGAATGGAATAGATCATGTACTTAAGATGAAATATCCTAAGTTGAGTGGCCTATTTTGGACACCATGTAGAGAATCAGCATACTCATGTTGTTCATTGTGGTGGAATGGCCTCCACTGCCACTCCATAGCGCAAAATGCAGGACTTTGTAGAGAAAGAACATATCTATGGGAAGTTGGTTCAAGGCTTCTCCTTCAGAGAACTTTGGCTTATAGGGGGAATTCCAGAGAGCTTTTGCACAGTCTGGCATGGATACTTCAGAGGTACACCAATTGACCAAGTCAAAGTAGCGGAGCCCTTCGTTCTCAACTCCCAACATCTCATTCACTTTAGCGCTATTCCCTTCAGGGGTCTATCCAAGCACATATGATTTCACTGTGATCTCAGTTCCATCTTCAACGAAAGTGAGATTGGCATAGAAGAGTTTCACCGCCTCCACGTACAAGGACTTGTTAATCCTCAGGAAATTTTCCCAGCCATATTCCTTCAGCCACGTCACGACTTGGCTGTCGGCCAACTCATCAAACTTCACGCATCTACCATGTGCAACGCGTCGCTTCTGAAGCTTTCCATGAAGTTATTTGGCATTCTCAGTAAGGAATTTGATCTGGTCGGTGATTTCTTCTGGATTATCAGGGTTGAACAGTGCGGCCGTTTCAGCATCACGGTGGGTGTCTTGTGGAGATGACTCGATTTGGGCCGAAACAAATTTTTCTGGTGAGGCAGATTTTTCGAGTGAGGCCGATTTCTCTGGAGATGCAGGCTGATCGTGAGAAGGGACAGGAGTTTTCTCAGGAGATGTAGACTGATCCTGAGAGGAAGCAGGAGTAGGGGGTTTGACAATCTTCGCTTTCTTCTTCTTCGGTTTTGTAGGATATTTCGTGGATTTAGGGCTGCTTCTTGACTTCGAACGGGTAGCTTTTGGAGGAGTTTAAGTTAGGGAACTCTTTCGCTTTTTGTCGGACTCAGATCCGGCGCCTTTGGTTTTCACCATGGTTGTGATCGAAGGATACGGAAATTATGAAGTGAGGAATTTAGGGTTTGAGTGGATTTTGAAAAAGAAAGGAGAAGACTGATTATAAAGGCTGAAATCTTCTGGATAAGGATGGAAAGAAGTTATTAAGGGATGTGATCTCGACAGGACATGTGTCAGATAAGGAAGGGATTCAAAAATTTGAATTTTAGAAAGAATACTTAGTGTAGAAAAGGAAACTGCCCGTTATATGGAATTTACTAAGGATGAAACGATATCTCGCGGGAATTAAGGAAGGAAATAAGTGAAGATCAGAGTTCAAAGAAAATATTGGCTGAAAATAGATTTTGACATAAATGTCGAAGAAATCTAAAAATAATCTCTTAATGGGTGGAAAGGATTTGAAAAGATAATGAAGATATTATTAAAAGAATCAAGGAATAAAATAGCAGAGATCCTAAAGGATAAGATCAAGGAAATACTAAAGGCTAACATATCTAGTCACCTTTCCTATTTGAGCTTAATAATTCCTGTCACGGATATCACAGAATCTACTCTCAATAAGGGGTTTCGTGAAGATATCAGCCAACTGATCATTAGTTCCTACGAAGTTCACGCTGATATTCCCTTCTGAACGTGATCTCGAATAAAATGATGTTTCACCTCTATATGCTTAGTTCGAGAGTGGTGTACGGAATTCCTAGTGATACTAATGGCACTAGTACTATCACAAAAAGTGGGAATTTGGTCGTACCTTAAACCGTAATCACTCAATGTCTGTTTCATCCAAATGATTTGCTGTGAACAACTTCCTAATGCCATATATTCTGCTTCGGTTGTGGATGGGCCACGACATTTTGTCCGACTGGACCAAGTTACAAGGGAATTCCCTAGTATTTGTCAAGTATCACTAGTGATTTTCCTATCTTCCCTAGAACCGGCGTAATCCGCGTCCGAGTATCCCATTAATGGGAATTCCTTAGAATTTGGATACCACATACCATGATTGATTGTTCCCTTCAAATATCTAAGTATTCGCTTGACTGCTGTCAAGTGAGATTCCCTAGGACTCGATTGATATCTAGAACATAGACCAGTAGCAAACATAATATCGGGTCTGCTTGCCGTAAGGTATAGCAAACTTCCGATCATACCTCTATACTTAGTTTGGTCAAAAGGCGTACCTTGTTCATCACTGTTAATTTTAGCGGTCTGATGCATAGGAGTGGGAAGTACCTTGGAATCAGCCATTCCGAATTTTTCAAGTACTTCCTTCGTGTACTTCGTTTGAGATATGAATGTTTCCGTATCCAATTGCTTGATTTGTAATCCAAGGAAGTACGTGAGTTCTCCCATTAGGCTTATCTCAAATTCCTATTGCATAGACTTGGAAAAATTCTCGCAAAGAGTGATGTCAGTGCTGCCAAATATGATATCATCAACGTATATCTGCACAAGTAGTATGTGATTCCCTTCGCATAAACAGAGTGTTATCTATTGTTCCTGTTGTAAAGCCCATGTCCAATAAAAACCTACTCAATCTTTCATACCATGCTCTAGGGGCTTGTTTTAAACCATATAAAGCTTTGTTTAATTTAAATACGTGATTTGAAAATTCCTTTTTTTCAAAACCGGGAGGTTGCTCGACATAAACTTCCTCATTTATAGAACCTTTAAAAAATGCACTTTTCACTTCATTTGAAAAAGCTTAAATCTTTTAAAAGATGCATATGCAAGTAAAATGCATATTGACGCAAGCCTAGCTACGGGTGCAAAGGTTTCTTGAAAATCTATACCTTCTTCTTGGGAATAACCTTTGGCAACTAACCTGACCTTATTTCGTGTCACATTACCGTTCTCATCCTGTTTGTTGCGAAACACCCACTTCGTGCCTATTATGGACTTATCGTTTGGTCTTTCCACAAGGGTCCACACTTGGCTCTTTTTGAATTGTGCCAGCTCTTCTTCCATGGCAATCACCCACGATTCATCGTCAAGCGCTTCATTCATTGTCTTAGGTTCCATAGTTGACAACAGCACGTCATGTGATTCCTCAGCAATATCTTTTCGTGCAGTTGCTCTCGTTTTGATCCCTGAAGCGATATTCCCTATGACTTGTTCAGTGGGATGGATGGAAGCATGTATGAATTTTCTGCGCTATTGTTCGTCTGAAGCCTCAGGTTCCTCTGACTCAGTATCCAGTTCCAACGGAATTGCGTTCGTTCCTTTGTTAGTAACCTGTATATCTGCAGGAGACACAACTATACCTTCCTCAGTAGCATCTGCGTTAGGAAATTCATCAAACGTAACATGCACAGATTCTTGAACAGTCTTCTTCCTATTATTAAACACTCTAAAAGCTTTGGAATGAAGGCTGTATCCTAGGAATATCCCTTCATCTACCTTGGAATCGAATTTTCCTCTTTTATCCCTATCATTCAAAATGAAACATTTGCAACCAAATACATGGAAATATCCTATGTTAGGGGTTTTATCGTTCCAAAGTTCATAGGCAGTTCTCTTAATAATCGGTCTAAGGAAAATCCTATTCGAGACATAACATCGTACTAACAGCTTCGGCCTAAAAATGTTTGGAGTATTATATTCGCTCAACATAGTCCTAGCCATTTCTTGTAATACTCTATTTTTCCTCTCAACCACTCCGTTCTGTTGAGGCGTATAGGGGCTGAAAAATTATGACTATAACCATTTTCATCACAAAAAGATGCAAAGGATTTACTATCAAATTCTAGACCATTGTCACTCCAAATCTGACTGACCTTCATCTCTTTCTCATTTTCTAGCTTTTTGATCAGTGGTGCAAGATTATGTATAGCCTCACTTTTGTACGCAAGAAATAAGACCCATGTGTACCTAGTATAGTCGTCTACGATAACAAAGGCATATCGTTTACCTTTTAATGACATAAGTACCGGACCAAAAAGGTCAAGATGCAGCAGTTTCAGTGGTCTGGATGTAGAGATCACATTCTTAGGTTTAAAGGACGTCTTGGTCTGTTTCCCCATTTGGCACGCTTTACAGATTCTGTCCTTGGTGGCTTTCTGGAAGACCTCTCACCAATTCATTGCATGATATGTGAGACATCAGTTCCGTGTTAACATGTCCCAGAAGTCTATGCCATAACCATGTGATATCCTGCGAACTCCTAGACACTTGACATTTTGGTTAGCAATATCATCAAGAGTGATGCAGTAAATGTTACCATGCCTAGATGCACTAAACACAATCTCATCATCCTTTTTAAATAAGCACTTATCCTTGGCGAAGGCTACCGTATGTCCATCATCACATAATTGACTAATACTAATTAAATTATGTTCTAAGTTCCTAACAAACCATACGTTATCTATAGTGATATTTAAATTGTTACCGATAGTACCAACTCCCACGATTTTGGCTTTTGCGTCGTTGGCGTACGAAACCTATCCTCCATCAACCGCCTTCAACGACACAAAATTACCTATATCGCCTGTCATGTGGCGGGAGCACCCGCTGTCGAGATACCACCTGCTTTTCTTACTGGAATTCTTCCTTCGTACCTGTAGAAAGAAGTACTCTTCTGAGGTACCCAATTTCTGTTGGGTCCTAACATGTTAGCGGGGAAATAACTTCTGTTAACATATGAGATATCATTCTGCATTGACGGTGATCTCCTGCTAGAATCAGATACAACAGTGGCATTTACAGGTGACTTTTTAGGTCTCCAAACATATTTAGTTTTATCAACTTTCTTTAAAGGACAGTTGTATGCATAATGATCATTTCTACCAAAACAGAAACGGTTAAGCTTAGGCACAGAATGTTTAGCATGCTTTCCTTCAGTGGAATACCCTATTCCTGACATACCAATGTTCATAGGAGTACTTAACAGCATATCTAGGTTCTGCTTACCCTCAAGGAGTCTATCAACTTTCTGTTTTTCTCCATCTAAGGAATTCCTGAGTTCTACGATATCTCTCGATAAGTCACTGTTTTTCTTTTCTATTTTCTCACAGTCACATGGAATTCCTTCTATCTTAGCAGTAACTAACTCTTCTTTCAGACGTGAGATCTCTAGATCAGCCTCATGTTTTTCCTTAGCTAGTTCATCTCGCTGCCTTATCAGTTCCTTATTTAAGGAATTTAGTGACTTGATCTTTCTCTCAGCTTTCTGAAGTAAATCACACAATTCTTCCTTACTTTCTTGTATATCAGAAACAGATGAGTCACTTTCACAATCATTGTTATATAGACTATTTAGGATATGAATTTTCTCAATAGATGAAGAGCGGGATACCTGATCCTCGTCATCCATGTAAGCGTGATCCTCGTCCTCGCTTTGTTCTGGTTCAGAGTCATTTGATTCCGTCACCATAGCCTTCTGCTTCCTTGGTTTCTCATTGTTGGTTGCTGGGCATTCATGTGCATAATGGCCTGGTTTGTTACATCGGAAACACTTCTGAACTTTCTTCCCAGACGTGGATATTCCCTTGCTCTTGTTCTGGAATTTGTTGAAGTTCTCTTTGAATTTCTTTTTCTGCTGGAACTTTTCAAATCTTTTTGTAAGCATGGCTAGATCGTTCATCAAGTCCTCTTCTTCGTCGTCAGAATCAGATTCTTCTTGGTTGGATTTGAAAGCAATGGACTTAAGAAATATTTTGGCATAAAAATCTGTTTTCTTGACAAATTTTCCAAAAAGAAAACCGCCTTTTCAAATAATATTATTATAGACTTTCTCCCTAAGAATTTTAACAAAATTCTGTGTGAGAATGTATTTTACGAGTCAAGAAAAAGATTTTAAGATCTTTGTCTAGATCTCAAAAACAAGGAATATATATTCATGAAGACGGAGGAGGAAAAAAACTCAAATAAATAATCATCAAACAGTATTGCAAGTCTTATAGTCAAAGGTGGTCAAAGAATTGATGGGGGGACAAATAAAATGGAAAAATTATAAAAATGGGCCATTAAGTATGTCAATTTTTAATTTTGGCTCACTATGTTCTCCAGTTACAAAACTAGGTCACTAAGTATGTATATAGTAACAAAATTAGGTCACTGACCTCTTTTTTTTCTTATTATGTATATACTTAGTGACCCAAATTTGTAAATAAACATACTTAATGGCCTAGTTTTGTTACTATATACATACTTAGTGACCTAGTTTTGTAACTAGTTACCCAATTTTGTTTACTATATACATACTTAGTAACCTAGTTTTGTAACTGACAAACATCGTGATCCAAAATAAAAAAAAAAAACAAAATGGTATAGTTAGTGACCTATTTTTATAATTTTGCCCAATAAAATTGATGTGATCTTAGTGCGAGAAGGCAATAATAATAGCTAATCAACAATTGTTTAAATCCTCACGTAATATTTACGTCCCAATCTCAGTCCACACATTGAATTTAAAATCATATCGAAATAACATCCGACAGTTAAAAGTCATTTTATGATTAGAGTCCAAATGAAAGCAACCAAAGCACAATTCCAAAATTAAAGAACGGTATATACAGAACGCAATTGAAAGTTACTGTCAGCCACCTTCAATATTTATTTATTTATTTATCTGGAATATATTCTTGGCATGACTATAAAAATTTAACTTTTATCAAAAGCTTGGGTTTCATTCCTTGATATTGCACGGTTACAACTGGAGAATTCTCGTACGTTCGTTTTCATCTACTGTGGTGTTTCATTATGTAAATGTATAACATAGAAGTATCGTTTTAATTCTCTTGAATATTTATCGTGGTAAGAACAATGCTATTATTATGAATAAATCATGATTCATCAAAATTAAGACATGATTTATCATAATGAATCATCAAAATTTTGTGATTAAATGTGGATGTTTTTGGAATATTAATGACTCATGAATTATGATAAGATGAGGTGTATAAAAAAGATTGTATTTTTGTATGAGTTGTATAGATGATTAAATTGTATTTTAGTGTATGATTTTAGTATAAATAGGTGTATTGAGTTGCATTGTAAATATATCACAAGTATAGAAAATATTCTCTCCCTCTAAATTCTCTCTATATATTATCAAATAATCATAATATAAATTAAAATAATCTTAATATAATAATAATAATAATAATAATAATAATAATAATAATAATAATAATAATTTCGTAACACGTTATCAGCACAAGCGCTCTCCGGTAACGATCAACCTTCATCGAAGCTCTCCTGCAGAGATCAACCTCCGTTCAAGTTTTATAATCAAGGTACGATAATTTTATTTTGTATACGGTAAATTTATTTATAATACTCGTACACGTGGCAAACCATTTTTACAACATTTACAAAATATAAAATTCTTTTTATTTTATCAAATTTATAAGAAAAATATGTTATGATTTTTATTATAGAATCATATGCTAGAAGAACATTTGCTTATGTGTATTATTATTATGTGGACATTGTTATTCTTATTTTTTTAGTAATATGCATATCTTGTATTTCATAATAGTATGGCAAATCTGCAAAACCTCGAATTTGTTGCCCTTGACACTTCTGGATCAAATTACTTAGCATGGGCACTAGATGCAGATATTCATCTGAAAGCAAAAGGTTTGGGTGACACTATTGTCGCCACACAAACAACGACGAATGCAGGTGATACTGTTGTTGCCACACAAATACCAACAGATGTAGGTACCACCACTGATGCTGCAAAAGCCACACTTACTCAAAACAAGGCAAGAGCCTTGATAGTTCTCTGTCACCACATTCATGAAAATCTGAGAAACGAGTATGTACATGTAAAAGACCCTGCTGAATTGTGGAAAAATCTGAAAGATCGATTTGACCACGTGACCACGGTTATCCTTCCACGCGCAAGGTACGAATGGATGCATTTACGTCTACAAGATTTTAAATCTGTGACTGAATATAACTCGGCCGTCCATAAAGTTTCATGTATACTAAAATTGCGTGGGGAAACGGTCACTGATGCTAGTATGCTTGAGAAAACATTCAGTATTTTTCATCCATCAAATATGGTATTGCAGCAACAATATAGAGAGAGACAATTTACAAAGTACTCTGAATTAATCTCTTGTTTATTGTTGGCTGAACAAAACAATGAACTGTTGATGAAAAACCACGAACCCCGACCAACCGGTGCGGCTGCGCTCTCTGAAGCGAATGCAGTCAGAGGTAATAATGATAACAATCGAAACAATGATCGTGGACGTTGTCGTGGTGGATATTGTGGTCGTGGACGTGGACATGGTCAAGGCCGTGGTAATGGCAGAGGAAATTATGGTGGTCATTATCAACACTTCCGTGGTGGTTATAACAATCGTGGTGGACATCAATATCTTCCCCATAAGAGAAAATCTTATTTTAATAAAGATGAAAAGAGACCCATTGAACAAAAGGATAACGACGAACGATGCTATCGTTGCGGTGGTATGGGTCATTGGTCGAAAAATTGTCGCACGGCCAAGCATCTTGTTGAGTTGTATCAGCAATCTCAAAAGGGAAAAAAGATTGAAACGAATTTTGTTCAAGGTGACATTGCATCTACTTCTGGTGTTGATAAAAATAATACGTATTTGGAGGCTGCAGATTTCGTCGCAGATGAGGAATGATGTGTTATAATGTCTTATATGTTACTATTGTGTGTTTATGTGTTTAAAGGTTGCTTAAACTTATATGTGTGCTTGTAATATATCGTTCTGTTTCTTAAATAAATGGTGACGATTATGATATGTTTATATTAAAAGGATATTATCTGATGGATATGGGAATGCGCAATGGAGAATTATGTCTTACAGACTGTGCAACGACTTATACGATTCTGAAGAATAAGAAATACTTTGATCATCTCGATATGAAAGAAGCTAGTGTTATCACTATATCGGGTAGCACAAATATAATTAAAAGGCTCCGGACGAGCTAGTATCTTATTACCCAGAGGAACCAAATTGGTTATTGAAAGTGCCTTATATTTTCCTGAATCACAAAGAAATCTGTTAAGCTTTAAAGCTATTCGACATAACGGATATCATGTCGAGACAGCGATAAAATGTGGTGTCGAACATTTATACATCACAAAGATAATTTCGAATGATAAACAAATTGTGGAAATATTACCTTCATTTGAATCTGGGTTATATTATACATATCTGAGAACAATTGAATCGTATGTTATCATAAATCAGAAGTCTACAGATGATAGTATATTTAATGTTTGGCATGACCGATTGGGCCATCCCGGTTCAACTATGATGCGAAAGATAATTGAAAATTCATGTGGACATTCGATAAAGAATCAGAGGATTGTTCAATCTAATGAATTAGCATGTGCTGCTTGCTCTAAAGGGAAGCTAATTATTCGGCCATCACCAATGAAAGTAAAGAATGAATCTATTATATTTTTGGAACGTATACATGGTGATATTTGTGGGCCAATATCCATCATGTGGACCATTTAAATATTTCATAGTGTTAATTGATGCTTCAAGTAGATGGTCCCATGTATGCTTATTATCTACAAGGAACATGGCATTTGCGAGATTACTTGCTCAACTGATTCGTTTAAGATCACATTTTCCAGATTATCCGATAAAGAAAAGACGTCTTGATAATGCTGGTGAATTTACCTCAAAAGCATTTAACGATTATTGTATGTCTATCGGAATTGATGTTGAGCATCCCGTACCACATGTTCATATGCAAAACGGTCTTGCAGAATCATTGATTAAACGTCTGCAGTTAATTGCGAGACCATTATGAATGAAAACGAATCTACCCTCGTCGTGTTGGGGACATACAATATTACATGCAGCAGCACTAATTCGCATCAGGCCAACAAGTTACCATGATATCTCCTCGTTGCAAATGGTTTATGGTCAGGAACCAGATATTTCACATCTAACAATTTTTGGATGTGCGGTATATGTTCCAGTTGCGCCACCACAACGCACAAAGATGGGACCTCAAAGAAGGTTGAGAATATATATCGGATTCGAATCTCCATCAATAATAAAATATTTGGAACCTTTAACTGGAGATTTATTCACGGCTAGATTTGCCGACTGTCACTTCGATGAAACAAATTTCCCGACATTAGGGGGAGAAAAGAAACAGCTGGAAAGAAATATTAGTTGGAATGAATTATCACTAAATCATTATGATCCTCGAACGAAAGAATGTGAACTAGAAGTTCAGAAGATAATTCATTTACAAAGTTTAGCAAATCAATTGCCAGACAGCTTTACTGACCCAAAGAGAGTGACTAAGTCACATATACCAGGTGTTAATGCTCCTGTGAAAATTAATCCTGCCGAACATAATATTGAGCCTAAACCACAGCTAAAACGTGGTAGGCCCTCGTGTTCCAAAGATAAAAATCATCGGAAAAGAAAAGGAGCAAATAATAAGAATGGTCCAATCGAGGATTTATCGACGAGAGAAGAGTCGATGGGCTTAAATGATGATAAGAATGAAACTCAGGTACCTGAAGAAATTGAAAATAATGATAATGAAGAGATCTCAATCAATTAGGCCCAGAATGGAATTAGATGGAACCGAGATAAAGTCAACGTTGACGGTAAATTCTCATTTAACGTAGCGCTACATGACATGAATGAGATGAATGAGAATGAGGATCATGAACCAAGGTCGATAAATGAATGTAAACAACGAAAAGATTGGCCAAGATGGAAAGATGCAATCGAGACAGAATTAAAATCACTTGAGAAACGAAAAGTTTTCGGACCTGTAGTCCGCATACCAGAAAATGTAAAGCCGGTTGGATATAAATGGATTTTTGCCAGAAAGAAAAATGAAAATGGCAAAATTGCGAGGTATAAAGCACGGCTTGTTGCACAAGGTTTCTCACAGAGACCTGACATTGATTATGAGGAGACTTATTTGTTGGGAAACCCCGGGTGACCCGAGGCCTTGCCCCGGACGCAGCGGAAGTATTGAAATGGTCTCCCAGGTTCCCCGTTGGAACGAGTGAATTTCAAAACTTTCCTTGTTCCCGCCACAAGACCAAACTCGGTATAAAGAAAAACACGCATGTATACACGTATTAAGGTTTAGAACATTACCCTCGTCGCGAAGATCCTTAGCTCCCTAGCTCACGAACTGCGCCGAAGAGAGTCACGCCGACCCCGTGAAGTACCACAAACCAACACCACCCCAAGGATGGCTAGAGATGGTGTGGAGTGTTGTGTAGAGATGTATATGTATGTGTGTGATTTCTAAAACTCACAAACGCTTAGGAATTTCTCAAAGATCACCCTAAATGCTCTCACTTCTCTCTAAAACTCAAAGATAGAGTGAGGAAGAGCTTAATTCAAGTTATGGACGAAATTCTCTAAGAAAATATATTAAAAGTCCATTTCCAAACCAAGAAAATGACTTTCAATTTAATCCAAATGAGATCATGTCCTACATGACTCAAAAGGTGTTAGATTCCCTTTTATTATGTCATTAAATGACCTAATAATATCCCATATGTCTAACATAAAAACAAGGATCAAAATTGGATTAGGTTTGGCCAAGAAAATGATGTTTTGATGCGCGTTCACGGCCTCAAACAAGCTTGTCACGGCCGTGACTCATCATTGGACATGTTCTGCCACACGTCACGCCATTGTCATGGCCATGACCATTGATTTGAGGCCTTCACGGCCTTGGCAATGAGTGTCACGGCCGTGACACAGTCGGGCACCATTTTTGGTCACCACTGCCGGTCGTCACGGCCACGTGCAATGTGTTCACGGCCGTGACACTTTGACAGCTTTGCGACAGTTTCGTATTTCGATCCGATCGAGGGGTAAACGATGTCCAATTGACCTGAAATTTTAAACATAGTTAAAAGACTCATCGATCTTGATTCTGTCCAAAGGGATTCTCAATCCGAGGTCTATATTGTGAGATATGAATTTTTGAAGCTACTCCTACTTTGCATACGGGCTTCATGACCATGATAAGCCTTGCTCATCATTGTGAACCCTATTTATGCTTCATTCATCACCATTTCCGTTCCATAAATTTCTGTCCATGTAAATATAGTTTCTAAAACATATATTTAACATTTGGTTAACGTCTCTAAGACCGTTAAATCATTTTACATCTCATATTAGTTAGGCACTATCACAGTGATCATTTTTAAGCCCAACTCTCTTGGTTCGTCTCAACCCGGCAAGGGAGGAATCCAAGAATTTGGTAAGCGCCTAGCCAATCCCGCGGTACCAAATAGATCCCGTGTTGAGTACGATCTTCGATCTACGAACCGACTATAGATTATTGTCGTACGTATAGACCCTTCACAAATGTCCCGATCGAGTGAGAGTCATGGTTACGTCAAACTCACTAGACTCGACTCTATGACTAATTCGTGACTGGCAAAATTACTAAACTGCTCTCCACGTCCCACATGAGTCAGTTTATTGCTTCGGCCGAAGACTTCGTAATTTCCCATCCCCGAATATGCATAGGACACATGTCTCGGTTACTAACGAGATAGTGAATCCCTAACGTTAGTCTAAGCACGGCAGTTACCCTTTGTTGTCAAGACTGCATGTCGCCGCCGACTCATGTTCGTCCCCGAACAAGGTGGGCCTAGCAAACTAGTGACATGTCAAGACCCCAAAGTCAACTCCGTCAAAAAACCCTTTGGTCTAAGGTCAACGCACACTACTATAGTCAATCGATCGATCATTGACGCTACCCAGAGTAACGATAAGGCCCATGTGATCGTCGATTGCGAGTCGTGTCCAAGTACAAGTCAATTCCCTAATTCAACTTATACCAACGTTACGACCTCCCGCTTCCCAAGCGAATGGTTGGCACAACCATATAAGAGTCGTTAACAAATAAGTCGTAATTGACGCTCAGTCACCCTACTAAGGTCTAAGACTTATGGACTAATTTAATATCGGAGAATAATATCTCACCGGTGCCCCTCTCTCATCCCATGAGAATCGGTGACTAAACTCACGATATATGGGATTTATTTATTTACCGTCTCACCGGATGCCTAGTAAGACTTTATAGGTAAATAAATAATATGCCTTTTTAAAGAATAAATAATAAAGTATAAATTCCCTTAATACGTATAAGAATACATTATTCAAATACATAACGAATAATACATCGATTATTAAATACATGCCATATTCATTACATCCTCGAATGGCATTCCGAAGGCACATCCCTAACAATCTCCCACTTGCACTCAATGCCATGCGCTATGATATTGTAACCCCATTTTATGGAGGTGTCGATCAAGCACTGCCTGTGAGAGAGGCTTGGTGAACGGGTCCGCCACGTTATCCGCGGTGGCTATTTTCTGCACAGCTATGTAGCCATTCTCAACGAACCCACGCAGCACGTGGTACTTTCTTTCTATGTGTTTGGACTTTGAGTGAGACCTAGGTTCCTTAGCTTGTGCTACTGCCCCACTATTGTCGCACCACAATGGTAGCGGGCGGTCCACTATGCCTAGAACAACTTGGAGTTCTTTAAGAACTTCCTCATCCAAATACCTTCCTTTGCTGCCTCGGAGGCTGCAATATACTCCGCCTCAGTGGTGGAATCGGCAGTAGTGCTTTGCTTAGAACTTTTCCAAGATACTGCTCCACCATTGAGCGTATAGACGAAACCAGAAGTGGATTTTCGGTCATCCACGTCTGACTGGAAATCCGAATCGGTATAACCGTCCACCTCTAATTCACCGTTTCCATAAATCAGTACCATATCTTTAGTCCGTCTAAGGTACTTAAAGATATTCTTTACTGCATTCCAATGTTCCTTACCAGGATTCGACTGGTACCGACTTACTATGCTCAAAGCATACGCAATGTCAGGTCGCGTGCATAGCATCGCATACATTAGGCTACCTATTGCTGATGCATAAGGGATTTCACTCATTTCCTTCCTTGCTTCCTCACTTTGAGGACACATGGATTTCGAGAGATGAATCCCATGTCGCATTGGCAAGAACCCTTTCTTAGATTCATCCATACGAAACCGTTTCAGGATCTTTTCTAAGTAAAGGGCCTGAGATAAACCTATCATTCGATTCGCTCGATCTCTAAAAAGCCGAATTCCAAGAATATAGGTTGCTTCTCCCAGGTCTTTCATGGAGAACTCGGTCGAAAGCCAAGCTTTCACCTCCGAAAGCATTCCGATATCGTTTCCCATTAAAGGATGTCATCCACGTACAATACGAGGCACGATATCTTACTCCCACTGACCTTCTTGTAAACGCAAGGCTCATCTTCATTCTTTAAGAATCCGTAGTTCCTAACTACTTCATCAAATCGAAGATTCCAGCTCCTAGACGCTTGCTTAAGTCCATAAATAGACCTGTTAAGCTTGCACACTTTGTGAACATCTGCTTGCGATGTAAAACCCTTGGGCTGCTCCATATAGATTTCCTCCTGGAGGAATCCATTTAGGAAAGCGGTTTTCACATCCATCTGCCAGATCTCATAATCATAGTATGCTGCTATAGCAAGCAGAATGCGGATAGACTTAATCATTGCAACAGGTGAAAAGGTTTCCTCATAATCGATGCCCTCTTTTTGATTATACCCTTTCGCTACTAGCCTAGCTTTGTAGGTTTCAACCTGCCCATCAGATCCAATCTTTCTCTTGTAGATCCATTTACACCCTATAGGTCTAAAACCTTCGGGCAGATCTACTAGAGTCCATACTTGGTTGGTATGCATCGAGTCCATCTCTGCTTTCATAGCTTCGACCCATTTCTTAGAGTCGACATCCATCATTGCTTGGTCAAAGGTAGCAGGGTCGTCACCAACGATCCCTTCAGTCGCAGCACCCCCGTGCTCGACATGTACCATACCATATCTCTCAGGCATGCGAGATATTCTACCCGACCTACGCAATTCTGGGCGCGTCTCGGACTGCTCATCTGTGCCTCAGGCAATGATGTCTCTGGAAGCGTTTCATCTAACTCTCCAAGAGTCACTTCTCTGCCAGCTCCACCTTCTCGAACGAACTGTTCCTCGAGAAAATGAGCGTGAATAGCTACGACGATCCTTTGATCATCATGGAAGTAAAAATAATATCCCATGCTATCATCGGGATATCCGACGAAACGTCCTTTCATGGACCTAGATTCGAGTTTGTCTGCTAATAGCTTTTTCACATAGGCGGGGCATCCCCAAACCCTTAAGTGATTCAAGTTGGGCTTCTTACCATTCCAAATTTCGTAAGGTACCCTATCTACAGACTTCGAAGGGGTTCTGTTCAAAACATAAACTGCAGCTTGCAAAGCATATCTCCATAACGATATGGGAAGATCTGTATAGCTTAGCATAGATCGAACTTTATCTAATAATGTCCGATTTCTGCATTCGGCAACACCATTCAGTTGTGGTGTCCCGGGCGGTGTAAACTGCGAAATAATTCCATTTTCTTTCAAGAAATCATCGAACTCGAGACTCATATACTCGCCGCCTCGATCTGATCGTACGACTCTAATTTGTCTCCCAGTTTGATTTTCCACTAAAGTCTTGAATTCCTTGAATTTTTCAAGCGTTTCAGACTTGTGCTTCAACAGATACACCAAGCTGTAGCGAGAGTGATCATCTGTGAAAGTCACGAAATAATGGAAATTACCTCGGGCCGCTACACTAAACGGTCCACAAACGTCTGTATGGATCAAATCCAAAAGGTTAGTGGCTCTTTGAAAAATCCCTGTAAAAGGAGACTTAGTCATTTTGCCGAGGATACAAGACTCGCACGTTGGATAGGAATCTGATTCCGTAGGCTTAATAATGCCGTGTTTCTCCAACTCTTGAATCTTTCGAACTCCGGCATGACCAAGTCTAAGATGCCACAAATACTTTTTATTTAACTCTAAGTTACGTTTGTCGGTAACTACATTCGCATGTTCCTGGACGTTAACGTAATATAAACCATTTATTAACGTTGCATTTCCGACGCATTTATTTCCAAAATAAATATCACAAATATTATTATTGAACCGAAATTCATAACCATTCTTACTCAAAGCAGGAATAGAAATAATATTTTTTAGCCCCTTGGGCAATACAAGTACATCGGATAGATATAATACATGTTCAGAATATAATACAAGAGTCTTCGATCCAATGTGACTAGCTGGCACACTATGTCCACTACCAACGTTGATCAAGACTTCTCGTTCCGCCAGCTTCCTACTTCGTTCCAGACCCTGGTTCAAAACACAAATGTGAGCACTAGCTCCCGAGTCAAGAATCCACGAAGTGGAAAATACAGTTAATGAACAATAAGTTTCTGAAACTTTACCTGAAGCCCCAGAAGCTCGAAGCTTGGGGCAGTCCCTTTTCCAATGACCCAGCTCTTGGCAGTGAAGGCACCTATCAGTCGCCTTCGGAACTTTAGGCACGTTCATTTTTGCTTTGCCCTTTTTCTTAATCCCTCCTTTTGGCTTATTAGGCTTGGGCTTGGGCTTGTTCGACTTAGATCTCTTAGACCTTGTAGTCGCAACAAGCGCAACCTCTTTTCCCTTTCCTTTCTTTAGCTCACGCTGAGTCTGAACCAGCGTGTTCATGAGTTCAGGAAGGGAAAATCGTCTATCGCTCAGATTATAGTTTATAATAAACTGAGCAAATGAAGCTGGGAGTGACTGAAGGATCAGGTCAATCTGAAGCTCGTTGTGAATGGGACAACCGAGAGAACTCAGTTCCTCAATGTACCCAATGAGCTTACGCACATGTGCCGCCACATCTGCGCCCTCAGACATCTTGGTATGAAAGAGATTGTCAGCTGCACGGTATCGAGACGATCTCGACTGCTCGCCATACAACTCCTTCAGATGAATCAATATCTCGCGCATTTGCATACCCTCATGCTGGCGCTGCAGATCATTATTCATCCCAGCCAACATATAAGCCTTGACACGGGCACTATCAGCCATCCATTTGGCATGATATTCCCTGTCAGCTTCACTCGCACCCTCTTGGGGTTCGAGTGGTATTGGTCCCTCAAGGACATACTCTAGGCGTTCCAGAGTGAGGACAATCCTCAAGTTACGGAGCCAGTCCGCAAGGTTTGGACCCTCCAAACGATTTTGCGTGATCAGTAAATTGAATGGTGACGTCATTTTGTATACAAACAAGAAAGAAAACAATCTGCAGAAAATAAAGAATTGAAGGGGTCAACGTATTATTCTACAAGCACAAATAAGGACTTTAACAATTTGGCTTGGCTCCCACTATTTTTCTCAAAAACTCATTCTCCCGATTGAGATTTCGGAAACCTCGTTGATGGTTTCATAGTGGAGTTGATTTCCCCGCTCCGCAGAAATGAGCCTCAACCTAACAGTTTGTTGGCCCATTACTCGGACGGCGCCGTGTCCCACACGAACCCATAGATGAACCCATGTCTTACACGAGTCCATCTCATGAGTGTTTCAACTACTTTGTCTCCGGTCAGGAACCCTCACCCTAACAGGAATAATTGGGAAATAACCGTCTAAGTGTGACCTATCAACGTCTGGCTCAATCCTAACATTTAGAAATTCCCGCCTGTAGGATAACTCTTTATAAGGCGTGAATATGTTTCGGAGAGCAGCGTTTAGACAGTCACCCAAAATATCCACGTCAAGAGTAAAATGTTGGGCGCCGATAACTCGAAACAAACCGCACATACACTCAAGTCGTTTCAATAATGAGCTTGACTTTATTGTCTTAACGCACCCGGACCAACTACGACAAGAGCGAGATGATTGGCGCCGATAACTCGGAACAAACCGCACACGACACTCAAGCCGCAATGATTTCGAGCTTGATAGAAGACAGGAACCCTGTCCCTTTACCCACTTAGTATTTAGTCAAACCGGGAGAATACGTCTCACTCACATAAACACTTAAACACGCACGTAACGTCAAACAAACATGCAAGTATTCGCGGTAAACCTAGTTTGCCTATAAGACTGTCTGCGTGGACTATTTCTACTCTATTACATATAAAAAATTACATCTCTGCTCTTCATCTTCGCACTATGTTCTCGAACGACCTTTAAGTCTTCGAACGGCCTTCTCGTGGATCCGTTTCGTACTCGTACGGCCATCGTACAAAAATTAATTTTTCTAAATATTAACTAAAATACAAAACGGGGGGATCAGCTGTCCCAGACAACCCGTATATTAACGAATAAAATACAAACCGGGGGGGACCTTGTCACCCTTAACATATCACCCGGAAATAGAGCCTAAGTCCACGCCGACGTCTTAATACGTGTCTTACAAACATGCCATAAACATGTTCACGACAACAAAACGCTCAAAGAAACCGAAACGAAATTTGGGCTAGTCCTAGACTTACGGACCCACAAGTTACGAACCGCGACGAGACTCCCACTAGGGTTCTCTCTCCACGTTGCTACGCTACGTCGGAAAGCTCGCAACTAAGCGACCTCCGACCAAGCGAGGGCTCGGTTTACAAACTCGAACTAAGTACAACTCATGCTTTGACACTTGAGCAACTTAGTGACTTGCACAACCGAGTTCGTTTCGAACTCGTTTATGTCGTTTCTTAGAACCGAGCCTATGTCTCTGATACCACTGTTGGGAAACCCCGGGTGACCCGAGGCCTTGCCCCGGACGCAGCGGAAGTATTGAAATGGTCTCCCAGGTTCCCCGTTGGAACGAGTGAATTTCAAAACTTTCCTTGTTCCCGCCACAAGACCAAACTCGGTATAAAGAAAAACACGCATGTATACACGTATTAAGGTTTAGAACATTACCCTCGTCGCGAAGATCCTTAGCTCCCTAGCTCACGAACTGCACCGAAGAGAGTCACGCCGACCCCGTGAAGTACCACAAACCAACACCACCCCAAGGATGGCTAGAGATGGTGTGGAGTGTTGTGTAGAGATGTATATGTATGTGTGTGATTTCTAAAACTCACAAACACTTAGGGATTTCTCAAAGATCACCCTAAATGCTCTCACTTCTCTCTAAAACTCAAAGATAGAGTGAGGAAGAGCTTAATTCAAGTTATGGACGAAATTCTCTAAGAACATATATTAAAAGTCCATTTCCAAACCAAGAAAATGACTTAATTTAATCCAAATGAGATCATGTCCTACATGACTCAAAAGGTGTTAGATTCCCTTTTATTATGTCATTAAATGACCTAATAATATCCCATATGTCTAACATAAAAACAAGGATCGAAATTGGATTAGGTTTGGCCAAGAAAATGATGTTTTGATGCGCGTTCACGGCATCAAACAAGCTTGTCACGGCCGTGACTCATCATTGGACATGTTCTGCCACACGTCACGGCCATTGTCATGGCCATGACCATTGATTTGAGGCCTTCACGGCCTTGACAATGAGTGTCACGGCCGTGACACAGTCGGGCACCATTTTTGGTCACCACTGCCGGTTGTCACGGCCACGTGCAATGTGTTAACGGCCGTGACACTTTGATAGCTTTGCGGCAGTTTCGTATTTCGATCCGATCTAGGGGTAAAAGATGTCCGATTGACCTGAAATTTTAACCATAGTTAAAAGACTCGTCAATCTTGATTCTGACCAAAGGGATTCTCAATCCGAGGTCTAGATTGTGAGATATGAATTTTTGAAGCTACTGCTACTTTGCATACGGGCTTCATGACCATGATAAGCCTTGCTCATCATTGTGAACCCTATTTATGCTTCATTCATCACCATTTCCGTTCCATAAATTTCTGTCCATGTAAATATAGTTTCTAAAACATATATTTAACATTTGGTTAACGTCTCTAAGACCGTTAAATCATTTTACATCTCATATTAGTTAGGCACTATCACAGTGATCATTTTTAAGCCCGACTCTCTTGGTTCGTCTCAACCCGGCAAGGGAGGAATCCAAGAATTTGGTAAGCGCCTAGCCAATCCCGCGGTACCAAATAGATCCCGTGTTGAGTACGATCTTCGATCTACGAACCGACTATAGATTATTGTCGTACGTATAGACCCTTCACAAATGTCCCGATCGAGTGAGAGTCATGGTTACGTCAAACTCACTAGACTCGACTCTATGACTAATTCGTGACTGACAAAATTACTAAACTGCTCTCCACGTCCCACATGAGTCAGTTTATTGCTTCGGCCGAAGACTTCGTAATTTCCCATCCCCGAATATGCATAGGACACATGTCTCGGTTACTAACGAGATAGTGAATCCCTAGCGTTAGTCTAAGCACGGCAGTTACCCTTTGTTGTCAAGACCGCATGTCGCCGCCGACCCATGTTCGTCCCCGAACAAGGTGGGCCTAGCAAACTAGTGACATGTCAAGACCCCAAAGTCAACTCCGTCAAAAAACCCTTTGGTCTAAGGTCCACGCACACTACTATAGTCAATCGATCGATCATTGACGCTACCCAGAGTAACGATAAGGCCCATGTGATCGTCGATTGCGAGTCGTGTCCAAGTACAAGTCAATTCCCTAATTCAACTTATACCAACGTTACGACCTCCCGCTTCCCAAGCGAATGGTTGGCACAACCATATAAGAGTCGTTAACAAATAAGTCGTAATTGACGCTCAGTCACCCTACTAAGGTCTAAGACTTATGGACTAATTTAATATCGGAGAATAATAACTCACCGGTGCCCCTCACTCATCCCATGAGAATCGGTGACTAAACTCACGATATATGGGATTTATTTATTTACCGTCTCACCGGATGCCTAGTAAGACTTTATAGGTAAATAAATAATATGCCTTTTTAAACAATAAATAATAAAGTATAAATTCCCTTAATACGTATAAGAATACATTATTAAAATACATAACGAATAATACATCGATTATTAAATACATGCCCTATTCATTACATCCTCGAATGGCATTCCGAGGGCACATCCCCAACATTATTCTCCTGTGGTGGACGCAACAACTTTTCATTATATAATTTGTCTGGCAGTACGTGAAGGACTCGATCTGCGTCTAATGGATGTTGTTACTGCTTATCTATATGGCTCACTACTGACATTTATATGAAGCTTCCAGAAGGATTTCGTTTACCTGAAAATTCAGGGCCATCAAATGAATACTCAATTAAACTAAACAAGTCACTTTATGGGTTAAAGCAATCTGGGCGAATGTGGTATAATCGCCTAAGTGAATATTTATTGAAAGAGGGATATAAAAATGATCAAATTTGCCCGTGTATATTTATGAGGAGATGTGAAAACGAGTTTGTCATTATAGCAGTATATGTTGACGACATCAATATAGTCGGAACTCCTGAAGAATTGTCGAAAGCGATTATTTGTTTGAAAAAGGAGTTCGAAATGAAAGATCTCGGTAAAACGAAATATTGTCTCGGACTGCAAATTGAATATTTAAAGAATGGGATATTTGTACATCAAGAGACTTACACTAAAAAGATATTGAAAAGATTTTATATGGATGAATCTCATCCATTAGATACTCCAATGATTGTTAGATCTTTAGATGTGAGTAAAGATCCGTTCAGACCACGCGAAAATGATGAAGAGCTACTTGGTCCTGAAGTACCATATCTTTGTGCTATTGGAGCGCTAATGTATCTTACAAGTCGTACGCGACCTGATATAGCATTTGCTGTAAATTTATTAGCAAGATACAGTTCTTCACCGACTCGTAGACATTGGAATGGAGTTAAACGAATATTTCGATACCTTCAAGGAACAACTGATATGGGATTGTTCTACTCTAATGAGATAAAAGCAAATTTAATTGGGTATGCAGATGCTGGATTCTTATCCGACCCACACAATGCACGATCACAAACGGGTTATTTATTTACATATGGTGGAACTGCTATTTCATGGCGGTCAGTTAAACAGAGTTTAATTGCCACTTCATCTAATCACGCTGAAATACTAGCAATTCATGAAGCTAGTAGAGAATGTGTCTGGTTGCGATCGATTATTCAGCATATACAACAAACTTGTGGATTATTATCGGAAAAGTTACTTCCAACAACATTATATGAAGATAATGCTGTATGCATTTCCCAATTAAAGGAGGGATATATCAAAGGTGATAGAACAAAACATATTTCACCAAAATTTTTCTTTACACACGAACTGGAGAAAAATGGTGATATTGATGTACAACAAGTGCGATCTAGTGAAAATTTCGCAGACTTATTTACAAAAGCACTTCCTCCTATAACTTTCAGAAAATTAGTATATTCAATTGGAGTTCGGAAACTTCGAGATTTAAAATGATGTTATCATGAGGGGGAGAAAAATACGTGTTGCACTCTTTTTCCCTTAACTGTGGTTTTTACCATGTGGTTTTCCCAGTAAGGTTTTTAATGAGGCAACAAGCTAAACGTATTATTTACAAACATCCAAGGGGAAGTATTATGAATAAATCATGATTCATCAATGAATCATCAAAATTAAGACATGATTCATCATAATGAATCATCAAAATTTTGTGATTAAATGTGGATGTTTTTGGAATATTAATGACTCATGAATTATGATAAGATGAGGTGTATAAAAAAGATTGTATTTTTGTATGAGTTGTATAGTGATTAAATTGTATTTTAGTGTATGATTTTAGTAAAAATAGGTGTATTGGGTTGCATTGTAAATATATCACAAGTATAGAAAATATATTCTCTCCCTCTAAATTCTCTCTATATATTATCAAATAATCATAATATAAAATAATCTTAATATAATAATAATAAAAATTTCGTAAAATAATATATAGTCCGAATTATTAGAAAACGAATCTTAGTAATCATGGAAACAAACAAAATATCATAATCCAAAAATTCCTATTTCAACTGGGACGGTACAGGACAAGAAAGAGACACGAAATATTGGCTGACACACACAAATACAACGAATTAAAACAAATGGCAAAAAGAAAAATCAGTTTTCATGTACTTTTTTTTCTGATCGATTGTGAATTATTGGTTATTTGGTTCTTTTCCTAATATATCGCCTGCACTTCTCATAGCCGACAAAACCCCCAGATTTTATTTGAAATTGTTTCACTTTCCGTCACCTTTTTGTTGATTGATTGTCACAAATAAAAAAGAAAATTCAAGAGAATTATAACGCTTTTCGGGTCCATAATCGAACCGCCAAGGCCCAAGCCCCTCAAAGCATATAATCGAATAATATTTGTCCTCTTGTAGCAAAAGAAAAAAAAGAAGAAGAAAAACCATAGCTGAATGATATACGATATATCGATCGTTGTCCTTATAATATTCTATAAAAAAATCCTTATTCAATATATGTCGTGTTGATCATATGAATATCTGTCGTAACTCACATAGCAAATATCCACAAGAACGAACGAGTGAAAGACCATAGTATCTAACGAATGAATATACGATCATATGCCAACACATTGCAAGTGACTTACAAATGACAGGATTAATAAGAATAAAAACCTAAAAACGATCGATAACAAGAAAAAAACACCCCAACATGATCAAATGCAAAAAAATAAACGCGGACGACAATAACAACTATAGATCGGCAGGTTTTATATATCCCTATAAATACATATAACAATTGGAATCAATTGAGGCCAAAAAAGAAGAAAACCGCACGAAAAAATGAGCGCGGCGACTCAGCTTTCCATCATCCTTCTGTGTCTTATATTTGCGGTGAACGTAGGATCAGATCCAAACACGGCGATCGACGACTACGATTGCTCGGAGGCTACTTACGAGGAAGGCACCGAATACGCATGGGAAGTCGACTATGGTCTCGACGAGCTGGCCTACATGACGATCGACGACCCCAACTACCAGCAAACCCTAACGGGGCAGTACGCCGTGGGATTTGCGTACTGCCAGAGGCAGCTCTCGGCGGACGACTGCATAGAATGCCTCGAGTCCGCCGCGAGCTTCCTCAGGGAGGACTGTCGTCTTTCTTACTCTGCGTATGTTGTAATGATAGACTGTGGCATGAGGTATGGCCCGCGCCCCATCAGCAGCTGAAAGGGCTCTTGCGTTAAGTACCTATTCAACTGGGTATAACCTAATTATATTACAATTTCCGAGACGTTAGTTATAATGTGATAAGGTGTTGGTGGGTAACGGTAAAAGTGTCGCGTGTCAAATTATGATAGGAATTGGGTTATACCAGACTGGGTAGGGTAGAATAAGCCACGATAAAGCTACTGCGTGGTCGCAATAAGTTATACTCGTGTACGATGATTGATAATCAACGGGTGATTTGTCTTGACGTTTTTGTTGGGTGCGATAATAAATCGCTAACATGGAAAAAACTGTCCATTTGATATGTTTAATTGCAGTTTCACCCTTTTTATTCCTATTTTATCATCCTTGAAGTAAAATTTTATGTTTTTTAAACAACTTGAATAATAATCTGAAATGTTCAAAATATAAAACAATTTGATTTGTTCGCACACAAGTGTGTGCTAAATATATTAGTATAAATAATAGTACATTTGCAGTACAAACGTACATTTTGTACACAAATCATTCGTTGCCAATCTTTCAAATTACAACCAAATCAATACGATAGTGTCAATCTAAATAATCACTAAATGATATATATAAATCCACATACTAAGCAAAAAGAAGAAAAATAAAAATGAGAGAACGACGCAAATAGTGTTATTTTTAATAGTGCTATTACAAAACTAAATAACTTTCTCACTCTGTTACAAAACTAATCTAACTTTTTCAATTTACACTAATATTATTTTTAGTTATCACCTCAAATCTTTTTAATATTACTTTTTTCTCATTATTATTTTAATAAGTAAAACACTTGCTGTTTATTATTACATTAACTCCAAAAAGTTTTTTACTCATTATTTTTTTCCATTCTCGCCTTTTACCATCGGAATCAGTCATCCATGACATTCTTCATCGTGGTATATATATTAAAAAATATTATCTAATGCATTAACAAAAAAATTCAAGAAAAATTGTAATAATCCGTAGAATAATTAAGTAAGTATTATTCAACAAAAATCAAATTCTAAAAAGTTATCATATCTCATCATATTTTTCCTTGCGTTTTTCTTGTGAGACATTCGATCCATTTCACATTGATATCTTCGTGATCGCTTACGTCCAACGTTTCTCTCCGGACGTAAATAAGGATGATGTACTAGATGAAAAGGATCCTTCCAACGTGACTCCTCTAATGAAACTCAAATTGATAAAAATAAATTCTCCAATATCTCAATTCTAAAATCATCTGGAACATATTCACACGGATCGACTTTGAAATGCTTGCAAACCTGAAAGAAAATATATAGCAACATGAATTAAACACCTATAATAATAATAATAATAATAATAATAATAATAATAATAATAATAATATTTTCCTTACTTGCATTGATACCTTTGAGATGATTAATTAGTCAATACATAATCTCTTTGCCCATATTAAGGTATTACGATATAAAATGGAACATATCTTACTGATTTGACTTATGTTTTATTTGGATCTTATTTTCTTATTACTATCTTCGATATTAAGTCAGTAGTATTGAATTAGTAAGATTGAAATATGAGATTTTATAGTTTATCGAAGTGTTAAAAAAGATTATGGTTAAAAATATAATTATTATGTTGAGAATTTGTGATAATTATGGTGAAAAAAGTAATATTTAAAAGATTTGTGGTAAAAATAATAATAATTAAATTGAAAATGTTGATTAATTTAACAATAGAATGAGAAAGTTATTTAGTTTTGTAATAGCACGATTAAAAATAATACTATTTGTGTCATTCTGTCAAATAAAAATACATTATTTCTAACTATGAACTAGGCCTGAGACATTTCTAGATGGAGGTCTCATGTACTATATCATTTTAGTGAACTCGCTGAATTATAGATTATTGGGCCTTCATTATAATTACCAAAGCCCATCATTTCCCAGATCTCCCAAGAATGCCCTTCTTATATAGCTGAAAAGTTGAAACTATCATAACTAGCGAAGATTTCAATCGTCAATGGCGAAAATTATGGAGTCGTCGTCGTCGTCCCCATCGAGGCCTAAAGTCGCCGTAGTCGTCTTTCTTTTGAACAGAGAAAATAGGGTTTTATTAGGGCGGCGCCGCTCCTCCGTCGGCCAAAACACCTTCGCCCTCCCCGGCGGCCACCTCGAGTTTGGTACACAATCCCATTATTACATCTCTCTCTCTCTCTCATTTCTTTTTCTCTTTGTTTTTATTCAACTTGTTCCGTTTTCGAACTCTGTTTCTTGCCTTGACTGTTCTTCAGGCGAGAGTTTCGAGGAGTGTGCTGCTAGAGAAGTGAAGGAAGAAACAGGGCTCGAAATCCACAAAACAGAGTACCTAACGGTCACAAACAACGTTATCCTCCCCTCTGATGACGACAATGACCTAAACGCTAAGAAGAAGCCCATTCACATCGTCGCAATCTTTGTAAGAGCTTATGTTGTCGACGATCATCAAAGTCCTCAGAATCTCGAGCCTGACAAGTGCGAGTCTTGGGATTGGTTCGATTGGAAAGATCCACCGAGGCCTCTCTTTGGACCGTTGGAAAGTATGTACCTCAGTGGATATAGTCCTTTTCCATCTGTTTGATCTTGTTAGAAACCTTAAAAACAACCATATGATTTGATTTTGATGTAATATAAACTCATATGCTTTTGAATATCTATCTATCTATCTATCTATCTATCTATCTATCTATCTATCTATCTATCTATCTATCTATCTATCTATCTATCTATCTATCTGTCGATCGATGTCTCTGTTGAATACGTCTGATATGATTCGTGTTTTGGTTGCTTGGGATTGATCGAGTTGAGCCAATTTAGTTAAAGATTAGAAGCCATAAAGTGAAGCAAAGTCTAGGCAAGTTTTTGCAAGAATTTTAGGTGGCGAAAAAGAAGATTGAGAGTGAAGTTCGAATTAATTTGACAACCTATTTTACCCTCTCCTCTCGTAACACTCTCTCTACCTCCCAAACAGTCTTAGGCGGATAGCGGGTCATGACGGAAAGTCACCAAACCGCCATATATCTATGGCGGATGACGTGGCGGAAGCCATGGCGGATACCAAAATACATATGTATTTTATATATCTAGACATAATATATATATATATATATATATATTACATTTGATGTTTGTATAAACTATAAAGTCCCAAAACACTTTAATTCATTTCAAAATATTTATAAAGAACTAGCAACAAGTTCAAGATTACAACACGTATCAAAAGCCAGCAAGACTAAACAAACAAGTCAATCAAATAAAACGACAAACATAAAAACTCAAATACAAATCAATTGTCTAATCTCGTGCTCCTTCCGGACCTCAATATAATCATTTGAAAAAAATCTCAAATATCCATAGTGAAATCGAAATGTAATTGGAAGGTGGACGGACGTAATTACTATTGTAAGACAAAGGAAAAAAAGAAGAAACTTATCATAAAGATGATCGCCGGAGGGGTTCACCGGGGAAAGGGTGGCCGCCGGGACTGTCGCCGGTGAGGTGGGGGGACGCCGGCTAGTCGCCGGTGGGGAGGGCGGCTGCCGATGGGAGATGGTTAGGGTTTCATAGTTTAATATTTATTAATTACATTTATTGTCTAGAAGTTGACTAACCCAAGTAATTTATGTTTTAAAAAGTCCAAAACACTTCAGAAAAGGCCAAAAAGAGACCTAAAAAGCCCAAAAAAACCCTAAAACAACCAACTTCAAGTAGCGGCCGCCCCCGCCGCCATCCACCATGGGAATCCGCCAGAGCGGCCTTGGGCATGACGGATTTGTAAAATACTGCCACGCCATTCCGCCATG
The DNA here is from genome assembly GCA_027422505.1 of Craterostigma plantagineum. Lineage (NCBI taxonomy): Eukaryota > Viridiplantae > Streptophyta > Magnoliopsida > Lamiales > Linderniaceae > Craterostigma > Craterostigma plantagineum. The sequence goes on from JAPQWV010000020.1 coordinate 14,200,522, forward strand.
GCGGGATTTTAACAACACTACTCCCAAAAAACCCAATCAAACCCCTAAAACTTCTCCCTCTTCCTCCATTTGGAGGTTGGGGGAGGGCTCTTTTACCTTTTTTTGTTCTTCTAAGTGTTGTAATTTTCGTCTTTTTTTTGTTCTTTTTTGTTGAAATGGGGGTACTTTCCCTCCTCCGGCCACAGCCCGCCACAAGCCAAGGCCGCCGACAGCCCGCTGCCACCCAAGGCTGCCAAACACCAGTCCACTGCTTGCCGCCACCCACCTCCATCACCTTGCGCTCCTTCACCCACGAGTCTCCCTTGTTGGAGTCCGTTAGGCCGAGAGCTTTGTCTTCCCCATTGTAGATTTCTTCTCCCTATGTGGAGCTCTGTTCGTAGAATATAAATCCTCGCGTCGATCTTTGAAGCTACCGTTTGTAGTTATTATATCCAAGCTACCGTTTTGAAAAATAAAAAGAAAAAGAAGAAGATTATGATTAATATTAGAAATTCAGGAGCAAAAATGAGGTGTTAATTCAGAGAGGATCTTTGAAGTTGAAGCCGATCATACAAAGAGCCGTTGAAGCTGATGAAGTTTAAATGCAATACGTTTTTATAAGTTGGCGCGTTTTCACTTATGACGGCAACTAAGTCGCTGGTAAAGACGACGTTTCTAGAAAGAGAGATCAACACGATTTGGCGGGACTTCTCATATAAAAGAGTTCAATGATGTTTGCGTGATAGCTATTGGATTCAACACACAAGCAGATCAACGACTGCAACCTCACCTCAGCAAAAGAGCAGACTACTGAAGACAAAGCAAATAAGTGTGGGCCTTCTTTTAAAAACGCTGGCGCGCGTAGTACCCCTTTACGAGAGTCGACGTTCCTGGCGACGTTTCTTCAAAAGGGGAAAATAGCGGACTATAACGACCAACCGTTTTACGCGCCAAGTCACTTGCGTGGAATTAAATAAGCGCTAGTCTTTCTTTAGATTTAAGAGAGAGTCCAGTGCATTTTTGATTCAGATGAGTTCTTCTCAATTTCAATGTGTGTGTTAGGGTTTATCTTTGGCGCGAGTTTGCTGTGAGATTTGTGTGAAGTCACAATCTGTGTAATCTCTTCGCTGATAAATAAAAGATCGCCTGATTTGTACGTGGAGTAGGATCAACGAGTATCCGAACCACGTTACTTCGATTGTTCAATTTTCTTGCGAATTTTACATGGTATCAGAGCAATTACTTGGAGCTGCGCGTTTTTTTATCTTAATCCAAGGTATTCTGCAATCGATTTGTTGAGTGTTTCACCATCGCAATGTCATCAGAGGCAAATTCGACTAACGAAGATCAGATGTCTTCAGCTGCGAACAATCCTGGTAATCAAAGTGATCCTTTCTTTCTTGGTAACAACGACACCTCAGTGCAGCTGCTTGTCCACGAGAAGCTGAATGGGGACAATTATATGACGCGGAGCCGTGCCATGATGATAGCGCTTATTGGGCGGAATAAGGAGGGATTCATCAACAGAGAATTGATTCCACCTGCCGCGACAGAGACAGAGAAGGTCAAAGCCTGGAAAAGGAACAACAATATAATCATTTATTGGATTCTAAACGCCGTGTCGAAGGAGATATTGGCGAGCATTTTGTATAGTTCAACGGCAAGGGACGTATGGACTGACCTTCAAGAAAGATATGGGCAAACGAATAGGCCGAGGGTCTTTCAGCTGAAGAAAGACCTCATGAATCTGGGGCAGGGGTCAAACAATGTGGCAACCTACTACACCAAACTTAAGACGCTATGGGATGAGCTGTCCAGCTTTCGACCTCCGCTTCAGTGCACTTGCGGGGGAATCAACCCGCTGAAGAGTTACTTGGAAGAGGAGTATGTGCTCACGTTCCTAATGGGGCTCAACGACTCGTACTCGCAAATCCGAGGACAGATACTTCTGATGGATCCCTTACCCACAATCAATAAAGTCTTCTCCTTACTCATCCAGGAAGAAAAACAAAGGACAATGGGGCCAGGTGCTGGAAGCAGTCTCGATGAACAAATGAATGGAATGACTGTGCTGGCTGCTAAGACTGACTATGAGAGGCAGGCGAAAAGAGGGAGTTTCAATTCAAGAAAAGATCTGGGCAAACCGGTGTGCACCCACTGCGGCAAAAGGGGGCACACTGTAGATACTTGTTACCAAGTGCACGGATTTCCCGCGGGGTACAGACAGCCAAACAAATTCAAAGGGGCGAGGATTAACCAAGTCTCAAACCTTGACACAGCTGCCAAGGCAGGACAGCACCCTGGACAGGATAATCAGGACTCGGCCAATGCTGGAGATGCTGTGGTGCAGTTGCAGCTAACCCCCTTTCAACTGCAAGGGCTGAGAGCCCTGCTCAATCAGCAGGTAAATCCCATGCCGCCAGGGATCGCAGACAGCGCACAGCAAGGAGATAGGGGAACCACAGGTTCATGCTTATCTTTTAATTTACCTGAGCTTTCTAATTCCAGTTATTAGCTTGTGGACTCGGGCGCCACTATGCATGTCTGTGGGAATAAAGATATGTTGTAGGACTTACATAAGATAAGTGAGTCGAGAGTAATTCTGCCAGACAGCAGAGTAATTAGAGTAAGTGAAGCTGGAAGCTTCAGACTGAACAAGTTTATTACATTATCTAATGTCCTCTTTGTGCCACAGTTCAACTTCAACTTAATATCAGTGAGCTCATTGGCTGGTAACAATTCATGCTGTTTTTGTTTTGAGGCTAACAAGTTTCAGATACAGGACCATTCTATGCGGGTGATTGGCAAGGGTGATCAGGTAGCGGGGCTTTACATCATACGAGCAGAATCATCCTACACAGCCGCTGCCAATCATTCACAGCCTCAGTTACATTTCTTTAGCAATCTGACAGGGGACCTTTGGCATAGGAGGCTAGGCCACCCTAGCAATAAAGTCTTAGATATACTCAAAAACACCTTGAAGCATGATAGTTGTCTAGTTGATTCTTACTGCATGATTTGCCCCCTTTCCAAATGAAGATAAGCAAGTTTGTTCACCCTTTGATCTTATACATTGTGACACGTGGGGTCCATTTCATGTCCCTTCTTACCTTGGTTATCAATACTTTATCACCATTGTTGATGATTTTTCGAGATACACGTGGTTGTTTATGCTTAAGCACAAATCTGAAGTAAGAACAGTTATGGGCTTCTTCCTTACTTTGGTAGAAACTCAATTTGGACACAAGGTGAAAACTGTAAGAATGGATAATGCCAGAGAGTTTAAAATGACAGAATTGTATGAGAGCAAGGGAATTGTACACCATATGTCTTGTGTACAGATGCCGCAGCAGAATTCTGTAGTTGAACGCAAGCATCAGCACTTGTTGAATGTGGCATGCTCCTTATACTTTCAATCCGGACTGCCTGAGGAGTTTTGGGCAGAGTGCGCTGTGTGCAGCCTACTTAATAAATAGGACACCCTCTGTTAAGTTAAATAACAAGAGTCCTTTCGAGTTATTGTACCAAAAACCTGTTGATTATAATGCATTATGGGTCTTTGGTTGTTTGTGCTTTTGCTCCACACTCCCTGCAGGTAGAAGAAAGTTCGACCCGAGAGCTAGAGAGTGCATCTTCCTCGGCTACCCAAACGGAGTAAAGGGTTACAAGGTCATGGATTTAGCAACTAAGGAGATCCTCATCTCGAGAGATGTCAAGTTCCATGAGGATATCTTTCCCTTAAAGGCTGGGCACACCTCAGAACCAAGAGACCCTTTCCCAGCTTATGTGCTGCCTAGGCCGTGTATGGTGGATCCAAGGGAAGAGGACACAGCCTACCTACAACCTTCCTGTGATGCCACAGCAGTGTCATCTGATGGTGCTCAAGCAACTGAGGAGCAAGACCAAGGAAGCAACCAGAACGGGCAGGATCTGTCCAGCTTCAGGAGCAGAGCCAAGAATGCCCTCAAACAGACTGTAATCCTTCTCAACCTTCAGGAGATTCGCATATTGAGCAGGACCATTCCCAACCTCAAGCAAGCCGTGCGAGAAGGGTGCTGAGAAAACCTACTTACTTACAAGACTATTACTGCAATGCGCAGCCAGACAGAAGAGTCCTCTATCCCATAACAGATCATCTATCTTACCAGAGGTTATCACCACAGTATCAGGCCTATGTCAGCACCATCTCCTTGGCAGAGGAACCCAAAACATATGAACAAGCAGTGAAGTCTGAAAAATGGGTCTCCGCTATGGATGAAGAACTGAAGGCATTACAAGAAAATTGCACGTGGTCCATTGTTCCACTGCCAGAGGGTAAGAAGGCCATCGGAAATAGATGGGTCTACAAGCTGAAATTAAACTCAGATGGGAAAGTAGAGATGCACAAAGCACGGTTGGTGGCCAAAGGTTATGATCAAAGAGCGGGAATTGATTACATAGATACCTTTGCCCCGGTCGCAAAACCTAACACCATTAAACTGATCATCTCTCTGGCAGCGAAGCTGAAATGGGGCTTAATCCAGTTGGACATTAATAATGCATTCTTGAACGGTGACCTATTGGAGGAAGTGTTCATGGAAATACCACAAGGTTTGGATGAAGATGCCGCGAGGATAGGTTCTGGAAAACCAGTATGCAGACTACATAAGTCCTTGTATGGACTAAAACAATCTTCAAGAAGGTGGAATCAGAAGTTTTCAGATGCAGTAAAGGCTTTCGGTTTTAGGCAAACACAATGTGATCACACATTGTTTATTAAGGGCAAAGGAGATCAATTGGTCCTCCTCCTTGTGTATGTAGACGACATAATTGTAGCCGGACCTTATACAGCTCAAATAGGAGAGGTCAAGGACTTCTTATGCAGTTGTTTCAAGGTAAAGGATCTTGGGGAACTGAAGTTTTTCTTGGGTATAGAAGTGGCAAAGAGTATGGAAGGAATTTGCATCACTCAAAGGCAGTATACTTTGCAGCTTTTACAAGACACTGGTTACATAGATTCGAAGCCCTTAACAACTCCAATGAGCCCTGGAGACAAGCTAACTGCGGACAGTGGGGAATTACTGACGGAGCCGTTTCACTACAGGCGACTAGTAGGAAGGTTATTATACCAAACCTTCACGAGGCCGGACATCACATTCGCCGTCCATAAGCTTAGTCAATACATATCAGCCCCGAGGACTAGCCACCTAAAGGCTGCACACCACCTATTGAGGTACCTAAAGGGATCCCCGGGCCAAGGCATATACATGGACACCGAACAGGATTTTGGCATAAGGGCGTTTTCGGATGCCGATTGGGGAGCTTGTCGAGACACAAGGAAGTCGGTGACGGGTTTTTGTACCTTCTTGGGAACGTCATTAATTACCTGGAAAGCGAAGAAACGGCCCACGGTCTCGAGGTCATCGACTGAGGCCGAGTACAGAGCCCTTGGTGCTGTTGTGGCAGAAGTGTTGTGGCTCAGACATTTACTTCAGGAGCTAGGCATTGGGGTACAGCAGAAGCCATTGACTTACTGCGATAATTTGTCTGCCCTGATGCTTGCGGAGAACCCGAAATTTCATGAAAAATCTAAACACATAGAGATAGATGCACATTTTATCAGACATCATGTGGACATGGGAGATGTGAAGCTACTGCCTGTGCGATCGGAACACCAACTAGCCGATTTGCTCACAAAACCACTCACAGGCCCATTGCTCCAGCAGCTCCTAGCTAAGATGTCGGTAAGAAATCTATACCTTCCATCTTACGGGGGGGGTATTGGATTCAACACACAAGCAGATCAACGACTGCAACCTCACCTCAGCAAAAGAGCAGACTACTGAAGACAAAGCAAATAAGCGTGGGCCTTCTTTTAAAAACGCTGGCGCGCGTAGTACCCCTTTTACGAGAGTCGACGTTCCTGGCGACGTTTCTTCAAAAGGGGAAAATAGCGGACTATAACGACCAACCGTTTTACGCGCCAAGTCACTTGCGTGGAATTAAATAAGCGCTAGTCTTTCTTTAGATTTAAGAGAGAGTCCTGTGCATTTTTGATTCAGATGAGTTCTTCTCAATTTCAATGTGTGTGTTAGGGTTTATCTTTGGCGCGAGTTTGCTGTGAGATTTGTGTGAAGTCACAATCTGTGTAATCTCTTCGCTGATAAATAAAAGATCGCCTGATTTGTCCGTGGAGTAGGATCGACGAGGATCCGAACCACGTTACTTCGATTGTTCAATTTTCTTGCGAATTTTACAATAGCAAGTCGACTCACTGTTCCATCTCAGCTTTCACACTTACCACACACTGTAAATTCGAGTGTTCTCTTAGCAAGAAGATTGGTGTTCATCTTCTTGATCTTGTAATCTGTAAATCGTGAATAAAAGATTGCAGTTTCCGATCGTGGATGTAGGATTATTCAAGATCCGAACCATATTAAAATCAAATCAATTCATTTTTTGTTAATTAAGTGTTTGATTTAGGGTTTAGGATTTGCTACGATAAAGAGAAAAAAGAGAAACTTTTTATTAAAGATAAGGCAATTAATTGAATTGGGTTTGTGAGAAAGTGGTGAGGTGATTCGGTGAGTGCATTATTTGTCATGTAAGAAGCGTAGACATAATAAAATGTGCCTAACTTTTTTTGAAAATGATCGGCTCGTCAATAATAGATACAAAATGACCAATAGTAAAATAGAATTATTTATGCTATTATCCGAAAAATCATATATGGTAAAAACTGCGGCTTCGTTTACAATTTGAACACTCTTCCAGACAAATAATACACAGTACCCAAAACAGTACATGAAAATTGAATTTCCACAATATATGATTGAATAATGCGTCCTCGTACAAACATAATAATCTTCGAGGTGGTCATTTCTAAGAAAACAAAAAAAAAAAACAAATTGCCTATAAAAATTGAGCAAATACCAAGGAAAAAAAACAAAATGAAAGGAAAATGTCCAACAAAAAAGAAAATGCAAATGAACGAATTAATCAGCACTAAATTAAGACATAATAGGCAAGCAAATACTTGTGTTTACTTGCATGACATAGATCAGTTGGGAGGCAAAGAGTTGTGCCTCTTCGAAGGAGACGAAGGAGGAATGGGAACAGTCTTGGGAAGCTTGGTGAAATACAACCAATGTGGGACCTTTTCATTTTCTTGAAAATAATTCAAATTCTTTGAAGAAACATCATCTTTTCGTCCTCCGCTGATCATAGCCATCGATCTCTCTCGCCTGATTGCTATGCAAGAATCGAACATGTTCGTGAATAGGAGACACAAAATTATTATGTAGTAAAGATATTTCATCTTTGAACCCTTCGCTAGGGTTTTCGAATATTAATGAGAAGAAGAAGATATTCTCTTAGTTATATAGAGAGGACTCTCTTGCTAACTTCTCGTATAGGAAGGATTTTTATTACAATTTCGGTTTCAAGGATGAAGATGAGGAATTTATAAGTGCGTTTGTAGTCGTATGAGGAAGCATAAGAATTGGTTAGGTATGGGAAAAATACGAGGAGAAGATTTTCTATCTACAAGTTGTTTTCACAATATTTTTACACGCAATATGGCGTTGAACTTTCAATGTCAACGCGAAATTCATATTGTATGAATGGTTGTAATAACGAATTATTTATGCCGGCTATTATTTAATTATTATGTTATGTTTGGATGGCAAGAAAGTAAGGTTGTATATCTGAATTTTTTATATCTTGCACGTAAAGTATGCTGTGAGAAGTCTTCGTTGTAGAAATTTGAAATTCAGCTGGTGCCGGTGAAAGAAATATATATAGTATATATTTATTATTTAATTATGATATTGTTAGCTTTGAATACTATTGAACCTATAGTCCACTTGTTCGTGATTTGCATTTAATAAATTAATTTCTTTTATCAGCTTATTAGAAGGAAGTGATAAATACCCTGGGATTAGGTAATGTCACGTGTTAATGATAAGTAACGTGATCCTTACTATCTACACTAAGGAGTTTTCAATTAACATAAAAAAATCTTTTGCGTGATAAACAAAGATTACTAAGGGTCCACTAACTACATAATTAATTCTTGATTAGTGAGATAACATTAAACTCGACATGATCGCGCCAGAAATTATTGCGACATTCCGATGTTAACATTCCGACATTACTTAAAGATCCTACTTTTGTTAGAAAATGGTTCATTTGTTTATTTCATATTCGATGCTTTAAGTAATATATTAATTATTAATAATGGTCCCAATTTACTATAATATCTCAGAAAGTCGGACAATCTACGAAGGGAACCATTTTTCTTTTTCAGATTAGGACCGGCCGTGTGCTTGCGTGGCCATATTAGTCAACCTTTTAAATTCATCATCATTGGCATAAAATTGAATATTTCAAAAAAAAAAAGTAATATGAACTACTCTTATGCCATGGCCGGTAATAAACAAGAAAAGAATTATGTTTTAAACTCAGCTAACAGTAGCTTCACAACCTCATAAAATCACATTTCTAAATTTTAAAAGTCAGCACATTCATCGGAAATATTGGCCACTAATTTCTCATAAAACATAAGTTTGAAATTGGCAGTCAACATACTCACAAGAAACGTTGCCCACTTTCAACTGTGATATCTGATTACAAACACACATAATTTCTAGCATTGGAAGGTCGACATCAACGGTTCAAATATTTGCTGTAACATTGAGTATGCTCCACATGTACAATAATATAAGGTTATGATCGAAGTATATATAGCCGGCCATTAAATGAATTTATAGAGCTATCCCAATAATTCGGATACCTTACGAAATCATAACATGTTAATTTTGTGATTACTTTATTGGCCAAATTGTATATCATTTCCAACTAATCCAAGTTAGGCGATAGAAGTCGTTTTGTAAATAGTTCGTCCAGTGATTTAGATAAATTTAATACCATTTTATGCAAAGCATAGGCTTGATGTCACAATTAATAAACATTTATTTGCATGGAAGAAATGATTTGATAAAAATCTTTCCTCTTTATGAATGGAAGAAAAAAAAAACACTCCTTCTGTTCCAAATGTCCATGAACATTTGAAAGTTGACACGAGAGTTAAGAAATTGAATATTTTAATAATATAGTACAATTAAAAGGTAAATCGTGTATATTTTAATACGTCTTTTAAGAATATTTAATAATATTATATTGATTGTTTGTGATAGTTTTTTTTCTAAATAAGAAAATGTACAAAAGATGTGACCGATTTAGTAAAATAATGTATAAAATGATTTGGGATAGAAGAGTAAGAAACAGAAAAGATTCGACAAACTTATGTTCCATACTTAGTTCGGACAAAGGTAAGGAAGATGTTAGTCTGAGAAAAAGCATAAAAATTTAATGAATATGATGCATCACACACAGAGTACTAAGAGGAAAGAAAAATATAGCGAACGAACAGTAGCACGCAATAATAATCATCCCAAATACATTCCAAAATCAAGAAAACGCAATCCTAGTACAACGAAAGGGATACACCATATAAGGATTAAAAGACACACGGCGGAAGGGAAGAAGCGATTATTATTACGACGTAAAAAAATTCCATAACTTTCGAGTTACCGAAGCTTCTCCAGTATTCTCATCTCCATCATCATCATCATCATCATCATCATCATCGTCACTGCCATCATCATCTTCATCGTCTAATGTGTTTTCATGGCCATTATCTTCACTGTACTGAGAAGTAACATTCACCTCCTCAATAAAATCAACCTTGTCTGAGGATTTAACAGCGTCGACTGGTGCCTGAAACTGCATTTGGGACAAATGATAAATGCAATCAATCATTCTCAGGCGACAATATTGTAATGTGCTAAAAAATGTCGGAATAAAGGATTTTACCTTGACCACTCTTTGAGTTTCGATTAAAACATTGTACTCTTTGGTAGCTTCTACTTGGGGCGCGGAAGTAACTTCATTCTCTCTCAGTATGTTATTAGCCTCAACAGCAGCTTCCTTTGCTGTCTTGAGCTCACTGTCAGTGGAAGCAGCAATGCCTATCCCCTTACTGCATATTTCGAAAAGAAAAGATATTAGAATATCCAGAAAATTATGTGAACGATCAAAACTCATGTAATAGATCCACAAATACGAAGAAGCATTTAAGGGCCTTTACTGAAATTTTGCGAGGCTTTCTTTGGAATCACATCATCGCTTAAATGATAGTTCACTACAAGCTAAATGGGAGAGGCACACTTCTTTAAAGAGATAAAGTAACAAGAATAGGTATTACTCTAGAGATAGGGAAGATATTATATCTGCAATAGCATCATACCCCTTGTGACGTCGGAGATTATAGCGTGGAGTCACAGCATTTTGATCGGTCGGCGCAACAGTTTGGCGCCGCTTCCTTCGACCAGCAGTCGTTACACTCTCAGAAGGCCCGTCGCTATTCTCAGCATCTTCATTCCCCGTTTCTTTAGAATATTGAGGTCGCCCTCGCTTTCTTGCCAATTTACCGGCTGTTTTATTACCAGCTTGATAAGAATCTTCCCTCTCTGTCTGATCAACTATAGCAGGAGAATTCTTGTTATCAGATGTTCTCTTCAAGAAAGCTTCAGCATCTTCAACTACTGCTTTAACAGAACGAGTTCTGTGGATTCCATCTCTAGCCTTTCTGCTCGATTTCTGCTGTATTCTTTTCAACTCTGACCGCTGAGAGTTTTCTGGGATTTCTTGCGTATGCTGATCTTTTTCAGCTAAATTTTCGGGGATTTCTTGCTCGACCGTTTGCAGAGGCATGTGGGGTCTTTCTCCATCGCCAGCAGTACCAATATCTTGGTCGAAGTTAAGGGGAGGAACATTTTGAGGTCTAGAATTAGGTGAGAAGATCCTCGGCGTGCACTTGCGAAGAAGCCAAGAGAGACGACCCCCGCCAGAACCAAAAGATCTTGGATCCTTTTCGCCGGGGGTTTTCTCAGCATTAACTCTGTAAGAAGCGACTTTTTCCAAAAGGTCGTCTCCTAACGATTGAAGGGCCGAGTCCTCATCGTCTTGCAGTTTGGTAACACGTAGGTCGGATAAAATATAGTCCTTAGCAGCAGCTCCACAGTTCTGACAACCTTTTAGTGTCTCGACAAATGCGAGAAAATGGGTCCTCTCCTCGACGAGCTGCTCGCGCTGGGACTTGAGCTTTTGGCTCAACACACCAAGCTCCTCAATGTCCTTACGCATCTCTAGCTGCTGCTCTTCAAGCTGTAGCTTGTTCGAAGAAATATTCTGCTTGTCCTTTTCTAGAGTTTCCCTGTCCAATTGTACTTTTTCCAACTCTCTTTGGACAGCTTCCCTCAATTGATTGATGTTAGTTCGCTCTTCTTCAATTTTCTCCTCCAAAGATAACTCTTTTTCACGAAAACGCCTCTCCATTTCCTCTTGCTTGTTCAGAATATCAGACTCAAGATTCGCTCTACGGGTCTCATAATCGTTGACAAGCTGGTTATTTTCGTCGCGGGCTTTTTCAGATAACAATATCTTTTCGTGCTGCATAGTGGCGACAAATGACTCTTTCTCCAATCTGAGAGCCTCCATCTCTCTTTTTATGTATTCCTCAGTAGCAAGTTTATCTTCTCTCAATTGTTTTTCACTGGAAGATTTCCATTTTTCAAGCGTCTTTTGCTCTTCTTCTATCTTTATCAAGTTTTTAGCAATCTCTTCTTTCTTTGAATCGAGAGCCTCCCACTCTTCCTCGAATTTCATCCTATCCTGCTTCAGATCATCGATTTCTTTAGAAAGAAATTCCTGCTGATGTCTATATCTCTCGATCTCCTGTTTCAAGTCCAGCGTTAAACGTTCGTAGTCCTTCCTTTCTGCGTCAGTAACAGTCAGCTTTTCGTTTACATCGAGAATTTCTGATTCCTTCAGATCAATTTCAGCTTTTATATTCTCAAGCTCATTTTTGAGATGTTGCAGACGATCATTCTCAGTAGCTATTTCTCTCGTCTGTTGCTCTATAGTTTTCTGCTCCGCTTTGAGGGCCTTCTCCTTTTCTTTCACACCTTTCAACTTCAATTCAATCTCCTTCTCTTTCTCCTTAACCCTTTCAGATTTCTTTTGGAGCGCTTGCTCTTGTTTATGCAATTTCTCTTCCTTGTGGTTGATCTCGCTTTCCTTTTTCGTCAAGTTATCTAATTTTTCTTTCATCTCTTCGTCAAGTAACTGCCTTTTCTTTTCCATTTCACGTTCAAACTCTTGCCTTTCGCATTCCAAAGAGGATCTGTGTGCATCGAGGAGGTTCTGAATCTCAACCTGTAGTGTATCACAGATATTTTAGGACATGTTTACCACTAACTCAAAATATAATAATAGATATATAATCCTCAATCTCCATGTAGAAGTGCAAGTAAATGAAAACTTCAAAAGACTTTAGCAGTGACACAGAAATTCCAAAAAAATTATTCCAAGTCTTACATCACTCAAGACACATTTGTAGATTATGTCCATTGAAAGGTTACTTTAAAAAAAAAAAACAAAGCAGCAATAGCATATAGAGGTAGAACCAAAGACAGAGCAAAGCAACATACTCTCTCTCTAGCAGTTAGCTTTTCGGTCAACACATTCAAATCCTTCTCCTTTGTCTCCAGACTAATTCGAAGACTTTCAGATTTCTGCAAAGAAGTAGCAAAATAAAAATATGCCGTAACAATGATAAATAACTCAAGGAGGGAGAATTACTTACTTCCTCAAGTAATGTCAGCTCGGCTAGTTTTTTATTAACCTCTTCTTCCTTTTCCTTCAACGTTGAACTAGATAATTCGAACTTCTTTTCCTCTTCTGATAGTTTCGTCTCTCTCTCCTTCAGCAACCTGTTGAGTCCATCTAGCTTCTCCTCTCGCTCACTGATATCCCTTCGACCATCAGTAAGCCTCATCTCTGCTTCTTGCAGCTTTCTTTCCCATTCCCGAAGATCTTCTTTGTGCTTCAAAACAGTTACCTCATGCACATCTCGCCTGGAAAACAAAATACAAGGTATAATCAAACAACAAACAGGTGAACATAATTAAACAAGGCTACTTTCTTGCTAAGAAATCATACTCGGAATTAAGGGACACACGCTCCCTTTTAAGAACACTTTCAAGTGTTTCAACCTCCTGCAATCTCATCTCCACTTCTAAACTCTTCCTACTTGCTTCAGAAAGCTTTGCATCGGCTGCAAGCAGCTTCTGCTGCACATCCAAAGATCTATCTTGAACACCAGCCACTAAAGCACTGGCATCAGCTAACTTGCTTTCTGATGCCATTTCAATTTTGTCGTGCTCAGCATGCAAGTTACGCAGAGACCGTTCAAGCTACAAAAAGGCAACCGACAAATGCCCTCATCAAGTAAAAGAATAGAAGTAATATAGGCAACTGACTGAACTACACAGCTTATTTTGCATATAAAAAAAACAATACAACTAATTCAGTTAAATGTCTCAGGTATAGGACCATAGATGACTGCGCCACTCTAATATTTAAATAAAGTAGTGCCTTGGTCATATTATGAGCATCATGCAAATATTCAAATCATGACATTCACCAATACCATCTACGATTACAATTAATTAAGTGGCATATGAAGGCCTCTAAAATCAAATCATATAAAAAAAGACCAGTAACGAAATATAAACAATAACCTCCGCAACGCACTGCCTCTCGACATCCAAAGCTTTTCTTAAATTAGCCTCTCGATCCTCCACCTGAGCAATCGCGATAAAATGAGCAGTCTTCTCACGCTTGAGCAACTCTTGCGCTTGTTGAAGCGATTCCACTAGTTCTTCATGCTTTGCAGTCCACTCCTTCTTCTCAATCAGAAGCAGACCCATATTATATTGATAGTCAAAAAGCTGTCCAAAACAAAAAACAACGAACTATCAACAACTCATACATGACAGCAATCATAAACCTTGAGCTAACTGGTCACTACAAAACCACCAACCCACATCAATAAAAGAACATCAGATAATATACAAAAAGAAAAAAACAGGAAAGCGGCACTATTAGTCAGATAACTCTAAGAAACACCTCTCTTTCGAGCATTTGAACCCTCTCATTAAGCGCCTCACGGTCTCGCCTCTCCAAAGCAGCTTCGTCCAACAACCCAACTTCTTTAAACCTCCTCCAGTCATCCATGTTCTCTCTCTCGGCCGTGTTACCGTCCTCATTCAAAAGCGCACTCGGCGGCGGAGGGAAAGTACCGTCCGCGAACGAAACTGTTTTATCCCTCCTCCTTTCGCTATTCGGCGGAGAGAGCTCGGGCCAGTTCCTATTCGGCGTAAACATCGGGGACCCCCTTTCAGTTCCCCCGGCAGTGAACCTCTCGGACGACGAATTAGCAGCTAGGATCGACAACCCTAATGTCGTAATTTGGATGAATTAGGGTTGGCTACGCTGAATGGCTAACCGTTTGTCCAACGTCTTCGTAGCGAAGCAATGAAAGAGCCTAAACGAAAGGCGCCGTCGACGGAATGTAAACGGCTGATAACGGAATATTCGAATTTTCCCAACGGTCGTTTGACTTCCGACGATCTTTCTGTGCACAAAAAAGAGAAATAGCTCGCAACTAAAAAAGGCCGATGCTGTGCTTTCCTCTCTCATTTAACTTCCTTTTTCAGATAATTTAATTTATAGCGACGTAGATTACCTAAAGATCCTATTTTGTTAGAAAATGGTTCGTTTATTTATGGGTAAATAGCATAAAACCCACATGTTTTGAAAACTAAGCAAAAAACCCCATGATTTCAAAATATGTTAAAATCCCCTCGGGGTTTGTTTAATTATGCACACCCTCCCTATTTGGCCAATTACGGTCTTACGGTCAGATAAATTCCAAATTTCCCATTATATCCCTAATAATAGCACTTAGTGAAATTACGATGTATAATTCGCAACATAGAAAACAAGATTCCATCAACAAACCCGATTCCGTACATATTTGATTACTCAGATTCCCTCCAAAATTTAGAACCCTAATCAAGACGTGTTTCTACTGCTCTCAGATTTTGGTACACCACATTACCTGCATAGCTAAGGCATTTACTGAAGACTCTCAAGCATCAGACGGAAATGACGGATCCCTATTGCAATATCTACTTATGGGTCGACGGAAGGATCGAATGACTTTCAGATGTGAGGTATTTTGGGAGAATGAAAGTGATATTTAGAGGTGTCGATATGGATAGATTATTTCTGAGGACTTTGTACGGATTTTACTCGTACGTAGGGGAAAAGCAACATTGTTAAGTTTTATTATTACTTACCGTCAAAGTATGAACACTAGTCTTAAGGTGCTAAAAGATGACAGTGATATAAGAAATTTATCAAAGAAAACAGGAATGAGAAGGTCATTTACATTTTTGTTGAAGAGGTTGGTAGTTTTATTGAGGTTGTGGACAGTCGTGGTCGTAGATTATCAGATGTGGCTTTGCTTACGTATCCTACGGGAAAGGTGTATCTGGCTCTGCTAATGAGAAGCTTCAAAAGGGTGCCCAATGTGAGAATGAGATAAGTGAGGAAGCTGAGAAGGCTGTTTAAAGTGAGAATGAGATCAGTGAGGAAGAGGCTGTCCAATGTGAGATGAGGTCAGTGAAGAAGAGGCTGTCCAATGTGAGAATGAGTTCAGTGAGGAGCGGAGGTTTCTTTGCAATGTGAGAATGAGATCAGAAAACAATGTGAGAATTTGATGATTTTCTTGAGGAAGCAGACATTGGGGGAGGTAACGAAGATGATGATAATGAGGGTTTATAATCAAGTGCAACCGATCTGAAGATGAAGATTTTGTATTTGAGGAGGGATTAGAGGAAAGTGAATCTGACAATTAATGGTCAATCTTATGATGAGTTGGAGAAGGCTGAATCTGGTGATAATGGTGGTCCAAATCACCCTGAATGGGATGAGACAATGAGCATGACTGACAGTGATCTTCATGTTGGTTTGAGATTCCAAATAGACAAGCCTTTAAGGCAGGTTTGCATGATTGGGCAGTCAAAAGAGGGTTAAACTGAGATTGGTGAAGAATGAGAGGAAAAGGGTGACAACTCTTTGTTAAATATGGATGTGAATGGAGGTTGTCTGCTTCATCTGTGATGGGTGGCTCTGAATGGCAGGTCAAAGCACACCATGGGTCTTATAATTGTGCACAACACACTACCAATTCTCAACCTAATTATAGGTAGCTTGGAAAGAGAATCATGGAGTATGTACGAGACAACCCCAATGAGGATGTGAATGTTGATGTTAGCACCTTCAAAGTGTATAGGGCAAATAAGTATGCACTACAGTTGTTGAGAGGAGATATCAAGGTGCAGTATACAAGACTTCATGACTATTGTGCTACAGTGGTTAAGTACTGAAAGTTCTTGTATTCTAGATGTGAATAGGGAGTAGAATCCACCAGTTCTTCAAAGATTATATTATGGTTTGAGGCCTTTGTTTAATGGATTTACATATGGATGTAGACCTATAATTGGTTTGGATGGATGTTTTCTAAAAGGAATCTACAAATGACAGTTATTAAGTGATGTTGCAATGGATAATGACATTTACCCTGGGCATTTTTTGAAATAGAAAAGGGGGAAACTTGGGAGTTGTTTTTACATTTGATGCTGAGAGATGTTGGTGATACTGGTGGGGTCAATCTAGCATTTATAAGTGACAGACAAAAGGATCTCATTGAAGCAGTCTCAAAGTTGGCTCCACATTGTGAGCACAGGTTGCATCAGGCATATGTACAATAGTTTCAAAGCCAAGTACAGAGGTCAGGAGTTGAAGAAGCTCTTTTGGAAAGCAACATCAAGTTACAGCAGGGAGCATAAGAAAATATTACTAGAAATTAAGAATGAGTACCCCAAAGTTGGGGATGAAACGACACCTTATGAGTGGCTTGCTGAGATTCCATCCCAATAGGAGGCAAGAAGCCATTTTCCATTAACAAGTAGATGTGCTATACTTGTCAACAACATCAGTGAATCCTTAATGTGATATACTTGTCAACAACATTAGTGAATCCTTCAATCAATACATTATACCTGCAAGAGACTTGTCAACTATATATGATGGAATGAATCCGCAAGAAGTGCATGGCTAGAATTCAAAACGAAAGAAAAGGGATGCCGAAGTAGGATAATGAAGTATGCCCTAACGTTCTGAAAAAAGTTGAAGAAGAAAGAAAGAGGAGTGGAAAATGTTTTCCCGCATGGGGAGGAGGTGCACAGTTCGAAGTTATGCATTGTAATTAGACTCATGTTTGTCAATTTAGATGAGATGAGGTGCACATGTGGAAAGTGGCAAATGGTTGGATACCCATGTTGCCATACTATTTCCTTTGTAGACCTTCACCGCCTAGAGTATACTCCTTAAATTGACAAAGTTGTCAGCAAACAAGTCTATTTGAAGGTTTATGAACATTAGAATTTCACATATCCCTCGTATGCATCACTTCGAACTGTCTCCTCCTGGTGTTGTGACCCAAAAAGAAAAGAAGACCGGATGCAAATGACACCAATCCAAGCAGAAGAGGGTTGACCGTGACTTGTGATATATGCTTGCAGAAAGGACACAACAAAATGAGATGTAAAAGGTAGCCCCACATCATAATTCCAAGTTCTACAGGGTAATATCTTTTAATTGTTTATGGTTACTCATTATCATATGAAATGATTTGTTTTATTATTGATCTTGTAGCCTTCAAGTGATATTCCAACTGTTGCTGAACCTCAAGCACTAACTGCTGGTAAACCTCATGCACCATTTGCTCATGAAGGTCCTACATTATCTGCTCAAGAAAATATTGATTCATCTGCTCAAGAAGGTATTTTTTCATCTACTCCACAAGCAACTGCACCAACTGCTTCTGATATGTTTGCACCATATGCTCCACAAGCAATTGAACCATTTATTCCACATGAAATTGCACCATCTATCCTGAAGGTGCTCCAGAAATCCCAATGCATGTATTATATGTAACTACCTATAAAAGTTTACATAAGCATTCCTAACCATATTTCATAATGTGTATAGATTTCTAGCACTAATGCAAACGTAGCAAGAAAGCAGAAGGTCCCAAAAAGAAAAGTTAAGGACTTGAATGCTAATAAAGTAAGGCCTTGAAGAGATTGTGCAAGCCTACAGCTTCAAGTTTGTTCAGAGATGTTCAAGTCACATGTAGGCCAAGAACTAAAACTGCTCTACCTCCAAAAGACAAGGGAAAGTAGCTGGATTTATTTAGGTGGTTTTTTCATGTACTCGAAGTGACTTAAATGCTGTATTTTGGTCTGTTTTGAGACTTTGGTTCCATTTTCTGTTTTGAGACAAGTTTGGTATGTTATTATCTGTTTGGGATTCATTCATCTGTTTTGAGACTTTGGTTCTGTTTTCTGTTTTGAGACAAGTTTGGTATGCTATTATCTATTTGGGATTCATTGGTCTGTTTTGAGATAAGTCATGAGACAAGGTTGGTTCTGTACACTTGATCATATTTTGGTTTGTTTGGAGGCAAGTTTTGAGACGTTTGGGCTGCTTACGAGAAACAAATGAGGTTCAAAGTACACTTGATCAAATGAAGATGAAAACAACCAAGTGCTAACATTGTTCTTACAACATTCAAAATACTGACGAGGTGCAAATCACTTAAGCAAACATCACAAACACATGTTCTACTTCAAACGCAGGACATATATCAAGATCACAATCAAAACAAAGCTATAATTCAACACTTTTGCATTGTTTTGCAGCGCTGCAACTCGTAGTTCCAACTTGTCGCATGTATCAATTAGGTCGCCCATATACTCTGCGTTGAGGTCACATGATTTATGGGATGCTACCACATAATCATTGTCCGAGATATCACGTCAATGTTATGATTTATGGGGCGCAACCACATGACAAAATGCCGGACAACTACAATACAGTTCCCATTGGAGTCTTTTGTAGGACCAACAACTTTGATTGCAGCAATTCTTCCACATTTGCACAAGTGATTTTTGTACCTCAAGTCTATTTTCACACTGTTAGTCGATGCAGAAGACATGCTACTATATGGCTTGTATCAAAATGCATAAACAAGAACGAAACCAGATGTTGAATTACATTTCATATGATAATGCGAAGCTTCAACAGACATCACCCATGAAAAATCAAATCCGCAAAATAACACATCTTTGACGGACAATGAAAATCAATTCGAATGCAGGTACTTAGAAGAAGATTGTTTGAGAAATCACCCATGAAAAATCAAACTCACAATTCGTACCGACTGCTCTAAAGAAACCCAACTTTGCAGAAAGATTGTTTGAGATCTAAAATCATCTGATGTTCCTTTGAAAAAAATTCGTCTAATTTGGTATGTTGTAACGATGGGTTAGGGTTACTTTGATCATTTCGTTTTATATAAAGTCATTTAACTCCTACCCAGTCACGGGTAGAAGCGCGTTGGCGGCAATCGCGGGTAGATATGCGGCCCGGGGTGAATCGTGCTGAGTTTCTAAAACCACAAGTAAATTTCGCGTAATTTATCAAGTACAAGGCTACATGCATTTCAGCTAAACCACATGTGGGTTTTATGCTATTTACCCTTTATTTATTTCTTATTGGATGCTTTTAATACTAATTTTAATTAATAATATTGTTTCCAATTTAATATAATATCTCAGTTCTAAGTTACGAAGGAACGGTTTTTCTTTTTCAGATTAGGACCGGGCGTGTGCTTGCAGTGGCCATATTAGTCAACCTTCTAAAAATTCACCATCATTGGCATAAATTGAATATTTGAAAAAAAAAGTAATATGAACTACTCTTATGATCGTATATATAGCCGGCCATTAAATGAATTCATAGATTTGTTTTTAAAAATCTTCCCAATATTTCGGTCATGTTAATTGGGTTGTGATTACTTTACTTGGTCAGCTTGTAAATCGTTTCCAACTAATCCAAATTAGGCGGTGATAAATGGAATTTATATTATATTTTATACCCCGTAAAAGCGTATTATCGGTTGATATTAATATAAATTACATCGAATATAATGCTTATACGTTTATATTTAATTTTTGACAGATATTCGCAAAAAGACCTACAACCGGAAATATTCGGGCACCATTGAACCAGTTATCGGTCCAACCCAATTGGGCCGAAGAATAAATATCAGCCCAAAGGTAAAAGCCCAAGCCAAGTGATAAATAAAAAAAAACAAAAAAACAAAAAAAGAGGAAATATATGGAGGGACAAACCAAGCCTTGCAAGTCCCTATGAGCTTGAAACACCAAGTTGAAAAATCAACTACCTTACTGAAAATGGGGAGGACCGATGCCATGCATGAGGAAAATCCGTATCATGTTTTCTGAAAACTTTATAAAAGAAAGACCTTTGGAGCTAGAGAGGGGATCGAACTTCTCACCATAAAACACCACTTGACCGTCGAACACCACACCATCGGCCTCTTTGCTCAACCAGACCATCGAACCCTCTGACCATCAACCAAGCACCCACCTCATCAACCAAGTACCTCACAACCACCTTTCCCCTCTTCAGCTCGAGCTCTAACCAATCTCTGCTCAACCACATCGAACAGTAAGCTCCCACCTCACCAAGAAGTCAAACTCATCAACCACCGATCATCTCAAGAACCCACCTTAAGGAGGCAGCTCTCAAACAACGTACACCATCAATGCTGAGAAGGAGAAGCTTCTCACAGACTAAGGAGGCAGCTCACGACTGAAACGAAGCACGGAGCTCAAACCGGTGCACCCCTCAGCCGCTCACCAACCGTTCGACAAAATAACTCAAAGACGTACGCACGTAGGGCAGCGAGTAACCGACGCTCGCATATCACATATCCGTAGGAGGGCAGCGGTACGAGGGTGGCGTTACGAGGACCGGCTGAGACGTGACGTGAGATAAAACCGAAGCGGGATCGGGAAACTTGGAGGGAACGCGACGGTGACGGAGCCAAATATCAGGGAAGAAATATGTTTTGTTTCTCTTTGTCATTTATGCTTTTCGTTGCATTAATATTTCGTATGAGTAGCTAAGTTTATCGTGTGCTTGGGATGAGATGAACGCTAGGTAGAATTATTGGACGTAAAGTACTCGTGAACATGCTATATCGACTATTTATCATTTATGATTTTGTTTCTCAAATTAATATGTCTATGTGTTGATTTGAATATCACTTCGATATGTCTATGTGTTGATGTGGTTGCGTGGTAATATCGTTTTAGGGCGACAGCTAGAAAAACGATTAGGCCTTTCATAAAATGATAGGAATTCGATTATAGGGCGACAGCAAATAATCGATCCTCGCTTAGGTAAATTAATATTTATTCTCACAACCGTTTAGGGCGACAGCAAATTCGGACGTGAGTAGGAATTACCGCGACTTAGTCATTATATTTGTGTTAACGATATTTTACGGCCTCGTCAATGATACCTAGCGGGATTCGCAATCCCGAGCACTCTCGTTTTATATAAAAAAAGAAAGTATTTTTTTTTATATTTAAGTTCAAGCTAGTTGGAATTTATTTTATAAATCAAAATATAACTAAAAAAATATTTAAATATTTAATTTGTGTTTAAGGCTTGTGGTTTTATTAGGTTTTATTGTCGAAATTAATTCATAATTTAAAATACTAAAAAATATTTTATTTAGGTTAAATATCGAGTCGATAGGTTATTACTAGTAATCAATTTATTCCTCGTGTTCGATACTCGGATATTCACTATAGCTATATTACAAACGACAGGTACGCTGCCTATCGCGCGTAGTGCTAGTTATAACATATTCGTTTTAATTATAACTTGACGTACTTGCACGAACCTTCAATTTATTAACGCACACGCACGCGATCAAGTTTTTGGCGCCGTTGCCGGGGAATAGATTGATATTAGGAACACCCTAGTTCGGTAATCTAGCTATTTTCCCAGTTTTTGGTTAATTGCGTTATTTGTTTCTACATCATTATTAGTCTCGTTGCCTTTTTACGTATTTGTTTAGTTCATCGCTAAATTTCAGTTTCGCTTATTGAAGGTGCAATTCAGCGGTGAATGACCCGAAGCCACCCATCGGGTCCAATCGTTGAAGGAGATCCAGATTTCGAGCGAAAGTTACGAAGACAACTCAGATACAATTCTGAAGGAACGGCTAGTAACTATCAAGAAGCGTTAGTAAGTTACTCAGAGGACAACTCTCAGGAGTCAGCAGACAATTCTCGAACAGAGACGTCCAAAGACAATCGAGAGATAGAAGTCGAGATGGCAGACCGAAGAGTACCGACCCACCAAGACCAAGAAGAGGAACAATCTTTACAAGATCTACTTAAGAACGCCTCCCTCGGCGGTACAGAATCGGCAATTGTTATTCCTCCGATCGCGAACAACGATTTTGAGCTGAAGCATGCTTGGCTTCAGATGATCTTTCAGACGGCTCAGTTTGAGGGGAATCCTGATGATGATCCGTACTCCCACCTGAAGGCCTTTCTGACAGTAACAGACACCATCAAGATCAATGGGGTCCCGAGTGACGCGATTAAGCTAATGTTGTTTCCATTTTCACTCAAGTACAGGGCGAAGGACTGGTTGGAGATGCTACCGCCCAGATCAATCACTACTTGGGAAGAACTGCGAGCAGCATTCATCGGTCATTACTTCCCCCTGTCAAAGGTGTTAAGGTTAAAGACGGAGATCTCCCTTTTTCACCAGAAGGATTCAGAGAATCTTTACGAGGTATGGGAGAGGTACAAGTCCCTATTGAAGAAGTGCCCACAACACGGGATGTCGAAGGCCGCCATGATCAATCGATTTCACGAGGGACTCAATGATCAAACCGTTCATATGTTAGACGGAGCCGCAGGAGGAGGGCTCGTGAAGCTCAATGCCACAGAAGCCTGGAATTTAATCGAAGACTACTCGAGGAACAGCTTCATGAGAGGCAATACGAGGATAAAGACTCCAGGAGTGTTTGGGGTGAGCGAGGAGACCGTTACAAACGCCAAGTTCGAGGCATTGCAACAACAGATTGCAGCCACCAATTCCCAGCTTCAGACGGTGATCAACACATTACTTCCAAAGGCGGGGCAAACACAGCCTGTACATGCCGTGATGACAACCCCGTCACCTCAGAAGCCGTACACACCACAGTGTGAGATTTGTGGCGCAGCTCATGAGACCTCAAGGTGCCAATTAGGGCAGTCATTAGAGCACGTGGACTATATGGGGAATTACCAAGGCCAGCGGAGTTTTCAACCTCGAGCGCATCCAAATCTGGCGTATGGGAACCAAAACCACCATGGGCAAGGGCCACCAGGATTCCAACCTAGACCATCTGGTTTTCAAGGAGGAACATCACGTCCGTATCAGAACGCGTCTGCAGAGTCGGGATCCGATGATATGAGGGAGATGAAGGATATGATGAAGACGCTCCTCACAAATTTCAGCAACACCACTCAAGCCCACGAGACTCGAATGAATAAAATGGAGGAGTACATAGAAGTGCGTGCCCAGAACACCGACGCCTCTATCAAGAAATTGGAGCAACAAGTGGGCCAGATGGCGAAGCAATTGGCTGAGCGAACTCAGGGATCACTTCCAAGTTACACCGAGCCAAATCCTAAGGAATATTGCAAAGCAGTGACTCTGAGGAACGGAAGAGAGTTGCAAGAGGTACCTCCCAAAAAGAAGTCGACTGAGAAGGCCAGTTTTGAGGACAACGACGAGCCAGTAGTGGAGGTAAACAAGGGCGATGATGTTGAGAGGGCCGAAGCTGAGAAGGAGAATACCGAAGCTGAAAAGGAAAAAGTCGAGCCCCAAAAAGAAAAGGCAAAGGAGATTGAGCGACCACCGGTGAAGCCGTACCAGCCGAAGATCCCCTACCCAGCTCGGCTGAAGAAAGATAGAGACGAGGCGCAATTCGGTAAATTTATGGGTATGTGTAAGGAATTACATATTAACTTACCGTTTGTTGAGGCTATTACGCAGATGCCCAGCTTCGCCAAGTTCTTGAAGGACCTATTGACGAATAGGAGGAAGCTCGAACATGTTTCCACGGTATGTCTACGAGGAGAATGCTCGGCGATACTTCAGAATAAGATGCCGAAGAAGCTCAAAGACCCAGGGAGTTTTACGATTCCCTGTCTTATAGGAGACTTAGTTGTTGAACGTGCTTTAGCTGATCTAGGAGCTAGCATAAATTTAATGCCATATTCCATGTTTAAGCGCTTAGGGTTAGGTGAACCACGACCCACTAGGATGAGCCTTCAATTAGCTGATAGATCGCTAAAATACCCTAGAGGCGTTATTGAGGATATCCTAGTTAAGGTAGGTAAATTCGTGATTCCTGCCGATTTTGTTATCTTAGATATGGAGGAGGACGATAACGTCCCATTGATCCTAGGTAGACCATTCTTAGCATCAGGAGAAATTATGATAGATGTTAGGAATGGGACGTTGACTCTGACAGTAGATGGCGAGAAAGTTACGTTCAATATGGCTGAATCAATGAAGAGAAGTAATGAGCATGATGATAAATGTTATTACTTAGATGCCTTTGAGCACGATTTTCTCTTTTCTGTGCAAGGTCTATCACAGGTGTTAAGCGAAGAGGACACCAGAATAATTATGGCAATCGATGAGTGTGGGGAGGAAGTTGACGAGCCCATCATAGCTATCGACGAGAGTAGCAAAGAAGACAAGGAAAAGAGCTCGGTCGAGGAGCCACCGGTCCTAGAGTTGAAGCCGCTGCCCGACCACCTCGAGTATGCATTCCTTGGCAGCAACGGAGGGCTACCGGTCATCATCTCATCGAGCCTCGACGACGGACAGAAGGACCAGCTCTTGGATGTGTTGAGAGCACATAAGAAGGCGATAGCGTGGAAGATATCCGACATCAGAGGAATTAGTCCAAGCTATTGTACGCACAAGATTCTTATGGAGGACGAGTTCAAGCCGGTCGCCCAACGTCAACGGCGACTTAATCCCAACATGAAGGACGTCGTGAAGAAGGAGGTGATTAAGCTACTAGACGCGGGGATGATCTACCCTATCTCAGATAGCAGGTAAGTCCTGTCCAAGTGGTCCCGAAGAAGGGAGGAATGACGGTCGTCACTAACGATAAGAATGAATTGATTCCAACAAGGACCGTTACTGGGTGGCGTGTGTGCATCGACTACAGAAAATTAAACGACGCCACGAGAAAGGACCATTTCCCCTTACCATTTATTGACCAAATGCTAGAAAAATTATCTGGTCACTCATTTTATTGCTTCCTTGATGGTTTATCAGGATACTTGCAGATCCCTATTGCACCTGAGGACCAGGAGAAGACCACATTCACATGCCCCTTCGGCACATTTGCGTATCGAATGATGCCATTTGGTCTATGCAACGCTCCAGCCACCTTCCAGCGATGTATGATGGCAATATTCGACGAGTTGGTAGGTGAGGTAATGGAGGTGTTTATGGATGATTTTTCTTTATTTGGGTCGTCGTTTGATGTGTGCCTTGCTAATCTGAAGCTCGTACTCGCACGCTGCGAAGAAACGAACTTGGCGCTTAATTGGGAAAAGTGTCACTTCATGGTTCGAGAGGGCATAGTTCTTGGCCATAAGATTTCCTCTAAAGGAATCGAAGTGGACCGAGCTAAGTTAGAAACTATAGAAAAGTTGCCCGTCCCCTCGAACGTAAAGTCGATTAGGAGTTTTCTAGGTCATGCTGGTTTTTATCGTCGATTTATTAAGGATTTTTCTAAGATTGCACGACCTATGACTAGACTACTCGAAAAAGATGCTCCGTTTGAGTTTAATGATGAGTGTTTGCATGCGTTTAATTTACTTAAGGAACGACTTATCACAACACCTATTATGGTCGCCCCCAACTGGGGGCTGCCCTTTGAACTAATGTGCGATGCTAGTGATTACGCAGTGGGAGCCGTGCTAGGGCAGCGCAAAGAGAATCATTTTAGGCCGATTTACTACGCTAGTAAGACGCTCGACGCAGCTCAAACCAACTACGCGACCACTGAAAAGGAGCTTTTAGCTGTCGTGTTCGCCTTCGATAAATTTAGGTCATATCTAATTCTGTCGAAAGGTATTGTTTTTACTGACCACTCTGCCCTTAAGTATTTATTAGCAAAGCCGGACGCCAAGCCTCGGCTAATCAGATGGATCCTACTCCTTCAAGAGTTTGATATAGAGATCCGAGACAAGAAAGGCGCGGAGAATCTGGCGGCGAATCACCTCTCTCGACTGGAGGAGTCCGAGATCTATCATAAAGACGAAAAGGCGATACATGACCGGTTCCCAGACGAGCATCTCTATTCGATACAGGTGGTAAGTGACGACACTCCCTGGTTCGCAGATTACGCTAACTATCTTGTTGCGAGGGTCCTACCAAAGGAGTACACCAGTCAGCAAAAGAAGAAATTCTTTTCTGATTTGAGGTACTACTTTTGGGAGGACCCATATCTTTTCAGGCGATGTGCAGACCAGGTGATACGACGATGCGTTACCACTCCAGAGACGACACAGATCCTGAGGCACTGCCACAATGGACCGACCGGAGGGCACTACGCAGCCAACAGAACCGCCCAGAAGGTGTTGGAAAGCGGATTCTACTGGCCTACGATCTTCAAGGACGCCCAAAGGTACGTTGGCACATGTGATCAGTGTCAGCGCGCAGGTAACCTTTCAAAACGCGACGAAATGCCCCAGAACTTCATCTTAGTTTGTGAAATTTTTGATGTATGGGGTATAGATTTTATGGGTCCATTTCCCAGCTCGTACAACAATAAGTACATCCTAGTCGCTGTCGATTATGTTTCCAAGTGGGCCGAGGCACAAGCCTTACCCACGAATGATGCTAGGGTAGTCGTTAGATTCTTACGAGCATTGTTTTCACGTTTTGGGGTGCCTAGGTGCATTATTAGTGATAGGGGTACACATTTCTGTAACACCCAGTTTGCACGCACGTTAGAACGTTATGGTGTCAGACACAGCCTCTCCACCCCGTACCACCCCCAAGCTAGTGGCCAAGTCGAGGTAGTAAACCGCGAGTTGAAGCGCATTCTAGAGAAAACCATAGAAGGGAACCGTAGGGAGTGGACAAATAAGTTAAACGATGCACTTTGGGCATATAGGACTGCATATAAGACTCCTATAGGCACTACACCATATAGATTAGTCTATGGAAAGGCATGTCATCTTCCCGTAGAAATAGAGCATAAGGCATATTGGGCCATCAAGTCCTTGAATCTTGATTTGGGGAACGCCGGCGGAAAGCGGCAACTCCAAATAAACGAGTTAGACGAGTGGCGTTTATCGGCTTACGATAACGCTCGCATGTATAAGGAATGCTCCAAAGCCTATCATGATAAAAAGATTAGGCAAAGACGAGAGTTTCAGGAAGGAGACCAAGTCCTTCTTTTCAACTCTCGACTTAGGCTTTTTCCCGGAAAATTGAGATCACGTTGGTCGGGACCGTTCACTGTTACCCGTGTTTTCCCTTATGGCACTGTTGAGATTTCAGGTATGGAGCAGGGTACTTTTAAGGTGAACGGCCACAGGTTGAAGCACTATTACACAGGCGAGGAAGACGCGACCGAAAAGGAGGTGTTGTACCTGGACTTCCAGACTTGAGCGAACGAAGAGACGTCCGGCTAAAGACGGTAAAGTAAGCGCTTCTTGGGAGGCAACCCATGTATTTTAATTTATGTTATAGGTATTATAAATAAAAAAATAAAAATAAAAATATATATATTTAATCTAAAACTATATAAACTAAATTAAATAAAACAACAATAATAATAACAGTAATATTTAATTAATAATAAATTTATTGCGAATATTGAAGATGGGTACACGCAGAGTCTAGACGAGATAGGAACGATAGTTTTACTTCATAAAAGATGGTTACAATACCATTACAACATGTGAAGGTCCAACACAAAAGCAATTAAAACTGCGAATAACATAAACGACAGAACAATAGTTTATTTTGCTTCAAGGGTGGTTGGTTACACACAAGTTCACCTTGTGAGAAACCAACCCATGAAAGCTAGTAAAACTCCGAACAAACCCAAAAGAAGAGCAAGGTAGAGTGATAGCATATCTAAATTGTGACGAATCCTTGCATATTCTTCACTCTCATTCTCACGGCCTTGCTGCTGTCCCCAATTCATTTAACTCTGAATATCGAAAATAAGATTGTTGAAGACGTGGGATTTATGGTAGATGATGATATTGTGTTGTTCCACCAATTTCTATTTATAGGCACAAATGGCACAAAAATATCATTATCAAACCCAGCAATCAAATAAATGATACAGACGAATTTTTGACTTGGAAGATTTGACGCCGCGTGAGAAAGTGATATTTCCTTTGTCGATTATCATATTTTTCCTCGCGCAAATCATTCTCGAAAAGCTCGTCGATTACGTGTTAATCTTAGTAAAAAAATATAGATATAATAATAATAAGAAAAATAAAACAGAAAAAAAAGAAAATAACTAAAAAGAAAAAAAAATCACATTTATGTTTTCGCACGTACTTAAAAAAAAAAACAAAAGAAAAAAAAAGTTGGGATTGGTGATTTATCCGAGATGAGTATCAGTGTTGTCCCATTTTTCCCTTAAGATGCTTATTACTTTTTTCTATGAATTGTTTTTACGCCCTATTTTCTTTAAGTCTATTTTGTGAGGTCAAATGTCACGAGTAACGCCATTTACGAATAATGCAATGCGTAGTCTTATCCAAGCCAGCCAGAATCATGCCAAACGCTTCTGGAACTAAGGGAATTCAAAACCTCAAGTGTAGGGAGGGCCGTTTGCAAAGCATGCACATCGAACTATTCAGGGAAGTTCGTTTATTTATTTATTTTCCTCTTCCTTGTGTTCCAATGTTTGTTACGTTGAGGGCAACGTAAATCTTAAGTGTGGGGAGGGAAATTTCTCTGAAATTGATAATACGAACATATTTACATGTGCATGCTGTGATTTAAAAAAAGAAAAAAAAACATGGCATAAATTTTTTCGAGATTTAAAATATATATACATATATATATATATATATATATATATATATGACATAAATATTTTTCGAAAATCATGGTTCTTATCTACTAAAGGATGATTTCATGTAGAAATTTTGTGAGTGATTAGGATACATGTGCGTAGTCGATCTCTTTCTTGCATGATGAACTTAGCGATACATGAAGGATTCGTACACATAACCTGATTTTTGTGAGATTTTGAGCCTACGAGCTTTTTGCTCATTTCTTTGGTTGTGTGAAACGTGACTAATTTACGTCTCTCTAGAACTTGCTCGTGTATTACGTGCTGAAACTGCTTAAGGTGACAATGTGTGAAAATGAGGAATGCATTAGGAATTAGTCCATAGCCAAAGTTTCTGACCACGCCTGATCACCGTAGTTAGCCACTTTGATCCTGTGCCTTTTATTGTCGAAATCCGATATTCATAGCTACCGACCTAAATAAGCCTTCAGAATTTAACCCCATCGGAGCGATAGTGCAAGTGAAGGATGAATGACGGAGTCACGGTGCCCAATTTAGTCAAATGTCTGACAAACACCAAAGTTGAAAAAAAAAAGAAAAAAAAAAGAGCTGAAAAAAAAAAAATGAGAATAGCTAAGAACCTTTCCTTCGATAATCTTTCACTCTCTAGAGCACATTTTTAGAGATGTCGAAAGAAGAAAGGCTTGAAAAAAAAAAGAGAAAAAAAAAAGAAAGAAAAAGAAAAAAAGAAAGAAAAAGAAAAGAAGAAGAAAAAGAAAAAAAAGGAAAAGAAAAGAGAAAAAAAAAAGTTGGTGGAAATCAGATGGTCGACTTATTGGCGCATTCGTGACAAAGGCATGATTCCAGCACGACTCTAGCTCACACCCTTTTACGCTTAGCCCTTGAATATTTTGGATATTTAGCCCTGCTATAACCCGGTTAGTCATTCCGATTCACACTTTATTACTTTGGGTAATAGATTTATGAATCACTTGCAAGCTTATGGCAGAGATCAGATTAGTGCATGAACAGAGAGATTTCACTGACATATTTAGCCTATACACTGTGTGAATTGAGTGAAACCCTGTGAGGTACGAATCTGGATTGATATTGTCAAGGAATTTATGTAGTTAGACGTCAGCTTCAAATGTGTTTTCCGACATTACTTGCATTATTTCATCACATGTTTCATTCTTGAAAGATAAGTTGCAGGATTTAAATTAACTTTATGCCTTATAATTTCTTTGCTTGAGGACAAGCAAACGCTTAAGTGTGGGGAGATTTGATAAATGGAATTTATATTATATTTTATACCCCGTAAAAGCGTATTATCGGTTGATATTGATATAAATTACATCGAATATAATGCTTATACGTTTATATTTAATTTTTGACAGATATTCGCAAAAAGACCTACAACCGGAAATATTCGGGCACCATTGAACCAGTTATCGGTCCAACCCAATTGGGCCGAAGAATAAATATCAGCCCAAAGGTAAAAGCCCAAGCCAAGTGATAAATAAAAAAAAAAAAAACAAAAAACAAAAAAGAGGAAATATATGGAGGGACAAACGAAGCCTTGCAAGTCCCTATGAGCACAAAAGTTGAAACACCAAGTTGAAAAATCAACTACCTTACTGAAAATGGGGAGGACCGATGCCATGCATGAGGAAAATCCGTATCATGTTTTCTGAAAACTTTATAAAAGAAAGACCTTTGGAGCTAGAGAGGGGATCGAACTTCTCACCATAAAACACCACTTGACCGTCGAACACCACACCATCGGCCTCTTTGCTCAACCAGACCATCGAACCCTCTGACCATCAACCAAGCACCCACCTCATCAACCAAGTACCTCACAACCACCTTTCCCCTCTTCAGCTCGAGCTCTAACCAATCTCTGCTCAACCACATCGAACAGTAAGCTCCCACCTCACCAAGAAGTCGAACTCATCAACCACCGATCATCTCAAGAACCCACCTTAAGGAGGCAGCTCTCAAACAACGTACACCATCAATGCTGAGAAGGAGAAGCTTCTCACAGACTAAGGAGGCAGCTCACGACTGAAACGAAGCACGGAGCTCAAACCGGTGCACCCCTCAGCCGCTCACCAACCGTTCGACAAAATAACTCAAAGACGTACGCACGTAGGGCAGCGAGTAACCGACGCTCGCATATCACATATCCGTAGGAGGGCAGCGGTACGAGGGTGGCGTTACGAGGACCGGCTGAGACGTGACGTGAGATAAAACCGAAGCGGGATCGGGAAACTTGGAGGGAACGCGACGGTGACGGAGCCAAATATCAGGGAAGAAATATGTTTTGTTTCTCTTTGTCATTTATGCTTTTCGTTGCATTAATATTTCGTATGAGTAACTAAGTTTATCGTGTGCTTGGGATGAGATGAACGCTAGGTAGAATTATTGGACGTAAAGTACTCGTGAACATGCTATATCGACTATTTATCATTTATGATTTTGTTTCTCAAATTAATATGTCTATGTGTTGATTTGAATATCACTTCGATATGTCTATGTGTTGATGTGGTTGCGTGGTAATATCGTTTTAGGGCGACAGCTAGAAAAACGATTAGGCCTTTCATAAAATGATAGGAATTCGATTATAGGGCGACAGCAAATAATCGATCCTCGCTTAGGTAAATTAATATTTATTCTCACAACCGTTTAGGGCGACAGCAAATTCGGACGTGAGTAGGAATTACCGCGACTTAGTCATTATATTTGTGTTAACGATATTTTACGGCCTCGTCAATGATACCTAGCGGGATTCGCAATCCCGAGCACTCTCGTTTTATATAAAAAAAGAAAGTATTTTTTTTTTATATTTAAGTTCAAGCTAGTTGGAATTTATTTTATAAATCAAAATATAACTAAAAAAAATATTTAAATATTAATTTGTGTTTAAGGCTTGTGGTTTTATTAGGTTTTATTGTCGAAATTAATTCATAATTTAAAATACTAAAAAATATTTTATTTAGGTTAAATATCGAGTCGATAGGTTATTACTAGTAATCAATTTATTCCTCGTGTTCGATACTCGGATATTCACTATAGCTATATTACAAACGACAGGTACGCTGCCTATCGCGCGTAGTGCTAGTTATAACATATTCGTTTTAATTATAACTTGACGTACTTGCACGAACCTTCAATTTATTAACGCTCGTTTGAATCCCATGTATGGATGAGTAATGAGTGGTTATGAGATGTGTATGATATAATTGTATTGTGTTTGTTATATGTGTATAGTTAAACATGACTTGTAAGCTTATACACGTTTATTACACGCAAAACCTTTATAACTCATGTATATCCATACCCACCATGGAGGTGGGTATCTCAATACACATGGTCTTAATGCCAATTTTACCTCTCATTTAATTCTATCTTGCCCTAATTCCATCTCCATCTTCATCGTGATTCTTTCTTCCTCTCTCCAAAATCACTTTCCAAAACCACTTGCCAAAATATCGGTGCTTGCCATAGCCATTCCCTACTTGTGCCATGAATTATAAGTAAGCACATGTCCTCCTCTCAAACTAGAGACATCACTAAAGACTCCCGGTCAACGTCATTAGACCTTAGAAAATAATTGAGCCTCACAGGATTAGATGCAATCGCTTCAGCTATTGAAAAACTTGCGAATAATTTCAGCAGCCATAATCTGTTTCTCCTCCATATCACGAGCCACACCAACCTTCGAAGTAAGACCTTCTAAACGAGCACATGTCTTTGCATTAAGCTCTGTAATGTGATTCAGTACCATCTCAATGGAATCATCAAATTTCTTTGGCCTTTTTCCTGGCTTAACACCCATAGAATCTGTTTCTGGTCTTTTTTATCGATCTTTATTAGACTCTGTTTCAGGGCTGAAGTTTGTGCCTCGGAATTATCACCGCCAAAGAAAGTAAGTCATCGTAAGATTGGTTTGGGAATGATTGGCAATTTCCTTCTAAGTACAATGTGGCCTCCTCTTTTAATTTATCAGACCCAATGGGAGACACCTTTGTTCCCCCAGACCCCTCTATCTCAACCAAAGGATCCTCCTCTCCTTTTCTCTTTTAGGTAATGCATTTGTGAAACTCATAGAAGCAGCTCCAGTAGCTCTGTCTTTCCAAATATTTCTTGCCAGTCATAATAGAAAGGCCATACTTTGTTTCGCAAAGCATATAACATTGGTTTACTTTGTAATTTCAAGTAGCAAATGAATAATATTACTTTAAATTAGAACAAAATAATAAAGAAAAACGAGATACCATTACCTTACTTAATTCATCCCGAAACGTATCAGATGCATCTACGTGTTGTTAAGGTTATTAAATCCTGTACCAGATTTAGAAAAAAAATCAACCAGTTGATAATACTCCCGTTTCCAATGGTGGACCTTCGAGTGTATGTAGGTTGTGCTCAAATATCAGAATCTAGCTTCGACTTCTTGAAAATAGACTCGATAGCATTATGGTATCCTGCTCTGAATCCGTTCTCGATTCTCCATCCATCTACGACTATCTGTTTTAATGCCATAATAAGAACTCTCTCCTCGTCGGGCCTCCATAAGCGCTACGCTTTTTTCTCATCATTCTCCTCACTACCATTGCTTCCTTGCTTTTTTCGCATCGTTGCCAATGTTTCAATTGAAACTGTTGAAGCCAGTGAATAGAAGACCTTAACCACAACTTTATTTATTCAAAGGGCAAAAATGTCATATATAACAATTCTTCACACCAGTCAAACGCTATCCCATATCTTTACCAAAATATCCCAACATATCAAACATATTAAAAACAATATATGAGCAAAATCCTTGCATTGGATACATAAATAATATATAGACACCAAATGCATGCAATAATAATCGTCACAAAAATATATTCCTAAACCAAGAAAACGCCACTCCAAAAAGCCTAATACAACGAAAGGGATACACCATATAAGGATTAAAAGTCACACGGCGGAAGGGAAGAAACGTTATTATTACGACGTAAAAAAATTCCATAACTTTCGAGTTACCGAAGCTTTTCAGGATTCTCATATCCATCACCATCATCAACATCATCATCATCATCACTGCCATCATCATCTTCATCGTCTAATGTGTTTCATGGTCATTATCTTCAGTGTACTCAGAAGTAACATTCACCTCCTCAATAAAATCAACCTTGTCTGAGGATTTAACAGCGTCGACTGGTGCCTGAAACTGCATTTGGGGCAAATGATAAATGCAATCATTTTCAGGCGACAATATTATAACGCTTAAAAATGTCAGAATAAAGGATTTTACCTTGACCACTCTTTGAGTTTCGATTAAAACGCTGTACTCTTTTGTAGCTTCTACTTGGGGCGAGGAAGTAACTTCATTCTCTCGCAATATCTTATGAGCCTCAACAGCAGCTTCCTTTTCTGTCTTGAGCTCACTGTCAGCGGAAGCAGCAATGGCTATCCCCTTACTGCATTTTTCGAAAAAACAAAAAGACAGTAGAATATCCAGAAAATTAAGTGAACGATCAAAACTCATGGAATAGATCCACAACTACGAAGAAGCATTTAAGGGCCCTGATATTCTGCGCGGCTTTCTTTCGAATCACACCATCACTGTAAGTGATAGTTCACTACAAGCTAAATGGGAAAGGCACACTTTTCTTTAAAGAGATAAAGTAACAACAATAGGTCTTCTTACTCTAGAGATAGGGAAGATATTATATCTGCTGCAATAGCGTCACACCCCTTATGACGTCGGAGATTATAGCGTGGAGTGACAGCATTTTGATAGGCCGGCGCAACAGTTTGGCGCCGCTTCCTACGACCAGCAGTGGTTACAGTCCCAGAAGGCCCGTCGCCATTCTCAGCATCCTCATTCCCCGTTGCTTTAGGAGGACGCCCTCGCTTTCTTGGCAATTTACCGACTGCTTTATTACCAGCTTGATAACAATCTTCCCTCTCTGTATGATCAATTATAGCAGGAGAATCCTTGTAACCAGACGTTCTCTTCAAGAAAGCTTCAGCATCTTCAACTACTGCTTTAACAGAACGAGTTCTGTGGCTTCCATCCCTAGCCTTTCTGCTCGATTTCTACTGTTTTCGTTTCAACTCTGACTGCTGAGAATTTTCTGGGATTTCTTGCGTATGCTGATCTTTTTCAGCTACATTTTCCGGGATTTCTTGTTCGACAGTTTGCAGAGACATGTGGGGTCTTTCTCCGTCGCCAGCTGTACCAATATCTTGGTCGAAGTTAAGTGGAGGAACATTCTGAGGTTTAGAACTAGGTGAGAAGATCCCCGGCGTGCACTTGCGGAGAAGCCAGGAGAGACGACCACCGCCAGAACCTGAAGATCTTGGATCGTTCTCGCCGGGGGTTTTCTCAGCATTGACTCTGTAAGAAGCGACTTTTTCCAAAGGGTCGTCTCCTAACGATTGAAGGGCCGAGTCCTCATCGTCTTGCAGTTTGGTGACACGTAGCTCGGATAAATATAGTCCTTAGCAGCAGCTCCACAGTTTTGACAACCTTTTAGTGTCTCGACGAATGCGAGAAAATGGGTCCTCTCCTCGACGAGCTGCTCGTGCTGGGACTTGAGCTTTTGGCTCAACACACCAAGCTCCTCAATGTCCTTACGCATCTCAATATTCTGCTTCTCCTTTTCTAGAGTTTCCCTTTCCAACTCTCTTTGGACAGCTTCCCTCAATTGATTGATGTCAGTCGCTCTTCTTCAATTTTCTCCTCAAAGATAGCTCTTTTTCACGAAAACGCCTCTCCATTTCCTCTTGCTTGTTCAGAATATCAGCCTCAAGATTTGCTCTACGGGTCTCAAAATCGTTGACAAGCTGGTTATGTTCGTCGCGGGCTTTTTCAGATAACAATATCTTTTCGTGCTGCATAGTGGCGACGAATGACTCTTTCTCCAATCTGAGAGCCTCCATCTCTCTTTTTATGTATTCCTCAGTAGCAAGTTTATCTTCTCTCAATTGTTTTAACCTGGAAGATTTCCATCTTTCAAGCTTCTTTTGTTCTTCTTCTATCTTTATCGAGTTTCTAGCAAGCTCTTCTTTCTTCGAATCGAGAGTCTCCCACTCTTCAACAAGCTTCAGATCTTCGATTTCTTTAGAAAGAAATTGCTGTTGATGTCTATATTTCTCGATCTCCTGTTTCAAGTCCAGTATTGAACGTTCGTACTCCTTCCTTTCTGCGTCAGTAACGGTCAGCTTTTCGCGAATTTCTGATTCCTTCAGATCAATTTCAGCTTTTATACTCTCAAGCTCATTTTTGAGATGTTGCTCTATAGTTTTCTTGAGGGCCTTCTCCTTTTCTTTCACGCCTTTCAACTTCAATTCAATCTCCTTGTCTTTCTCCTTAACCCTTTCATGCAATTTCTCTTCCTTGTGGTTGATCTCGCTTTCCTTTTTCGTCAAGTTATCTAATTTTTCTTTCATCTCTTCGTCAAGTAACTGCCTTTTCTTTTCCATTTCACGTTCAAACTCTTGCCTTTCGCATTCCAAAGAGGATCTGTGTGCATCGAGGAGGTTCTGAATCTCAACCTGTAGTGTATCACAGATATTTTAGGACATGTTTACCACTAACTCAAAATATAATAATAGATATATAATCCTCAATCTCCATGTAGAAGTGCAAGTAAATGAAAACTTCAAAAGACTTTAGCAGTGACACAGAAATTCCAAAAAAATTATTCCAAGTCTTACATCACTCAAGACACATTTGTAGATTATGTCCATTGAAAGGTTACTTTAAAAAAAAAAAAACAAAGCAGCAATAGCATATAGAGGTAGAACCAAAGACAGAGCAAAGCAACATACTCTCTCTCTAGCAGTTAGCTTTTCGGTCAACACATTCAAATCCTTCTCCTTTGTCTCCAGACTAATTCGAAGACTTTCAGATTTCTGCAAAGAAGTAGCAAAATAAAAATATGCCGTAACAATGATAAATAACTCAAGGAGGGAGAATTACTTACTTCCTCAAGTAATGTCAGCTCGGCTAGTTTTTTATTAACCTCTTCTTCCTTTTCCTTCAACGTTGAACTAGATAATTCGAACTTCTTTTCCTCTTCTGATAGTTTCGTCTCTCTCTCCTTCAGCAACCTGTTGAGTCCATCTAGCTTCTCCTCTCGCTCACTGATATCCCTTCGACCATCAGTAAGCCTCATCTCTGCTTCTTGCAGCTTTCTTTCCCATTCCCGAAGATCTTCTTTGTGCTTCAAAACAGTTACCTCATGCACATCTCGCCTGGAAAACAAAATACAAGGTATAATCAAACAACAAACAGGTGAACATAATTAAACAAGGCTACTTTCTTGCTAAGAAATCATACTCGGAATTAAGGGACACACGCTCCCTTTTAAGAACACTTTCAAGTGTTTCAACCTCCTGCAATCTCATCTCCACTTCTAAACTCTTCCTACTTGCTTCAGAAAGCTTTGCATCGGCTGCAAGCAGCTTCTGCTGCACATCCAAAGATCTATCTTGAACACCAGCCACTAAAGCACTGGCATCAGCTAACTTGCTTTCTGATGCCATTTCAATTTTGTCGTGCTCAGCATGCAAGTTACGCAGAGACCGTTCAAGCTACAAAAAGGCAACCGACAAATGCCCTCATCAAGTAAAAGAATAGAAGTAATATAGGCAACTGACTGAACTACACAGCTTATTTTGCATATAAAAAAAACAATACAACTAATTCAGTTAAATGTCTCAGGTATAGGACCATAGATGACTGCGCCACTCTAATATTTAAATAAAGTAGTGCCTTGGTCATATTATGAGCATCATGCAAATATTCAAATCATGACATTCACCAATACCATCTACGATTACAATTAATTAAGTGGCATATGAAGGCCTCTAAAATCAAATCATATAAAAAAAGACCAGTAACGAAATATAAACAATAACCTCCGCAACGCACTGCCTCTCGACATCCAAAGCTTTTCTTAAATTAGCCTCTCGATCCTCCACCTGAGCAATCGCGATAAAATGAGCAGTCTTCTCACGCTTGAGCAACTCTTGCGCTTGTTGAAGCGATTCCACTAGTTCTTCATGCTTTGCAGTCCACTCCTTCTTCTCAATCAGAAGCAGACCCATATTATATTGATAGTCAAAAAGCTGTCCAAAACAAAAAACAACGAACTATCAACAACTCATACATGACAGCAATCATAAACCTTGAGCTAACTGGTCACTACAAAACCACCAACCCACATCAATAAAAGAACATCAGATAATATACAAAAAGAAAAAAAACAGGAAAGCGGCACTATTAGTCAGATAACTCTAAGAAACACCTCTCTTTCGAGCATTTGAACCCTCTCATTAAGCGCCTCACGGTCTCGCCTCTCCAAAGCAGCTTCGTCCAACAACCCAACTTCTTTAAACCTCCTCCAGTCATCCATGTTCTCTCTCTCGGCCGTGTTACCGTCCTCATTCAAAAGCGCACTCGGCGGCGGAGGGAAAGTACCGTCCGCGAACGAAACTGTTTTATCCCTCCTCCTTTCGCTATTCGGCGGAGAGAGCTCGGGCCAGTTCCTATTCGGCGTAAACATCGGGGACCCCCTTTCAGTTCCCCCGGCAGTGAACCTCTCGGACGACGAATTAGGGTAGGCTACGCTGAAAGGCCAACCGTTTGTCCAACGCCTTCGTAGCGAAGGATGAAAGAGCCTAAACGAAAGGCGGGGTCGACGGAATGTAAACGGCGGATAACGAAATATTCGAGTTTTCCCAACGGTCGTTTGACTTCCGGCGATCGTTCTGTGCACAAAAAAGAGAAAATAAGCTCGTAACTAAAAAAGGGCATTTACACCCCGTTTAAGTTTCAAATTTCGACGACAGTTCTAACCGTATCAGAAATTCATAGTTTTAAGAATCCAATTTTTTCAAAAACACTTCATGGTTCCCCAATACTACGGTCTGTGGTAATACTTCATGGGTGTTTGGTAACAGTTCATGGGTCTGTGGTAACAGTTCATGGATCTGTGGTAACACTTCATGGGATCTGTGGTAACACATGGGTCCTTTTCTCTAAATGAAACTTAAATTGAGTCATTATCTATAAATGAAACTTACATGGGTCCTTATCTCTAATTGAAAATATGAATTGGGGTCTGATTCGTAATTTGCACAACAAAAAAGGGAAAGGCCGATGCTGTCTCTCCCATTTTAACTTCCTTTTCAGATAATTTAATTTATAGTGACGTAAATGATAAATTACCTTAGTGCCCTTACTCCTAGTGGATTTCCGAGTCGCTGCGTGAGCAAACTAGTATTTTCTGCAAATTCCATACGTGTGCTTCAAAATATAATATAATTATATTTACGTTACTTCAATTTTAATATTTATAATATGTAATCCATAATAGAAAAAAGAGGATTCAGACTGTCATGCGCTGCCGCGTCACTAAGTGAAGTCTCCTCCTTGCTCGCCACGTCAGCATCATGCGTGAGAATTACCATTTTGACCTCCTATAATTTAATTAATCGAAATCATTTGAATTACCTTTTGTTTTAATAAATGTTTGTGTGCATTGCATGTATATCGAGAGGTGCAAACCTTTATATCGAGAAGCAATTAAACAAGTAAGAAATGCATATATTGATTATCCATCATGGTCAAGTAATTGAAGACTTTACTACAATTGAATTGTCAAACAAATTAAATAACCATTGAATGTGCGGAGGCACGGTGCATATATTCTACATTTGTATATAAAAAATATAATAATCAATATATGCATTTCTTACTTATTTAATTGCTTCTCGATATAAACGATTGCGCTTCTCGATATAGATGCAATGCACATGAACGTTTATTAAAGCAAAAGGTAACTCGAGAGACAATTCCGATTAATTAAATTATAGGAGAGAGTAGCTTGAAAAATAAAAAGAAAAAAAAAGAGATCTGAATTCAAGTCTAACGACGATCCTTGCAGTGAACAGCACCTACTGGAACGTTAATTACTTTACTACCCCCCCAAGCAATTTTCACTATATATGCCACACTTGGAAGCTGACGAAGAAATTGTATCGTCTTTCCGTTTCATCATTTCCTATCTGTAAGCGATTTCTCATACTTGTACGTATCAGCATTGTAGCTCACGTTCAGCTCCGTTTTCGTGGCTGAGTTCCTTTCATAGATATTGGGCCGTTGTTTCTTGATGTTCTAAAAGATCGATTTTTTCGCTTGGTATCTGTGAAAATACAGATTTTACAGTGAAGTGATGTTTAGAGATCCGATTTTTATGACTCAAGAACTTACTTTTATTATCCCTGTTTGCTCCCATATGAGAATTATGACCTGTTTTATTCTGAATATAAGTAATATCTGATAGATCAATTTTTATTGAGCTTTTCTTTCGTTATCGTCTATGCAGATAAGCTATTAAAGATGAACAACGCAAAGTTGCTTCTGTTGCTATTTTCCGTGACTGCTATCTACACTATGGTGTTAGGGTCAATTGTTTTAAGGTCATGATGTTTGTAATCTTCTATTACCATTTCAAATTCATTCTTCGTTATTTGTAGGAATTTATGTTAAGTCTAATTACAATACTTAATTATAGTCAATGCTAAATACAATGTTTTTTTTGGTGAAATGAAATATTCATTTACCACGTAACCAATTGTCCAAGTACATCGCAACACCTCTCAAAAACCGCTAAGCACCGAAACCTGTTACATTCAAGTTAACATAAACCAAAACAGAAATTACTAATCTGCTTTAGATGGCTAAAGCTCTGTAATCTGAGTACCGTTTCCCGTTTGATCATGCACGCAATCTGCTCTGCACTGCTTGTACCCTCTCCTCTTCATGTACTCGTCTATTACGCTCACACCACAACTGGTGAATTGTAGACTCATAGCAAGCCACACTTATGTGGTGTGCTGCACTTCTCCTTCTACCCACACATATCATCCAGCTACATAGGTCATCAAGGGTCTGAACCGAGTTCCTAATATTAAGCCACATTAATCCTTGTGATCACATGT
This sequence comes from Craterostigma plantagineum, assembly GCA_027422505.1. Lineage (NCBI taxonomy): Eukaryota > Viridiplantae > Streptophyta > Magnoliopsida > Lamiales > Linderniaceae > Craterostigma > Craterostigma plantagineum. The sequence goes on from JAPQWV010000020.1 coordinate 14,241,488, forward strand.
TGACTAAATCGGCAAGACAGGAACAGATGCTCCAAGGATTCTTCACTTGTGCCACAGAGTCTACAACTTGTATTGGGAATGAATATACCCCAGCTACACAATCTGTCCACAGTTAACACTCTTTTCTGCAAACCAGCCAAAGTAAGAATGAATGTTTAGGCAAAATTAAGCATGTTCCAAACACCATCACAAAAAGGGGAAATGGGGTGGGTTCCATTTGAGCCAGTCATATTATAACATCTGAACTTGTAGCCAGTATTTTTAAATTTCAGCCCAATCCAAAATATCACAGCCCAGCCCATAGATTGATTAATATACTTCTTAGTTCATCATTATCCGCTCTTATTCGATCTTAGCCATACCAACGTAAGAACCAACCGAGCAAGCAAGGAGAAAGTGGAGAAACCTGATAACTTGATTTTACAGGAATAAATTCTGCTTTTCGAGCTACATAAGAGGATAATCAGTTTTCTGCTCTGAAAATTCCTATTGGCGCGCAGTCTCTGATTTTAGTGATTTTGAACTAGCTACAGTACTCCAAATCTTTCTAAGTTTGTTTCTGTGGAAAGATGACTTTCTTAGCTGTTCACAGCCTTTGGAATCATCTCGATCCGATAATTGTGAGAATTGTTACGAATTTTTGAACATTCAGCTACTAGCAGGAAAATTTCTGTCTCGCAGTCTCTGTATTCTTTGATTTTGAAATGGTTATACTGACCGTATTGTCATCAAATCAATTTCAGTGGAAAGTTAACTTCTTGGGCTTTCCGTACCCGCTGGAATCACGTTAATCCGATATTCCTACAATTAGTTATGAATTTTCAAACTTTCAGCTGTAACTTCAAGATTTTTACTATACTTTGAATTATATTTTGGTTTGTCGTTTTGTTCCCGCTGCAAATAATCCTCTTCGAAACATACGTTGTGATGCTGTCTAAATATTCTTTCGGTCTGTTTTAATACCCGAAGATCGTGAATTGAATTATTGTTGCTTAGTGTTGTGTATAAGCCATTATTTTATTAATTAGGCGGAGGAACGACGTCAAGATCTACGAGGGAAGCCGGTGACACTTCGGAAAATTAGTATTCACCGGTGAGTTGATAATACGGGGACATCTTCCCTTCGTGGAAAGTGTGGTCGCAGTGTCTCGTCTTTCATTATGCCACATAGCCTTGTCGGCTATAATTATGTGTTATATTATGCAAGAAAAGGCCTTGTCGACTATAGGACTCCATGAGATATTTACTTGCGTGATGTGACTTTGGTTGATAAACGTGATTACTTTGGGGATTGATATGGTTACTCGCGACTTTGTTTATGACGTTACGTGTCTCATTGGTGTCATTGAGCTATTTGTGGCTTGTGAGCCGTGATATTGGTTATTCATTCGATGTTGCATACTCGGTACCGAGATATTAGTAGCCCGAACCCGCCACGATTCGGGTGAGTGAGAGTGGCACGTTGGATATTAGTAGCCCGAACCCGCCATGATTCTGGTGAGTGAGAGTGGCATTAGTAGCCCGTGATTTGGCAAACCCGGGTGAGTGTGGCCTGACGATTGCACCTATCCATTTGCCATTGTTATTGGAAGGTGATCATCGGGATTCGATTCGGCCAACGTCACCGGTGTGTGGGGCATGCATGATATACATTGTTTATAGTAATATTCATGGCATTTGGTCTAGAGTACGGTGACGGGTTCGTCTGACTCTCGACGGGGAGTTCAATTCGAGATAGGTTATGGCTGCCCACTCGTCGTTTATTGACGTGGATTGTCGTTACGTGTTCATTTTTGTGTGGCGACTTGATTATTGAATAGATGTATTCCGATATAAGTGATTATTTTCCTCGGTGTTTGATTATTGTGTTGGTGTTAATCGTTGAGGAAGCGCCTTCCGTGAGGGTAAGGTGTGTGTATTATCTTCTCACTGAGTTAGTGGTTGCTCACCCCGTATAAACCTTTTTCTCTTTAGGTTATCATTTTGATAGGAGGTTTTCCATCGTTTGATCATCCTTTCCATTGTTGTTCTCATCCTACTCGGTATCCTGTCTTGTTTGTTGAAGGATCCATCGGCGGTTATATATTTTTGGAAGGAGGTTTTGGATTGTATATTTTATTCCTTCATTGACCGATTTTCGATGTATAAACATTGTAAACCTCCTTTGATATGTAAATATACTTTTTGTTGAGCTTCAAAATTGTATCCTTGTGATTATTCAAATACTGTCGTCAGCCTTGCGTTTCTCGAGAAGAAGCGTGGCGACTGTCATGCCTCTGGTTTGGGTCGGGGCGTGACAGTTCTTGTGGTATCAGAGCCCTTGTTGTATTCTTGTGCTTTCCTTGCATTGTTGAGCCTTGTCGTTTGCTTCTTTTTTTGTTTCTATTAGGCCAATTGATCCATTTTTTTGTTTCGTGCCTTCGATATTTTATGGTTCTTGTAACCTCGATTTTTTATTAATAGTCATTATGGTACCTCCAGCTAAGCAAGGACGAGGTCGGTGTGACGACCCGCCATCTACTACTATTTTATTACTCTAGCCTACGTGACTAAATAAAATATAAAATATATTACATAGGAAGCATCGATAGAATTTATCGATTTTACAAAGCACGCCACACCCAACTATTTTACAATACAAACATTGTTCAGATTTTACATACAATACAAACGTATTTTACAAAAACACACATAATTAAACATAACGCCCGCCTCACAGGTCGCATCCATGTACACATCAGCCTCAAAAGTCACCGGAAGTTCCAGAAGGACTGGCCTCTTCATCTAAATATTTACGTACCGGATTCGCTACGTCTACAACACATAAAAACATGGGATGAGCTATAAAGCTCAGTAAGTGGAAATATGCATGTATGCACGTGCCAAAATAGCAAAGACATCCGCCATGCTTTCTAATACTATCCTCACATCATACTCATTCGTTTCTCATTTTCATCAGGGTCCATAGCTACTTACTAACCGCACCATCATATCATGAGCTCAAATCCTATACGGATAAAAATACGATAGTGGCCCACACTGGCTAGGATAAAATTAGGGTTTATCTCCAATCTTATCATTCACCAGGTCGCCCCTCTATCAAATTACTTTCCTGGCACTATAGTTATACTACGTGCCTTCCCATTACCTAAATAATTTAGGTAAATATATTCGACGGTTTTACCCCCGTCATGGTGCCTTTGTAGAAATAGCTATATTCTCATCTATCTACATTACATATAACTCGCTTTCCACTCGAGTAATATAATGCACGCTCATTCCTCAAAATACTCAATATGATTCGTGCGTGCACATGATCATGCTACATAAATAATGCGACAATAAATATTCCAAACAATCACATATAACAGATAATTCACATACCACGTATTCATTGAAGCAATTAGTCACGTAGTAATACACATATCAATCAATTTATGTGTTGTAGGTGAAATTCCCACTTACCTGTCGTTCCTGCTACTTTAATTCGATGCTTCGGAAGTTTCCTATAGTTCAACCTTTAGGTAAAAATATTGAAATATTAGTATCATACCTAAGTTAGATAACTAAACTAAAATAATTTGTCTTAACTATACTACTTTGTATTAAAACCCTATGTCTCGACTCCTATTTAAAAAAAATCACTATTTAATTATAATATCAACACATAAATCTTAACTTCCCAAGTTCTTAATCGCTAATTTGTTCATGTGCCACTGCAAGTATCGACCAATCTTCATCTCCCTATTCTTTACATATAGTAATCCGCTTTCGGCCGATTTAATATAGTATAGAATGAATTTCGATCGATTGTCGTTTAACCTTTGTATTGCTCAATTTAATACAAGCCAAACCTACTTTCGATCAAATATATATTATAATATTCTCACTGCCCAATTTGCTACAAACCAAACCTACTTTCGATCAAATATTTATTATAATATTCTCACTCTCACTTGAAAACAATATATATAATGCTCAGCTCATTCGATCAATTGATGCATATATCCACATAGGTTTCGCCGTGTCATGACATCACCTATTGTATCGCCCGATTAGTCTAGCTTAGGATCACATTCGGTCGATTGAACTTCATTATAACTTCTTCACTTTCGGTCGATTCTCTATAATTCAAGATCGCCCGATTTTATGCTTTAAAATACATCACTTTCGCCGTGTGTTGACATCATCATAACCGAGTTTCGACCAATCAAAATTCATCTTACCAAAATATTTATTAATCGCTCGATTCCTTATATTATAACCTTCACTTTCGATCGATTTGTCCCATTCCATCTCAGTTTCGCCCGATCATTGGTGGCACATATCATAAGATTCGATCGAAAGTACATTTATATAGTAATCAAAATCGGCCGATCCAAATATTATTGGATTTCTTGTTTCAGTCGAAACCTTAAATCACTAATTCTATTCGCCCGATTACTCATATCGTTTTTACATTCGATCAAAGTTAGTTCAACCTGCTTTATTCAGTTTCAATCTTATCAATTTTCCTAAACGTAACATACATATCTTAACAATCATGTTAGTATGATTTATATTTGGAAACCCTAGAATCAGCAACTAACATACCGTCGTTATTTTTCTTAGAATTTATCCTTATTCCTAACTTTCTTTAGAAACATTCTAACTCATAATTTAAAAACAAAAATTCAAGAAAGAAGAAGTATACCCTTTCCAAGCTAAAATTCGATCTCTACTTGTTCGAGCTCTCCCTTCTCTCTGGACTCCAATTTCTCGATAGTTTATAAAGGAAATGTTTATTTCTTTATTTCTTCTACTTGATGTTAATGATAGCCAAATGACAAAGATCATACCTAACCCTCTAACTTTAGTCACGTAAGATTTATAATTATATTACTAATATAACATCCTCTTTACTCACGTCAAATACATATTATTATATTCCTAAAGTGTTCGACATCCCACTTAATAAAACTATTAGGTTAAATACTCAACACATTGCTAATTACCAAATTATGGAATTCTCCTCCATAAATCCCATAATTTTCACCAATTACTATTAACGAAATTTAGTGCTCCTTATTCCATGTTAAAATCCACTCTTAAAATTATTCTTCTAAATTCCGAAATTCTTCATAATTTCGAATTCCTCATTAAGTCAATTTTCCACATAAACATATATAAACCAATATAAATTATGCAGTCATATAGTCACGTAATATGCATGCAAATTTATTGGCCAACTTACTCACGGGACTCGGGTATTACAGTCGGGGGCGCACTTCTCATGACCCTCCGAGCCCTCTTTCTTCTCCTATTCCTCGTAGACCTCGCAGACATACTTCTCAGATTCCTATTCCGTCTAGTGAGCAACCACAACCTAACGTGCGAGTGGACCAAATGATAACACCGGAGCAATATCAAGCATACTATGAATATGTTCGTATGCATGGAGTCCCTCCATCTACGACGGGACCTTCGGTTTCTTCTCAACCTCAAGGTCCTGGTACATCGCTATTCCTCGACCTGAAGCTCAAGTGTCCCTTCTCACGGCGAACCGATCCTACCTTCTCTTAGTGTACCAATTCCCCCTCCAAATACGACATCTGGAGGTTCTCATCCACGAGGCATTTATATCCCTGATATGGTGAAGACCGTTACAGATATGGGAACTCCGATTTTCGAAGGAGTGCGAGATGCCACGGAAGCCGGTGCTTGGCTTAAGGAAGTGATCGAGACGTTTGACACCTTGTCGATCGACGAGTCTTATCGAGTGGTGATTGCGACAAAACTTCTGGGCAAACATCTTAAGGAGACCCTTCGAGAAACATCTTAAGGAGACTTGTGGCAATATTATTACTTGGCCCGTGTTCATCGAAAAGTTCAAAGAGCGCTACTTCTCTCAATATAGTAGAGATCAAAAGAGGAAGGAGTTCTTTAGTATCTTCCCGGGTAGTATGACGGTCGTCGAATACGAGAGTCAATTCCTTGATTTGCGCGAATTCGCTCCTGAATCTTATACGATAAAGGACTTGTGCAAGAGGTTTGAAGATGGCCTCAATATCAACATTCGCGATCGCCTGAAGTCTGGGAACAAATATACAAGCTTGGATGAACTCGTGGAAGAAGCACTGAGCGTGGAAGGCTTAATTCAAACACGACATAAGTTAGTCGATGCTCTCAGAAGAAGAGGGAAGGCGGAGCACTGTCGGGTAATGCATCAAAAGCGAGTCCAAGTTCAGGCTATTCGCATAATATTCTGTACCGACGACGTCTGGTTCGTCTCGTGTTCGAGAGCGGCAAAAGGGAAGCGAAAGTGTAGCGTCAGGATCCATTAGTTCGGGTAGAAGGTGTAGTAATTGCTTGAAGTACCACGACGGTCCCTGTAAGGCTCCACGAGTGTGTTACCTATGTCGACAGCCGACATCAAATCGGCTTGTCCTATGCTTGTCGGAGCTAGTGGACAGAGCTCTACCCATCCTCGGGGCACGATGACCCATCCTCCACCTACCTTCGTAAATAACCGACCGGGGATGCGTGGCCCTTCTATACCCGCAAGGACCCAAACTCGAGTCTTTCATATGACCGATGAAGAAGCTCGTTCGGACCCTAAAGTGGTAAACATAATAAAAATAATAATAATAACAATAATAATAATAATAATAAAATATTTAATTCTATTTTGCCGTATTGTCATTATCAATACCGTAAATTTGACATCACTCTTGCCTTCATATCCTTCAGCTTGTCATTTCTTTAGGCCGGGTTTCTATCGGAGATCGTCCGATGTATGTTATCATTAACCCAAGTTCAAATCGTCTTATATTCGGGACAATCTTGCTACGCGTCTATTTTATCAGTCTTCTTCCTTGTCACCTGTGGTTGTTGTTCATACTCCTCTTGGAGAACTTATCATTCGAGACTTGGTATTCGAAGGTTGTCCCATCTCGATCAAAAATTTTATTCTTGAAGTCAACATGATACCGTTACCATTGACCGATCTTGATGCTATTCTGGAGATGGATTGGTTATCTCGTCATCACGCCATTCTTAACTGTCGAGCAAAGATCGTCACTTTTCGTCGACTCAGGTGTGATGAATTAGTCTTTCAAGGTGAAGATCAATCTGAACCACTTACTATTATTTCACTGCTTTCAGCTAGTAAATTGATGCATAAAGTGTTGGAAGCATTCTTGGCTTCGATAGTTGATACTTCTCACTCTGTTACCTCAATAGAGGATATTCCTGTTGTGAAGGAATTCTCGGATGTATTTCCCGAGGATCTACCAGGACAACCTCCTACCCGAGAAGTTGATTTTGTAATCGATACATTTCCCGGTACTGGTCATATATCAATACCCCCTATCGAATGTCTACGGCTGAACTCAAAGTACTCAAGAGTCAATTGCCAGAGCTCCTAAATAAAGGATTTATCCGACCTAGCGCATCTCCTTGGGGTGCTCCCATCCTTTCCGTTAAGAAGAAGGATGGATCGCTTCGCTTATGCATCGATTACCGACAATTGAATAAGGTGAGGATAAAAAATAAATATCCTCTTCCTAGGGTTGACGACTTGTTCGATCAATTGCAAGGAGCTACTGTCTTCTCTAAGATTGATTTGCGATCTGGCTATCATCAACTCAAAATTAGGGAAGTTGATATCCCTAAGTCTGCTTTTCGAACCAGATACGGCCATTTTGAGTTCTGCGTAATGCCTTTCGGACTTACGACTGCTCCTGCGGCCATTATGGATCTTATGAATCGAATATTTCGACCTTATCTGGATAAGTTTGTTATCGTCTTTATCGATGACATACTTATATATTCTCGATCAGACGATGAAGACACCCAACATCTTAGCATTATACTGGAGACCCTTCGAGAAAATCACATATCCAAAGATGGAATCTTTGTTGATCCGACGAAGATTCAAGCCATTGCAGATTGGGATCGTCCAAAGAACGTGACGGAGATACGTACTTTTCTGGGGTTAGCAAGATATTATCGCAGATTTGTCAAGAACTTCTCATTAATAGCCTCATCCTTAACGAGGCTAACTCGTAAGGGTGTAAACTTCGAATGGAACGATAACTGTGAGAAGGCTTTTCAAGAATTGAAAAGATGACTTACCTCGGCCCCTATTCTTACCTTGCTGGATCCAGAAATCAAAGAATTCACCATCTATAGCGATGCTTCAAGACAAGGGTTGTGATGTGTTCCTATGCAGGAGGGCAAGGTAGTGGCCTAGCTTCGAGACAGTTAAAGAAGAACGAAGAAAATTATCCGACGCACGACTTGGACACCATTGTCTTTGCACTAAAATCTGGAGACATTATCTTTACGGCCCGACTTGTCGAATTTTTACGGATCACAAGAGCTTGAAGTACATCACCACTAAAAAAGAGCTCAATCTTCGACAACGGCGATGGATGGAGCTGATTAGCGACTATGATTTGATCATTGATTACCATCCCGGAAAAGCTAACGTTGTAGCTGATGCGCTGAGCCGAAAATCTTCAGCCTCGTTGGCATCAATGCAATCGGAATACCTTTCTCTCTTAAAGCAAATTAAAGGTCTTCATATATCTCTACACCGTGATGAGTCAAATGATACTTCGTTGCTTGCTACATTTGAAGTTCGACCTACTTTACTCGACCAAATTCGAGAGAAGCAATCACAAGATACCTACTTACAAAATGTTGCGAAGAAAAAAGAAGATCACATAATGACTACGAAGTTCGAGACGATGGGCTTCTTACATTCCGAAACCGTGTATATGTACCGTTAGCCGATGACCTTTGAAGAGCAATTCTCGAAGAAGCACATTCTTCAGCCTACGCCATGCACCCTGGCGACACGAAGATGTACCGAACTTTACGTGATTATTATTGGTGGCCAGGTATGAAACGCGACATTGCTGAATTCGTATCGAAATGTCTATCATGTCAACAAATTATAGCCGAGCATCAGAAACCATCTGGAAGACTTCAGCCTCTTCCTGAATGGAAATGGGAAAATATCACTATGGATTTCGTATCCGGTCTGCCTCGAACTCAGAAGGGGAATGACTCTGTGTGGGTTATTGTAGACTGCTTAACGAAATCAGCTCATTTTCTTCCCGTTCGTACCAAAGATAGTTTGGAGAAACTAGCGAAACTCTATGTTGATGAAGTTGTAAGATTACATGGCATACCAGTGTCCATTATATCCGATCGAGACCCTCGTTTCACTTCACACTTTTGGCCCAGTCTCCAAAAAGCCTTGGGTACAAAGTTATTGTCACAGTATGGCGTATCACCCTCAGACCGATGGGCAGTCGGAGCGCACAATTCAGACTTTGGAAGATATGTTACGTGCGGTGGTTTTGAATCTCGGTGGCAGCTGGGATAGATATGTAGCGTTGATGGAATTCGCCTACAACAATAGCTTTCATTCAAGTATAGGAATGCCACCCTATGAAGCTCTCTATGGCCGAAAGTGTCGAACACCGCTCTTTTGGAATGAAGTTGGCGAGAGGAAAATTGAACAAGAAGAATTCATCAAGGACGCGACTAAAAAAGTACAGCTCATCCGAGAGAGGCTTAAGTTCTTTGGCGAAGTGACAAAAGTTGAAGAAGAAACGTGGGAACCTGAAGCACTTATGCATCGTCAATATCCACATCTTTTTTATTAGTAGGTATGTTTATGTTTCGAGGACGAAATCTTTTGAAGGGAGAGATATCTTATAACATCTGAACTTGTAGCCCAATATTTTAAATTTCAGCCCAATCAAAAATATCACAGCCCAACCCATAGATTGATTACTATACTTCTTAGTTCATCATTATCCCCTCTTATTCCATCTGAGCCATACCAACGTAAGAACCAACCAAGCAAGGAGAAAGTGGAGAAAACCTGATAACTTGATTTTACAGGAATAAATTATGCTTAATTCGAGCTACATAGGAGGATAATCAGTTTTCTGCTCTGAAAATTCCTATTCGCGTGCAGTCTCTGATTTTAGTGATTTTGAACTAGCTACAGTACTCCACATCTTCCTAAGTTTATTTCAATGGAAAGATGACTTTCTTAGCTGTTCACAGCCTTTGCAATCATCTTGATCCGATAATTGTGAGAATTGTTACGAATTTTTGAACATTCAGCTACTACCAGGAAAATTTCTGTCGCGCAGTCTCTGTATTCTTTGATTTTGAAATGGTTATACTGACCGTATTGTCATCAAATCAATTTCTGTGGAAAGCTAACTTCTTGGGATTTCCGTACCCGCTGGAATCACATTAATCCGATATTCCTACAATTAGTTATGAATTTTCAAACTTTCAGCTGTAACTTCGAGATTTTTACTATACTTTGAATTATATTTTTGTTTGTCGTTTTGTTCCCGCTGCAAATAATCCTCTTGGAAACATACGTTGTGATGCTGTTTAAATATTCTTTCGGGCTGTTTTAATACCCGAAGATCGAGAATTTAATTAATGTCGCTTAGTGTTGTGTTTAAGCCATTATTTTATTAACTAGGAGGAGGAACGACGTCAAGATCTACGAGGGCAGCCGGTGACACTTCGGAAAATTAGTATTCACCGGTGAGTTGATAATACGGGGACATCTTCCCTTCGTGGAAAGTGTGGATCGCAGTGTCTCGTCTTTTATTATGCCACATAGCCTTGGCGGCTATAAGTTATGTGTTATATTATGCAAGAAAAGGCCTTGTCGACTATAGGACTCCATGAGATATTTACTTGCGTGATGTGACTTTGGTTGATAAACATGATTACTTTGGGGATTGATATGGTTACTCCTGACTTTTTTATGACGTTGCGTGTCTCATTAGTGTCATTGAGCTATTTGTGGCTTGTGAGCCGTGATATTGGTTATTTATTCGATGTTGCATACTCGGTACCGAGATATTAGTAGCCAGAACCGCCACGGTTCAGGTGAGTGAGAGTGGCACGTTAGATATTAGTAGCCCGAACCCGCCACGATTCGGGTGAGTGAGAGTGGCATTAGTAGCCCGTGATTTGGCAAACCCGGGTGAGTGTGGCCTGACGATTGCACCTATCCATTTGCCATTGTTATTGGAAGGCGATCATCGGGATTCGATTCGGCCAACGTCATCGGTGTGTGGGGCATGTATGATTTACATTGTTTATAGTAATATTCATGGCATTTGGTCTAGAGTACGGTGACGGGTTCGTCTGATTCTCGACGGGGAGTTCAGTTCGAGATAGGTTATGGCTGCCCACTCGTCGTTTATGTGATAATGACGTGGATTGTTGTTACGCGTTCATTTTGTGTGGGGACTTGATTATAGAATAGATGCGTTCCGATATAAGTGATTATTTTCCTCAGTGTTTGATTATTGTGTTGGTGTTAATCGTTGAGGACGCGCCTTCCGTGAGGGTAAGGTGTGTCGGTATTATCTTCTCATTGAGCTAGTGTTTGTTCACCCCATACAAACCTTTTTCTCTTTAGGTTATCATTTTGACAGGAGGTTTTCCATCGTTTGATTATCCTTTCCGCTGTTGTTCTCATCCTACTCGGTATCCTATTTTGCTTTGTTGAAGGATCCATTGGCGGTTATATATTTTTGGAAAGAGGTTTTGGATTGCATATTTTATTCCTTCGCTGACCGATCTTCGATGTTGTATAAGCATTGTAAACCTCCTTTGATATGTAAATATACTTTTTGTTGAGCTTCAAAATTGTATCCTTGTGATTATTCGAATTAATGTCGTCAACCTTGCGTTTCTCGAGAAGAAGCGCGACGACTGTCATGCCTCCGGTTTGGGTCGGGGCGTGACACATATTGTAACGTCCCATCCCATACCGGGTGTCACTGTAGCATCGGTCCCTACCGGGACTAGTGGAGTTGGTCCTACCACACTCCGACTGATTGTCTGACCCCACTGTACCACCATTTAACTTTTCAGAGGAAGATTAACAGACTAAAGGAAAAGTTCAGGTTGGGATATATGGGCTGCAAATGGTTACCTGCAAAAGATGGGGTATACTCTGCTCGAAGTGGATATGTGTGACGCCCGGGGCCGATGAGGGCGGGAAGTGATCGCCGGTGCCAGAGAGGTGCACGGACAAGAAGCGGCTCCTGACAGGCTTCTAGGCGAAGGGGTGACACCCCTGTACATGAACGAACCGATCCGACACCCGAATGAGAGGGAATCCTGAGACTGGCAACGTACGGGTATGTCATGCTAAGAATCGTAGAAGAGAATTGATAGTACTACTCATATCACCAAGGTTGACCTACCTTTTCGGGAGTCCATCTATAGAAACTCCGAAGTGTGCTTGACTTGGGGCAATCTACGGATGGGTGACCCCCTTGGAACTGGAGTAAAATCCCAGAAGTTGGTTCCTTTTATGTATATTACATTGACCCATTTGATCCATAAGGTATCCACTGCCAATGTGATGTCCCAGCCAGTGCTAGGTTCCAGGTGGCATAGTCCCTCAAATTCAACCCTCTTTGTTTCTTTGGATAACAAACACTATCCAAGTTCAACAGGGGAATGCATTTGCCATGAGTTTTCTTCCCTCATAGGAATTCCTTGCATATTCTATCAACCTCTTTTGTCACAGCCTTAGGCAGTAAGATGGACCCCAGTAGCCATGAGTAGCCAACAAGACTGCATTGATGAGACACAACCTGCCGGCATATGAAAGATTTCTAGTGGCCCAACACTGAATTCGGGCTGTGATTTTTCTACAAGTGATTGGCAAGAGCTTCTGCACCATCTAACTGGGGAAAGAGGGACCCCCAAGTACCTCATAGGATAGCATCCCAGCTTGAACCCTGTGGTCTGCAAAATCTGCTTGTCCCATCTCTAGAAGTACAAGCAACGTAGATGCTTGATTTCTGTTGGTTTGCATTCAGACCAGAAACCTGATGGAATTGATCAAGTGCTTCCATAACCGCAGAAACATCTCATTTGCTTCCTTTACAAAAGATCATATGATCATCTGCAAAGAAATTTACCAAATTAAGATTCTTATACATAGGGTGGAATCTGAAACTGGGATTCTTAGAGGCCAGCTGCAGCTTTCTTGATGGGTATTCCATGGAAATTACAAAGAACAGAGGGGAAACAGGGTCCCCTGTCTCAGCCCCTTAGCTCCTCTAAATGCCCAAGCAATAGAGCCATTTATGGACACAGTGTAGGATACAGTAGATAGACATTCCATCATCCATGCCACAAATTTTCTGGGAAATCTGATAAGGCAAAGCCAATTTTCCAAGAAGCACCGTCCACAGTGTCATTTGCCTTTCTAATATCAACTTCCATAAGGGCCCGAGCTGAGGAGTTTTTTCTGTTATACAACCTGAGCAGGTCTTGGCATAATGGTATATTGTGCACAATTGATCTCCCATTCACAAATGCACTTTGATTAGCATGAATGAGCTTAGGGAGCAATGGCTTGATTCTGCCACATAGTAGCTTAGCAATACACTTATATAAAGTGTTGCAGCATGCTATAGGCCTGAAGTCTTGGCCTGTACTGGGATGGGGCACTTTTGGGATGAGACAAAGCACAATTTTATTCAGACTAGGCAACATCTTACTAGTGTCAAAGAATTCCAGGAGAACATTGGTAACTTGTTCCCCCAAAACACTCCAGCCTTTTTAAAGAACCCACTTCCAAAGCCATCAAGCCCCGGGGCCACATCAGAATGAATGGATTTATCACATCCCAAACCTCTCCTTTATCGAAGGGCTGAGTGAGCCTCAGTTGATCTTTCAGTGTTAGAAGCCTCTTCAGCCACTTTCTGATCCAGTTTGCTACTGGAAGCCCTTCCTCTGCCCAAGACTTCCTGAAAATAGTTTGAGAACTGTTTCTGCAATGCCCCATTATCAGTAAGTGTTCTGCCTTCTGCTGTTTCTATGGACAAGATTCTATTGGAATAGATTCTTTGTTTAATCATGACATGGAAATAGGTTAAATTCTTATCAACTTTGGTAGCCACCTGGCTTTAGCTTTTTGTCTCAGGAACTTATCATTAGCCACACTTAAGAACCCAAATTCTTCTCTTGACGCATGTTCTTTATCTAGAAGTTCCAAGTCAGGGGGTCTGCATGAAGGGCAGCTTGCAATTCCTCTAGCTTATGTCTGACCTGTTCAGTGGAGGTAACAATGTTAGCAAACCCAGTCATGTTCAAGGACCTAAGGGCTTCTGCAGTTTGGCCAAGTTCCAGCAAACATTCCTCATAGCTGATCCATGCATGGAGCTTCACTGAGCCTCCACCTGAGGAAGATAGGGGCCAATGACCACATATTGAAGTATTTGAAGACTCTTCTGGGACTTGGTTTTGCATTGTGTTCCTGATAACAATAGGGGTATGGTCAGAGACCCCCTCTTGGAGAAATACAGTGATATGGTCACAAAATTTGGTAAGCCAGGCTGGGTTGGCAAAGGCCCAGTATATTCTACTCCAAATTCTCCTCTCACGGCTTTGTTTATTGGTCCAGGTAAAATGATTTCCACTCCTTCTTATTTCCTGCAGGTTGACAGCTTTTGCATACAATAATTGAAGTCCCTGAATTCTGCTGCATTGATGTCTGCACCCCAATCTGTCTTCAAAACTGCTAATGTTGTTGAAATCACCCCAGATCATCCATGGTTTCAGTAATTGACCCCCCAAGATGCACAATGATTTCCCACAATCTTCCCCTGGCTGCAGCCTCATTATGTCCATAGACACAGGTGAAATAGGTGACCAAGGCCCCTGGTTCTCAGTATTTTGAAATGCATGTGTTGGTCAGACTTTGGCACCAATTCCAGTTCAGCTCCACCTTTCCAAACCACTACAATTCTATCACTCGGATGGTCACTGAGATTGTGGCATAGATCTCGTCCTTCAAATACTTTGTTTATTGTGCTATTTACAGTATCCCCCTTTAGCTTTGTTTCTAGTAGACACATGATATTTATTCTATGTTTATTACAGAAGAGAGCCACCTCCCTCTGTTTTTCAGGGCCATTAAGCCCCCTTACATCCCACGAGGCACAACTATCCATTATCTACCTCAGAGACCCTCTGCTTGGAAGGGTTGTGGATAGATTCAACCAAACTTTCCATCTTCTCACTCTGAGCTAAGTCAGCCCAAGACTTCATGGGACCAATGTCTGTTTTATGCCACGCCTTACCAACCTGATGAGCAAGTGCATTACATACTATTGAACCATGCCCAGTAGTCACAGGGGGCGTTTAACCTTAGATTGTTCAGTGATGCTGGGAGCCTTTGGGTATGGGACAGCAGCCACGGGGTTAGCAACCATAGGTTCCAGATGCACAGGCTTCCAACCCTTCTAAACCACTTTCTTGCATAGAGTCTCTTCATGCCCATATCCCTTACAGTTCTTGCAAAGAACATGTTTCAATTCATAAGTGATTTCTGCTCTAGCAATTGACCTTTCTCATTAAGGAAATGGATTGTGTCCTTCAGAGGCCTGTTGAGATCAACTTCCACTAGAACTCTAGCATAATGGATTCTCTCTTTTTTCCCTGTGGTATCATCAGTCATAATTGGTTTCCCAATCAGACTAGAGAGCTTACTGAGTGTTTTCATCCCCCAATATTTCAATTCTAGCTGCGGGAGTTGCACCCAAATAGGCACACTCTCTACCCCCATTTTGCTAACAGAGTGTGTTCAGTCCAAGGGGTAAGAACCACTGGCTTCCTATCAAAGTGCAATATCTCCGATTGTAGGATCTTGTCCCACGCTGCCTTGCTGCCAAATTTTGCCAGAAAGAGGCCCTGCCTGACTTGCCACACGTTTTGTAACCCTAGCTTTTCCCATTTTCGCTTCAAGAAACCAGACATGACTCCATATGGAGGGTTGGCCCCGAGAACATAGCATAGTAGTGCAGATTCCCAATGGTCTACTTCCTCCTGAATCGCATCTATCTCCACCAGCCCTATTTCATGTCCTTTCTCAGTGATTGGCGCAATATAATCAAGACGATTATCCTGCTTGTGTAGCAGGTTAGCATTGAATTTGATCCACGGGCTGCTTTCAGTAGATTGCACAGACACACGAGTAGGTGAACCTCCCAATTTAGCCAATCCTTCTCCAATTGTTCATCGGCAGCTATGATTGGAGATGCAGGGTTTGCCAATGGAACATTGCGCACCAAATCCTCAAATGTTCTCCCTCGCAGAGGCTATGATCGCGAGTTGGCGAATCCAATTTAGCTCTTGCCTTGTCCAATTTGACATCAGAGGTCAGGAACTGTTGTTTCGCAGCACTCTCCAATGGAACAATAATCCGCGAGTTTGCAGTGGAGCTCCCTCGCGGCTGGTTGCGGACGCTAGTGGATGTGAATTCCTTAGTAAATTGCTCGTCAGAAGGGGCGGCGGCGCCCTCTATGACACCGCTCTTCTCTTTTTCTCCATGGCGGAATCAGAGAAAATTGGCGCAATACTCAACTAAGTTCATATCTAAATACAATGTTTCCTGATCGAGCGGATCGAGTAATAAAATAAATCGAACACTAACAAATTATCCTACGCTCAACAGGCAAGTATACCTATCGAAATAGCATACACGTAGCAAGTATTCGAGTATCAAATCCCAAGAGAACTATATATTTTAGAAAATCTTTCGCTTAAATATCCTAGCACGAATGTTCGGATGTCGAAACGGTAAACGATACTTATGAAATATAGCTTAATAAAATAGTACGGAGAAGAAAACCCTTATGGAAACAAACGTATTTGAGATTCGAATCCCCCTAGCTCGACCAAAACAAATATCAAGTATACTTAAATTACGTTATCATTAGACCGTGGAGATTCCTACTACATGCATACGAGTTATATAGCTAACGAAACTGCGCCTTACCATATAATGATCGCAAACAACTAATCAACGAATTAAATAGTCGGGCAAGCTTCCCTAACCACTTAACCGAAGATCGCATTAAAAACAGTGAATCCCGCTATTAGATTTGACTCTAATCCGGCGGTCCAACCTATCTCTAGTGATGGTTTTATTCCGCTCGTTTACGATTGGTTTAATCGTCAGCCCCTCTCTCGAGCGTAGCTTATGATTTACCGGACTATGTTAACTTAAACACGTAGACATGGCCAAGCTAACTAGATAAATCACGTAGACATAATCAAAATCATATGCTTCATAAACGAGTCATAACAACAACAAAACATCAAATACACTTAACATATGATCGTCTCGCTAGGGTTCATCTGATCTCAAATACAATAGATTTAGCTACTCATTATCAATACAACGAAGCACATAACTAACATCGAAAACATCATAAATACTTCCCTGAATTCGACTTCGAAGTTAATCTCGTTCTTCGTTTAGGACTTTTATCGAGCACTTGGTGAGCAACTAATGTTGTGTTCTTGGGGCTTAGAATGGTAACGTGTATGTGACTATGTGTATGTATATATGACCTTAGATTCTTTCACGTACCTCCTTCCTCTTCTCATCACCTTCACTCTTTATAGAGATTTTTCATCATCTCCTTTTGCTCTTTTCCTTTCAACGTAAGTTCCAAGGAGAGGAAGTTTTGGAACATCTTTAGCCTCCAAGCCACATATTCAGCCCCAAAAACACGATCCCTTGTTTCTTGCATTAAAGTATGAAATGTGCTTTGTCTATTGTGTCTCAAGCGTGATCTTTTTCTTCTAAGTTGGTTCCAATGAGCTAAGGTTGTCTTTTGTTGCGTGCTTGACTTTTAACACTGCCACATCAACGTTCACGGCCTCGTAAATAAGCCTTCACGGCCGTGAAATCATGGGATTTGAAAAGAAGAGATCGCTGCCCGCGTTCACGGCTTCGTAGCTTCCGTTCACGGCCGTGACCAAAGTTTGGGCTTAAAAATAGGCTTTCTGCCCGCATTCACGGCCTATTACACCCAATTGCACGGCCATGAATGGTCCTTCACGGCTTTGTAGGTCAGTGGTCACGGCCGTGACATATTCGAGCAAGAAATGGCATTCTGGTATCATTCACGGGCTCGTACAAACCATTCACGGCCGTGACTATTTTCCTGCAAAACAGCAGCACATTCAAAAATTCATATCTCTCAATCCAGACATCGGATTGAAAATCCCTTTGGTCATAATCAAGATTAACGAGTCCTCTATCAATGGCTAAATTTTCAGGTCCATCGGACGTCATTTACCCCGTGATCATTGAGAAATAAAAAACTGTCGCAAAACTGCCGTAAAACGTTTGATTTTGTTGTGAAACCATATTATAGCACAAAAACAATCCAAACGGCTTCACTTATCATGCGAACGACTTAAATGTAACATATATAAACGTAAGAAAATACGTTTATCAAATTTCCCCACACTTAAACGTTTGCTTGTCCTCAAGCAAATAAATGCAAATGGCATATAAAAGTATAAAATCATGCAACGTATCAATTAAGAATGAAATCACGTAGGAGATAATGCAAGTAAAGTCGGAAAGCATATTCAAAATCAACAACTAACCACACGACTTCCTTAGAAATACCTATCAAGATCCGTATCTCACAAAGATTCACTCAAATCACTAAGTGTATAGGTTAAGATGTCGGTGATATCTCTCGGGTCATGCACTAATCTAATTCCTACCATAAGCTTGCAAATGATTCGTAAATCTACCACTTTCAATGTTCAAGCGTGAATCGAAAGGTCTTTACCGGGTTATAATATGGTTAAGATATGTAAGGAATAAGCGTAAAAAGGATATGAGCTGTAGCCGTGTCGGAATCATGTTCTCATCTCGAATGCGCCAAATCCATTGTTCTTGTTTTTTTTTTCCACCAAGCCCTTCGTCTTTCGACTTCTCGATTTAGGAAATATGTAATATGGTTTTTGAGAGTGAAAGATTATCGGAGGAAGGGTTCTTAGTCGTATTATTTTTTTCTTCATTTATTTTCTCTTTTTTTTTACATCAGCCCAGAAAATTTAGTACGGGTTGCGCTTCTTAAGTCCGGCACTCAACTTCCACTTCTACTACGCTCCAATGGGTTTATGTCTGAAGGCTTAATCAGGGTCGGCAATTTGTAATCCTGTTTTTCACAAATAAAAGGCTCAGGCTCAAAGTGGCTAACTACGGTGATCAAGCGTGGTCGGATACTTTGGCTATGGACTGAATTCCTAATGCCTTCCTCATTTTCACGCAATCACACGTCAAGTAGTTTCAAAACGCAAAACACAAGCAAGTTCTGAAGAGAAATAAACTAAGCATGATTCACACAATCAAAGAAATGAGCGAAAAGCTCGTAGGCTCAAAAATCTCACAAAAATAAGGTTATGAGTACAAATCCATCAGGTATCGCCAAGTTCATCTATGTAAGAAAGAAGTCGACTCGCATATGTATCCTAATTACTCACAAGATTTCTAATATGAAATCACCCTTTGATTGAAGGAAACATGATTTTCGAAAAGGTTTATGCCAATTTCGAAAAAATATATACCAAAAATCAAGTCATGCACATATAAGATGTTTGCATCAATTTCGCAGAAATTCCCCTCCCCACACTTAAGATTTACGTTGTCCTCAACGCAATAATTATGTAACACAAGGAAGAGGAAATAAATAGATAAGCAAACTTCCCTGAATAGTCCGGTGTGCATGCTTTGTACGACTCCTCCCCACACTTGAGATTTTGAGTTCCCTGCGATCATCGAAAAACGAAATCATAAAAAATTAAAAATGCGCATAGAAATAAAAGAAAAACATAGGATAAGCTTGGGGTGCCTCCCAAGTAGCGCTTTCTTTAATGTCTTTTAGCTAGACATAGTTCGGCGGATTTTAGCGTTTTGTGGTGTTGAGGAGGTGAATCGTTTCCTTCCCGAGTGCCTCAATGTCACCGCCATAGTATTGCTTGAGACGTTGCCCGTTCACCTTGAAGGTCCCTTTTTCTGGGTGTGTGATCTCGACAGTTCCGTAGGGAAACACTCAGGTCACCGTGAATGGGCCAGACCACCTCGACTTTAGCTTGCCCGGAAATAATCGCAGCCGCGAATTATACAACAGGACCTGGTCGCCTTCTTGGAATTCCCGCTTCATGATCTTCCGATCATGATATTGCTTCGTACGCTCCTTGTAGATGCGGGTATTCTCGTATGCCATTTGTCTCCACTCGTCGAGCTCGTTGACCTGCAACATTCGCTTTTCACCTGCAAGATTCAAATCAAAGTTAAGTTTCTTTAGAGCCCAATATGCTTTGTGTTCTAGCTCGACGGGTAAATGACAAGATTTCCCGTAAACTAGTCTATATGGCGTGGATCCGATAGGCGTTTTGTAGGCAGTCCGGTACGCCCATAAAGCATCGTTCAGTTTGCTTGGCCAATCTCGCCTATGGTGCTCCACGGTCTTTTCGAGTATACGCTTTAGCTCCCTGTTTACGACTTCTGCCTGGCCGCTCGCTTGAGGATGGTATGCTGTGGTAACACTATGTTTCACGCCGTATTTTTCGAGCGTCCTTGCAAATGAGTGTTACAGAAATGCGTACCTTTATCGCTAATTATGCAACGAGGTGAACCAAATCGAGAAAATAATGTTTTCAAAAATTTAATGACTACCCTAGCATCATTAGTAGGTAGCGCTCGTGCTTCTACCCATTTTGAAACATAATCAACCGCAACTAGGATATATCGATTCTTGAAAGAGGTAGGAAACGGACCCATAAAATCAATGCCCCATATGTCAAATATTTCACACACAAGAATAAAATTCTGAGGCATTTCATTTCGCTTAGAAATATTACCTGTCCGTTGGCACCTATCACATTCCTCTACGTATTTTTGAGCATCTTTAAAAATCGTAGGCCAATAAAAACCACATTCGAGTACCTTTTGTGCAGTTCGATTACCTCCGCAATGTCCTCCACATGGCCCCGAATGACAATGGCTCAAGATTTTAACCGTCTCGGGAAAAGACACGCATCGTCGGATTATCTTGTCCGCGCAAACCCTAAACAAATACGGATCATCCCAAAAATAATACTTCAAGTCTGAGAAGAATTTCTTCCTCTGGTGACTTGTGTATCCTTTTGGCATGATCCTAGCCACAAGATAATTTGCAAAATCGGCGTACCACGGGGTTTCATCGAGTACCTCACGTATAGCATATAGATGCTCGTCGGGAAAGTGGTCTCGGATTATTTCCTCGTTGGTAGCCTCGTGGGTTGCATCTTCAAGTCTTGACAAGTGATCGGCTGCGCAATTCTCCGTACCTTTTTGGTCACGAAATTCCACGTCGAACTCTGGAGTAACAGAATCCATCGGATAAGCCTCGGTTTTGCATCCGGTTTCGCGAAGAGGTGTTTGAGGGCCGAATGATCCGTGTAGATTATGACTTTTGAAAGAACGAGATATGGACGGAATTTGTCGACGGCGAACACGACTGCGAGCAACTCCTTCTCTGTGGTAGTGTAATTCGCCTCGGCCTCGTTTAGCGTTTTGCTCGCATATTGTATCGGCTGAAAATACTTTTCCCGTCGCTGCCCAAGAACTGTACCTACTGCAAAATCACTCGCATCGCACATTAGTTCGAACGGTAGGCTCCAATCGGGGGCTACCATAACAGGGGCATTAATTAGCTTATCCTTAAGTATGGTAAAAGCATTCATATTCGGGTGTAAATTCGTAAGGCACGTCTTTCTCAAGCAAACGAGTTAAAGGCCTAGCAATTTTAGAAAAATCCTTGATAAATCTACGATAAAAACCTGCATGTCCTAGGAAACTTCTAATTGCCTTTACCGATGAAGGTGGAGGTAATCGTTCTATGGTTTCTATTTTAGCTCTATCTACTTCGATACCCCTCGACGATATTTTATGACCTAAAACAATACCCTCTCTTACCATAAAATGACATTTCTCCCAATTTAGCACAAGGTTTGTTTCCTCGCATCGCTGGAGCACTTTCTTTAAATTAAATAAGCATACCTCGAATGAGTCACCAAACATCGAGAAATCATCCATGAATACCTCCATTCCGTCACCAATTAGTTTGTCGAAGATAGCCATCATGCAACGTTGGAAGGTGGCCGGAGCATTGCAAAGTCCAAAAGGCATCCGCCGGTAGGCGAATGTCCCGAACAGGCACGTGAACGTCGTTCTCTTGATCCTCGGGCGCAATGGGAATCTACAAATAACCTGAAAGTCCACCGAGAAAACAATAAAATTCATGACCAGATAAACGTTCAAGCATTTGATCAATAAAACTAAGAGGAAAGTGGTCTTTTCGCGTCGCGTCATTTAATTTGCGATAATCAATGCAAACGCGCCATCCCGTGACAGTCCTTGTCGGAACGAGTTCATTTTTCTCGTTGGGCACAACTGTCATTCCTCCTTTTTTCGGCACTACCTGAACTGGGCTCACCCAAGCACTGTCCGAAATTGGGTTAATCACTCCTGCGTCGAGCAGTTTAATTACCTCGGCCTTAACTACCTCCTTCATGTTGGGGTTCAGACGCCTCTGGTGTTGTATCACCGGTTTGAAGTCGTCCTCCATTAGAATTTTATGCATGCAGAAGGTCGGGCTAATTCCTCGGATGTCTGATATCTTCCATGCAAGTGCCCTCTTGTGCTCCCGTAGTGTATCTAAGCGCATGAGTTTCTGCTCCTTCTCCAGATTTGACGCGATGATTACGGGAAGCTTTGCACCTTCCTCGAGGAAAGCGTATTCCAAGTGATCGGGCAATTGCTTGAGCTCGAGCGTTGGTGGTTCCTCGACCGAGATCTTCTCACGATTTTCTTCGCTGCTCTTTTGCACCTCGATCGTTGGTTCCTCATTGACATTCTCATCTACATCTGCTTGGGCAACGACGAGGGGTAGGTCATCGTTTGGCTCTTCCTTATGAAGTTCCTCGTTTTCCTCTATTTCTTGTTTTGAGCTGAATGAATCGGGCTGCGAAAGTCCCTGCAATGACAAAAATTCATTCCATGCATCGATATAAAAGCACTTATCATCTAACTTCTCGGCATTATTCATGGACTCGGCCATATCAAATGTCACTTTCTCACTATCTATGGTTAATGTCAATGTTCCGTTACGAACATCGACCATGGTTCCTCCTGTAGCGAGGAAGGGTCTTCCTAAGATTAGAGGAATATTTTCATCTTCCTCCATGTCGAGAATTACGAAATCTGTAGGAATGATAAATTTATCAACTTTAACAAGAATGTCTTCGATAATACCCCTAGGATATTTAACAGATCTATCCGCTAATTGTATACTCATCCTAGTAGGTTTGGGTTCTCCTAAGCCGAGTTTCTTGAACATCGAATAAGGCATTAAATTTATACTAGCACCTAAGTCAGCCAATGCCTTATGCACAACAAGATCGCCAATTAAACAAGGTATAGTGAAACTCCCTGGGTCTTTTAATTTTTTCGGGATTTTGCTTTGTAAGATGGCGGAGCACTCCCCTCGTAGTTCGACTGTGGACACGTCTTCGAGCTTGCGTTTGTTTGTGATAAGGTCCTTCAAGAATTTTGCCCAACGACGCATCTGCGCAAGGGCTTCAACAAGTGGTAAATTAATGTGCAATTGTTTAAAAATTGCAAGGAATTTACCAAACTGATCGTCAACGATGTCCCTTTTAAGCCTCGCTGGATATGGAATTTTCGGTTGATATGCCTTGACAGGTGGCTTAGGTACGGTCTCCTCTTCTTTGTCGGCCTCGATGTTTGCATTCGAGGGCTCAACATTCTTCTTCTTCTTCAATTTCTGCACTTCCTCGAGCTCTCTCCCGTTACGAAGCGTTACCGCCTTTACATGGTGGTCCTTTGGGTTGGTCTCGGTGTAGCTTGGCAATGAACCGGGAGGACGTTGTTGGATTGATTCGGCAATCTGCCCAACTTGTTTCTCCAAGGCTCGTAGGGAAGATTCGGTGTTTTGCAACCGTGCATCTTGATTGTCCAAGCGAGAGTCGAGCTTTCCCATTAGCTTCTCGAGAATTCCCTCCAACTTATCACCACGACCTTGAGGGGCAACTTCGGAATTTCCACTGTGGTATCCTCGACCTTTGATTTTGAAATCCCGGTGGAGCTTGTTGTTGATTCCCATAGGCCAGGTTCAGATGAGCTCGATTTGGAACGAAGTTTCGCTGACCTTGGTAATTCCCCATGTAATCGACTTGCTCAGTCGTAATAGCAGCTGGGCAGTGAGCTGCGTCGTGGCTTCCTCCGCATGTAGCGCATGGCGAAATATACGTCGGATATGAATGAGAAGGCGCACCGACTACAGGGGTCGGGGCAGTTTGTAATTGGACTGCATTAACGGCCGGCTTTGTTGCTAGCTTAGGCATGAGTGCGTTCATCAAGGTTTGCATTTGAAGATTAGTTGCGGACATTTGTTGTTGTAGAGCATCGAACTTGGCGTTCATCGCAGTGTGGTCGACATCGTACATCCCTGGAGGTTTACCTCGATTGCTTGAACTCCCTCGTCGGAAACTATTTGCACTATAGTCTTCGATAAGATTCCAGCCCTCTGTAGCGCTGAGATTACATAGGCCGCCGTTGCATGCTCCGTCTAGTAACTGCACGGTATGGTCGTTTAAAGATTCATGGAACCGCTGAATTTGCTCGCTCTTCGTCATCTCGTGTTGAGGGAATCGGTTCAAAAGCGCTTTGAATCTAGTCCATACGTCAGATAGATTTTCGCCTTCCTTCTGCTTAAATGCGGTGAGGTCCATCTTTAGTTTGAGAGCCTTGGAAGGTGGAAAGAAGTAATTGATAAAGGTGGCATGCATCTGGTCCCAAGTGGTGATAGATCGTTCGGGAAGTAGGTTGAACCACTCCTTGGCATTGCCCCGCAGAGAGAAAGGAAACAGGTAGAGTCGAATGGCATCTGAACTTACACCTTGTACCCGTATTGCATCGGTTACAGATAGAAAGTCTCGGATGTGGCGATAAGCATCTTCCTCGGAGAGTCCATCGTTGAGCTGTCGTCTGAAGCATTTGGAGCCAATGATGTTTGAGCTCAAAATTATTCGGCACATGAGGAAGTACTATCGCCGAGCTAATCGTTCCTACGGCATTGTTTCTCCAGAGTTCTCTCATTGGAGGTTCTTGCACCGCTAATGGCATTTCATTGTTATTTTGAGTCGCCATTTCGTCTTGCCTTGCGTTTTCTTGTACGTTGCGTCGAAAGTCCTTTCGATCTCCGGGTCTCCTTCCACTAATGGTAGTGTAGGGTTCCTTCGGGTCATGCACCTACGTACACGTACCTAGACCAAAAGAAATATGACTAAGCAAAGATTTTGATACTTAATAATAAATAGCTAGAATAATAAACTACAAAATATCGATAGCTCCCCGGCAACGGCGCCAAAAACTTGATCGAGAGGATCGAGTAATAAAATAAAACGAACACTAACAAATTATCCTACGCTCAACAGGCAAGTATACCTATCGAAATAGCATATACGTAGCAAGTATTCGAGTATCGAATCCCAAGAGAACTATATATTTTAGAAAATCTTTCGCTTAAATATCCTAGCACGAATGTTCGGATGTCGAAACGGTAAATAACGATACTTGTGAAATATAGCTTAATAAAATAGTACGGAGAAGAAAACCCTTATGGAAACAAACGTATTTGAGATTCGAATCCCCCTAGCTCGACCAAAACAAATATCAAGTATACTTAAATTACGTTATCATTAGACCGTGGAGATTCCTACTACATGCATACGAGTTATATAGCTGACGAAACTGCGCCTTACCATATAATGATCGCAAACAACTAATCAACGAATTAAATAGTCGGGCAAGCTTCCCTAACCACTTAACCGAAGATCGCATTAAAACACAGTGAATCCCACTATTAGATTTGACTCTAATCCGGGGGATAGTCCAACCTATCTCTAGTGATGGTTTTATTCCGCTCGTTTACGAGTGGTTTAATCGTCAGCCCCTCTCTCGAGCGTGGCTTATGATTTACCGGACTATGTTAACTTAAACACGTAGACATGGCCAAGCTAACACGATAATTTCAATCACGTAGACATAATCGAAATCATATGCTTCATAAACGAGTCATAACAACAACAAAACATCAAATACACTTAACATATGATCGTCTCGCTAGGGTTCATCTGATCTCAAATACAATAGATTTAGCTACTCATTATCAATACAACGAAGCACATAACTAACATCGAAAACATCATAAATACTTCCCTGAATTCGACTTCGAAGTTAATCTCGTTCTTCGTTTAGGACTTTTATCGAGCACTTGGTGAGCAACTAATGTTGTGTTCTTGGGGCTTAGAATGGTAACGTGTATGTGACTATGTGTATGTATATATGACCTTAGATTCTTTCACGTACCTCCTTCCTCTTCTCATCACCTTCACTCTTTATAGAGATTTTTCATCATCTCCTTTTGCTCTTTTCCTTTCAACGTAAGTTCCAAGGAGAGGAAGTTTTGGAACATCTTTAGCCTCCAAGCCACATATTCAGCCCCAAAAACACGATCCCTTGTTTCTTGCATTAAAGTATGAAATGTGCTTTGTCTATTGTGTCTCAAGCGTGATCTTTTTCTTCTAAGTTGGTTCCAATGAGCTAAGGTTGTCTTTTGTTGCGTGCTTGACTTTTAACACTGCCACATCAACGTTCACGGCCTCGTAAATAAGCCTTCACGGCCGTGAAATCATGGGATTTGAAAAGAAGAGATCTCTGCCCGCGTTCACGGCTTCGTAGCTTCCGTTCACGGCCGTGACCAAAGTTTGGGCTTAAAAATAGGCTTTCTGCCCGCATTCACGGCCTATAACACCCAATTGCACGGCCATGAATGGTCCTTCACGGCTTGGTAGGTCAGTGGTCACAGCCGTGACATATTCGTGCAAGAAAATGGCATCTGGTATCATTCACGGCCTCGTACAAACCATTCATGGCCGTGATTATTTTCCTGCAAAACAGCATCATATTCAAAAATTCATATCTCTCAATCCAGACATCTAATTGAAAATCTCTTTGGTCAAAATCAAGATTAACGAGTCTTCTATCTATGGTTAAAATTTCAGGTCCATCGGACGTCATTTACCCCGTGATCATTGAGAAATAGGAAACTGTCGCAAAACTGCCGTAAAACGTTTGATTTTGTTGTGAAACCATATTATAGCACAAAAATAATCCAAACGGCTTCACTTATCATGCAAACAACTTAAATGTAACATTTATAAACGTAAGAAAATACGTTTATCATTTGCAAAAGCTAAATACAACGCATGTCATCTGATGAGGAATTTTTTATATTTTGATGACGTGTGGCATGGAGGGGAGAATTTTATTGCTGACGTGTCCTCAAATTAGAGTCCCTATATACGTCCACTGATATATCCATCTAAATTCCGGTATTTCCAACATACGCAATAATAAGGTGCATACATACCTTATAATGCTCGTCCTGTGCACGTATATTCTCGTTCACGAGCCTCTCGACGTTCTTAACATTCCCGATACAGAGCAGTATATGCTTTATTTATTACTTACTCAGAGACTCCTACATCAATTAAAGTATGAGATCATACCTCTTTTAATGCCTTATTAAGCAATGGTGTGGAATGGACAAAGTTTGTTTTATTCTAAACCATAAACCCTAAACCCTAAACTCTAAACCCCAAATCCTAAAACCTTAAACCGAAGTATAACTATCCTTCATGCTTTACGTCACGTCGATTCATGGCTTATCACTGTAAGCATGTTAGTAACAGTTATGTTGTTGCAAGACTACAAGATTGCGTAAAACTGTAGCATCCGATCAACAATGCAAGACTTTTTCAGAAACGTAAGGAGATTGTTTACAGCAATTCCAGAAATGTAGCATCAACGTAGCCTCATAGTAGAGCAACCATGCAGTTTTAATTTTGTGGTGGATACAGTAGCAAGACACGATTATACTTTAGCTCGACCAAAGGGTTTCAAAGATACCATTAATTTGTATGTTGAGCAACCACACGGTTTTCATTTTGTTGAATTTTCATGATATTTTTGCAGCTATCCGCAGAACTTTATATATGTTTTCGTTTGCAAATTCCAAAATTCGTTCCTGCAGTCTTACAACTCGCAGTCTTACAAATTTTGGAGGTTCGCATTAGTGCATATCTCGTTGTCTTACAAATGGTTGCAGCCTCCAAACAGTTGCAAGTCAAGCAGTCCGGCAAGTTTCGCTATAGGGGCCTCGTTCTTGTATTTTGCCCTTAGGCCCACAAATTGTTAGGTCCGGCCCCATCTCCAGCACACATATATAAATTACCTAAGTGAAAGTGAAAATTACCCCTATTTATTCAAATGAAATGAAAATAAATTCCGAAGGACTAAAAAAACTTGCCTAGTTAAACCGACCATTTAAAAGGGAAGTGCAGAGAAACAAAAATAATTAAAGAAAATAAAATTTAAATTTTCAATAAGAAACTACAAATCGACGTAACCTCCATATAACCTATATTCTTATTTAAAATAGAGTAGGGTGGATAAAAATGGTCAATTTGGTCTGCCATAGTTATTTACAATTTTACCTGTCATTGCTTAATTATATTTACCCTTGATATTTTATTTTATTACAAGTTTATCCTTAAAGTCTATTTGTTAAATAGATTAAAAGTTTGTTAAATAATATGAAAAGTTCAAAATAATAAAGTACTTGCAACACAATCAGTGCTATATATACTATTATTCTAAAAGAGGGAATGCGGCATGTTAATAAGGTAGGTTACAGGTCATTCTTTTAGTTTTATAGCTAAAATTTGAAACTTGCATTTCTGAGTTCCAGGTAATAGTTTAAGGGTGGCACGTAATAGCATAGCACAATTGAATTCTTTTGTGGTGGGGCAGTTACGTTTCCCAGGTATCATTATTACTTTTGAGAAAACATTTAAAGCATGTCAGTAACATATATTATAAAAATAATATCATATACCCTTATAATATATTATATCTTCGTTTATTGATGTCAAGAAGTTATATATTAAAATTACGGTGATGGGTCGGACAACCACGTTTTACAAGATGATAATAGATGGTGGGAGAATGTGAGTCTCTCGCACATATAGTCATGCATAATATATAATATTATTATTGATCAAAGATAATGTGCATTTAATTAAATAATAACATTTACGTCTACTTAAATAATTAAATTTAGGGTAAATTCCTTATCATTCCCACTTGAAGTTTAAACTTCATCTTAAATACCCCTCGAATTATTTATTCCTGATCAGTACCCATCTGTGAAAAGTTTCCTATTTAATACCCTAAACAT
Source organism: Craterostigma plantagineum (assembly GCA_027422505.1). Lineage (NCBI taxonomy): Eukaryota > Viridiplantae > Streptophyta > Magnoliopsida > Lamiales > Linderniaceae > Craterostigma > Craterostigma plantagineum. Next base: position 14,270,731 of record JAPQWV010000020.1, read on the forward strand.
TGAAATGACGGAAATAACCTTTCTTTAGAATTGCTTAACAATTTTCAGAATATTGTATCATGAGACGCGATTATTCTACCAAGAAAAGATGTTATTATACCAGAAAAATTTATACTATTTTACCAATAGACATAGTTATTATACCAACAGTGGACATTATCATATCCAGTAAAATTTGAGAGTATTACACCAATAGGTGTCAAAATTATACTAAGAAATAAGAGTTATCATACGAATTGATCTTTCTACATTATACCCACAAAGACGAAAATTTGACCATCAAAATCCAAAATTTCACCAACAAAATATTCAAAAAATTGTACCTAAAAATAGTTAATTATACCATATGTTGTCAACATTATACCACTAAATAATGTAATTTTAAATTATTTTTATATCTGAAATAATCAAATTATACCAACAAACACCTTCAATTATACCAACAAACACGAAAAATTTAACCATAAAAATATTCTGAAAATTATACCAGTAGAGCGTAACATTATACCAACAAACCAATTTATTACATTATGATTTTTCAGTCCAATTTCTGACAATTATACTAACAGAAGATGAATATTACACCAATTGTTTCAGTTATTATACTTAAAAACACTACTTATGAAATTATACTCACAGGCGTCAACATTATACCAACAAATCAACTAATTATTCCTAGAAAGAATTACAGAATTTTACCATTATATGTTGAAATTTTACCTATATACCAACTAATTATACCAAGAAAACCTCAATAGAATTATACCACGTGTTGTCAACATTATACCAGTAAATATTGTAATTTTAAATTATTTATAAATCTGATATAATCAAATTATACCACAAACACCGTCAATTATACCAACAAACACGATAAATTTAATCATAAAACTATTCTGAAAATTATACCAGTAGAGCGTAACATTATACCAACAAACCAATTTATTACATTATGATTTTTCAATCCAATTTCTGACAATTATACTAACAGAAGTTGAATATTATACCAACTGATTCAGTTATTATACTTAAAAACACTACATATGAAATTATACTCACATGCGTCAACATTATACCAACAAATCAACTACTTATACCTAGAAAGAATTACAGAATTTTACCATTATATGTTGAAATTTTACCGAAATACCAACTAATTATACCACGAAAACCTCAATAGAATTATACCACGTGTTGTCAACATTATACCAGTAAATATTGTAATTTTAAATTATTTATAAATCTGATATAATCAAATTATACCACAAACACCGTCAATTATACCAACAAACACGAAAATTTAACCATAAAAATATTCTGAAATTATACCAGTAGAGCGTAACATTATACCAACAAACCAATTTATTACATTATGATTTTTCAATCCAATTTCTGACAATTATACTAACAGAAGTTGAATAGTATACCAACTGTTTCAGTTATTATACTTAAAAACACTACATATTAAATTATACTCACAGGCGTCAACATTATACCAAATCAACTAATTATACCAAGGAAGAATTACAGAATTTTACCATTATATGTTGCAATTTTACCGAAATACCAACTAATTATACCACGAAAACCTCAATAGAATTATACCACGTGTTGTCAACATGTTACCACGTTACGCCAACAAACTCAATTATAATAACTGGTATAATTTGAAAATTAGTTGGTATAACGTCCAATTCCAATGTATAAAATTAAAATAACTGGTATAATAACGAAATCAGATGGTATAATTTCAAGAATTCTTGGTATAATTTCAAAATTTGGTATAAATGTCCAATTCCCTGTATAAAGTTAAAGTAACTGGTATAATAACGCAAACGGATGGTATAATTTCTACAATTTCTGGTATAATTTCAATATCAGTTGGTATTAATGTCCAATTCGCTGTATAAAATTAAAATAACTGGTATAATAACGGAAACAGATGGTATAATTACTACAATTAATGGTATCATTTCAAAATCAGTTGGTATAAATGTCCAATTCGTTGTATTAAATTGAAAAAATTGGTATAATAACGCGAACAGATGGTATAATTTCTACTATTTCTGGTATAATTTCAACGGCAGTTGGTATAACATCCAATTTCACTATATAAATTTAAAATAACTGGTATAATAACAAAAGGAGATGGTATAGTTTCAGCAATTCCTGGTACTTTCAGAATCAGTTGGTATGACGTCCAATTTCACTGTAAAATTAGAATAACTGGTATAATAACACAAACAGGTGGTATAGTTTCAACAATTACTGATATAATTTCAAATTCAGTTGGTATAACGTCCAATTTCACTTTATAAAATTAAAATAACTGGTATAATAACAAAAGGAGATGGTATAGTTTCAGCAATTACTGGTATAATTTCAGAATCAGTTGGTATGACGTCCAATTTCACTGTAAAATTTAAATAACTGGTATAATTTCAATAGTTTGTGGTATAATTTCCAACATTACTGGTATAATTTCAAAATCTGGTATAACGTCCAATTTCACGGTATAAAATTCGATCAAAGTTGCACATACATTTACCAAATGATTCCAAATTATACCACGAAAGACAAATCATATACCAATAAAGGGTAATATTATACCATCAAGAAACTTTAGAAATTTACCAATAATCGGTAACATTATTTTTCCGACCAATTTCTAACTATTATACCAGTACCTTCCGACACCAGATGTACTCGAAGATAAGTATTTCGCAGAAGTAAAAAAGTTTGTACTTAACACTGAAAAAACAATTCAACCTAATTGCAACATTAGAACGAAAGGAAGAAAAATTCCATCGGTGTTGCGAGGGGAAACCAGGCGTCGACATTCGATCGGGAACAAGAAGAGCTCAACATCTCTTGTAATCGCGTATTTCGCTGCTGGAAGGTGCGAAACAATTTCGTGATTTCGTAGAGCAATTTTTCGTCAATTTGGTATTTTAGTAAGGTCTTCTCGTCGAATTGGTGCGTTATTAGGTTTAATATCGTAGTGATTTGGTATATTACTTGTGCCCAGGTAGAATTTCAAAATGCCGAAGAAGAATAAAGAATTGGTGAACCCCAACGACGAGGCTGTGGGGAGTAAACGTAGCCGTTGTCATGTCAACTGTTTTAGAGGCCTTATGGAGACGGTGATAAAAACGGCTAGTGAGGAGCAAGTTCGAGCTGTAATGCGGTGCCCGTTTTCTCATTTTTTGAAAATACCTCGTATGGAAATACCAACTGGGAGTTTAGAAGGGATTTTGAGCGGGTTTAGTGAAGACTTTTCTGATTTTAGGTTTGGAAAGAATCATATTGTTCCATTTGAAAAACAAGCTTTTTCTATGTTTCTTAGACTGAGGTGTGAAGGAGAGCATGTTGTAGATAATATAATGGTGAGTAAGGATATGTCTTTCCTTCGCCGTTGTTTCGGGGAAAGGAAGATATACACTATTACTAGGTCCGATATCACAAATGCCTTAGAAAGAAATACTGAAGGAGCCGGATTGGGTAGTGATGACTTTGTGCGTTGTTACATTTTATATGTATTATCTTGTTTCCGACTTCCACGTATAACCTGCCGTCGTACCTCCTCGCTTACGTGGATAATTTGGGGGGAATTGGAAGTTTTGCGTGGGGTGCTGCAGTGCATCAGTTTTTGCTGAAATCGATGCGTTCGAAGAGGATGTACGTGGAAGGATGTACATACGGTTTGTTGGTAAGTTATGGGTGTTTAATTTATTCTGAATAGATGTAGATTTGAATATACTTGTTCTTAGTTGTGTTGATTTATCTATGATGTTGCAGATTTGGGTGTTCGAGCATTGTCCCTCGGTAGGGAAGAAGTGTGGGCTGTACGAAGTACCCTGTTGTCTGCGTTGGGTGGATCCGACGACACGTCCTAAGTTAAAGGACGTGGAGAAGCAGTTTGATGCGTTGGAGCCACATCAAATACTTCAAATATTTCCATCAGTCGAAGAGCAAGTATTTGTAACGATGCCAATGACGGTTGAAGATATCGTGGCACAACGGCATACCGATGCGGCAGCGTACCTACAAGAGATAGAACAATTAAGGGCAACGAATTCAGAGTTGGAAGGCATGGTCGAGTACTTAAGGAGACCTAACGAGCTGAACAAAGTGATGGAAGAAGAGGATAATCGGGGGGAAGAAGATGCCGTGCCCGATAGTATAAGTTTAACTGATGTGGTGCCCGACGGTATAAGTTTGATTGATGTTCCTATCAAGTTCGAGGAGATAGTAGTTTGCATGTCCCCAAATAGGGGAGGAGCACATGGAGAGTATGATTACATCGTGGAGTACGTTGGAGACGAAGGTGGACACGATGTGAGCGTAGAAGAAGGCATGCGAGGGACAGATGTAGGGACAGGTAGAGATGATTTGGGCACTGAAGAAGGAAGAAGAATGGAAGGTACAGATGATGTGGGCAACGATGATGTGGGCAAAGAAGATGGGGTGCCCGAAGGTGAGGGAAGATTCTGCGCTGAGCAAGCTGCGGTTGAGAGCGTCCGTCGCTTTGGTAAAGTCTTTGGACGAAGGAAGAATAATGAAACCAAAGAAGATAGCTCCATTGTCGAAGATGTCGTAGGAAGGAGAGACAGAAAGCCAAGAAAGGATCCGTTGTTCGTGACGCCTCCTGGATCGACTACACCTGCGAAGAAGTTGAGGCGTACGCGAAAGGGAAAGGTATTTACTATGCTGTTCTTTACCCATTAATTTAATTCAACTTTTGTGTATAATCGAAAACTTCATTTTCACAGGAGAAGTTGATTGAAATTGAATCTGAAGATGATGAGGCGGAGCTGATAATTGAAAAAGAACGTCACGAAGCTAAGAAAGCTGCATTAATGCAGAAGTATTATATGTCGAGGTCTTATCCAGGCAGAGACTGCTTGGACGGAGATCGTAGGAACTTGGTTGATGCTTTTTTTGACCAAGATGATTTTACGTAAGTAAAGATTGATCATATCTTTTATGCTGTTACGTACAATCTGTGTTTGATTCGACATTTATGTGTAGGTCAACCGTGTTCGCAAACGGACCGTCGCAGGTGACCGGTGAGCTACTCATCAATTTGTTAATGGGTGAGCCCATTCAAGGCGATATCATCGATTCATGGTTCCAATACATTACCTCACTGGTTTACCAAGCACGGAACAATGTCTTTGGTATTGTAAGATTTCTCACAACACATGTCACGGTGAGTATAGTTTACCTACTTGATAGTAAATTTGTTTTCATTAACTTCATAATAACAGATACTAACTTATTACATCGCTCTGCAGGCTAATTTCTTGGACATTTTGGGGCAGCGGAGAAATAAAAAATTTCCCGATAAGGACGTGAAAAGTATGTCCTTTGACAATATGTTGTTACCCTACGTGCTCGGACAGTTCCAATACTATGACTTGTCTAAGATGCGAGCTATAGTTATGCCAATTAATACGAAATTCCACTGGCATCTGCTTATTTTCCGCCCACAAGACAGAATTTTCCGCCATTATACGTCCTTGCAGTCCCCCCAATATTGGTCAGACAGTGAGCTCGTCGTAATCCCTATGAATTACTGTTTTTGATATATATTGAGGTATAGATGTACCACTTACACGTTTGCTTTTGTTGTTAAATTTCAGGCCACGCTGTTCGCGCAATACCTCAACGTTCGACATAAACAGAAATTAGCAACTAAGAACAACGTCGAGCATGTAAAATGTCGACAACAAGCGGAGGGCTCCATGGACTGTGGCACGCTTGTATGCATGTGGGCTGATTCCGTGTTGAAGGACAGCATCGCTGGTTGGGATTACGTGGAAGAAGCCGGCGATGTTCAAGAATTTCCGTGCCATTATCGCATCTGGGATTCTGTCCCACGCTAAGAGTTGTCGAAAAGCGGACTGAACGTTACAACCAGGATAATATGTTGTGGTTTTCTTTTGGAAAATTATGTGATGCTGGTGTTTATTTTGTGGGATTATCGCATCTGAGATTTTGTGGGCTGATGTTTATTTTGTGAAATGGCAGTGGACAAGATTTAGGACAAGATGTTATGGAATGATTGTTGAATTACTAGACTGGTGTTTATTTTGTTTGTTGGCAATGAACAATTTTCAGGTCAGATGTTTGTGGGTTAAGTGTTTAATATGTCGATCTTCTTTGTGAAATTGGATTACTAAGCAAACTTAACTTCGATTATACTACATATGTTTTCATTTTTGTTATTATACCAATACTAACGGAATAAAACCATATCATTTAGCAATTAACTTGATTCTTTGGCAAACTTACTTGATTCTTATATATACTTTGTCAATTTCACTTACTTGATTCTTTAGCCAACTTACTATATTATGCCAGCAAACTTAGTCGATTCTTATAAATAAGGTTAAACAAGTATAACCATATTATTAATGCATTATAATTCTTGGACATAACTTGATTCATGTTGATACGCTTTGAGTTTGTTATGATACTAACATTAATCGACTTATAAGTAAAATATAAAGATTTATAATTATGAACGATTATGATAATAGTGTATACAATTATGATAATGCGGCTTTACAAACATAATCAACTGAAAGAGCGGTTTATTATAAAATAGTTGATATAATTATACCAATAAAAAAGGTGAATTTAGTAACCATGCGATTTTAGTAATATTGTGGCACAGTGAATGCCGCTCATCAATTATGATATGATAATTCGCTTTTAGTAATAATTCCCGCTCATAACAAAAGGTGAATCCCGCTCATTAATTAGTGGGTAAAGTGAAATTGTGGCACAGTGAAAACCCCAATTGACCTTCCTTCGAAGCCCCAATTTGTCTGCAACTACCCACTAAAATGAGCATTGATGAGCACCATTTATGTCTTTGTACATTCAACAATGACGATTATGTCCTTGCAGTTCCTCAAGATTCCTCACTGCGGGACCTACAACAACTGCTGCATACTAGATGGCCCATGTTACAGAATAACCCAGCAAATTTCAGATACAAGATGCCGTCGACTTGCTATAAGAGTAGCTTACTCAATGAAGAAGATTTCGCCAACATGTTTTCCGTCCATCAAAGATTTGGAAATCAGATGATACATATGTTTGTCGAAATAGACGCTCAGAGCTCGAGAAACACCCCCGAACAGATTGCGCTAGACGACGATCTCCCGGAAGACTTAGATGATGTGTTGCCTAATGGAAACTGGACAGCTTGCATAACAGGTGTTGGGCAGCTGTTTGTTGATGCAGTCCAATTTCGAAGCAAACTGAAAAAATATTCGATTTCTAGGGGCAAGGACTTCAAGTATGTTAAGAATCAATCAAGGAAAGTATTAGCAAAATGCAAGGTGAATAGCTGCACTTGGAGAATCAGTGCTTCATACAGAAAGAGCGACGACACATTTGCAATACGCAATTGTAATCTTGAACACAATTGTGGCAGTTCGAATTTGTTGTTGAGAGACCATCCGAAAGCTGACAGATATTGGGTGGCTGAGTTAGTCAAACAGAAATTGCGAAGTGATCCACTCTATAAACCTTGCAATCTGAAAGCTGACATCCTCGAAGAATACAGGGTCGAGATTCCATATCGAAGAGCATGGGAAGGTCGAGAGAAAGCCATTCAACAAATACACGGTGGTGATCGTGAGTCGTACGAGAAACTCGGTTGGTATTGTCGTAAAGTGATTGAAACTAATCCAGGCAGCTTTGCTTGTTGTGAGATATTCGCAGAATCGAAAAAATTCCGAAGATTATTCCTAAGTTTTGCGGCTTGCGCTATTGGATTTCTGAGAGGATGCAGACCAATAGTATTCTTAGATGGGACACACATCAAAAGTAAATACAAGGGTACATTGCTTAGTGCTACATCGAAGGACGCAAACGACGGGCTGTTCACCATAGCATATGCAGTTGTTGACAATGAGAACGATGACAATTGGGAATGGTTTTGCAGCAAATTACGGGAGGTTTTTAGATATCATGGGAACAATGATTACACACGGTTTACATTCTTCTCGGACCGTCATAATGGTCTCTTGAACGGTGTCCCGCTCGTTTTCCCTGAGAGTAACCATGCTTACTGTCTGCGGCACTTAGTCGACAATTTCAAGACGGATGTCGTGATCAAGTACTCGTTTAAAGAAACAGAGAAGTGGAAATCAGTGTTCAAAGCAGCTGCATATGCCCCTAAGCAACAAGGTTTTGTCACATACACCAATCTAATTTTGGAGAAATTCAAGGAGCACGGCGCCCTATTCCTTAGTAACTCCAAACCCGATCATTGGGCTAACTCACTCTTTACAGGCATGCGTTGGGGTGTGATGAACAATAATGTTGCTGAGTCGTGGAATCATTGGGTAAAATCGGCGAGATTCTTGCCCGTTCGGGTTAATTGATGAAATCCGCAGAAATATTATGGTGACGATGAGCACAAGACGGGAGGATGCGGTTAAAATGAGTGGCATTATATGCGTGAATCAAGAGAAGAAGCTCAGTAACAAGATTAGCGGGGCGCGGAGGTTACGTGTTGAGCAGTCAAGCAACTACATCTTCGAAGTGGCCGATGGAGGACATACTTATGCTGTGGACTTGAGCGGACGGACATGCTCTTGCAAATGGTACCAAATTGAGGGTATTCCTTGTAAGCATGTATGTGCATGCATAAGCACGTTACAACTATCGCCCTACGAGTTTTGCGATGCATTATATGGCGTTGACAGATATAAGGAGGCATACATGCAGGTCTTGTATCCAATTCCTACGCACGAAATGGATAAGGTGACGGTATCTGACGCTATCAATGCCCCGGATGTTCGCCGTCCGCCGGGTCGTAGAAGGACAATCAGAATTCCATCACAAACTGATGTTAGGGCATTAAAGTGTGGACGATGTTCCAGGCTGGGTCACAATCGTAGATCCTGCAAAGAGCCCATGTGAAGGTAAATGTAGGTATGTATAAATTTCAGGCATACGTGTGGGTATGTATATTTTGCTGACTGTTCTGGAATGTTAGGTACATATTTTTGTTATTACTTAGTGCTTGTAAAACTTTGATGGCATGGGTGTGGGTATGTATATTTTGCTGATTCTTTTGGAATGTCAGGTAGTTATCTTGATGTACTGCTTGGTGCTTGTAAACATTTGATGCTATGATATCTAAGCATGTCGGTATTTTTCGAATTTGGTATGATAATCAAAGTTGTTGGTTTAATAATATGAGATCAAATAATCAGGATAGTATAATTAGGTCTTCTGTTGACAAAATAAATAAGGGTACTAAAATTTATACAAAAAAATTGGAGATTATACCAAATAATTTTGCTATTATACCAGAAATTTGAGGAGATTATACCATCTATTTTCGTTATTATTCCAATAAATAAGGGTACTAAAATATTCTACAGCGAAATTGAATTATATACCAACTAATTTTTGCAATTACACCAGAAATTGTGAAAATTATACCATATACTTTCGTTATTATACCATCTTTCTTCGTTATTATGCCAATAAATATAGTTATATTAATTTTATACAGAAAATTTGGAGATTATACCAACTAATTTTGTTATTATACCAGAAATTGAGGAGATTACACCATCTATTTTCGTTATTATACCAATAAATATTGTTATTTTAATTTTCTACAGCGAAATTTGAATTATATACCAACTAATTTTTGCAATTACACCGGAAATTGTGAAAATTATACCATATACTTTCGTTATTATACCATCTTTCTTCGTTATTATGCCAATAAATGTAGTTATATTAATTTTATACAGAAAAATTGGAGATTATACCTACTAATTTTGCTATTATACAAACAATTGAGGAGATTATACCATCTATTTTCGTTATTATACCAATAAATATTGTTATTTTAATTTTCTACAACGAAACTGAATAATATACCGACTAATTTTTGCAATTACACCAGAAATTGTGAAAATTATACTATATACTTTCGTTATTAAACCATCTTTCTTCTTTATTATGCCAATAAATATAGTTATATTAAATTTTATACAGAAAAATTGGAGATTATACCAACTAATTTTGTTATTATACCAGAAATATAGGAGATTACACCATCTATTTTCGTTACTATACCAATAAATATTGTTATTTTAATTTTCTACAGCGAAATTTGAATTATATACCGACTAATTTTTGCAATTACGCAAGAAATTGTGAAAATTATACCATATACTTTCGTTATTATACCATCTTTCTTCGTTATTATGCCAATAAATATAGTTATATTAATTTTATACAGAAAAATTGGAGATTATACCTACTAGTTTTGCTATTATACCAAAAATTGAGGAGATTATACCATCTATTTTCGTTATTATACCAATAAATATTGTTATTTTAATTTTCTACAGCGAAATTTGAATTATATACCGACTAATTTTTGCAATTACACCAGAAATTGTGAAAATTATACCATATACTTTCGTTATTATACTAATTTTCTTCGTTATTATGCCAATAAATATAGTTATATTAATTTTATACAGAAAAATTGGAGATTATACCAACTAATTTTGTTATTATACCAGAAATTGAGGAGATTACACCATCTATTTCGTTATTATACCAATAAATATTGTTATTTTAATTTTCTACAGCGAAATTTGAATTATATACCGACTAATTTTTGCAATTACACCAGAAATTGTGAAAATTATACCATATACTTTCGTTATTATACCATCTTTCTTCGTTATTATGCCAATAAATATAGTTATATTAATTTTATACAGAAAAATTGGAGATTATACCTACTAATTTTGCTATTATACAAACAATTGAGGAGATTATACCATCTATTTTCGTTATTATACCAATAAATATTGTTATTTTAATTTTCTACAACGAAACTGAATAATATACCGACTAATTTTTGCAATTACACCAGAAATTGTGAAAATTATACTATATACTTTCGTTATTAAACCATCTTTCTTCTTTATTATGCCAATAAATATAGTTATATTAAATTTTATACAGAAAAATTGGAGATTATACCAACTAATTTTGTTATTATACCAGAAATATAGGAGATTACACCATCTATTTTCGTTACTATACCAATAAATATTGTTATTTTAATTTTCTACAGCGAAATTTGAATTATATACCGACTAATTTTTGCAATTACGCAAGAAATTGTGAAAATTATATCATATACTTTCGTTATTATACCATCTTTCTTCGTTATTATGCCAATAAATATAGTTATATTAATTTTATACAGAAAAATTGGAGATTATACCAACTAATTTTGCTATTATACCAAAAATTGAGGAGATTATACCATCTACTTTCGTTATTATACCAATAAATATTGTTATTTTAATTACAGCGAAACTGAATTATATACCGACTAATTTTTGCAATTACACCAGAAATTGTGAAAATTATACCATATACTTTCGTTATTATACCATCTTTCTTCGTTATTATGCCAATAAATATAGTTATATTAATTTTATACAGAAAAATTGGAGATTATACCAACTAATTTGTTATTATACCAGAAATTGAGGAGATTACACCATCTATTTTCGTTATTATACCAATAAATATTGTTATTTTAATTTTCTACAGCGAAATTTGAATTATATACCGACTAATTTTTGCAATTGCACCAGAAATTGTGAAAATTAACCATATACTTTCGTTATAATACGAACTTTCTTCGTTATTATGCCAATAAATATAGTTATATTAATTTTATACAGAAAAATTGGAGATTATACCTACTAATTTTGCTATTATACCAAAAATTGAGGAGATTATACCATCTATTTTCGTTATTATACCAATAAATATTGTTATTTTAATTTTCTTCAGCGAAACTGAATTATATACCGACTAATTTTTGCAATTACACCAGAAATTGTGAAAATTATACCATATACTTTCGTTATTATACCATCTTTCTTCGTTATTATGTAATAAATATAGTTATATTAATTTTATACAGAAAAATTGGAGATTATACCAACTAATTTTGTTATTATACCAGAAATTGAGGAGATTACACCATCTATTTTCGTTATTATACCAACAAATATTGTTATTTTAATTTTCTACAGCGAAATTTGAATTATATACCAAATAATTTTTGCAATTACACCAGAAATTGTGAAAATTATACCATATACTTTCGTTATTATACCATCTTTCTTCGTTATTATGCCAATAAATATAGTTATATTAATTTTATACAGAAAAATTGGAGATTATACCTACTAGTTTTGCTATTATACCAAAAATTGAGGAGATTATACCATCTATTTTCGTTATTATACCAATAAATATTGTTATTTTAATTTTCTACAGCGAAATTTGAATTATATACCGACTAATTTTTGCAATTACACCAGAAATTGTGAAAATTATACCATATACTTTCGTTATTATACTAATTTTCTTCGTTATTATGCTAATAAATATAGTTATATTAATTTTATACAGCAACATTGGAGATTATACCAACTAATTTTGCTATTATACCAGGAACTTAGTAAATTATACCATAATAATTAGGTGCTCTAATTGTAAAATAATCTTGTGTATGGGTAGCATAACCAATTGTATTAGTATAATTAGATCTTTTATTGGTATTATAATTGTTAAAATCATTCAGTATTTGTTCGTATAATAACCAAAACTGTTGGTATAATCGTATCATGTGTTGGTATATTTATATGCAAATTTAGTCAAATATATGGTGGTATAATAAACAAGTTTTTTGGTACGATGTTATACAATGTAATTCGGGTAGAATAGCTAAAACAGTTGGTATAATGTGATCTTTTGTTGGTATAATAGCCAGAAATTGAATGGAAAATAATAATATAAAAATGTGTTTATTGGTATAATAATTGAATTTATTGGTATAATTATCAGAATATTTGTTGGTATAATATTCCCTTTTGTTGGTATAATATATGCCGTTCGTGGTATGATGTGCAAAGATTATTTCATATATAAAAATTATAATAACACTATTTGTTGGTATAATAATAATAACAATTGGTATAATAATTTGAAATTTGACTTGGTATAAAAATTGAAACAATTGGTATAATATCTATTTTTATTGGTAGAATTATATGTTCCATTTTGGGTATAATTAGTTATTTTCATGGTATAATACCTTCTACATGTGATGTAATAATTTGAAAGTTTTTTAAATCCTTAAGGAAGGGTTATTTTCGTCTTTTCAAGCATTTTGGGTATTAAATAGGAAACTTTTAACAGAAGGGTACTGAACAGGAAGAAATAATTCGAGGGCTATTTAAGAGGAAGTTTAAACTTAAAGTGGGACTGATAAGGAATTTACCCTTAAATTTACGTCACCTTATATATTTACTAGCTTTGTCTCTCACTTTCCATCTTCTAAAGCAAAAAGGCCAAAATACTTCATCTTCTTCGTAATATCTTCCAACTCAGTGTGCTCTTGGTCTACACGAGCCATTAGCCAATTAGAGCCTCACGTCGCCAGCTTCCCGCAAACTATTCCCGCGCCCATCATCTTAAACCTCTTCCTCGCACTCCACTGTAAACCCTAACGTTATACCTCTTCCTCGATTTGTCAGTGACCTCGATTTCGCATCTGTCGGTTCAGGCAGAGGCTCCGTTCAGTTCGATCTTTGGGACTGTTAATTCTTGTAGAGGTTTTAATTATGATAGTGGTAAACAGTCAAAGCTCAATTGAGGATGCAGACCTTATTCTTTTGGCGCTTCAGCGGTTTCTTATGTGTTACTGTCCTTTTTAGTCTGACTGAAGAGAAGTGGAAATTTGAAAGATGCAACCGAAGGGACAACCGTGCAGATCGAAAGCAAAGCAGAAGTCTGTCCATTATTTCTGTATTCTGTCTTTACTCTGTTTGGGCTGATTTAGCTCGCTCTCCAAATCTAGCTTGGAGATCAATCAATAACTTACCATTTTTTTCAGGAAAAAAACTTAGGCACCTAGCTCGCTGGTAGCTGCTTGTATTGCTCTTCGTTGCTAGGCAAGGTAAATCCCCTTTTTATGGACAGGAGTTGGTGAAGAAATCATATAGCCATGTTCTGAATTATATTTCACGCTCACATACGATCCGCAAATGTATATGGGCTAACTATCATATGCTATATTTTCAGGGCAGGTGCAAGTTTTCAAGTAAGAGAGATCGTCGGGTTCTTGTAAGTGGCGAGTTTTGACATTTCTTACTGCTTGTTGTTTCTAACAAAAATTTCGTACCTGAGAATCATTTTGTTTGGCTTAAAATACATGGTTTCAGTCTTTCATTCCTTTATCTGATACAGTACAAGCTTGTTTGAGAGTTATTAAATAATTTCAATCATTCACTTTTTCATAGTCAAATGTGCCTCTTGTGGAGTGTCCTAAAAAACTGCATTGTTCATAAAACATGTTTTTCATGCAATATATAATTTGATTTACATCTTGTATATCTTCTTTGTGGTTTTTCCTAATATTTCACAACAGAATTTATGATGAGGGAGGTGATAACATCCGAGTGGCTTAGCTTATATTTTACTGATCAAATGTCAGGAACAAGGTGATTGACTTGTAGATGTGTTGATGTCGTTGTTGTTGCCTTTGTTAGAGCTCCTGGAAGTGTACATCGTAACTTCGTTGTCAGGTATATTGTGTCTAAAATATATACCTCTGTTGATGTGACCTTTGGCAATAGAGGTTGACCATTCAACATATACAACTCATATTCACGTGGGAATTAGAAAAGAACAAAGAACACTTCCAATGTCAGGCGCCGAACTGCTTTGCATGCGAGGAAGAAATCAAAGGTTTACACTGCTTTTATATTCTTCAGTTCAGACAAGGAAGTAATGAAGACTTGGCCTATAAATAGGCTCATTCGCCACTGAACCAAAACACACCACCACAACATCAGATCTTCTTCTACTCTGATTATTTTCTGTAGCCTACTCCTTATATTGTTGTAGCTGTTTTATACCACGTCAGTGTACGTGTCTGTAATATCTCCACATAATAAAGAAGTTCTATCCTCCGGCCCGTGGACGTAGGTCATTCTGACCGAACCACGTAAATCTCGTGTCACTGTCCAAATTTATTTTTCGTCTCTTTTATTTATTATCGTCATTTTTCGCGCAAAATAATTATCGGGGATTTCCGCATTTCCTAACAAATTGGTATCAGAGCCAACCCGATTTATTTTTTAGCCACCATGACGATAACAAAAATGTCAATCGGAAAGTTTGACAGAAATGTCAACTTTGCGATGTGGAGTCTCAAGATGGAGGCCATACTCATTCAAGACGGTTGTGAGGTGGCGCTTGAAGGCGTAAAGAAGAAACCAACCGAAATGAAGGACGATCAATTTAATGAATTGGACAAGAAAGCCAGATCGGCGATTATATTAAATCTCTCTTACGAGGTTTTACAAGAAGTTGCCACGGAGACGACGGCCATGGGTATGTGGGATGCGCTAAAAGCTATCTACATGAAGAAGACTAAGGAGAACCGGCTTTATTTAAAGCAGAAGCTATACAGTATGAAAATGACGGAAGGTACTTCTATTCTTTCGCATCTCGATAAATTCGATTCTATCATTATTGATTTGTCGAACGTAGAAGTAAAGGTGACGGATGAAGATCAGGCCATAATATTGTTGTGTTCCCTTCCCTCGTCTTTAAAGCATTTTCGTGACACCATAATCTATGGAAAAGATACGATATCGTATGCTAGTGTCAAATCTGCTTTACAATCGAAAGAACAGATAGACAGGGATATTACGGGAGAAACAAGTGGTAGCCAGGCAGAAGGCCTGTTTGCACGGGGAAGACCAGAACGTAGAGAAGCTGAAACTAGCAGATCTAAAGAAAGGTCGAAATCCAGGTACAGAAATAAAGTCTGTAATTTTTGCAAGAAAAAGGGTCACATTAAAGCTGATTGTTTTAAATTAAAAAATAAGGAGAAAAATAATCAGCAAAATAATAAACCCGCCGAAGCTAGTGTAGCTGCAGATGAGAGCGATGGAACTATATTTGTAGCAACGGCAAATATTGGTAGGTCTGAAAATGAGTGGATCTTAGATTCGGGGTGTTCTTACCATATAAGTCGGAGTCGAGATTATTTTTCCACATATGAAAAATTCGATGGTGGATATGTTTTAATGGGAAATGATGCTCCGTGTAAAGTTGTTGGTAAAGGCACAGTTAGGATCGATCAAGATGTTCGACGGAATCATCCGAACCCTCACAGAAGTCAGACATGTTCCAGATATGAAGAGAAATCTTGTCTCTTTAGGCACACTTGAATCTCAAGGGTGCAGGTTCTCAGGTGAAGGTGGAGTTTTGAAGATTGCCAGAGGTGCCCTTGTCGTGATGAAAGCTTGCAGGTCTGGAAATTTATATATTTTGCAGGGACCTACTGTTACAGGTTCCGCTGCAGTTTCGACATCCCCGGAGGTTGATACCACGCGATTATGGCATATGCGACTTGGACACATGGAAGAAAAAGGCTTGACGATCTTAAGCAAGCGGGGCCTACTTTGCGGTCAAAGTACTGGTAAGATGGACTTTTGCGAACATTGTATTTTTGGGAAGCAGAAACGAGTCAGCTTCAATTCGCCAGCAGTCCACAGGACGAAAGGTACTTTGGACTATATTCATTCTGATGTATGGGGTCCTTCTCGTGTTCCGTCCAAAGGTGGTGCAAGATACATGTTAACTTTCATCGATGATTTTTCGAGGAAAGTGTGGGTCTATTTTCTTAAGCAGAAAAGTGAGGTTTTCCTAACATTTAAACAATGGAAAGTTTTGATTGAAAAGCAGACAGGAAAACAAATCAAGCGGTTGCGGACAGATAATGGCTTAGAATTTTGTGGAAGCGAGTTCAACGAATTCTGCAAGAAAGAAGGAATTGCTCGACATCACACAGTTCGAATGACGCCTCAACAAAATGGTGTTGCCGAGCGCATGAACCGGACGCTTCTAGAGAGAGCTCGATGTATGATCTCCAACGCTGGGTTGACAAATGATTTTTGGGCTGAAGCTATCGCCGCAGCATGTTATATTGTCAACCGCTCACCGTGTTCACCGATCAATTTCAAGACTCCTGAGGAAGTATGGTCAGGTACTCCTGCTGATTACTCCAACTTAATAATATTTGGGTGCCCAGCTTATATGCACGTAAACGAGGGAAAGTTAGAGCCTAGAGCTAAGAAGTGTATTTTCCTCGGTTACGCTTCAGGGGTGAAAGGATATAGACTATATAATCCTGATCCCAAGTCACCCAAATTCATAATTAGCAGAGATGTTACATTTGACGAGTCTTCTATGTTACATCCTTCAAAAGAGTCTAATAATTCTTCTGATCAAGAAAAGAAGGATAGTGTACACAGCGAGGTGGAGCTCGAGATCAACAAAGATCCTTCAGATGACCCTGCTACGAGTTCAACAGATCAAGAGGATGAGCCAGAAACTGATTCAGATCCTGTTGAAGATGAAAGCACCAGGCAGGAATATTCTATAGCCAGAGATAGGGAGAGACGGGAGATTCGACTACCACAGCGGTACGTAAATTTAGTTTCGTACGCTTTATCAGTGGCGCAAGAAACAGGTGGAGGCGGCGAACCTTCTACCTATTCGGAGGCAATAAGCGATGTTAATTCTGATAAGTGGCTGGTAGCGATGAATGAAGAAATGGAGTCTCTGCACAAGAATGGTACTTGGATTCTTGTGCCGCCGCCGAAGAAAAAGAAAATAGTCGGATGTAAGTGGATCTTCAAAAAGAAAGAAGGTATATCTGGTTCAGACGATGCAAGGTATAAGGCACGATTAGTCGCGAAAGGCTATAGTCAGGTACAAGGTGTTGATTTTAATGATGTATTCTCACCTGTCGTTAGACATAGCTCTATTCGTGTATTACTTGCATTCGTTGCCATGTATGATTTGGAGTTAGAACAGCTTGACGTCAAGACAGCGTTCTTACATGGCGATTTAGATGAACAGATTTATATGAAGCAACCTGAAGGCTTCATAGTTGAAGGGAAGGAAGATCAAGTTTGTCTACTGAAGAAATCCTTATACGGATTAAAGCAGTCTCCAAGACAGTGGTATAAACGTTTTGATTCTTTCATGTTGGGTCATGGTTTCTCCAGGAGCAAGTATGATAGTTGTGTTTACTTCCGGAAGTTAAATGACAGTTCGTTCATTTATCTGTTGTTATATGTTGATGATATGCTCATTGCGGCTAAGAATCTTGCAGAAATTCACCAGTTGAAGGCCTTATTGAATGGTGAATTTGAGATGAAAGATTTGGGAGCAGCTAAGAAGATTCTTGGTATGGAGATTAGACGTGATACAGGAGTTGGTAAGTTACACCTAACCCAGGAAAGTTACCTCAAGAAGGTTTTGGAGAGATTTGGCATGAGCGATGCCAAACCAGTCAGCACTCCTCTTGCTAGCCATTTTAGGCTAAGCGCTGCTCAGTCACCATCATCAGAAGAGGAAGAAGCGTACATGGCACGGGTTCCTTACTCGAGTGCAGTCGGCAGTATTATGTATGCAATGGTATGTACACGTCCTGATATTTCACAGGCTGTTAGTGTTGTTAGCAGGTATATGGCTAATCCAGGAAAAGAACACTGGCAAGCAGTGAAGTGGATTCTCAGATACTTGAAGGGTACTCTAAGCTTTTGTTTGGAGTTTGGCAGAAACAGTAATACTCTCGTTGGCTTCGTTGATTCAGACTACGCAGGTGATCTCGATAAACGACGATCTCTTACTGGTTATGTATTTTGTATTGGAGGTTGTGCAGTTAGCTGGAAAGCAACTCTACAGCATGTAGTGCCATTATCTACTACTGAAGCAGAATACATGGCGATTACTGACGCGATTAAGGAAGCATTATGGTTGACAGGGTTATTCGGCGAATTAACTCAGAGTCAGGGAGTCATTACTATTTTCTGTGATAGTCAAAGTGCAATTCATTTGACTAAGGATCAGATGTATCATGAGAGGACTAAACATATTGACGTTAAGTATCATTTTATTCGTGATGTCATTGCAGATAAGAAGGTGTTTATCAAGAAGATTAACACAAAGGATAATCCTGCAGATTTGTTTACGAAGGCTCTTCCAGTTTTCAAGTTCAAGCATTGCTTGGACTTGATTGGTCTTTCAGAATGGTGAAGTAGCCCGTCAGGGGCTAAGGTCGGGGGGGAGATAAAGGTGTTACTAATTAAGGTGGAGTTATTTACGGAACCAAAGGTCAAGGTGGAGATTTGTTGATGTGACCTTTGGCAATAGAGGTTGACCATTCAACATATACAACTCATATTCACGTGGGAATTAGAAAAGAACAAAGAACACTTCCAATGTCAGGCGCCGAACTGCTTTGCATGCGAGGAAGAAATCAAAGGTTTACACTGCTTTTATATTCTTCAGTTCAGACAAGGAAGTAATGAAGACTTGGCCTATAAATAGGCTCATTCGCCACTGAACCAAAACACACCACCACAACATCAGATCTTCTTCTACTCTGATTATTTTCTGTAGCCTACTCCTTATATTGTTGTAGCTGTTTTATACCACGTCAGTGTACGTGTCTGTAATATCTCCACATAATAAAGAAGTTCTATCCTCCGGCCCGTGGACGTAGGTCATTCTGACCGAACCACGTAAATCTCGTGTCACTGTCCAAATTTATTTTTCGTCTCTTTTATTTATTATCGTCATTTTTCGCGCAAAATAATTATCGGGGATTTCCGCATTTCCTAACAACCTCTTTGTTGCTGATATTCTCTATACGTACTATCTGCTTTTTTTGATAAATATTTATTTCTTGTTTTTGTTGGTGTATGGTAGCAAAATGATCCTTCTTTTATTTGAACTTGGAGTTAAGGTATGTTTTTTGTTTCTCTATCATATATAACTTGAGGGCACCTACCTTTGTTTTCCACGATTAGACAACTAATTTTGAATATGTGTTACTCCCTATAGTGTGAATTCGTTTAGAGGAACACCTTCATTTATGTGGCTGGGATTTTGTGCCTTGACTTTTGTTATTCTTCCTGTGTATCGTTTCGATTACATACCTACTAAATAGAATGGTGCGAGGTTGTAATAGAATATGCTTCACTTGAAGAAAAAAGTCAAACAAAAAACATTCATCGCATAGAGGTGAGCAGAACACGCATGAACATAAACGTCTCGGTTACCTGGAACAAGGGTTTTTGCTCACTCATTGGATTATATTTAACGCATTTGAATATGACATACTAAATCTTTCAATCATGTTCTACAATTGTCGACCCATCACAAAGTATGAAGGTTTGACCATCTCCAACCGAGAAACGCATTCTCAAACTCAAACGCATAGTCAAACTCAAAATGCAATAATTCTTTTCCAACCATCAACTCATTCTCAAACTCAAAAACTATTTTGTAATTTTCACTTCCACACCAAATGCTACAAATTGCAATATTACCAACATATTTAACTTAGAAAATTAGACTACAATATTATTTTAGATTTAATCGAAAAAAATAATAAGATTAATAATAAAATTTATACATATAAAAAACATCGATAAAAACATGACAACTACAATATATTTACTCAACATCGAAAAGAAAAAGATCAAAAAGAAAAATAGCTAATCGACTATAGTAGATCTAGTTATTGAAGGAAATAAAGTCACATCAAAAGCTGTCATCATGACAAAAACCATATCCTATCATATTTTTTTAATGATATTTCTCGATTGCTTTTTCTTGATATGTCAACTTTCTCACAGTCCATCATCTGTTTTTTCTGACAAAATGGAAAAATTCGGGAGCTCATTGTAAATTGAAAAGTTACACCGCATACAAACCGCTACAAACGCAACTATGCGTTTTAATTAGGAGAGAGAAGATTTATTTGCATTTTTTGTTTGATTTTGGGGTTCCATTGGAGTAATTTTACCCATTTTATGAGATTTGCAGCTCCATTGGAGATGCTCTTAGTGCATTACCTTCTATCAAGGCAATCGTAACTGGATAAATTATTCCGCGACAACGTTTTTGTGTATTATTTCAAATCTATCATCGTTTAAGAGAATAATTAGTTGCATAGGAGTCATGGCAAATCCACCAATACACATGGCGCTGAAGTTACTCCCAAATAATCTTTTAGCTTTTTTAAGGTGCTTCCAAACACATGGGGCATAAACAACTCATTGTTTTGTTTCTCTATGAATGTTGACGAAATGTGAACCATGTCAGATACATTCTCCCCCAAGTATCACCTTATGTGAGCCATCTTCATGTCGAAATCTCCGGGCATCAAACAATTGAAAAAAAAAATCAACACTTCGGGCCAAAGCTGCTCAACAGAGGTACATTCTATTGCAACGTTAAAAGACGAATTTTGTTTGTAGACATGGATTAATTGACGTTTTCAATATTTTTTGCAGATATCAGAGGATGATCGTATTACTTCATATGTACTTTCATGTGAGCATCTTCATATGTACGTTTTGGTAATATTTAATTTTATATAACTTTTTAATATACGAGTACGTATCTCCATGCGGTAAAAAAAACTTATTATCATATCTTTGTATTAGTTTATTACTGTATAGCTACTATAAGCAAAATGTATACGTTATGTATGTTTTCCTTGATATCAGAACACATTATTTAATTCACTCGGTGTCTGGGCTATGATTTTACGAATCGGCTTCACTTTCCTAGTATTATATAATAGTATATAAGAAATACCATGCATTTTTGTTTTCAACGTGAGAGTTTTTATTCTAACAGCACATGTTATTGGACTGGGCCAATTAACATGTTCTTGTCTGGACTGGACTGGGCTTAAAGAAATGTCGATGAAATTTGCCTATTTTATTATATCATAGACCTTCAATCAGTATATTAGAGATGTGGCACGGCACTCGGAAAAAATTATAAATAATATCAAGAAAATAGAAGAAAGAAGAGAGAAGAAAAAAATACCGTTGAGGAAAAATATCAAAATTACAGGAAGTGAAAACCCTACGATATATCTTGCTCCCTCGCTGAAATCTTCTTTCACTATAAAAAACTTCACCTGACGTAGATTCGTAGATATGGCGGCGGAGACTTCAGCGGCGTCGTCGACCTCCAGATCTGGAGGCGGACGAGGCGAAGCGACGGCGGAATCCTACATCGGAAGCTTGATTAGCTTGACCTCCAGGAGTGAGATCAGATATGAAGGCGTATTATACAACATCAACACCGAAGAGTCGAGTATTGGATTGATAAACGGTGATAATTAACAGCTTTTTAAAATTAAAAGCATATATCTTTCTTAATTTTTCCGGAGTTTTTTTTTTAATTTAAGTTTGTAGGTTCTTTTTGTTTGACTATGTGCTGTTTCATTGGTGTGAAACTTATTGATTGGTAAATTTTCGTTGAATTATTTGGGTTGGAGATGTTGTGGAACTTGTTTGTGAGTCATTGGATTTGCCGATTGAAAATTTTGTCCTCTGCTGAGTTTCTGAGATAAGGTATTTCCATGGCATTTGTCGTAGCATTAGTATGTTATAATTTAAAGTGAAGTTAGTGTTGAGTTCATGTTTGTCCAAGTTGCTTCAAATGGTCTGATCTATTTACTTTTACGGACAATGAGATTCATTATTTTAGCTCCGGATGGAGTTTATGTCCCTCGCGTGTCTCTTTGTATGACTGAGATACTTTTCCTTCTGATATAATGTCTCACTGTAAAATCAAAAGCTAATGTTTTGTTCTTATAATTTCTTGGCAGTGAGATCGTACGGAACTGAAGGGAGAAAAAAAGATGGCCCACAGGTCCCTCCCAGCGAAAAAATCTACGAATATATTCTATTTAGAGGAAGTGATATTAAGGTATGGATGTTCGTGTATGCTGTTATTTGCGAATCTGTTGACTGTTAGTAGGTGACTACTGACTATGTGTAAACTTGAATGAATTTCTCACTAACACGTGTTTAATGTGGATGTACCAGTCTTTTTCCTTTCTCATCTTCCATTTTCGGGATGTAGCAATAACGGCTCTTTGATCCCTGCGTGTCTGTAGCGCACTCATTGATTGAATTTCTCTATGCATTCTTTTCTCTTTTTTCAATTGTTCTTGATTGACCATGGCAAGGTTTATTAACACTTCCCGTCCTGACATCGGTAGTTGTATCATAGATCTTGTGTGAACGTTGAAATGTGCTCTTCTTGTTCTGCAGGATTTGCAGGTTAAAGCATCTCCACCAGTTCAGAACACCCCTCCTGTAAACAATGATCCTGCAATTATTCAGGCAAGTTTCTGCAGCTTCAGTGGTAATAATACTATGACGCTGTACTTATTAACTCCTCGGTGCAGTCTCATTATCCCGTGCCAGCTCCTACACCACCTGCAAACTTGCCTGTTCCAGATATTGGTTCCCAAACCTCACAAATAGGGCCAACCGGACAGGCTCTACAGAGCAGCCTGCCTTTATATCAACCTGGAGCAAACCTGAATTCTTGGAGCCCATCTCCAGCAAATACAATGTATTGGCAAGGATTCTACGGCGCACCAAATGGGCTCCCACAGGTGCCTCAGCAATCCTTGCTTAGACCACCTATGGGCTTGCCTTGTTCAATGCAGCAAATGCAGTTTGCTGCATTGAACCCTCCTATGCCCACCACTCCTTCGAGCCTGACCGGTTCTAATTTGCCTGATTATCGTTCTTCCCATGTCCCCAACAGCTCTAGTTTGCCTAGTCTAGCCTCTTCTCTACCTGCCTCAAATTTGCCCTTGAGTGTCCCACCTCCACTACCCATTTCACTAACACCTGAAACGGCAAACAGTTTGCTCCCTAACAAGCCTCCTCCATCAGCTGCCTCTTCATCTTCTCCTAAACCTAATTTGCCATTAATACCTCCATTTTCTTCTTATTCTACTGTTCCTGATAATGTAGCATCGATGTCAGTTTCTAGCAAACCAGGTGTAGCATCTGGTTCTGCAGTCTTACCACAGCAGGGCATATCTCAACCACCTGTTAAACCTCTTTCTTTGGCGTCTACTATTGTTAATACAGAAACACCAACACCGACACTTGTAACCCCGGGACAGTTCCTTCAGCTTGGGTCTTCTACTGCTGTATCACAGCCTTCACAGACAACACAAAAAGATGTTGAAGTGGTTCAGGATTCACCAAAACAGGCACCTGAACAGTCGGCCTCAGTTGCAAAGGAAGCTCAACCACCAATACTACCCTTACCACAGAATGCTAGACCCTATGATGAGGTTTTTTTTCCTTTCATTATATGCTAGACCTATGGTAAAATTTTCTATTGTTAGCATTATCGCTAGAGCTAATGTTGTTCTTTAGCCTAATGGAGGGGCGTATAGCATGCGTAACCAGTACAGAGGACGCGGTGGTAGGGGACCTGGGGTAAGAGTCGACTCTACAAGAATTATTATTATTATTATCTCTGAGTTATTAATAGCACTAATCATACAAATTGAATGCATTGTCCTTGGAGGTTCTTCATCTATATCCAGTTGTTGCAACTCAATTTTTGCTGCTGTTTATATAGCTTATATATGATGTGAGCTAGATGATTGTTTGGCAATTCACACCACAAACTGCCCATGGAAATTCCGTAATACTGATATGATTATGGGCCATTGATATATTATCTTGCGATTGCAGTACACTCGCCCCGTGACAAAATTTACTGAGGATTTTGATTTCGAAGCCATGAACGAGAAATTCAACAAAGATAACCTTCTATCTGAAGATGATGTTGAGAAGACAGACATCAAGGTCAAACTCTGAGTTATTCCCCCTTATCGTAACAAGCAATTCCTCGATATCCTTTCTTCACTTGTCTAACATCTCCCTTTTTCGCGTGGCAGGGTTTGTACAATAAAGACGATTTCTTCGATTCCCTTTCTTGCAATGCACTTGACAACAATCCTAACAATCACGGAAGAACAAGGTATTCAGAGCAAAGGAAGTTAGACACAGAGGTATGTGTCCGTTTATATGCTTTAATCACCGTACTTCGGTCTACATGATTGAAACCGACTAATAATATTTTCATGATTTGTGCAGACATTTGGTGACTTTGGAAGATACCGTGGTGGTCGAGGAGGTCGTGGTGGTAGGTATCGTGGTGGCTCTTCGTACTATGGAAGAAGTTACGGCAGTTATAATCATGGTAATAGGGGACGTGGTCGTGGTGGTGTTCATCAAGGTAACGCTTCTTGAAAGCATCTGAAAGCCTGAGATAAATCTTCGAGGAAATTGCATATGAACTTTCGTTATAATGGCTGGGCCTTTTAAGCTGGTCTTGTCTGTGTAATAAAACTAGGATGCTTTAAGCATGGATGTGTTTTGAACTGTTTTGCTGCTTCTCCTTTTCTTTTGCTATAGAAGTAGAATCATTCTTCAATTCAGTCATAACTCATATGCCTGAATTTGAAGGAGATGAAAGATTCTCATGTACTTTTGCTGCTTTTCTACTGATATTTTTCTGTTTTACATCACACATTAAACTCAGAACCTTTATTTATTTCCTGCAAGCTATTTACCGTCAAATAAGCTGTATTTTTTTATCATGCTCTGGCTCTTTTAAGCTGATGTATGGTCTTATTATAGATATCTGAAATTAATTATGATGGTATCATCATTATTATTGTTATTATTATCACGATTATTTGAATTTTTGCGATCAACCTTGGATCGGTAAATCTAACACGGAACTTGTAGGAGTACGGTTTGATTCCGTGTACACTTTCCTCGCCTAATTTACTTGTTCTTAGCGTCTGAAAAACAAGATCAGTATATCTTAATTTTATGACGCTGAATTCCCAATTAAAATAAAAAAGTATCTTGTTGGGAGTTGAAATTGTATGCTTGCTTAACTACAATGCATTAAATGCATATCTGCTACATTTAAGTTAACTATAGGTAAGTCCTGCTTTCAAGCGTGCGGTATTAGCTCAGCTTCTCTGTTGTTTTATGGTTGACTTGATTGTTAAACACATACATCATCAACAAGATAAGATAAAGACAATAATAGCTCTGATTTTCTTTTCTATATTTGTTCTAAAAAACTCAACAGGTAAAGATTAAGGAAGTTGTGGTACTGACAGATATATTTGTCTGATCATAGACATCAATGATCAACAATCCAAGCTCAATATGATCCCATTTGTTGAAACCGTATTATGAAACAAATACCGGACAATAACTTCCCATCTTGAGTTGTCTTTTTTTATTCTTGGTTTAGCTTCGTAGTGCATGGGTTCGAAGAGCAAAAAACAGAAGTAAATATAAGGGTGTAGTATTAACTTGCAACAAGATATTTTATTCGTTCATTAGTTATACACTGATTCATCATCATTCTTCTGAAAGATAAAGCTCTTAAGAGGGCTCAAAGAACTCATCCTCGGCGACTTGGGCATCTCTGATATTCTATTCCCAGAATAATCGTAATATATGACACCTGGAAAATCCAACGGCTGACATCTCTCCCCCATCAAGATTGCTTTTTGCCACAGCCCACTACTTTCTTGATGTGTCTCTATCTCACTATCACTGTTCGATGACTTGTTGGCACGATTACTGTTCATATCATTCGTTATGATCTTCTTCGGAGAAGGGAACAAAAGTAAGCGTTTCTTGGGCGTGTCTGAAGAATGATTACGGCGCCTTGAATGCTTTGCACACAGAGATACGATGAGTGATATTGCTACGAATATGGCTATTGAAGGAGAGATGTAAGATGATAGGATTTGATCTCTTACATCATGGAGTGATAAAGAAGATGGTAGTTCCCTTACCATTGTTTTTGGAAAGAGAGGTTGTAAGAAGGGGAGAAGAAGTATTTGTACTTTTGTTCGAGTTTGGAAACATTTGCGTGTTTGTTAGTGTAGAGAGGTTTTTATGCGTGGGACAGTAGTTCCTCCTTTCTTTGGTGGCGGTTGGGTGGTGAGATGAGATGGTCAAGTTCAACTTTCATTATTTCTGTTTATATATATATATATATATATATATATATATATATATATATATATAATATTATATGGGTTTTTTGGGTCGGAGTTGATGAGTGGAAAAATATTAATGAGTGATGACGTCTTGAGAGGGCGATTATGGGTTTGATTCCACTTGAATTCCCTGAACTTTGAACCATATGACTATAAACTATTACTTTAGTCTGTCAATTTAGTCTTTTTTTTTAAAAAAAATAAGAAATTAATAAAATTGAAAAACCACCAACCATTTTTAGTTGTAACTTATGTAATTCTATATCATTGTTACTCTTTAAAAATGAGTTACAATTTTACATTTAGTTTCATAATAAATCAAAATTTCCTCGTATATACTTAATAGATGATTACATTAAATTATAATTCTATTAAATATTTCCAATAAAATTAGTATGATACATTTATATATGCACACGCGTTTGAGTGTGCAAAAATACTAGTCTCCGGAAGGAGGTTATGTCTTTGATTCCACTTTTCTTTATCGGCCCGTTTGATGTCCCATATTATACTAGAAAATATAAATTATCAACCTTATATTGTGTTTGGGTTCTTTATAAGCAGCCCGTTATTTGGTAAAAGCCTTCTACTAGATATATAGCCCGATATAAATTGACTAAGTCGAATGGTTCTGATAAATAATAGTGGGCTTTGTTATATTAATTTATCATGGGCTTTACACTACCCCTTATAACCAAACGTGCCGAGGGGATTAATTATTTAATACGCTTGACTTTTGTTCAATGTGGATCGACCCAATATGTATGGGCCTAGAGAGAAGAAAGACTAGCCATTTAATTGGACCAATAAAATTCTGAATAGTTGTGAGAAATCACAAATAGGATTCACTTTTTGAAATAATAATGATAATTAAGGTGAATCTATAGAAAAATACCTAATTGGAAAAAAATTTTACACATAACTACCCATGTCAGAAAATTTTATAGATAGGGTATAACATGTTCCTGTGTGTATATTGCGTACTATAACACGTTTATATATGGTACCTAAATATAGGATACGTCGTACCTACGGGCATGCCTGTGTGTTACATAGGGCGTACCTAAATATAACATACGTCGTACTATTTTCTGTTATATAGGGTACCAAAATGTATTGAGATAGGGTACCCAAATGTGTTGTTTGGTGTACTTTCGGGGATCGGGTACCTATCTGCAAAAACTTTATTCTGTTAGGTACCTGCATATAAAAAAAATCCTGAGCGGGTACTAAATTACAAGTTTTTTTCCAAATAGGTACTTATGTGTAAAAACTCCGATAATTAATACTATTATAATTCTTTATTATGATAATACAACAATATAAAATTACGGCAAACCGCGTCCAAAGTAAGACAACGAAGGATGAAAAGACTTAGCTGTAAAAACGTGGTCGCAAAGCGAGGGCTGAAAATTTTAAATAAGCTATTTATATTACACAGCATGTCGCTTAAGTTTAAATTTTGCAATTTTTTTATATAATGTCACTATCAAGGCATCAAATGTGACAAAGATCCGGTATTTTTGGGTGGGAGAAGGTATAAACAATTATTTTCTGGGATTGGTCATCATGATACATATGCTTATACTGATATTTGATTTGTTAATTAAAGTAAACACACCATTATTAGCAACTAAGTAATATGACGAAATTGAATTTGATTAGAAATGGTTATCGGGGTTAAAGTGGTTTGACATTGTAGATGCAATATGAAAGGGGACAAGAAAATCCAGAAAAGTGTGTATAATCAAATTTGACCATGCAACATGCAAGTACGTCAAGTTTTAAATTGTATATATATATATATATATATATTCAATGAAAATGTCAAAATCCGTATGGATTAGCAGAAATCATGGTATTTGCCTCATTCGTAGCAAGCTCATCACGTGACCTAATGTAAGACCGCAGATAAAATTGCTTTTTGACCAAGAAAAATATAATATTATTATAACAACAATAGAAATAAAAATTGAACTTTATGTGCCTTAGTCAATTGCCGTGCCGTCACTGCATTCTTAAGTTTGTTCTATCATGTCTGAAATAATTTTTGTATAATTAAGCTTGATATCCTATCTACGGTGGATTCATGAAATAAATGGATAATTGATCAAGCAAAAAGCCACATAAATAAATTAGTAAAAGAACCAGACGCAGTATACATATTTCTCTAGCAAAAGAAAGAAGAAAAGCATGAAAAAGAAGGGAGATAAAATCAAATACTAATTAAAGAAAACTAATCTGAAAGAACAATGAAATAAACATGCATATAAAACCTTAGACACAAAACCTTCTAAGAAGCATTTATCTCTATAGTACGCAGCTAATGATGCAAAGGATTTGGACCACTTGGGACTAAACGCTTCTCATCGCCAAAACGAGGATCAATATTCCCACTTCCACGTAATGTAGCCTTTGATGATCTGGTATGTCTTCTACGAAGGCGCTCGATAAATGGCGTAAAATCAAAGTTATTACTGTTGCCCAATATTTTTCTATGAATCTTCGACGTTCGAAGTTGATCTTCCAAGGGGAAACAAAGTATGACATTATCTTCGGTATTGTGGAGATTCTTGAAGCTATAATATTCATGGAGTATGATAATAAAGATGAGAGAGAACCAAAGAAATGAGTAGAACGCACGAGGGGCACTAATTCTCATGATAAATGTAAAAAATCTTTCTGAATAAGAAGAAGAAGAATGAGATGGAAGGGAAGCATATGGATCAATGCAATAAGGTAGGGAAATTGCATGACTTCAAAATTATTTTCAAGGGTTTTGTCTGACAGCTCGAGTCTAATAAGACACTTGAGCTTGCTTACCATATGAGACTTGTTTATATAATAGTTATATATTATGTAAGATGAGGGAATGAATGTAAGGGATTTGTTGGGTGGGTATTGCAGGTTCCAATGAATGTTGCTTAGAAATCAAGAAACAATTAATTAAAAAATAGGGTTATTATGAGGACTGTAAAAAGCGGTGGAATTAAATAATTACATACTAATGCTAAGTAAATGTATGAATTAAGTGCTTCTACAACTAGAGAACTCTCGAACTTATGATATTTGTGATAGTGAGGTGGGGAGAGTGCAATCAATGTATTCTTCGGACAAAGCAAAGTGAAACTACTATTTGGGAAAAGTAAATATATCATTAACATCAATGCATGAAAAGGATGAAGATTGTGGGAGAAGAAGAGCAATGCTATTTGACGAAAATTATGGGTGATTTTTCTTTTTTGGTTCTATGATGTATAATCTAAACATAATAGGGAGATAAAAGTTAGGGTAAATGCATATAACCCCCTCGTGGTTTCGCAGAAATGCACATAAAAATCCCCGTGGTTTTTTTATTGCACGGCACTCCCTCGTGGTTTAACTAATGTTGCACCGTACCCCCGGCAGCGGTTTTTGCCCGAAATTGGATTTCACGCACTCTTACTGCAGGTGGGTTAAGCTTGGATCATATTATTCATTGTTAAATGAGCAGAACGTGAATAGTTGGGGTTTCTGGTTATTTAACAGTAAATAATATGATCATTTGAGCGCGTATAATCCAATTTCGGGCAAAAACTGATGTCCCCGGGGGTTATCAATTGAAAAGAAGATGAATAGTTGGGGTTATTCTGATCATTTAACAGTAAATAATATGGTCCAAGCCTAATCCACCTACAGTAAGAGCGTGTGTAATCCAATTTCGGGCAAAAACTGCTGCTCGGGGGTACGTTGTAACATTAGTTAAACCACGAGGGAGTACCATGCAATAAAAAATCCACGGGAGTTCATATGCATTTTGGCGCAACCACGAGGGAGTTATATACATTTTACCCTAAAAGTTAAAAATGAGCACAAACAAAACCCCTAATGCTTTTGGAATTTTTAGTATAACTCAAATATCAGCCCAACATTGGAAAAAAAATATCCGCCCAACAAGTTTTGGGCCCATTTCAACACGTTAAAAACTAACCTAAGGCTCAATTAAGAACGGACCAAACGACGACGTTTTGGCTCGTGCGAACTTCTAGTATGTAAATAGAAACCTCATCTCAAAGTTCCTCTTCGAGCGAAATTGCAATTTTGGCTGGAAATACATAGAGCGATTGATTTCAATAGATTCTGTTACTCCAGGTTCATCGATTTTGATCGGGGAACATCAAAAGATAAACGATGGTAACGATTGTTTTTTTGCTGTATTCTTTTCGTGATAATTTTGGTCCTGATCTCTTGTAGTAGCTGTTAGGGTTGAGAATGATACCTGTTGATTGATTCGTTCAATCACCCTCATGAAAAGTATACATGTTTTTAGTACTTAGTGATTCCTGGCTTTCTCTATCACCTGATTACGAGGGTCGGAATTTGATTAGGTATTCGGGTTGATTTTTGCCTTTGTTGATTGATTTGTGAACTCAATCACCCTCATGAAAAGTTTAGATGTTCTTGATAGCGCTTAGCGATCCATTCGATGGATTTTTCTATCAGCTAATTACAAGGGTCGGACTTTGATTTAATTGGTAAACTTGTTTTTTATGCAATCTATGATCTAATTGGGGGCGTGATGGGATATCATATGGGGAAAAGAACAATATGCCGAATAGGTTTTGGAAATTTATGATCTGATGTGTGATTTTGTTTGTTTGGTTTATCTTTTTGCACTTGATTTGTTTCAAAATCCGCTTCTGGTCATTTACGATTAATCTATTGTTATTGATTATCTTTTGCTTTGGCAGTCTTCTCTAGCTGCTGCAAGGGCTGATAACTTTTACTACCCACCAGAATGGGAACCAAAGAAGGTATGTACTCTTACCACGTAGCAGAATAACTAACCAACATTTTAAGCATGTCTTATTCTCTCTTTCCTTCCTCTTCAGGGTGGGTTGAACAAATTCCATGGACAACATGCCCTCAGGGAGAGAGCGCGGAAAATAGATCAAGGAATCTTGATTATAAGGTAATTCTATTGTTAGATATTTTTACATTTGTATATACAAAAATATAGATTGGGCATGAAAGTTGAGCAGCTCAGCTATCAAAGCATTTTGCACTATATGCCACGTGCCTGATGATTGTCTGACAACAGCGATGATGCCTGAATGATCAAGAGAAACATAGACTTATCACTTATGCTTTTCTGGTATCTATGTCGTGTAATCAGGTTTGAGATGCCCTTTAATATATGGTGCGGTGGATGTGAGTCCATGATTGCAAAGGGCGTGAGGTTCAACGCGGAGAAAAAACAAGTTGGAAATTATTACTCTACAAAGGTATTCTATCTCTGTTGTTTTGTTGCTTGATCAACAATATCCTCTAAATTGTTGCCAAACGCTGATGTCTAATTCTCGTCCCTTTTCCAGATATGGAGCTTCACGATGAAGTCTGCATGTTGCAGACACGAAATCGTCATCCAAACAGATCCACAAAATTGCGAGTATGTGATCATCAGTGGGGCACGTAGAAAGATTGAGGAATACGACGCTGAAGATGCAGAGACTATGCTGCTACCATTAGATGAAGGTAGGTATTCTTCGCTCGGTATCCCATGATTCCTCAAGCATTGCCCGTCTTTGTTGAATTCTGAATCAAGACCTTGTTCTAATATTTGCAGATAAAAGCAAGCTGGAGGACCCTTTCAAAAGACTCGAACACAAGGAGGGAGATATCAAGAAGAAGAAAGAAGCCGAGCCTCACCTGATTCGTCTACAGCGTGTTTCTGACTCTAGGCATTCGGACGACTACTCATTAAACAGATCACTAAGAGCGAAACTCAGGGAACAGAAGAAAAGAGTTGCCGAAGAAGAGGCTAGCTCGAGAAAAGCAGGGCTCGGCATAAGGCTTTTGCCCTCCTCACAAGAAGATGCTTCAGCTGCTTCACGCATAAAATTTGCTTCGAAGTTCGATAAGAACACGAGAAATAAGAGGGCTATGATCCGCTCGACCTCGATATTTTCTGGATCTTCTACCTATTCGGGTTCAGATAAATCTAGGCTGGACCTCGAAAGCAAAAGGAGAAAGATGAATGCTTCTGCTGCGTCGAGACTGTTAGCAGGTGGTGTTAAACCTTCGTCTTGGTCCGAGGGCAATGGCAAACGCAGGAGGGTTTGAAGAAGATGATCCCAAGTAATTGATCATGTAAGAAATTATCATACTAAGATTTTCACAATGTTAGAAATGTAATGGTTTTTTCTCCGTACACATTGTGGCCTTGAATTTCAGTGCATCGTGTCCATGTTGACTTGGGTATTGTATTCGTGCAAGTTTTTCTTAATTTTGGGTTCCATTACATGATTGTTACTGGACATTATAAAGCGACGATAACTCAAAACAGTTCCTTAACTAATTATTACAGTGCTTCCTTGAGATTAAATGTTCTTGAAATGGCTCTTCCATGGTCATATTCGTTGAGCTCGACGAGCATCTTCTTCAACCTTCTCACAAGTTTGCCACTTTCACTATCCAAAAACGAATTCGAATTCTGCATCTTCTCGAGTTTCTTACCGAGGAGCAGCAGATAATCCACCAAGGGCTGTAACTTCCCACTAAACCCAAAAAAAAAAAAAAAGAGCGAATGGTTATCACTCGATTAACATTTGTATGTGATTAAAAAGACAGAAAAGACAGGATAATGTGTTCTACCTATGGTCCCCCGTAACACCTGGGCCTGACCAAACACCGTTTAAGGATGCAATAACTCGCTCCGTTCGTAAAATAGCATCGTGTATGTTAGACTGTATGCTGAGAAGATGAGGCATGATCTTCCCATACAAGAGTTGGTCGAGGGCTATTCTCTCCAAGACGGGCGTGGCGAGAATCTTATCCCACAAACATACGTTTCTCAACAGACGAACAGAGGTGCCAAACTTGTACGCAGCTATCCTCGAAGCGCTTGGAACAGCTTTCATCTCAAGTGGGCTCCACGTGGGGATCTGCGTTCACAATTCGTGTCATGAAACGTCAGAATAATGAAACGTGACACTACGATTTTGCGATAGGCAATAACTGATGAAAGATTTTCACCGTCAGATCAGATACTGCCTTTGCGAGACGGTCACGAAGTATGGTAATCAATTCTGCCAGTGCTGAACTAGAGAGATCCACATAGCGTATGATCAAATTCATGGCAGAGACGGCGAAGTTGGTTTCTCGAGTGCTGAGAACGTTCCAACATGACTCTAACTGATACCGTAGTATAGGAATGGCCAGTTTTTCGACTAGTTGTGGTATGAGACTGGAATCCTCATCGTCAGCATCTTCTCCATTGACTGTATTTTCATCTTCTGAAAGGCCATAGTTGAAAAGCAACGAATGCCTGGAAGAATGTAGGAGCAAGGTTATGGCATGATTAAGAACGTAAGTGTTGCACGGAGATCGAAAATAGAACGCTTATGTGTGCATACATACCATTTCATATCCATGAAATCGGCATCTTCGTGAAGTGGGTCCCACTTCAACAGCTCCAACCTCACATACGGCGAGAAGATCGAAGATATGCTCAGTGACATGTAAGCGTCTCTGTAGCTTGAAGCATATTCTTTCTTCCACTTCTCAAACCTCTCTATCACAACTGAGAAGTGAGAATATTCATCGTCAGCATCACTGAAAATCTTGTCTGCAACGTTAAGCAACTCATTACGGGTCGATTCATAAGCTGTGCTCTCACTGTCGCTCTCATCGGTACTCATCTCTCCTTCCATTTGCCTAAACGATGAATCATTCTCAATAGCTAACCTTCTCTTGGCATCAGCTTTGGCTCTTTTTCTTTCCCGAGCTTCAGCTCTTCTCACAATATCCATGCGTCTCTGAAGATTTAGATCCCTACCAAACTCATCCAACTCCATGGGTGAATTTGTCAGTGTTTTAGCATCAGATAATGCTGCTTGAGCAGCGCCCATGGCTAGTTTAATAGCATTGTCGCCTCCTTTGCGAAGTTCTGCTCTAGCTGCAGCTGTTGCCTTTTCGATTTCAAGGAGTTCATCTTCGTTATCTGCTTGTCTTCTCTCAGCAACGGCCCTTGCACGCTCTTTGTGAAGATTCTGCATCTGATCTTCGAGTTCCTCGATAAAAGGGGCTTTATGCTACAAAGGATGAAATAAAACAATGTTTTTAGACTGTAAGTGAGATGAATACACGTCTCACAGGCAGAATAACGTTCCTTGAGCTTTTATTCGTTATTGTGCACTTTTATCAACTACTTTTAAAGCTCTCTCTCCAATAGCAAAATGTTATTGTAAGAGTAACGTTGAAACTTCATATATGTAATCTTGCGTTGAGTAAAACTAAAATATATGTGAAAAAATACAAGGATTTTAACCCAGATATAATTAGACCGTGTTGATTTATTCTGAATCAGGCACAGTCAAAACACATATTCTGAGACATGATACGCATTCATTAACTCGTAAAATAATCAAATGATGAGTTTTCACAAGAACTGCATAACAGTTAACAACACTAATGAATCTAACGAGGGATGAAGTTCAGAAAAGAGATGATTCATACCCGAAGAAACTCGCAAATAACAGAAACATATTCTCGCAGCTTTTGCATAAACAGGAACTTCTCACCGGCAGCCGCTAGTGAATCCTCGAGTCTTGTCACATTCGCCAGCGAAGATAACAGATTGTCCTCTGTTTTTGCCAATGATGCATCAGTTCGGCTAAGAGATTCCTAACACACAAGAAGACAGATAATAAGTCCCACGTCAAAACTCACATAAATCACAACACCATCAAACTAATTAGCTGCAACAACATAACATCCTCAAATAAAACTAAACTAAACACTGCATCTGCATACCTTGGTCCTCCTCATATTCTCATGCAAAGCCTTCTTAGCAAGTTCGGCTTGCTGAGTTATCGAGATCACATCTGAGCTAAACATATCACCACCTACGGTACCATAACTAACAGCCACGTTCTGTACTGACGTATAAGCACCACTAACTCCCATGTTCGAATACCCATAAACAGGATGCAAACCACTTGCATGATTAACACTACTAACACTAACACTAGCATTCATTCCTTGATTTGTAATACCCTCATCCAATCTCTTGCCTAACCCTTTCCTAACCTGCTCTTCTTCCCACATCTTATCCTCCTCATCCTCATCGTTATCTTCTTCACTAGCCACTGTAATATCCTTCTCTTTCGACAAAGCCATTGCATCAAATTCCTCAAATACCCCTCTCTTACCACCTATTTTCTCGCCAAAGAACCCAATTCTTCCACGAAATTCGGGCTCTTCATCGCTTAAACCCTCCGTTTCACCATGATTGCCACCACTATCTAGAGCTATATAATCAGGGGCTGCGGCCCTTACTTGCCTTAGCCTCTCCCTCTTTGCCTTAGCTGCTTCTATCATAGCCTTGTCTGGAATTCCCTTCATATCCTCATCCAATCGCACGTCCTTCAATTTAGTTAGATCTGCATTTTCTCTATCGGTTTCAGCTTTTCTATCAGAAACCATGCGAGGGCCATCAACATCCCTAGTACGCATCATTCCCCCACCATCCGACCCTTCCTCGGCCATGGGCTTGATCAAACCCTTGAGCACAACCACAGATTCAGGTGCGGCCTTGGGCTTGGTTCGCGCGGCGAGGGTTTTGGTGTTCTTCTGAAGCTCCAATAGGGCTTCCTTAGTATACATACCTGACTGTGGCTTGACGTTGGAAGGTAAAGAGGACGGCGAGGGCTTCGGGGCATTTCGGTCTTTCGCCGAGGTAAGCTTGTGAGCTGATTTTTGGGACGATGGCCGCGCGGAAGAGAGTGAAGGTGAAGGCTTTGTTGCAGAGGGTCGAGAAATGATCGTCTGTTCTCCTTCATCGAGCTCGTCGTCGGCGAAGGAAAGAAGGGTCTTGGCGCGCGGCTGAGAGGTGGTCGTCGGTTTTTTAGGCTTCGCAGTGTTTGCCTTGGACGGCGCGGCCGTATCGTCGTCGTTTTCTTCTCCGGCACGGCGGCGAAAGTTGCGTGATTTGGCGGACGACATCGCTTGTGGCGGTTTTGATCGAACGAGGAATCGATGTGCCTCGCCGCCGCTTCGCTTCCTCTTCAGAATAGCAAATCGATTTTCTTCTATTTTTATAATTTAAATTTTAATTTTTCGGATTTGAAATTAGATAGGCTTTCTTTTGCTCTATCAACAGTAAGCCCATATAACAATATGATAAAGGCCTCTTTAGAAAAACATACTATAGGCCCATATAGGTGACTAATCTGATGAATAATTAGTTTAGTCAATAAAATCAATTTGAACCGACAGATAAGGAAGAACCTCAATAAAAAAACTAAAATAAGACATTAGACAAGTTGAATTTTCTTTTTTTCGACCTTAAAATATCATATTTTAACTAGGCTTACGACACATGTTTTGAGCTTGTACTGGTAGGTAAAAAATGAAAGATTAGTCGATCTTTCTGTTCTTTTTTTTTTTTGCAACCTAGAATATCGACACAAATATCGCACAAATTGTAACTTGCTTTGTATTATGTCGAATGATGATGATTATCGGTTGTAATGATAAATAAACATCTGATTTTGATATTTATATATGTATATTGAAAAGAAATAGGTTGAGAAACAGAAGAATGATTGAAGATTAAGAGAAGAAGGAACCGAAGACTCAGAGAATTAGAACAAATGAAGATAAGAGAAGTTAGTGTTCATCTTTTTCCAGTTTTCCAATCATCCGTAGTACACTATTTATACTAGAAAATAACATAGATGGACTGCATATTTTATGACCCAATATAAAGGTAAAACTATATTCCTAGGCCCACCTTCTATTAGCTCACACCATCACGTTCAAGCCCAATCCCAATGGCATTTCTCTTTGTTGAACTCCATTTAATATACTCCATCTGTCCCTGTATTTTTGTACATATGGGTTTTGGCACACATATTAAGGCACTATTATTTTATTAATATAGTACAGAATTAAGTAAGATAAAATGGCCCATTAAGCATGCTTAAAATTTTAAACAATATTAATGATTCCAGAAAAGCTTTAAATACCACAATATAAATACAGATTTTTTACACAGAATCGGCCAAACACCACAATCAGCCAAAATACGCATCACAATCAGCCAAACAAAATCACCACGATACATCCAACCTACACGGCTGCTGCCAAGCGAAACAGCACTGAGAAAAGAAAGCATAATCTAACTGCTGAACAGAAAAATCAAATCGCCCAAAGACTCCTAAGTAGCTGCACCGAAGGAAAATTACCCCATGGAAAACTGAGCGAGGTTGCTGCCGCATTTGAACTTCACAGGCATACAGTTGAGCAGATTTGGAGACTTGCAAAATCTCAAAGAGATGCTGGAATGGCTGTACATTTTGTGGTGAAATCAGGCTTGCAAAGAAAGACCAAACTACAAGTAGACCTTGAACAGATAAAGGCGATCAACGTAAACAAAAGAACAACAATCCGAAGGCCTGCTAAAGAAATTCAAGTGATCAAAAGCACAGTGGGTCGATGGGTCAAACAAGGGCTGATCAGACCACATAGCAATGCAATTAAACCCGTTGATAGCTTCCAATAAAATTTTAAGGCAAAAATTTTGCTTATCATCATTGGTGGCCGACAATATACACAAGAGGCTACACTTTTCAAGCATGCACAACACAGTACACATAGATGAGAAGTAGTTCTACATTACAAAGACCAAAGAGAGATTCTACTTATGTCCAGGGAAAGAAGAACCATACAGATCATGCAAGAGCAAGAGATTCATCACAAAAGTCATGTTGTGTGCTGTGAGCAGACCCGTGTACACAGAGGATGGACAGCTTGTGTTTGATGGCAAAATATGTTTATTTCCATTTACTGTAAAGGTTCCAGCCAAAAGAAACAGCAAGAATAGAGCTAAGGGCACATTGGAAACCAAAGCCATGGATTAATCAACAAGGATGTAATCAAGGCATGTTTGATCAACAATGTATGTTGTCACTTATCTCTAATATGTAGTCTCCATAGAGTGATAGTGTTTGCACAATTGCTCATGTGTTGCATTACAATGATCATTAACAGATTCAGATTAATGCATAATCATCTATTTGGCCAATCAATGTAAGCATCAAGCATGAGCAAATGCATTGACAAGCTAATCTACTGGTGACTACTTTAAACCAGGTGATTATATTGTGCAGGTCATACCAGCAATCAAGCAGAAGTGGCCAACAAATGCTGATAAACACATAATCATCCAACAAGACAATGCAAAGCCACACATTACAGATTTAGATCTGGATTTCAGACATGCTGCAGAAACTGATGGATTCGATATAAAACTACGATGCCAACCACCTAATTCACCAGACTTAAACATCAATGACTTAGGATGGTTCAGTGCCATTCAATCCTTACAAGTTCAGAAAGCAGCATATACAATTGATGAGTTAGTTCATGCAGTGGAAGAACCATTTGAGCAGCTAAGTCATCAAACTTTGAACAAGGTGTTCTTAAGTATGCAAGCATGCCTCATTGAAATCATGAAGGTAAGGGGACATAATAAATACAGCTTGCCACACATGAAAAAGCAGGCATTAGTTAGAGAAGGTACCCTACCAGATGTACTACATGTGGATGATTTATTAGTGAAGGCATGCACTACATGGTAGAACAAGGTGAAGCATTTCAACACAATCAGCTAGAGGAGTATTTTGGAGACTCATCCTAAGGCTCATGCATGTTTATGCAGTAAAAATATTCATAGATTAGTTGACATGTTTAATGTATAAACAGCCAAACACAGTTAACACTTTGATGCGCAGACATATATGTATGTGCTGTTTTTTGTAAGAATGTTGAACATGTATGAATGGATTATATCTATGTGTACACACTCAAACATATCAGATGCAATGTCCCAAAACATACACAAGCAGCTAAACCATCACCACAGAATCAGCCACATAATGGAAGGTCCCAAAACATACACAAGCAGCTAAACCATCATCACAGAATCAGCCACAACGAAACATATTAGATGCGATGTCCCAAAACATACACAAGCAGCTAAACCATCATCACAGAATCAGCCACAACGAAACATATCAGATGCGATGTCCCAAAACATACACAAGCAGCTAAACCATCATCACCGAATCAGCCACAACGAAACATATCAGATGCAATGTCCCAAAACATCATCACAAAATCAGTCACATCAAATCCAGATTCACAGAAACCGTCATCGCAGAACACAGCACAACACAACATCAGACGCTATTAAACCCTAAACGACTTAACATCCAACATATCAGACCACATCAGCCATTTTAATCATCATCTTAGCATGTAACCGCACACCAAAGACCCGGCTTTTGCATGACAGTAAAGGACGGAGTTCAAGGATATAATTAACCTTCTTATACGTCACGGCCGGACAGTAAATCGTTAGGAATTTTCGGATACCGGCCTTTATCTCCTCATTCTCAGAATTAGGAACAAAGCGGCACAGTAAATCACCTGAATCAGCAACAGAGCCGCATGGATCCGGCGGATCGGCAAGGAAGTCACCCGAATCAGGAACGAAGCTGCACAGATCCGCCGAATCGGCGACTAAATCACCAAGATCCGGTGAATCCGGCAACTCCAACGAGCAAGGCAACACGGTCTCACCACCTGGAACATACAAAGAACCCAGAGTCAGTCTATCGGAGTCCCAAACATCAGCAAACAGAGTCTCACCACCTGTGACGATTAGGTTTTTTTGGTGGGTAGGTGTGGTAATTAAATGTTTAGTTGTAGGATTAAATTTTAAGTTGGTTGTGTTAAAATTTTAATTATGTGTAACTTTTTACTATAAATGGAAATGTATAAAAGATAGTGGGACGCCCGATTTGATAAAATGTACAGAAGTTATAGGGACGGAGGGAGTAGCTCTTTCTTACAACATCAGAGATCTCATCCACTCCACTGCTCGAATTCCCAGCCAAAGGTAGAGGTTCATGACAATACCCCCTTTTATAAGAAATCCTAGTCCCCAATGATTTGTCTGTGGGAATTTTTTCTGCAAGTGCTCCTCATCCTCCCAAGCATTGTTAGTACCCACATTCGACAATGGTATGAATATTTGAGGAAAGGTAGTTTCTTTACCAATTGTTTGAGATGGTATCAGTGCAAAGTCCTCTTTTTCCTCCATTTTAGACAGCGTCGGCGAAGTCGGGTTGATCTTGGCTTTTGGAGGCAGGTCGAGTCTGTAAGCCACCGGCCTTATCTTTTCAAGGGACTCATGCGAGCCAAGATACCTAGCCGTGAGCTTCAGATCCGGATGCAGTGCTTATGAGTTTTGTCCGAAAAGTCGAATCTTGAGGTAAACCATCTCACCCGCCCTAAGGTTCATTGCATGTCTCTTTGCGTATACTTCGATTGTATGTTGGGGTAGAGCTATATTTTTCTTAAGAATATGCGAAAGTTCTGAACTTTCTAGTATAGAACTTCCCGTCACAGCTGTGGTAGTTTTGAAGTAAGACTCTAAATCTTTCTTTTCCTTTATTGTAGCTAATTTCGTATGTTTATCGAATTTCCAAAACAGTCTTTCTGCTTCGCTAACTCTACCACTTTTCTCATACCCGAAGCCGTCACCTTTACCCCATCGATTGGGCAACTGATTTAGTTGTTGATTACCATGAACATGGTTAGCTAGAAACCACCATCCTCCTAATGTTGCAGTTGATGCACGTTTTCCGCGATCAAATGGTAGGTAGTTTCTTGCTAATATCCGAATTGCTTCAGTTGTCGCGTGTTCCCTAGCATCTGAGGTCTTAGTGTACTTGATAGCCCTCTCGTATCTCCTAGGGGCTTTTCCGATCTCAGTCTTGAACATAGCATTTCCTCCTTTATTCTTACTAGCAGCTTCAAAACTTTGGCTCATTTGCATCAAAGGATGTAAATATGGGTCAAGCTTTGTCAGGAACCGAAATCTCATATCGTAATTTCATGCATTTACATAAATTCATGCATTCATATAAGTCACTTTAAAACAATAAGTATGTGTAGGATAAGGTATTTAAGTATTATAATTCTAGGTTTTCAAAGAGATAAGTGGTGTAAATGTTATGGATTAAAATTTTTCTAAGTTAGAATTTTCTAGGGTTTTCTCAGGTTCTGAGAAACTTTATATGTACTAACTAAAGTGATTAAACAAATTAGGAAGTTTAATGATATTCCTGAGATTAAAGTGGAAGAAATAATTAAATAATATTAAGGTATGGCTAAAGAAGAATTTCAAAACTCTTTAGATATGGATCTCGAAATTGGCCAATATAAACTTCGAAATTTTTCGTCAAAGATGTCGAGACTTATTTAATGAAGACTTCTACAGTCAAGAACTCGAGATTTATTAACACAGAGATTACGAGAGCTTGGGTTCTCGATATAAAACGCGTACTAAATGAGATCAAAGCTTTCGATAGTTATCACTTGGAATTGATTTAATAATAGAATGATATGTATTAGGTGAAGTGATGATAAGCATTAGTAAAGTGTTGATGTCATTTAACTATTGTTACACTTAATCATTAGATAAGAACGAAAGAGAATGGATAAAATATCTCATTATATCAATAAACGAAAATATGATAAAGGAGAGGAGAAAAACGAGATTCATATCATTAAGAACTTACGAAGCTAACTAAGAAGCAAACTCGCACCGTGATTAAACCAGTAAAGGAAAGGTAAGAATCGTTTTTGATATTCCATAATATACATATAGGTATAGGGATTAATAAACGATAAGCAAGTGTATTTAGAAGATTTCGTAACTTTATATATATTAGGGTTTCTTAAATTTTTCTGAAAGGATTTCATTTATGCTGGTTTGGGTGATTTCGATATTAGAACTGGTTAATATTTCAAATTGTTTAAATCTTTAATGAGTATTCTAACAGTATTAAGTATCTTCGTAAAAGATAAATAAATTTCGATATTTGAATATCCTTAGTAACGAAGTTGTTTGAAATTTTAGATATACTTATGTTCTTAAGAATGCTAGGGTTTGATCGAATTTTGGAGAAATATCAAAAGGGAAATGTGTTTTAACTTTTAAGGGTATTGCAGTATAGAATGTCGAAATGAAGTGAAAGCTCGAGATATAATGTCGAGATTGTTTATGATATATGTCGAGATTTAAAGAAAATTCGTAGAATGTCGAGATTGCTATAATTTCTGAATAATTGTTTCCACAGTTGCTGTAGATATCTAGCAGGCAACTTAGAGTACATCTTCATACGAAAGCATGGATTCAAGGTTGGCCGGCTACACTCTCACCTACGCCCCTAAGTTCATCGTGTGCATGTAGTATAAGAATCGTTAGTGTCTTTCATATGATGTATAAGAAATATGATAAGTGCATATATATGTATAATATGCGTGAAAGTGACGAGATAAGATGTACGCCCGTTTTTTGTATAAAGGTATGGTTGTAAAAAAAACGAAAAATTTTATGTGGAAAAATATAATAGTTGCAAGAATAAAGTAAAAGGAAACGGGACGTTACATGTATGGTATCAGAGACTAGGTATTAGGTTCTGTAGACATTTGTATGGTATGTGCATTTTTATGGTCTGCCCTGAAATTCTTTTTGCATATTTAGGAGAAGGGCAGTAAGTGAACCATTGCATGTAGAACACGATGAACCTACGATAGGGGGAGGAGGAAGATCGGCTGCACCTGAATC
The DNA here is from genome assembly GCA_027422505.1 of Craterostigma plantagineum. NCBI lineage: Eukaryota > Viridiplantae > Streptophyta > Magnoliopsida > Lamiales > Linderniaceae > Craterostigma > Craterostigma plantagineum. The sequence goes on from JAPQWV010000020.1 coordinate 14,314,476, forward strand.
TAATTCATCTCTTATACGTAATGAGCGTGAAAATCCCCCTGACAATTCCCCGTGAAAGGCAATATGATAAGCTTAGGAAATTGGGTGCTGTGGACTTTATAGGAACAACGGATCCTGTTGAGGCAGAAATGTGGCTAAAAAGAACAGAAAGGGTTTTTAATATGATGCAGTGTACACCAGAGGAGAAGTTTGATTATGCAGTGTCACTCTTACAAGGGCATGCATATGAATGGTGGGAAACAGTTCCAGATAGTATGGCACAACCTCCAGTGCTAACCTGGGAGGATTTCTTAAGAGAATTCAACGACACTTATATGCTAGAAGTGTATAAGGATCAGAAGAAAAAGGAGTTCTTGGAACTTAAGCAAGGAAATAAGTCTGTAGGTGATTATGAGGTATTATTCAATCATTTGTCTCGATATGCTTCTCATATGGTTGCCACTGAAAGAAACAAATGTCGAGGATTCGAAGCAGGACTTCGATATACGATTCGAAATCGAATCACCCCCTCTGATATGGAATCCTATGGCAGATTAAGGGCAGCAGCTATTCGTGCTTAAAAGTTAGAAACAGGATCGAAAAACTATCAAAGTAGTAAAAGGAGGGCAGGTGAAGAATCGTCGAGTGGAAAATTGAAGAAAGTTGGTAATCCATCGAGATCGATGAACACACCGAGTGGTCCTGCCAGAAGCAGTATGGGTGGGACAAGAACTGTTGGACGAGGGACCGGAATTCCTCAACCAATACCAGTGTGTGAACATTGTGGAAAGAATCACACGGATGTCTGTAGATGTCTCACTGGCGAATGCTTCAAATGTGGTCAACGCGGACATTTGGCTAGAAATTGTCCAATGTCACAAACGCAATAGTGGATCAATCAAGAGTTAGCGGACCCTCCACTAATTGTGGAAGGGGAAGGGGCCGAGGATCATATACCACTGGTGCAGGAAGAGGAGAGTCAGGAGGACAAGCTTATGGACAGCCAGTACAGGGTCGGATTTTCACAATGACTCGTGAAGAAGCCAAAGAGGGGTCACGTATAATCACGGGTAAGCTATCTATATGTGATATTGATGCACATGTTTTATTCGATCCCGGCGCAACGCACTCATTCATGTTACGAACATTTGCATCATTATTACATGATAAACCCGAAACCCTAGAAAATAAAGTAAATGTTAGACTTCCAACGGGTAAGATGGTCATAATAAGTACAGTATACCCGAAATGTAAAATTGTTGGTCATGGGGTAGAGATGCAGGCGACCTTATTTGTTTTACCCTTAACGGATTTCGACGTAATATTAGGCATGGACTGCTGTCTCGATATCGAGCAAAACTAGATTGTTTTAAAAAGGAAATTGAATTGTTTCCTTAGGATCAAACACATATAGTGTTTAAAGGAGAAAAGAATGTATGGACGGCATGTCAGATTTCTAGTTTACAAGCATTCAAATTGATAAGTAAAGGGTGTCAGTGTTATATGGCGTATATTATAGATACACGATTGTGTGGATTAAAGGTGGAAGATATTGCCGTAGTAAATGAATACCCTGATGTTTTCCCGGAGGATTTGCTCGATTACCACCAGATCGAGATACAGAATTTACGATTGAACTTCAACCTGGCACGACACCAATTTCTATTCCACCGTATCGAATGGCACCAATAGAGTTGAACGAGTTAAAAGTACAGTTGAAAGAATTATTAGCCAAAGGATATATACGGCCAAGTGTATCACCATGGGGATCGCCTGTGCTCTTTGTTAAAAAGAAGGATGGTACGCTCAGATTATGTATCGACTACAGACAGTTGAACAAAGTGACGGTGAAAAACAAGTATCCGTTGCCTCGAGTTGACGATTTGTTTGATCAACTACAAGGTTCTAAGGTCTTTTCAAAGATTGACCTAAGATCGGGGTACCATCAAATAAAGATTGCAAATGATGATATTCCAAAGATGGCCTTTAGAACAAGATATGGACATTACGAATTCTTGGTTATGCCGTTTGGACTGACGAATGCCCCTGCAGTTTTTATGGCGTTAATGAATGATGTCTTCCGACCCTATTTGGACCAGTTCGTGATTGTCTTCATAGACGATATATTGGTATATTCTAGGTCAAAAGAAGAACATGAACAACATTTAAGGATTGTTCTTCAAACTTTAAGAGAAAAAGAAGCTATATGCGAAATTTTCAAAATGCAAATTTTGGTTGGATCAAGTAGTATTATTGGGTCATGTGGTATCTGGCGAAGGAATTCAAGTTGATCCTAAGAAAATTGAAGCAGTAATCAAATGGAAAGTCCAAAGAACGTGGCAGAAGTTCGTAGTCGTCTAGGTTTGGCTGGATATTATAGACGGTTCGTAGAGAATTTTTCTTTAATAGCCGCTCCAATGACGAAATTATTACGAAAAGGGATGGTTTTCAAATGGACCGAATAGTGTCAGAAGAGTTTTGAAGAATTAAAGAAGCGATTAACAACAGCTCCAGTGTTAACAATTCCATCAGGTACAGATGGATTTGTGATTTACAGTGACGCATCTCATCAAGGATTGGGATGTGTTTTAATGCAACATGGAAAAGTAGTGGCATATGCGTCACAGCAGTTAAAACCGTATGAAGTATCCTATCCAACACATGATTTGGAATTAGCGGCAGTAGTGTTCACATTAAAGATATGGCGACATTACTTATATGGTACGAAATTTCTGAATTATAAATTTTGAGAGGTGATCTCGAAATGAGGTAGACAATTTCGACATATAATCTCGAAGTTAATTAAAATGATTGTGATATATATAACCTCGAGATAGATCAGAATGATGTTGAAACATGACTTCGACATTTAGAAACACAAATGGAAAGATCGAGTTATGATGTCGAGTATGATGTCGAGATTTTGAAATCCAATCAGACAAATCTATGATGTGATCTCGAATTGAACTTGGAAGATCTCGACATAAGGTCTCAAAATTGGTTGGATAATGTCGTGATAAGGCTCGAAATCTTTTATAGTGTAATCGACATTTCCTCAACTAAAGATCTCGATATTGATTAACTAAAGACTTCGACATTTTCGTTCTCAATTGAAGCTCTCGAGATTGTTTAAATTGGTTAAGGTGATGTTATATATATTATATATATATAGGTATTAGGGTTTTCTAAATTTGAAGGCACCTTATATATATATATGTGTGTGTGTGTGTGTGTGTGTGTGTGTGTGTGTGTGTGTGTGTGTGTGTGTGTGTGTGTGTGTGTGCGTGTGTGTGTGTGTGTTTTTTCCTATAAGATTTTCGGTATGATATGGATTTTTAGAATTTAACAAGTTTCGATAATAATATAACTTCTAAGCCAAGAATGTAATATATTATAAGTAATGAACAGAAAGGTGAAAACTACGGATAGAAACGATCATGCATAATAAAACCTGCATATCACGCACGCATGTCATTATAGGAATTTTATATTTATCAAAATAATATATCTATAGGTCAGGATTCGGAAAAAGGCAAGGACAAAGTCGAGTGAGACTTAAAACCACACTGTGATCCATTATACAAATAATAAACAAAATTGTAGCAGAAAATTAATTTCTTCCCTTATTTGCTTACATAGACATTTCTAAAGAATATACCATCGTTCGTAGAATCTGTAGATTCATAACACTCGTACTGTAAACTCTTAAACTCACATAATCATCACGTAATCAATCATTGAAGTTTGTTACATAACCATAGTCCATAAAATCATTCATGTAATCCATAGACCAATGCAATTCTTTATGCTCATTTATTTCTGATACTTCCGTTATGAACCTGCTAGACTCGTACTATTGACCTCGTAGGGGCCCATGCATGGGGCTCTGTAACTGTAGATATATTTTGTTGTTTGCCTGTACAGGACTCTGTAATCCCCCGATTTGTAGGGATGTAACCATAGATGTGTATCAAGTCGTCCGATGTCGTAGCAGTCATAACGGTTTCTCTTTTCTTTATTATCCGTATGCATTGCTTTACTTTCACTTTATATGACAAATAAATTCCATACACCATCGAGTCACACATATCACAGTAACATATTATGGCCACATAATTCACGTTCATTTCGAATAATACGTTCATAAGAAAAATCATCAATCATTTAATTCACATAAAGCACATAAAAACAGAACACATGTTGCATATCATACTCACAGTGTGGTTTTAAGTCTCACTCGACTTTGTCCTTGCCTTTTTCCGAATCCTGACCTATAGAGATATCATTTTTGATATATATAAAATTCCTATAATGACATGCGTGCGTGATATGCATGTTTTATTATTCATGATCGTTTCTATCCGTAGTTTTCACCTTTCTGTTCATTACTTATAATATATTACATTCTTGGCTTAGAAGTTATATTATTATTATTATTATTATTATTATTATTTTTTTTTTTTCAATGTTGAATTTGCATTAAAATTGGTAACTATATTACACCGAAAATATCATTGAAAACCCTAATTCTTATTGTGCCGAATCCAATATGTTGGGACATGGAAGGTGAACGGGTATTAGAAGGGCCAGATCTGATTCAAGATACAATGGAAAAGATAAAAGTTGTTAAAAGTCGGCTTAAAGCAGCTCAAGATCGACAAAAGAGTTACACTGATCAACATTGACGGGAAATGGAATATGAAGTTGGAGAGAAAGTATTTCTACGAGTATCGCCATGGAAAGGTGTCCTAAGATTTGGAAAGAAAGGAAAGTTAAGTACACGTTATATTGGACCTTATGAAATACTTGAAAGGATTGGACCGTTAGCGTATCGACTCGCATTACCACCTGAACTGTCGCAAATACATAATGTCTTTCATGTCAGTATGTTGCGGCGGTATAGGTCAGATCCATCTCATGTTCTACATGATGAACAAGTGAACGTTTCGGAAGATCTTAATTTAGTAGAAGAACCGGCGGAAATTCTTGAATATACTGACAAACAGTTGCGGAACAAAACGATTCCGATGGTCAAAGTGAGATTGAAAAATCATTCAGCTCGTGAAGCTACCTGGGAAACAATAGAAAATATGGAAACACAGTACCCATGGGTGTTCACTGACGCAGGTACGAAATTTCGAGGTCGAAATTTTTAAAGGGGGGAGAATTGTCAGGAACCGAAATCCCATATCGTAATTTCATGCATTTACATAAATTCATGCATTCTATAAGTCACTTTAAAACAAGAAGTATGTGTAGGATAAGGTATTTAAAGTATTATAATTCTAGGTTTTCAAAGAGATAAGTGGTGTAAATGTTATGGATTAAAATTTTTCTAAGTTAGAATTTTCTAGGGTTTTCTCAGGTTCTGAGAAACTTTATATGTACTAATTAAAGTGATTAAACAAATTAGGAAGTTTAATGATATTCCTGAGATTCTTTAAAGTGGAAGAAATAATTAAATAATATTAAGGTATGGCTAAAGAAGAATTTCAAAACTCTTTAGATATGGATCTCGAAATTGGTCAATAAAAACTTCGAAATTTTTCCTCAAAGATGTCGAGACTTATTTAATGAAGACTTCTACAGTCAAGAACTCGAGATTTATTAACATAGAGATTACGAGAGCTTGGGTTCTCGATATAAAACGCGTACTAAATGAGATCAAAGCTTTCGATAGTTATCACTTGGAATTGATTTAATAATAGAATGATATGTATTAGGTGAAGTGATGATAAGCATTAGTAAAGTGTTGATGTCATTTAACTATTGTTACACTTAATCATTAGATAAGAACGAAAGAGAATGGATAAAATATCTCATTATATCAATAAACGAAAATATGATAAAGGAGAGGAAAAAAACGAGATTCATATCATTAAGAACTTACGAAGCTAACTAAGAAGCAAACTCGCACCGTGATTAAACCAGTAAAGGAAAGGTAAGAATCGTTTTTGATATTCCATAATATACATATAGATATAGGGATTAATAAACGATAAGCAAGTGTATTTAGAAGATTTCGTAACTTTATATATATTAGGGTTTCTTAAATTTTTCTGAAAGGATTTCATTTATGCTGGTTTAGGTGATTTCGATATTAGAACTGGTTAATATTGCAAATTGTTTAAATCTTTAATGAGTATTCTAACAGTATTAAGTATCTTCGTTAGATAAATAAATTTCGATATTTGAATATCCTTAGTAACGAAGTTGTTTGAAATTTTAAATATACTTATGTTCTTAAGAATGCTAGGGTTTGATCGAATTTTGGAGAAATATCAAAAGGGAAATGTGTTTTAACTTTTAAGGGTATTGCAGTATAGAATGTCGAAATGAAGTGAAAGCTCGAGATATAATGTCGAGATTGTTTATGATATATGTCGAGATTTAAAGAAAATTCATAGAATGTCGAGATTGCTATAATTTCTGAATAATTGTTTCCACAGTTGCTGTAGATATCTAGCAGGCAACTTAGAGTACATCTTCATACGAAAGCATGGATTCAAGGTTGGCCGGCTACACTCTCACCTACTCCCCTAAGTTCATCGTGTGCATGTAGTATAAGAATCGTTAGTGTCTTTCATATGATGTATAAGAAATATGATAATTGCATATATATGTATAATATGCGTGAAAGTGACGAGATGTACGCCCATTTATGTATAAAGGTATGGTTGTAAAAAAAAGAAAATTATGTGGAAAAATATAATAGTTGCAAGAATAAAGTAAAAGGAAACGGGACGTTACAAGCTTGTCTTCTACTAACGTTTCCAGCAAAAATTTATCCCAAATAAGTTGAAGATCAGCTTGTCTCCAAGGTGGAATTAGTTTTGATTCATCATCAAAGCCATACAGCTTCTGCAAACTCAACATGATGTTCACGTCGTAGGATAAATATAGAGAAGTTCTCTCTGCCGTTGCTACTGCTTCATAATGATGGAGATTTTTCCAAAATTCAACTTCATTCTTTCAGCAACGCGTCCTCTTCCTCGATCGAAAGGTTGGTTAAAATACTCCCAACAGTGTAGTTGCTCGACGTCCCATCGTCCTCCATCAACTTTCCTTTCTATTTCCGTTAAGTTGTTAGCGATGATGAAATAGGAGGAGCTACCAAACACCAAGTTGTCTTCTAGTAGCTATTTAGGATTCACATGCGCAACATTTGTATGTCGCTCTCGCTTAGTGCTGATCTCGCTAATCACATCGCAATTCGGTGTGGGCTGCCCATTTACTGTTACGTGCTCGCTACGGATTTCCATAATCACTAGATTCCCTTCCATCTGGGCAGATTCATCACCCACTTCTGTCCCTTTGAGCAAATCCGATAGAGGTACCTCGTCAACGAACACCGACAACATGATCTCCTCCTCATCCAGCCTTGGCAACATAGGTTTTTCATCAAACAACATCCGTTCGCCTTCGACCAAGACCGATTCGACATCATCCCACATCGTGTCATCATCCTCACCTACCACAGGTACGTCATAAACCTCTGATGTTTGCATTTGATCACTGTTGTATTCCACAGTCTCGTCAACCAATACCAGAGGAACTATCTCCTCCTCAACCAACATCGACTCGCCATTACTTGTTTGCAAATGTGATGTTAGACTATTAATGGTCTGTATGAGATTGTCATGTTTACCATTAACATCTTCACTGAATTTCTTTAACTTGTTGTGACATTCACCTGCAGTATCGCGAAATGAGCACAAATCCTCTCGTTTGCAGCATCTCGTCGAGACATGGCAGCCTGGAAATTCCTGTCTGATTCAGCCATCATCTGTTAGAGTTCCTCCTGCCTTTGCTGATGACCCGTGAAGAGCCTATTTTTAGCTAGGGGTGAGCAAAACCGGATATCCGGTTTTTCGGATATCCGGATTTTCGGATATCGAAAAATGGTATCCGTATCCGCTCCTGTTTTAATCGGATATCCGAAAATCGGATATCCGGTTTATTCGGATATTTTTACCGGATATCCGCATCCGGTTTTTAAATTTATTTTTCTTATATTTTTTATTATTTCTATTCGAAATCATATCACAATAAAAAATATATTTTTAATATAAGAATTTCTACACATATCAATTCACACAATATGTTAATTTATGATTCAAAATTACATAATAAATAATAAACACAATACCACAAATTCACATTAACTTTTTTTATTCTTATATTTTTATTATTTTCTATTCAAAATCATATTTTTTTATTTCTTATCACAATAAAAAAATATTTTTAATATAAGAATTTCTACACATAGTAATTCACACAATATGTAAATTTATGATTCAAAATTACATAATAAACAATAAACACAATACCACAAATTCACATTAATTTTTTACTTGCATCTCGATGTTTTTATGTTTTATTTTTATCTCAAATCTCTAACAATGTTTTTTGCAATTATAAAATAATATAAATTTAAATATTCTACTTGATGATTTTTTTCCTTTTTGGACCTCATTTTTCCTTTTGGACTATTTTTTTTTATTTTTTTTAAATAAAACCAGATACCCGGATATCCGGATTTTAGGCAAACCACTATCCGTATCCGATCCGGTTTATTTTGAAATAAATCGGATCGGATATCCGATCCGGTTTTTAGAACTGGATATCCGTTTTTCCGGGTTTTGAAAATCGGATACCGGATCGAAATCCGGTTTCCGGATATTTTTGCTCACCCCTATTTTCAGTCATTCCCAAGGAAGATCGCTCTGATACCAATGTAACTTGCTTTGTATTATGTCGAATGATGATGATTATGGGTTGTAATGATAAATAGACATTCTGCTGTTGATATTTATATATGTATATTGATAAGAAATGGGGTTGAGAAACAGAAGAATGATTGAAGATTAAGAGAAGAAGGAATCAAAGGCTCTGAGAATTAGAAGAAATGAAGATAAGAGAAGTTAGGGTTAATCTTTGGTTAGTTTTCCAATCCATAGTACAATATTTATACTAGAAATAACATAGATGGGCTGCATATATTATGACCCAATATAAAGGTCAAGCTATATTTCTAGGCCCATCTTCTATTAACCCACACCATCACATTCAAGCCCACTCCAAATGACATTTCCCTTTGTTGAACTCCATTTAGCATAGCTCCTTCTTACAGCATCACAGATCTCATCCACTCCACTACTCGAATTCCCAGTCGAAGTTAGGTTCATGACAGTCAACTTTTTCCAAATAACCTAAAACGATACTCATTGTTAATAGTGGGAATTAAATTCGTGTTGGATAATTCACAACTCATATTTACGTATCCTTTGAGGAAAAGATGGATCGATCCCACTAGGGCATTTTATTTTAATCAAAATAAATATAGTAGCCAAATAATTGGGTTCCACTTCCAATATAGATATGTATCTCTCGACACGTCAGCGTTTATTATCTTCTATTTATCATAGCAATACGCCCGCGAAAATCATACCGAGTTGTCTTTTCTATAATGGTTGTACGAATTAAATTAGATATATCGTTTTTATGAGACAACGTGAGAACCAGAAAATGACATTTCTTTCTATATAGTATAATATGAACATATGAGTATAACGTGTAGGGGTCGTTTGATATCGATGTTAGGGATTTGGTGGGTATAAATTATTTGTGTATGGCTATAAAGGATTTTGTTGATAGAATATAACATGTTTGATAGACATGTTATAATTATTTGTGTAATGAATCTAATAATGTTTGATAAGTATGTTTGAGTTGGGTATAGAATTTGTTAAATATACGGAATGACATATTTGCCCTTGTATAAAATAATGATATATATCTTGCTTTTTTCTTCTACCTCGTGTTCGTCACTTTCATTTGGGAACCACAGCAAACGAGCAAACCCTAATCTCTGCTCCAAGAAAATTTCTTTACAATTATCAATCACCTTTCGCTGATTTAACGAACTTAATACGAATGGTCCAACATCACAGGACATTCGTTCAAGAGCATATTTTGCACACACGGGCAAGCTCGCGAGTATGGCCTTACTAAACCCAGCTTCACCTCCTCATTTCCTCCGGCGACCCACCTCCTGCCGCGGCTTCTCCGCAGCCTTTCGCTGCCGAGCATCGAACCACCAAAAATTTCCCAACTACTTCCCATTTTTTGTTACCTAGCTGATGTCAAGTGCTGCGCTTCCAAGAAATTATTGGGTAGGCCTCGATGGAGATGATGAAACTGTTTCCTAGAAATGATTTTGGAAAGATGGATATGGAGGCACAAAGCAAATAAATCAAACGAGGGGCAAAATTGATATTAACAACACGTGTATTGGGAAACCCACCCCTTTGATGGGCATGGTAGTACAAGAGCTATGAACAACATGTGTGTAAAGGACGTGTGTAAGTACGCAAGGCGTGTATAACGGTACAAAGATAACAAACACGATATAAATATATCTTAAAGTTTCTTGCTGGAAGAAAATCATTATTAATGATTTTTGCCCTTTCCCTTCTATAAAGGGGCAATTTTCATTCAGGTCCTTGTTAGAATTTTTATTTAGGACCAGTCCCTTGTCAGAATTTTTATTTAGGATTCAGTTCCTTTCAGGAAAAAAATTAGTTTTAAGGACCCGATTTTCTACAGTATCACTTCACTGTTCTGAAATAAAAATATGTTCAAATTTTGAACACAAAATGATCATCCGATACCAGTTAAGGATCATCCGATACCAGTTCATTTATGCAATACCACTTCATTGTTATGAAATAACAATATGTTAGAAAGTTCGTAACACAAAACGATTAATCATATTCCAGTTCATATAACTTTTATACCACTTTTTTTTAGTTAGGTCCTTATCTCTAAAGTTTACAACAATTGGATCCTTTAAACTAAAGTTTTTTCTGTCATGGGCTGAATCATAAATTAAATTTCTGACGGGCCTGAATTGAAATTAACCATTTTATAAATTATTGCCAATATCGCCTGACAGGTTCAATTTCCAAATTAGTTTGTTTGAGTTCTTATTTGCTAATTGATTAGGTAAATATCTTTTTAAAAGATATTGATGAGTGACCAAGAGAGTATAACGATAATTACAAAGCCATATTTGGGCAGTTGATGAAAAGGAACTATCCACGTGCTCAAATACACCCCCGCGCCAACACATTACAAGATACAATTTTTAACACTTATAACTAAATTGATACACATTATGCTATGAGTTCGTGTAATATAAAATTTAAATATCGGGAAAACTAAGTCCGTGGATCATATAGACTGTCTATTATCATCAGGGACGGAGCCACATTGGGGCTTGGGGGTGCCACTGCCCCCGGCCAAAACATCCATAGGCCTATATAATGTTCTTAAATTAGATAAAGATGCTTAGTCCAGTGGTAGTACTAGGTGTGATTAAGTTCATATTGGCCTTATTGACCTCGGTTCGAACACTAAAGTAGATATTTTGTTTTATTTTTCTGAAGTCTCTTATTTATAATTTGCCCTCGCAAATATTTAGTTTTCCTTTTGCCCCCCAAAGTCTCTTGGGCTGGTTCCGTCACTGATTATCATGCCAACGTTAGACCTTATATTATTCACGACACTCATCCAAGATGTTGACGCTAGGAAAGAGTACATCCATGTAATCTCCCAGAAGGTGATTTTATCTGTGCTAATTCCCAACTTTTTTCTTTTCTCTATTTCTGAAGGGACTAGTTGCACATTATTTTAGGTACCTATGTATATTATGAATGCACCATTAATATATATATATATATATATATATATATATATATATATATATTATATCAAGTAGACAAAATTAGGGGTGTTCATCGGTCGGTTCAGTTCGGTTTTCTCAAATTTCGGTTCGGTTTTTCGGTTTGCGGTTTTACGTATGCTTAATCCGATATCCGAACCGTTTTAATTTGGTTCGGTTCGGTTTTTTATAATTCGGTTCTGTTTTTTCGGTTCGGTTTTTCGGTTAGGAATTTAATATCACAAAAAATATTATGAGCTGAAAATACATAAAACAATTTATGGTTACTAAAAAACAAAGAAGATTTATGAAACGTGACATGTAGCAAAATAATTCAAAGGTACGCAAAAAACATGAAAATGGAACAAAATCAAACCAACATATAAAAACATTAATTTGAAGATACTACAAATTATTTGGGAGAAAAATATTATTTGATTGTTGAGGAAAACATTCACCTAAAAATGGAAAAAAGTATACCAATGAAATTATATTTATTGTGTTGTTTACGTTATGAGAGAAAAACAAATGATTTTTTTTATATTTTTCTATTTTTAATGTAGTATGATAATTTCAGTTCGGTTTTTTGGTTTTTTCGGTTTTACGTATGCTAAATCCGATATCCGAACCATTGGTTCGGTTCGGTTTTTTACTATTCGGTTCGGTTTTTTTCGGTTCCGGTCTTTTCGGTTCGGTTCTTTGCGATTCGGTCGGTTTTTTCGGTTTTTCGGTTATTTTGAACACCCCTAGACAAAATTATAAATTTGTTGTGCGTGTGCTTGTGGAGGTGGATCATGTGCGAACGTGATTAAGTAGTAAAAAAATAACAGAAGGCAGCAAATTTCAGAGGGGATGAACATTGCTTAAATACCGTCTACCCCATGTACTTGTTTACTTACCCACCACATACACAAAGCTTTTTGTTACAATTAAAAATTACAACATTAACATATTACCACTTTGCTCTTTTATGAACCTACCTAGTTCATACCATTTATATAGGGCTTGTTTGTTTGGTTATTACTTTACAAACCAAGAGAAACCCTAAATGAAAAGCACCAATCTCTCTCCCTTTTATTAAGGATATGGGAGAAAATCATCTAAGTTTCTTCCTTTTATTTGCTTCATTGCCTTTTCGATTTTTTTTTCTCCCTTATTTATAACCTCAAGGGGAGCTGACGAAATTTTGAGTTTGAAACTGAAAACGAAGAAAAAGTGAAAGACTATTACATATGTGAGTTCATTAGCCGTGTCGACTTTTTACTAGATTCGCAGTAGGTTTTTTTTCCTTATTATAGCTTCAGAGCTTGTTTTATTCGGGTTTAATTCCTTTTAGTTCTGTTCGATTCTCTTTCTCTGTGGGGTTTCGTCTCACAACTGGATAGTCTACTTTATCCAGAGGGCTTCGTGGTTATTTAGGCATATGTGTAAAAACTATATTCTACAAGGCTTTTACATATAAAATTTGAGTGTAGATTAGTCTTCTTTCTTAATTAAGAAACGGTGAAATAAAATAATAAAAATAAACATAGTGCATTAATAAAATATTGAGATATTTTTCATTTTCAAGTAGAGAAAAATATAAAAAAAAATTTATTGAAGCATTACTATATAAATTGGGGATGTCCTAACAACCAAACCTTCCTCTCTTTCTCGGCATTACTAGTAAAATTGAAGGAAGTCATTAAAAAAATTAGTCTAGTACTAACTACAGACCGCGAGTTAAGTTACTATTATTACAAAAACAAGCGCACACTATATAATCCCTCCGATTTGCGACAGGCAGAGCCGTAGCTTTTCGGTCGCTAATATGGGTTAGCGACGGAATAGCGACGGGAAGAGTCCGTTGCTTCACTTGTCGGAAAGATTGAAACAGTCGCAAAATCCGTCGCTAATTTAGCGGCGGATAATTGCGATGAAAATCCGTAGCGATAGTTGCGACGGAAAGTCCATCACAAACTTAGCTACGGAAAAGCGACCACTCTGGCATCACTAAAATAGCGATGGCATTCAGGCGATGGATTAACGTCGTCGCTTGCTGAAGGTTAGCGATCATATTTCCGCCGCAACTTTTTCGACGGAGTTAGCGACGAAATCCATCGTTTAATTAGCGACAACGTCCGTCGCAACATTTGCGACGGATTAGCGATGGATAACCGTCGTCGCTTGTTGCTGAATTAGCGATAACGTGTCCGTCGCTAACGTTGTGACGGAGTTTGCGACGGACTTTGATGGTGATAATAGCGACGGTTTTGCCGTCGGAAACCTGAAATTTATGAAGATTTTTATATTTAATATTAGTTCGTCATATTTAGTTAAAATATTAATAATATTGTTCCGTAATAACTTATTTAGATATAATAATTTTAAAACTATTAATTAAATATAAAAAAATATTTAAAAGCTAATAATACTACTTACCATAAAAAGTATTTTACATCCGAAGCTTAGCACATTACAACAAAAAAACTAATCATCTAATCGAGTATTAGCGTCTGTAGGAGAATAATTTAGATTTTGAGACGTGGGCGAAATTTGTGACGGAATCTAACCGGAAAATTGGGGAAGTGGCGATGTTTGATATCCCGAGCCCAACTTCGACAGGAAAGATTGGTGAGCTGCTAATGGCGAAGGTTGGAAGGCCGATTGGTAAAACGGAGCTATAGCGGCATGTGAAGGACCCGCCTCGCCTTGAGACGATCGCAACTGTAATTGCTGAGTTAGCTCGTTCATCTTTCGATGCATCTCCGTCATTCTTTGAGTCGTTCTCTAATTCATCTCCATCATACCTTGTTTGAGACTTTCGTTCTCAGACCTTAATCTCGATACTTCGTCTTGAACGGATGCGTCTGCATTATACTTTCATAATATAATGTTATAATAAAATATTGTAAATTTAACGCCAAATCACTCTTTCCCTGATTGGGTGCTCGGACGGTATGTCGAAACAAAATTACCGCGACTTTGTATCGCTCCAGTAACCCCGAAGGTCCTCCCCCTCAATCCTCCCGCAATTCTCGTAAATGCTTCCGTCATTTGCTCCGAACTCATTTCAGCACTGGTTCCCTCTAAAGTCTGTGTCATCGCCGCTTGCATCTCAGCTTGTCATACTATCAAAGTAATTATGCTAAATTGAAAATGCGCAAAAAAAAATAATTTGTACAACAACAAGGTCTACTCGACACGAATGAATTAGGCGTTAATGAAACCTTGCTATTCCCTGGCTCTTGAACGCTGAAAGACTCCATGTCGAGCATATCCATCTGCAAATACTTCAAGAATAGTTGGAGTACGTCCCAAGTTTGATGCCTAATGTTTAATAAAATAATTTAGTAAATTTAAAGCGATAAATTTAAAATACGCTATTTTCCCCTTACCAAACGATTCTCGTACGACTTGCCCTACAGATCCTCCTCGCCACGGACTGCTCACAGCCTCCGGACTCACATCGACACGATTACGCCTATTTCTCTCTCGAACAGCTTTGAAGGCGTCACTGTCCCACGCTTCTACTTCTACCATCGGCTATAAATCTTGGTTGCTTCATACTCTCTCGATAGTGATAAAGACCCGTTCGAAACCACAACTTAACGCGTTTTTCAAAAAGTATTTTTATGCATCGTACTCCGACTCTGGTAATGTCAATTTGCACTTAACAAAAACATAGTTAAAATAGCGATGAATCATAAAATAGACACAAATAAAAATAAACTACACTTACACAAAAAAGCGTAAACCAACGATCAATAACAGCACGAGGCACTTTCTTGCATTCGTAGTACGGACCGTCGAAGCTACCCTTTCTGATTTTGACAATAATACGGGTTATATTTGGTGTCCTAATGCCAGAAATAACGAATTGTCCTAAGAAGTAACAAATAATTTATAAAATATGCTGACATACCCTTTGAAAGTAGCTGAATTGTTGCAAGGACAACGTATCCGATTCCCCGGATTTTGAGATGTTGCAAATTGTAGAAAATCTTCTACTCTCCGTGAAAAGGCCACGAGATCATTCCTCCTATACATCCATTGGCGGGTGTGGACGAACCACTCATACATCTCATTGTTCATTTTTTTTTGTAGATAAAGACAATATAATCCTTCCGCGAGTATATATGAACTGGATAATATATAATATTTATGTTAAATATTAGAAGATGTGTATGCCAAAAATATATAATATGCCCAAAGTACGACGCGATATAATATCAGATGTGTATGTTAAATATAAGCATATATATATATGTTATAATTTCTAACATGCAAATGAAAACCGGATCCGCGAATCTTGTTAACACAAACAGAAACTCGTAAGTCTGTCAGAAAAGCAATAAGCTAGCCAGCTATTAAAGTTACTTTTCGTTTAGCGACCGAAACTCCGTCGCCAAGTTAACCGCCCAGAAAGTTTCCCAGTCCGTCGCTAAACAAACCACCCAGAAATTTTCTCATTTAGCGATGGCAATTTCCGCCGCTATATTTTGCGGTGGAGTAACCGTCACAATTTACGCCGCTATATTTTCTCATTTTCGGTCACCAATTATTCCGACGGACAGATCGTCACTAATGTGTACGATGGCTTTTTCGTCGCAACTTTGCGACAGTTTAGCGACGGATTTGCGGTCGCACGGTTTTCCAACGGACTAACCGTCGCTAAATTTTGCGACTGTTTACCTGTCGCAGATTCGCGACGGATTTCGATCGGATTTTTTAGCGACGTAGCGACGGATTCGCCGTCGCAAATGGTAGCGACGGACATGTTGTCACAAATAACCATCGCCGACGGCATTTTGGTCGCTCTTACTGTCGCTATCTCAACTTATTTTTGTAGTGGCGACTCATTCATGCGAAACAAACAGCTGGGTACGACGTCATCGCCTCCGCCGCTTCATCGCCTCGGTAGCGCGCGAGCGTCGTCTCCGATGCCGACAGTCTGAGCAGGTGGGGATAGCTCAGATCTACGAAAATAGCTCAGATCTACGAAAAGCACCAGCGGATTTGGCTGGGCACCTTCGTCGACGAGTCCCAAGCAGCGAAAGCCCTACGACACGGCAGCTCTGAGGTTCCGAGGCCACGACGCTGTCACGAATTTCAAGACGAACGTCGTCCCAGCAGCAAAAGAGAAGACCAAGAGTCGGCATTCGCAGAAGCGATTTTCTTGAGCCCCCACTCCGAGGCCGAGGTCGTCGATATGCTGAGGAAACACACCTACGTCGAGGAGCTCAAGCAAAGCAAGAAGACTAGCGACGGGTGGAGCTTCAGCGTAGAAGGTTTTCGGCAGACGAGTTGTTGTTCGGTTTTTTGCGAAGTTCTTGTTCGCTAATCCAAAAGGATGTTCGGAAGTAGATTTTCGAATCTGGCGAGATTTGATGTGGAGAAGTTCGACGGAAGAATCAACTTTGGCTGATGGCAAGTGCAAGTCAAGGATGTATTGATCCATTCGGGATTACACAAGCTTTGAAGGGCAAGGAAATTCCCAAAGACGAGGCTGTCAGCAGCACTGAGGAAACAACTGGTGCGATTTGCTGGACTTGTGGACAATCTGGGCACGTGAAAAGAAATTGTCAGAAAGGTGGAGCAGGTTCAGCAAGCAGCTCCAGGTCGGTAAATGGAGATACCGAGAAAGACGCTAATTTTGTCTCTCTCTCCACAGATGAATTTTGCTAAGAGAGACAAGGGCATCCTTATGGCACGTCGCTAAGTGTCGTGAGAGAGGGCGTGTTACTATTAGCGGGTTTACATTTTACACACGGGCAATGGTTTGGCGGTGATGCAATATGTGGTGGAAATTTTGTGTCGAGGGCTGATGAACTTCCTGGCAAGTCAAGCGTGGAGTTGCACCATAGATTTCAGCAAGGTTATTTCGACATGTGACCGAACTTGGATGTGATTCCAAGTGGATATGCTTTTATGGTGGAGCATGGTAGTGGAAGCTATATGGATCTTCGCCAAGTGAAGGTGTCAAGACGGACAAAGTCAAGGTGGAGGTTGTTGGGCTTAGGCCCATTTGTGACTTTATCCCACATCGATTGGGATAAGTCATGTGGGGTGTTTCCCCTCCTATATAAGGAGGGGTATACCCTTCATTATAAGCACATCAACACATTAGAAAGTTATATGTTTTAACAACTAACTCAAGGAAAATTTTCATTGGGTGAAGAGTTTAGGTTAGCCGTAGAATTACTTTCGGGTTGTTGTTGTCGGGTTCTGGGTGTAGGCGAGCGTAGAAGAATTGTGTGATTGTAATAGTCGCATAGTGATTTTTATGCGGCCTTGTTGCCCGGGTGGTTTTCCCTCTTCGTTAACAGAGGGTTTTCTACCTTAAATCTTCGTGTTCTCCAATTTTATTATTTCTGGCGGATCTTGGGCGGAATTCGGCCACCAGATTTCCCAACAAGAAGAAGAAGATAACGTACGATCATCGCTCCAAAGGGTTACTATTGAGTTCTAATTTCGGAGAACACTTGTTCGAAAAAGCACTGACTCCGAGCAACGTTGGGAAGCTGAATACACAAAAGGCACGCCGAGAAGAACCTTCCCAAGCACATAACGGCGGCGAAGGGCCACTTGCTGTTGATGAACTTTGAGGATATGAATGGTAAGGTGTGGAGGTTTAGGTACTCTTATTGGGCTGCTTGCCTTTCGTTATAGGTTATTTGGAGTGGACATGTTTGAAGCTTCATAGTAATGACGGCTTTTCTTCTTGGTCTTCTTAACAGTGGGAATCTCGGAGTTTTGCAAGAAGCAAAGGTAGTTGTTATAAATTATCGTATGTGTTTTTGTGAGGCACACTTCACACGTTATTATAAGTTTCATACGGGTTTTAGGGGTTCTTTGTTTCTTGTAATGAGTTTCGTTCTATTCGTTGCTTTATCTGGATCAATGTGATTGTTCTGTGTTTTGGTATGGAAATAGAGAATAGCTAGAGGTTGTTACTTGTGTTAGAAAGAAAGGAACAGTAGATCATGGGAAATAATAATCTTGCGTGGGGAATAATAATGTACTTGCTTGACTAGGGTTTCATTTCTTGTTGTGTATAGTGGAAAAGTACTGTGGGAAATAATCCTTGTGATCTACTTTCCTTAATTAGCTTAGGATTAGCTTAGGATATGATTATATTTTTCTTAGGAAGTGATTATCTTTTCCTTATTAGCATAGGCTAAATTAGTCGCCTGATTGTAGGCATTTATTAGTTCTCATGTAAACTGCAATGCAAAGACTACAGAAAACGTTGCAGATTCCAGCAGCACCAAAACGAGATCGTGTTCACTTGTGTTCGCGTGAGTTTTTCCAACAACTGGTATCAGAGCGAGTTTCATCCAGGGACTATGGGCGATGAGAGCAAGAAAGCTGATGCATCCGGCGCCGTGATCGTGGGCGAAGGGAGCAAGAAAGCCGATGCCTCCGGCGCCGTGATCCAGCGAGTGATTCGTGAGGTGGGCGGCGGGAATAGCTACCCCGTTCTCACCAAGACCAATTACTCCGACTGGGCGCTCATGATGAAGGTGAAGCTGAAGGCAAGAGGGCTATGGAACGCCATCGAGAAGGGCACTACCGACGAGCAGGAAGACATGATGGCGCTCGATGCTCTGGTGAGTGCGGTCCCACCCGAGATGGTGTCGACGATCGGCTCAAAGGAGACGTCCAAGGAAGCTTGGGGCGCGATCGCGACCATGCGGATCGGAGACGATCGTGTGAAGAAGGCAACGGCGCAGCAGTTGCGTCGCAAATTCGACCTCGCCACGTTCAACGACGGCGAGACCGTTGAGGAGTTCGCGCTACGCCTCAATGGCATGGCGGCGCACCTCACCACGTTGGGGGAGGAGATGGAGGAAAAGGAAATCGTAGCCAAGATGCTACGAAGTCTGCCTCCCCGCTTCAAGCAGATTGCGATTGCGATCAGACCCTGCTCGATCCATCCACCATGACGGTCGCCGATCTCACCGGGCGATTGCAAGAGGTGGAGGAGGAGTTGAATGGACCCCCGACGTCACTACAGCACGAGGGCAAACTGTATCTCACTGAGGAGCAGTGGGACGCGCAACGAAAGAAGCGAGAGGCGGAGAACCACTCACGTGGTCGTGGCGCGAACAGGGGAAGCGGCCGACGCGGGCGCGGTTGTGGGCGAGCTGGCGAGTCGTCGAGTGGGCCGGCTACTTCGAACAAGTGCGCAGGCGACGAGTGCCGAAATTGTGGAAAGCTGGGCCATTGGGCCCGGGAGTGCTGGTCGAAGCCCAAGAAGGTGCAGGCCCATGCAGTCCACGAAGAGGAAGAGGCCTCACTTTGTCTCGCAAAGTGCTCCCCCATTCTCTCCCCACCGACGCCGCAATCGACGGTGACTTCGTCGACGTCGTCCGTGGCCCAGATCGAGATCCGCGAAGAGAAGGTGTTCGCGCAGCTCGGGGAAGAAGAGGAACGGGAGGCGGAGACATGGGTCCTGGACTCGGGGGCAACCAATCACATGTCCGGGTCTAGGACCGCCTTCTTGAAGCTCGACGTGGCGGTACGAGGCATCGTGCATTTCGGCAATGACTCGGTGGCACGCATTGAAGGGCGGGGCACCGTCATCTTTGTGTGCAAGAACGGGGAGCTCCGTTCATTCGACGGCGTCTACTTCATTCCACGGTTGACGACGAACATCGTGAGTCTTGGCCAGCTCGACGAGGTCCGCTACAAGATCGAGATCGAAGATGGCGTGATGCGGATTCGGGAACTCGGCGGTCAACTGTTGGCAAGGGTGACGCGCGAGGCGAACCGTCTATACCTTCTTCGGATCAAGATAGCATCGCCGATGTGCTTAACGGTGCGCGGGCGCGCCGACGAGGTGGCATGGCGCTGGCATGATCGCTTCGGCCATGTCAACATGGCGGCGCTCCGGAAGCTTGCTCGGGAGGAGCTGGTGCGCGGGCTGCCGGAGATCGGACAGGGGGACCAGCTGTGCGATGCATGTTTGGCTGGAAAGCAGAAGCGCACCCCATTTCCGGCGAAAGCGGAGTATCGTGCGAAGCAGTGACTTGAGCTTGTGCATGGCGATCTGTGCGGGCCAATCACACCAGCAACCCCAAGCGGCAACAGGTACTTCTTGTTGCTCGTCGATGACCTTAGCCATTATATATGGGTAGCCACCATCCCTTCAAAGGATCGTGCTGCGGCTGCTCTGTAGAGGTCGATCGCAAGTCGAACAGCAACAACGACGTGTTCACGGTGGAGTACTCGATCGCAAACCAGGGGCCTCCGGTGGCCGATGGCACTAAGGATGCACCTGGAGCTGCAACTGAGGAGGGCGAGCTAACTCCGCCGGCATCGCCTCATGGTGGTGGAAGAGCTGTACCTGCGGGATCCAGCGGGACACAGGAGGTGGAGTTCGCCTCACCGCCGAGCGAGGCCAGCGAGCACCTAGATGCCGACCACGACGACGACGCTCCCCTTTGATTTCAGAGAATCGACAACATCATTGGGCCGGCTTCGCCGCGTGGCTTCGCGCCACGGGCACTGGTGGCGGAGGAGCTCTACGCCATGAGCTCCGATGAACCTGCGTCGTTTGCCGAGGCGGAACGCAGCCCCAGCTGGAGGAAGGCGATGATGGAGGAGATGGAGTCGATTGAGGACAACCAGACGTGGTCTCTCGCCGACCTCCCGTCGAGCCGTCGAGCGATCGGTTTGAAGTGGGTCTTCAAAGTGAAGAGGGACGAGCACGAGGCAGTGTCCAAGTATAAGGCGCGTCTCGTGGTGAAGGTTATGCACAGCGGCACGGCATCGACTACGATGAAGTGTTCGCGCCGATGGCGCGATTAGACTCGGTGCGCCTGATCATCGCCCTCACGGCGCACGAGGGATGGGAGGTGCACCACATGTACGTCAAGTCGGCATTTTTGAACGGAGACCTGGAAGAGGAGGTCTACGTCGAGCAGCCACCAGGGTTTATCATCAACGACAAGGAGCACAAGGTGCTCAAGCTCCGAAAGGCGTTGTACGGGCTGCATCAAGCGCCGCGCGCATGGAACGCAAAGCTGGACAGCACGCTGTTGTCGTTCGGCTTCAGGAAGAGCCCATCCGAACACGCCGTCTACATTAGGCAGAACGCGGCAAGCAGCTGGTGATCGGGGTCTATGTCGGTGACCTCGTGATCACCGGCTCGAACGGCGGCGACATCAAGTCATTCAAGGAGGAGATGGCGGCCGCTTTCAAGATGAGTGACCTCGGCCTTACTACTACCTCGGCATTGAAGTGAAGCAGGGCGCGAGGGGGATCTCGCTGAGCCAGGGAGCCTACGCCGGCAAGATCCTGGAGAAGAGCGGCATGGCAGGGTGTAACCCATGTCATGTGCCCATGGAACCGCGCCTGAAGTTGAGCAAGCTCAGCACAGAGCCGCCGGTCGATGCCACGGCATACAGGAGCGTCGTCGGGAGCTTGAGGTACTTGGTCAACACTCGCCCCGATCTAGCGTTTGCGGTTGGCTATGTGAGTCGGTTCCTGGAGGATCCACGCGAGGATCACCTCGCAGTTGTGAAGCGCATCCTGCGCTATGTGGCTGGGACCCAAGATTGGGGACTCTGGTTCGGCAGGAGGGAGAAGGAGGAGCCTTATTTGACAGGCTTCAGCGATAGTGATTACGCCGGGGATGTTGATACAAGTAAAAGCACAACTGGCGTAATTTTCTTCCTCAGCGGCAGCCCGATCACCTGGCAATCCATGAAGCAGAAGGTGGTGACTCAGTCCAGCTGCGAGGCAGAGTATATAGCAGCTGCTAACGCTGCTTGTCAAGCATTGTGGCTCGCTCGTGTGTTGTCTGAGGTGCAGGGAACAGCAGCAAGAGCGCCATTGCTGAGGGTGAACAATAAGTCCGCCATTGCTTTGATCAAGAATCCGGTACTCCACGGACAGAGTAAACACATTCGAGTGAAATACCACTTCGTCCGGGAGGCTGCAGAAGAAGGTTTGATTGATGTAAAGTTCATCAGAAGTGAGGATCAGCTGGGCGACATTCTGACGAAGCCGCTTGGAAGGACCAAGTTTCATGAGCTACGGGGCAAGATCGGCCTAATCGACATCAACGGTGGACACAAGGCTTAGGAGGAGATTGTGGGAAATAATCCTTGTGATCTACTTTCCTTAATTAGCTTAGGATTAGCTTAGGATATGATTGCATTTTCCTTAGGAAGTGATTATCTTTTCCTTATTTGCATAGACTAAATTAGTCGCCTGATTTTAGGCATTTATTAGTTTCCATGTAAACTTCTATTTAAGCAATGCAAAGACTACAGAAAACGCTGCAGATTTTAGCAGCACCAAAACGAGATCGTGTTCACTTGTGTTCGCGTGAGTTTTTCCAACAAGTACTTGCATACTAAGGGTTCGGATCCTTGACTAGGGTTTGTTGGATTGTTGAAAGAATTTTTATCTAATTTTGTTGGATTATGTTTCGGATCGTTGACTATGGTTTTACTTTTTCTTTATACATAAACGTTCGAGCTCCAATCCATTGAGATATAAATCGAGAGCCAGAAAACCATTTACATCCCTGCCCTATGTTAGTCAATAGTCACACTCATAACTGCGGAAATATATTATCATTAACATCGTTCAGGAAAAAAAAGCAGGAAACTAAAAATGGGAGATGAAGAGAGATAGCATCTATTCTATTTTATTAAGCGTGAGGGGTTGAGTATAAATTGTACATTGGTCTATCAATTTCACAAAAAATTAATACTTAAATTAAATTAAAATGTTATCTAATATCTTTGAATTACTATTTTTAGTTAATCACTATTTTTAGTTTTTTTTCCAATTGAAAGCTTGCTATATCTCACTCAAAATAGTATAATTACATTGGTTAAACAGCCATAGAGGGTTCCTCTGGCGATATCGATTATACCAGTATGATCGAAGGCTCACCATAGGAGCAAAACTAAACTACTATATTACAAACAACAAAAAGCAATGAATAGCAACATAAAATGCAAAACACAGATTGCGCCCAGGTTGCAAGGTGTCAAAAAATCTCCGCTCGATACTTGCTTCTCACCACTGAATACAAGATCCCTAATGATAAGCAAGTAGCGGTCACATTGAACGCTAAATCACCCCAAATAGCATCCAATGGTGTAGCAAAGGAATCAAAAGATGCACTGGTGACCAGTGAACCCTACACCTTTTGAGGAAGACAGAAGACCTCCCAAAACAGAACATAAAACCAGAATCACTGTTTTTAGTTAATATACCTTTAATTGTATAATATATATACATAATTAATTTGCAATTATAATTTCAATTACCATTTTAAATTAAAATAAATATACTTACTTATAAATTATAGCACACGCATTGAGTGTGGAAGAGTAGTAGTTTAGTTTAAGCATTTTGATATGCACTTATTTCTTTAAACTTAATTATATATTATAGTTAGAATCTGCAGAACCCGAACAATGGAAAGATTTTCTTTATAGTTAAAATTTGATGTTAAATATATGATACTAAAACTAAATATTAAAAGGATTGTTTTGAACTATGTAAATAAAAACTAAGTTATAATTATATATAATAAATTAATTAAAAGGACTAAATTAAAGTACACTCGCATCCGTGTGCCCAATATACAAATATGTAATTTATGGTAAAGATATTATAATTAAATTTTAATAGGGATGTTTTGAAATATTTAAATAAAAACATAAGTTTTAGGGATATAAGTAAAATGAATCAAGGAATAAGTTATAATAAAATTGACATATCAAATTAGGGAGCGTGCCCTCTCTTAATACAATAGAATATATATATATATATATATATATATATATATATATATATATATACTAGTAAGTCCTACACACTCAAATGCGTGTGCATATTACACATATATATATATATATTAATTTTATCTAAAATCATAGTGTAAATTGTAATTTAAATATAATCTATATTTATAAATATATAGAAGATAAATATAATTTAATATGAAATAAAATACTAATTCATTAGAGGGGTAAAAATGACAATATAAATTGAATACGAAAATTAGATTTACAGAAAAGATAGTGGGTGATGTTTTCTATAGTTTTTATTAATATTACTTTTTAGAACATTGGGTAGTGGTAGTTATTTTTTTTAATTTTATATTATTTTTAGAAAATAATTATTATCTTGTAGATGAGATATGATTGGTCAATAGACCTACCAAATTAATTGAGTTAGTGGCAATTTAACCAAAACATTGAGGCTTAATAAAATAGAATAGATATTCATTAGTCCGCAGAATGGACACTGTGGAAAGGGCTTTTACTATGATGTCGTTTATAAGGGGCTTTAGTCAAAATATATGGGCTCATAAAGTCCAGTTACGCTTGCCTAATGAAGTCCAGACCATTAATTTTCTAACATTTTATCTTAGGCTTGGCAATTGGTGACATTTATGTGGAAATCTCCGCCTTGTCAGACCAATTTCGGCTATGTAAAAGGCAGTCATAAAATGTACTTTTGAAGCGAACACTTACAATATTTTCTAAAAATATTAAATGGAATGGAATTATGGAAGTGAGGGTGCTTGCTAGACTGCAAACGAATCGAACTATTTTGGTTTGATTCGCGATTCGATTCGAAATGTTAAGATTCGAATTCAAATATTTAGAATACGAATGCGAATAAGAATATTTTTTTTATTCGAGAACATCCGAATACGAATATGAAATCACAATATTCGATTTGATTATTAATCGAATTATTCGATTCGAATAATTTTATATATTTATAAATTTTAATATGAAATATTTATGGTATGAAAAAGATTTTTAAAAATAAATCAATAGAAGTTTTGTTTATTTTCAATAGTAAAGTGTAGAATTAACTTCCACCATAAATTACAAAATTAATAACTATGTGTAAATAATTTCATTTGGGTAACTGCATTTATGAATAAAATGTAATAAATTAAAACTTACATGATTATTGATGGAGAACAAAATTTTAAGAAATTGTACAATTTCTAAGGTTTTTTCACCCTCAAAGGGGTGCCAATACATAATATTACAATTCAATATATATCTTAAAATATATTTTAAATATAATAATATTTATATTTTTATTAAATGTAAAGATAAAAGACTAAAATATAATCGATATTCGAGTATTCGATTAGAATAGTTCCGAATACGAATAAGAATCGATTTATTATTCGATTAAATATTCGAATATTCGTATTCGGAATCATTATTTATCATAACATGAATAATATATTGTGGTATTCGACGATTAGATACGTTTGCAACCGTAGTGCTGATTCATAAATTTTCGATAATTGTTGTATGAGTTTGGTAGACAAGAAAGATTTATATATACTAGGTATGCTCCCGTGCGATGCACGGGGTAGTTTGTTGCCATGAAAATTGTATTATTACTATTCAATTCTTAAGAATGATTTTGTCTTTCAGTTATATACATACACTGAAATAACAAAAAGAAATAAATAGTTAGGTTACATACTCGTTTCAGTCACTGCTTGTCAATTAGTCGAACACGCATGTAGAATATGTTTTGTAAGAATAATCATGCATTAATTTTACATTTAGTCTGACATACATGTATGGCACAATAATAAACAACGACATGGTATGTTGGTTGATGGTGTTGAAACTCTGCCGTATACTATGGTAACCAGTTATTTTCTATGTCGTTTTCTTTGATCTGCATAATAGGTTCATCAGATATAGATTAAATCTCTTTTCATAAATCATGCATATCAACGCTTTAGTGTTGTCAAACTTCGAAAGCCTGCTTTAGTGTAAGACTGCAAAGAACTGTACGATTGCTTATTTGCGCGATTCGACTGTAGAAGGTTGTACCCATCTGTTTGCATGTAAACTGTGTAGCATTGTTTTAGTGTACGCATATGTATCCTGTGTCCACATGTAAAGGTTTCGTCCCATATATAAAGATTTAACATTGGCATTATCAGAATCAGACAATGGTTGAAAAACACTTGTGTTCAGAAGCTAACTAAGAAATTGGACTTTTTCTTTTCTCCCAACTAAGAAATTGAACTCCAATGTCTAGAAATGATGAATATGGTGAATGAAATCATAAACCAGGTCGACGCAGAAAATTTCTAATAAATAAAGAAGGGTCAAGAGACTACCATACCTTATGTTTGGGTGGGTTCGTCCACCCAATTCAGGTAATCTAACCAGCCTCAACACGCTTACGCCCAAAAAATCTGGGGTATCCATGTTTCCTTGCACAGGCTTGAAGTAGACATGGTCCACGAATTTCGGGTCTAACTGAACGGATTTAGGAATCCATTCCTTTTCAAGTTAGGTTCAGTGACTCTAGCTACTTCTAAGACTGTGCAACGAAACTGATCCCTAAAAGAATTGGGAGTTGAGAACTCCTCTGCTGGTGCTACCAAAATATAGTTTTCACTCAAAGCGACCGTTGGCAGCTTGTCGCTTAAACTGCGGCATATTAAGCCTCATATTTTTCCTGAAAGAATAAGGAAACAATTGTGAACGCCAAAATACCTATGTATGTGAAATCATATTGGGTAGAAGGACTCCATTTGCGGACGTGTTGTCACAATAGAGCTCGCATCCACGCTTCCTTGCACAGCAGGGACGTACACGGTGTCCACGCTTCCTTGCACAGCTGGGAAGTACACGGAGTCCACGAACTTGTGCTGTAAATGAACTGATTTAGGAACGGTTTCCTTTTCAAGTTAGGCTCGTTGACTCCATGTACTTCTCTGCATGTGCAACGAAACTGAGTCATAACAGACTCATGAGCTGAAAGTGCAGACTGTTTCCACAGTGGTCAAACGGTGTCAGTGCAATATTTAAAGGGTGCATATGTATAGGAAGGATTGGGCTGCACATTTCATCGAACATATTCGGTAGAAGGATTCTCTTTGTGGACGTGTTGTCAAGATAGAGTTTGCATCCACGCTTCCTTGCACATCAGAGAAGTACAAGGGGTCCACTAACTTGAGCACTAACTGAACTGATTTAGGAATGGATTCCTCTTGAAGTTAGGCTCGTTGATTCCATGTACTTCTCTGCATGTGCACCGAAACTGAGCCATAACACTCATGAGTTGAAGTGCAGACTGTTTCCAGTCCGTATGCAGTAGATGGCCCCAATCGTGCGAAGGATGTCGACCTCTGAAAATACATACGTGACTTTCCACACTGGAGAACGCGGTTCTTTGCATTATTCAAATGGTGCACATGTAGAGGAATGAGTGGCCTGCACATTTTATCGAACATATTGGGGGCGTCAGCAGCTTCGCCACAATTGGCGTTATTCTGCAGAACACCCTCAGAGAGGGCGTAATCAAACAAACAAAATGCAAATCTGAAACTGATTTAATAAAGCATGAAACAGTTTAAAATCAGAGATCCGTTCTCGGAAGAGGAAGGAATGATAGCGGGAAAGGAAAACTGTATAAACTCTAAAGCCGAAGATAAAGATCACTGCAAACACGCTCTCGAAACAGCATATGAAATTAAGTTCAACTGATTGAACTTAGACTAACATACCCTGTGGAACTCCTTCGGAGCAATTTAGCGACTTAAGAATGCCGATGTCGTATTCTATCATGTTGTGATTCATCAATTCTATCTTCGTGTTCAGCATGTTTTCCTCGGGATACAATCCCATCTCCAGCAAGAACTCAAGCAAGGGGAAGACGAACTAACTGTCTAGGTTGGGCGCGATGCGCTGCAACCCAGCCCATCGAATGTATATATTTTTTTCGTTTCCTTAGTAAAATAAAATTAAGTAAATATGGTAACATGCTAAATAATTTATTAATAGGGATTGCAAAGGGAGGGCATGGATATACGGTCATACACGTAAGACATTCCTGTACCTTTTGGTTCCCAAACATAATTGTACTCACAGTCTATAATCTTATACGTTTTCAGGATCATATTTAATTATTGTGGGTACGTGGGGTTAAATTGTGCTTTTTGTGTAATATCGAATTTCTTCCATGCTATCCTTTGTCTCGGTCTTAAACGAATAGTTTTGAACATAGGTTGTAGTATACAGTTACGCTGTCATACATTTTGAAGTGCTTGGTATGACTGCAACGTATTTGTTGTATGAGTTGTGCTCGATAAGGTGGCCATATTATGTATAACATGAACAGCGAAGCATAATTCATAAGTTTTTATGTCCAATCTATTGTATGGAAAACAGCTTGGAAAGTACATAATATATTGATAAATATTGGCGCAGTAAGACTTAAAACCAGCTGCTGAAGAATATATTGAATATTATACGCTAACACTTGGAAGGGTTTGTCGTAATTGCAGTGCATTTGTTTAGTTGCAAAATATTGTAATGTTATCTTATTTGCCTATTCCTATGAGAATATGCTAGGTGGTTCACGAACATGCAATGGAAGAAATATGAATAATTGTCTAGAGTCATGCAGTTTGGTGTTTTTTGTATTGTATTCAATAAATTGGTAGTATATGTTGGTGCTGACATTATTGTAATATGAGAATTGTAACATGGTTCATAATGTTATATTGTCATAATGATTAGGGGAGAAAACGATACATAAACTGTAATATAGAATTGCTGTCATGAAAGATTGAGTAGAACAGTTTCCAAGAGCTACGACTCAGATATTCTCTAAATTCTTGGATCATCTCTAGCAAAACATCGTGGACATCGTCCTCTGCAAACATAAGGGAAAATGCTGACCGCAGCATGTATATGCCGCATTCCCCGCTAGTGCACAGTTGAGAAAATGTTATGAATTATTATTTTACCAAATGTTTATTGTACAGATTGAATACATGGAGCCATTAGAATTACCTGATGGCTTGACGGGGGAAGTCAGGATCCCTGTAGACAGCGAAGTCGACAATGATGTCAGTCATTCGCGGGTCTCGAAGAATATAGGGGATTGTAAGCCGTGTTTTATTAAACGCCTCCTCAAAGAATCTCATGTCCTTGTCAACCGAAGGGTCACAATCATGCACTGTTATGGATCGTTTTCTATAGTCCACAACGCATAGTACCCAATGACACTCATTAATGTTAACCGGGACAACTATGAGGTCTGACTCCTGCCATGGAAGAGATGGCCAGTTGTCAACAATACCCTGAACATATGGGCGTATGGATGTTAGGTCAGTATGTCCGTCACTTCGAAATTCCGTTGCAATTAGCTGGTTGAACGTTGTGTTCATAAAAGCGACCCCTGACTTGGGGAACTTTGCATGAGTCTGTTTCTCGATAAACCCACGGATGCATTCGTCTATGTGCTGTTTCAGATAACAATACATTGTAATAATATGTTTACATAGTTCGCATTAAATAACATGATGTTGTACCTCATCACTTAGCCAAGTTCCCTTTGTCATGAGATCTTGGAAGAATTGGTAGCCACGCTCTTCTCCTAATATGGTACTGATAGAGTCGTCCTGGGTCATAGTCCCTACTGATGCTGCTACGCGGGGAAATAATTTTGAGACTTTCTTGACAGTTGTTGCAAGGGTTTTGTCTTTAGGAACCTTTTTTTGACCTTGAATGTTCTTGGTCTAATGGGGGGTAATTTTGCTCTTAGGCCTTTTTTGCAATTGAGTCTGTGTAGGTTCTTTGGGAATGTTGGGACGCTTTCTTTTTCCCGAAGGCGTCGTTTCGTAATGGTTGTTACGTATTCTGCCGACTGATTGCCGCTTGGTGCTGGGCTGATTTTTCCTGCCAAAACAGTTGCATGGCTATTTATATGTAGTAAAGGTTATGTAAGACTGTATGGAAAATACTGTTGACATACCAAGCGCCTGCTCTATATGTGATAGCCTCTGTTGCATTTCGGAGTAATTCTTGTTGATCTTTGTTGTCAATTCATTTAGGATAGTAATCTGGCGATTGTGCCTTGAATGTAGGTCGTTGAACCTTTGGGCAGCAGATTCCACATAGGTATCTATCTTAAGTTCTATCTTCTCAGCAAATTGGGTGGCCGCTCGTCGAAGATCCGTAACAATGTTGTCAAAATAATTTCTCATTTCATTCGTCATTTTTTCCTGTAATTGTTTGTAGTTAATCGTTTATGAAATGGAGTTTCGAAGACCTTATATAATGTAAAAACGCACGTAGAAACCGTAAAGTCACAACTCAATGCAAAGGAACGTTTCTCTAAAATGAGTGTGTTCGCTTTGGTTGCATAAGGTGTGTCTTTTCGTGTATTTAATTTATGTTTGGGGCGAGTTCAATGGTCACAATTATTATGGAGCAATTACCAAGTAATGAATGAATTTTTTAATAAGTATTTGAGAAGTGGAAAGGTTTTATTAATAAGGGTTGTTGTTTTGCGTGAATAGTATTGGGCTGATTAAAAAAGCCGTAATTAACCATTACTGTATATTTTTTTCACTGATACCTATTCCTTGGTTTGCCACCCGTAATTGCATTATCAATCGGTTTTAATGCAACAGTTTCTTCTATAAGGAAATATATAATGGGATTGTATATATGTTTGCCAATAGATAATATTTTTGTTATTGTTTTCATATAATAGTAATAATAATTTTATTACTTAAGTATGTAGCAAAGGGGTCGATGGCTTATAGTTTCTTTTATTATAGCTGTAATTCCTGGTTATTCAACCGTTGTAGTTTAATTAGTTTGCATTAGAGTGCTATTTATGTTGTGTATAATTTTCTTGCCACTGTACAGGCACATGATTTGTTTCCAAACAACTCTCGCTCTAGACTAACTGTACACGTGACTGAAGATGTGAGGGAACTAAAATGTATGACCGGAAAAGTATCATGGAAGTGAACACTATTACATTAACATATTGAATAGTATGGATATAACAATTACAGTTTGTTTGCTGGTATGATTGTTAAAATGGCTGAATATGAGCTGTTTTGTGTTATATGGTTATTTATGTTGGTAATAATTCCTTAATTTACTGCAGTCACGTGTTCGGGTGCAGTAAGTATTGTTGTTAAGTCATATGGCGTAGCCAGTATACTGTTACTGTGTTCTTGTCTTACACAATTGCATGACTGTTGCAGTTAATGATTGTTAAGCTGTATGTCTGTTGCATTGGTAGAATGTGAGCTGCTATCGCAGCAAAACTGTAGGGTTGAATAATTTTGTAACAACTTATGCTAAACACTACTGTCATACAACAATTTCCATGTGTTTAAATATTGTTGAAAACTTCATGGAAAACCATGTTTATGACCTCGTTGTCCTCCACGTTTTCTTCTTTCATGCTCAATATTCTGATTCCCACGGGTGATGTCACTCTAGACAGTGCCACACAAAGTTGCCCATGGGAGAAAACTGGACTGGGAAGATACACACCAACCCTTTTTAGGCTCTGGCCTTGACTCTTATTTATTGTCATTGCATAGCAGACTTTAAGCGGGAACTGTCTACGCTGTAGTTTGAAGGGCCACGCTGTGTCAGAAGGAGACATAATTATCCTCGGTATTAGAACCTTATTGCCGACATGCGTTCCAGTTAAGATTTCTGCCTCAACAACGTTGGTTCCAAGACGCGATACAATGAGTCTTGTTCCATTGCATAGTCCGTCTCTATGATTTAAATTCCGTAATAATATTACTGGAATTTCATGCTTAAGGATGAGTTTGTGGTTTGGAACACCTGAAATCTCAAGCGTGTTAAATTCAACCGGATACATCGTACTTGCGCTGATTTCCACTTCAGTCTCCAGTTCCACGCTGTCCGAACTTAAGTATTCTGTCTCATGGCCTGGTACTATGGATAGCATAAAGTCATTCACTTCGTCAACTGTTTTGTTCCTAGGTATGAGGACAGCTCTTTCCTTAGTATAACGTTGATTAGTCATATTGTCTTCAAAATCAACATATACGTAGTTGCATATGCTACGAATTGTATCGCCCTCACAATCAATAGACATGTTTTCTGGTACCTTAATCGTCTCCACGTCTGTATCTACAGCGACCTTTGCATTTCTTGCAAAATCCAATTTGCAAATTCTATCTCCGAATGATGTAATCTCATGTTCTGGGTGAGTTTGTGTACACGACAATGTTGCCATAAATAGGACCTATTTATGGCTGACTCCACCGTATCTTATCTGCTACCATTTCGTATAACTGGGAGTAACTGTCTGAAATCGCCTCCCAACAGCACTGTCTTTCCACCAAAGGGCTTGTCATCATATCTGTCAATCGTGTTGGGCATCAGGTCCCTCATAGTTCTATCCAGCGCCTCAAACGCATACTTGTTTGTCGTCGGCGCTTCGTCCCAATGATTTATTTTGTTTGCGTAAAAAGTTCCGCTAACATCGTCCCTTGCTTTATGTCGGACATGGAGTTCTCTTGTAGTATAATAGGGATCTTGAACCTTGAATGCGCAGTTCTTCCGCCTGGAAGCAGCAAAGCTGCAATACCTGATGATGCAACTGGTATTACAATTTGATTTTCTGACCTTAATTTTGTAATGATTGTTTTGTAGGGTCTTCCCCATTCCTCCAGGACCATAGAGAAAGAACAGGCGGCTAGTGTTGTTTGCAACTGAGCTGATGACTTCGTTGAATATGTTGTGTTGTTCTTCATTCAAGGTTGCAATTAGGCGTTGATGCTCAACGTCGTTCTCCTCACCATTGTAATAACTTTCTTCCATTAGCAATCTATTTGTTCATATCCTTTAGGATGTTCTTTGATGGCAGTGGCATTGGGGGGTAGTCTGAGAGTGTCTTTGAGTTCTGTATCATTAGTTTTTCGATCTCAGCCAGCGCATAGTTTTTGACCTGTTCATCTGAAAGATGCATTTCTGCGAAGCCAATAGTCGCCTTTGACGCATTGGTATGTCTTCAGATAGAGTTTTCCAGAAGCTATTCTACAAATTGAGGGGTTGGTTACTTCGCAGAAGATCAGCAATGTGACAAAGAGCTGGCGAAGCTGTATCGGAGTCTCCCATTGCGCAGCTTCATCCATTGCATGATGCCACTCTGAGTCTCCATCTAATAATCCCCTTCTATAACACGCTTCTTTGAAAGATAGGAGAACTTCACCATTGACTGTACGTATGTCTTCATACGACGTCGGCCCCCTAACGATTGCCAATAAATCTTCATGTAATATATCTCACCTGCCGTTGGATGAATGTTAACCACTCTACCAATGGCAAATCCTTTCTTTCGTGGTGTCCAACTCTTCTTTGAGGCGTTCCATACAAATCTTGATGGAAACTGAATATAAGTGAGCTCTTTTGCCTCCTGACTTCGTTTGTTTGTTTCCATCCATTCCGTCATTATAGTCTTGTGGATGCCATCCCTATTCAACATATTGCCGAGGTCTATAGACTCATCGTATACTAAGCTTTGTTGTCCGTCCAAATGAAGTGCCAACCTCTGGACTGCCGGCGTTCCGTAGTTCACGTCAAATGTAAATATTCTCCACATAGCTTCACAGGATGACAGATATCTACAATCAAGATATCTTGCGATCTCATCGCATTTTGGGGAGTTGGTTCAGCAGAATTCTGAGCTTGATTAGCCAGATTTTCAATTATCATTGTGGCATTGTCTGCACCTTTTGTGATGTACTTGAACAGATATTTAATAGCCCTACTCGTGTTGCACCATTTACATTGATGTGCGCCTTGTATTTCTTCAGCAGCTGTATATTATGAGGGACGACGATTCTGTTGTCCATGACAATATTCTTTTTTATTACAAACTTGTCTTCACTCCTCCTTCGCTTGTACCAGATGTGTCCAGCGTCATCAATTGTTGTGCAGTTGCTGTATTGTTTTGGGAAGTGTTTTTTACATTTATTATTTTCCATGCAAGGCGAGTTCACCTCTTCAAAACCACACAGGTCATGCATCATAAATTGTTCAACTAAAGCATATCCTTCTTCATCAGTTTGACGTCAGGGATTTCGGTGGAAATTATTCCGTCGACCTCCGCTGGAGTTGGTTCCGCCCCAGTCCGATTCAACCAAGCCAATATATGTGCATGGGGCAATCCTCGTTTCTGGAATTCAATTGTGTATAAAACCGCATTGTTTTGGGAAAAAACACTGGTCGTCAGCGATAATAAGCAAAGAAACGTGTGATGAAAAGACCAACAATAAAATTTCATTAAGCTGCCATGTAACCAGACAACACAGCTAAAACTGCATGATTGGGAAATTATATGGCAATGCTGTTCGATAACATACAATGGCTTTACCGACTGCAAGACTGTGTGAAGGAATGCACAGTCATGTGGCTGCAAGAAGCAATGAGACCGCACTATTTAACATTGCAAGAGTGTAATACTGCACAACTAGTATTTAAAATTTGTGAAAATGCTGGTATGAGTTAAGATTCGATGGGTATTAAACATAACATACCTGTTTTGCAACTTTTGAAGAAACGTCCTCGCCTAATATCTTCTATTAACTGCTCGAGTTTTATTTTGAATAATCTGCATTGTAAGTCTGGCCTGTCATTTGAAATGTCGTTTCCGTATTTCTGTAGATGCTGACCAATTTCATCCCATTTTGGGTTGGCAGTAATGGTGATGAAAAGATGAGGATTGCCATACCATCTGCATAAAGCAAGTGCGTCATGATAATTTTCTACCATATACCTCGAGATCCCGTAACGACGATGGCAGGATAATTTTTTCCCAACAGTTTTTGCATCAGTTTCTCCTCTCGAAACTGCGCCCCATATATTGTTGTAAACGTCTGCCATCAATGTCTGTTGGTTATTTCTTACCCAACGCAACCGTTCTTGTTCGACAGCCGTGTATGCATCAACGACGTATTGATGAAATAGCCGATCACCTTGAATTATTCCTCTGCCTTCAGTCAACCTCGTCTGTATATGGTATGCGTAAAACTCACGCATTCTTACGAACTTCCTTTTCAATGATAGATGAACTCTTTCACTGTATAGAATCTGATCGTGGAATCCAATCTCGCCAAATGGGAATAACAGTGGTATTGCATTGCCATGAATGACGGATGTAACTCGCTTATTCTCTGAAGTTGCCCTGTCATCATTTGAACAATTACATCGTGTTGCCCATTTGTCATAGGCAAGTCGCCAACAATGAGTCCAGCTATTTCTTCAAAAGTTGGAACATCGTACTGTCTTTCTTGGCGCGCCCGACCAACCAGCCTTATAGAAAATTCTGTTGCCCCTCCTGCTTCGTATCTGTCTCTTGCCATCCTAAACACTTTCGCAAGCTCATTATTTTCATCCATAATCTTGATTAGTTGTGCAACAACGCTTGCGTCTAAATTCTCAGAACTTCCACGTGTCAGTGCATTCATGCGGTTATAAACTTCATTTGCACTGTCGTAAATATATAACTGTGCGAATCTCGGTCTGTCGCCCTCAGCAGGTAGCAAGGTACCTATGTTATGATAGTTTTGTCCGTGAATTCGATAAACGTATGCGCTTGACTTCCGTTTCACTGATGTGTCAACTTTTGCCCCCATAGACGTGAATGCCAGTATGGAATTATAAACCCTGATATATTGTCGGAAATTATGTTCTGAGAACTTGTTGAATAGGTATTGAGGCGCCTAACATAGTGGAGGTAATGACACCCGACCCTGTCCACAACAAATTGAAAATTGGCAACTATTAAGTTGGCCTGTCCCCTTTGTTGACTCAGCTTTCCAAACCAATGCGTTGCAAAAACGGTAATGCATGAGTTCCTCTTCTTTGTACTGTCTCTTCCTATGGTCTGGAAAATATCCATGTGAAAGTCAGGACACCTTAAATAATTGTGGAATACTTACTTGGTCGATAATTATTTTATAAACATGCGAACCTTCGTTTGGTACAATTTCTGGTCTTTGACGTTTGCCTCGCCTTGGCAATAAGTTTGCAGAAGGCTTGTCAATATTCCCTGTACCATGAAGATTTATGGTTACAGAATGAAATTCCCATTTAATGAATGCAATGGCACATACTTTATGCGCAAATATGTTGGCGAACCTTGCCCAATAGTTGCTTGTGCATGGCCTTGTTGTTCAAACGACGCTTTCTCTCTAAAATTTTGATGCGGATGTGCCTTGCGTATTTAGCTTGATCGTATTGCAATTTACCTGGAAAACAGCTCAGAATGATTAAATGTCCTCTTCTTATGAATACTAAATAGATTTTGCCAAATGATATTGGAACATGTTAAGGAAGAACGTTAAGGTTGAGTAACCTACCCATATCTGTCTTGTTTGATGAACAACGCGGGGTGCCTTCCTTATTTCCCTTATTCTGAACTTGATTATGTTCACTACATTTGTGCTTCTGCAAAAATTTCAAAGGCTGTACGCGTTTGTAGGTCAACGTATGTGGTTTTGTACTGCTTATCCACAACGTTTCCTGAAAATAAACAGTACAAAATGGCAATATAATGTTCCTGTGCTGTCGTAGAGGTTGAGCAGGCCCGTAAAATAATTGCATAGTAGTTTCATTACCAACTGTTGTACTTATTCTGTGAAGGCTTTTGCGCACATCATCGCATTGTTTGTCAAAACCTGGTACAGTTCTTTGAAGGTGATATGTAAGGCTCTCACAATTGTACTGTGACGTTTTGCACTCTTGCTCTTCGTAACTTGCGCAATAATTTATCTTCTGATCAATCCTTTGTCAGTGCAACAATTGTCCTACAAAGATTGTCGGAACGTTTTTTTAACAATTTGCCAGATCTGCGTCCATAACAAATAATTTTTATTTCGTGCCAAGGTTGAGGTGTTTGGACAGTTAAATGGTCTCCGTCGTACTGAAAACGTTCGTGCAAACACCTTGCAAAGAAAAGCGACTCCACATATAAAGTTGGTCAACATATGTTGCCTCGAAAACAAAGGAGCAGTTGAAGAGGCGCTCCTAAATTCAATGTTTGTATATGTAAATGTTTGTTCCTTAGTCCTGCATTAAATTGTATTGAATGGAAATTGGTTGCCAATGTGGCGTATGGCATGTTATGGCACGTCAATGCATAAGAACTTCATATACAGTTCTCTTTATAATATAGTCATAGTCGAAATTTCAAAATATTGGATATTATATTGTATAATGTTATACTATAATATATTATTTTTTATTATATTATATTTTAGTATATTATATTACATTATATTATACTATATTGTAGTTTATATTATGTTGTATTATACCATATCATATTATATTGCACTACACTATATTATATTGCATTATATTACATTACAGTCTATTATATTATACTACTTTATACCATATCATATTATATTATGTTATACTATATTTTATTGTATGAAATGATATTATATGATTTGATACTACATTAGACTATAATGAATTATATTGTATGATGTGTTATTAAATTGTATTATAT
The DNA here is from genome assembly GCA_027422505.1 of Craterostigma plantagineum. Lineage (NCBI taxonomy): Eukaryota > Viridiplantae > Streptophyta > Magnoliopsida > Lamiales > Linderniaceae > Craterostigma > Craterostigma plantagineum. The sequence goes on from JAPQWV010000020.1 coordinate 14,352,508, forward strand.
TATGTTATGTTATATAACATTATATTAAATTGTAATATATTATATTATGTTATATCCTATTATTTGATAACCACAATTATTATATTATATTATACTTTATGATGCTATACTACATTTTATAATGTTATATTCGCCTATAGTATGTTATATTGTATATTCAACTTAGACTGTATGCAACTTGGACGGTATGCTTTATTTTATATTATATTATCTGATTGTCTTAAGTTGTATCCTTCACAATAAGTCAATAGTCATGCAAAGTTGGCAACAGTCTGCCGAGTGATCTTACGAGATAGTGGTTATAGGATCAGTCAGACAATAAAACCTAACTATCTTTACTAATTTCAATTTGCTATTCTGAGCAATTTTGTTAAAGCCTTTCGAAGGAGTATGACTAAAATCATTGCTAGGAAATAGGATTGTCGAGTAAGGCAATATTCTCAGTGTCCAAGACGGTAAAACAACAACAATATTATATCAGCATTTTCAAACATCGGGCTCAAATATTCGTGAAAATAGTAGTACGCAGTTGTCATCAATGGTCTTAAACATGTCTATTCATTATATGGAGGCCAATGCCAAAAATTAAGTAGATAGATGCCGTCAAATACTTTCGGAATTCTTCTATCTGGCATGGTTTTATGCCATATAAATTGTCACCAGGAAACAACATTGCAAATGCATTCCGCAACATGTGTAAACCACATTCTCCACTGCATTGCAAACCAATCCATATGATTAGGTAAATAAATAGAACCATAAAGTTTCTGAATTGATTAATTTGTATAATCTCGCCTGTAACCTAGCTACGGGATTCGGCCGTCACGCCTAAAGTCAAACTGAAAATCAGAACGGTCGATGTCTATGTCTCGTAACAACATCTTGATGATAATGAGTGTGTTGCCCAACGCAGCACGTGTCTGTCTAAATTGTTTATCGGCTGATCTTTCTGAATCCATCACCAACTACTCGTTGCCTAAGAAAGATAACGACCAACACCCAATGATTGTTGTTCACGTTGACAGGCAGGACAATTTCTGACGCATCTTTCCAACTGCACGATGGCCAATTGGTAGCCTTTCCAAGAACGTAGGGCATCAAGTCCGTCGGGTCAGCCGTTTTATTCACAACCGGAAGTGACTTGATGAACTGGCTAAAAACTGTATTCATGAATGCAACTGTCTTCAGAGGGGTGGCACACCGTAGTTGCATTTCGATGAGTCCGTGGATACATCCATCGACATGCTACGTTACCAATTTCAGAAAGATATAGTTATTCGTAAATTTGTAGGAAATATCTCATAATTTAGCACTCGAACGTAAACTTACAACATCTCGTAGGCAACAGCTGCGAGTCTTTAGTTCATTGAAGAAATCTTGCTTCAGCTCTGTCCCACAAAGCCCTACTACGCAGTGCCTCGCGCTCATCCGTTCTATGGAGTCGGCTGCTTTTGGCCACATTTTCAGTTTGTACAAAACATGCTCATCGATATTCGCCTTTCCGTATGGAATTCTGGTCGTCAGAGGAGATGGAGCAACACATTTTTCCAATGTTTTTGGCCTTTTTGCGGTTGGAAGCTGAGTCCCTTCATCGATTGTCTTGGCGCCAGCTGACTCTATAAGTGAAATATTATGGCATACATTTAGAAGATTGAGAATGTAAATCGTATCAGCAGGGAAAAAGTTATTTTTACCGGGCTCCGCGGATTGTTTCTTCCCTATCCTTTCTGTCAGCTGATGTAGTTGGTCACCAAAGGATCTGAAAACATCTTCCATTGGTTTAGCATGCTCAATATCAATTAGCCGCACGTTCAATCCATGAAAGCCTTCTTTTATTTGATTGCTCATATGGAAGACCTGGTCCGTGTGGTATTCGACTGCTGTACTTAGCTTTTCCAGTAGTTGCAAGACCTTCTCAGTTCCCGCCGACCCAACTTGCGATGGCTCAAAATCAAACTGGCTCATTCCTCGCTACGTTTCCAACCCATGTACAACACACGGCTCCTGAACATGAGAAGACCTACCCCGCTCATTTTCCACAGTGTTGAAGAACTCATAATGCGCATCCATACCATCATTTCCAACATCACCCGACGCATTCGCATTGTCTTCAGGATTGGTGGTTTGGTGATCAACCTGGCTCATTTGTCGCTGCGTTTCCAACCCATGAACAACAGACGGATCCTGGACATGAGACGACTTCGCGGCCTCAATTTCCACAATGTTGAAGAACTCATGATGCGTGCCCATATCGTCGTTTGCAGCATGGACCATTGCATTAACATCGTCGTGAAGATTGGTGGTCTGGTGGTGGCACTCGTCAACCATCACAGATAAACTGTCGATAGTAGGCACACCATCTACGTGTGGATCCGAAGGTGACAGGATCTGTTCTACGGCATTTGATTCGATATTGTCATTACCATCAAGGGCAACAATTTGCGTTTCATGCAGGGCCTTGCGTCTGGACAGGAGTTCGCACCCAAAAACCTATAATCGTGGGGAAGGTACTGTTTCCTCATTGTTTTTTCCGCCCAGATTTGTGACATCGTCATCGTCCAACACGGGTGTCTGGTGAATCACTTTCGCTGATAGTTCTCAATGATGGCGAGGGGCCTTATTGAAGACCATGGTTTGCGGGAATGGCATCCAAGTTACTATTGGCAAAATAGTCTGCAATTGCCTCTTGTGCAGTAGCAATAAAGAAATTATTGACAACCTCTGACTTCCTAACAACGTCATCAATGTCTTGTAATCGTGGTGCTCGCTTTGTTGACCAAGGAGTTGTCTTACATCGGCACATATGGGGTAGCGCGTCGACCATATCATCGAAGCGCGTTGCATATTTCCGTGCAACTCCTGACAAGCATTCGTAAGCCAGGATCTGCTTCAAAATAAAAGTGGTTAGTCTGACATTACACTGTGAATATGCAAGGGTGCGGATAATGCGTGTTAAGGCTGGTAAGATTACTTGAATTGGGTGGACGAACCCACCCAAGCATAAGGTATGGTAGTCTCTTGACCCTCCTGTTCCCATAATATTTTTGAACGAAGAGAGGTCCCTTTTCAATGAAGCCATAACAGTGTTGAAAGCATACTTTCCAAAGGGATATGTGTTGAAGCTGTCAAAATCTTCCACTAAGTGAAGTATCATTGGATTTATCTTCACATCTGTTCTGCAGCCACGCTGGTCAAATACTCCCGCGACAAACACCACACTGGCCATTTTTAATCGTTCAACATCGACAGCAGACGATGAGTTACATCCCATCTCACTTAATTTGTCAATAGCATCCTGCAGCGTAATCTTTTGTGCGCCTGGAAAGTGCCTCTGAGCAAAAGCATGATTCTTGGCGACCTCTGGCTCGGCAGAGAATTGCAGCCCAGTAAGAATTCTGTTGGCGAGAATCGTATAGGCTTGGAGTTGATAACCATCCACAGTTCATCCCTAGGAAGTAGCGGGGTATGCGCTTGCATGATGTACCAAATTAGCTGGCTCGACAGATAGAACATATGTGCACAGGCTATGAGATGCCCAAACGGAGATCTTGCCACGAATTCCGCAATTTCTGCTGCGTTTAGCACGTCCCGTATAATATTGCTAATTCCCTTATAGTCAGCACAGAAGGTTAATTTGCAGGGCAGAATATTGTCTTGTGGAAGCTGGTTGTCTAATAACGTCTGATAATTTAATAATCATAGTGTTAGGGAAAACATATAACAGTATGTAAGAGCAGGTTGCCGAACATTTCATCACCATTAATCTGCAACAGATTACATAAAAAAACCTACATAACAAATATATGCAGAAATATATTACGCATATACGCAGAAATATGGAACACCATGCAACAACATCTTGAGACCACTTATCTCCAACAGTTTGCATAATATTTCTTCAATACATCTGTAGCCCACTTATAAAAGGGGAATCGAGCGACAGCCGACATTTCGCTATCTTATTGGAGAAGACATAATCAATTTTGACAGGTCGACATATACAGGCTAAATGAAGCACAGACAATTAAGCATTTTTTAAACTATTAAAACACACACAATACCTCTGAATGAGTTGCCACAATTGCAGTTTCTCTGATCGTTTGATGTTCACTGTAAAATACCGCATGGGCAAGTTGTTTCAGACTTCAAATGATCAACTTGTGGACTGTATGACCAAGAAATAAATACGCTGCGATGCTGGGAATTTTCAAATCAGGTTAAGCGAAGGATGGTGAAATTTCTAAGTTTTTTATTTGTTGATAAGCACTGTAAGTTTCCCCTCGGATGGGTTTGGCTGTCAATTGCATGGTAGACATAATTATTTAGGGCACACTGCGCTAAATCAAATCAATGGAAAATTCGGAATGGGCTGGGCCAAGAATAAAAATATTCACATAATTAGTGAGGCCCTAGCCGAAGGGTTTTCCCCCCTAATCAATGCAGGGAAATTAATAGGCGAAAATTGTTTAATCTTTTGTATAAATCGCAACGATATAAAATATATAACAATTTATGTTGCATAAGTAATAATAAAAATAAGTCGAAAATCTAACATATCATGATACTATGATATATACGAATTTATCTTGTCATAACGTTTCCCAAACACATTAGTCTTTTAGTTTGTAATATAAAATTAATGCATGATTATCCTTACCTTTTTCTAAACACAAAAATTGCAAAACATATTTTGCATTATTACTTTATTCAGTCTACAGTTTTACATTGTTTTACAGTTATACATTTAACGCACCAGACTTTTGCCCAAACTCGCTAGACTGGCGACACAAATTGGTATAATTATCTATTACGACACATATATTATGACACAAAGACGCCTATTGATTGATTTATAATGTCAAATTTAATAAACTATGTTTTATTTGATTAACCGAATTCCTATCCTTTACAATAAGTCAAAAACCATGCATGTTGATAGTAAGAATGGATGCTTGCGGCACCCCAGCGTGCTAAATAATGGGGTGGACTACTGGTTATAGGGTCAGTCATACAGTAATTAGCTTGTAATTAATTGTACTAAATGTTATCTGATAATTTTGAAAATTTCTAGCAACCTTTCATACAATAACGGCTACCATCATGTCTAAGACAGCTGAGTAATCTAATATTGTCAAGGACAGCGACGATAAAAACACCCACAAAAGCATGTCCAGAGGCAATGACATCAGCCTCAAAGACACATCACAAATAGTACGGAAATAACTTCAATGTTCTTCAACATGCCTATTCATTATATGGAGGCCAATGCCAATAATTAAAGTAGACAGATGCTGCCAAATATTTCCTGAATTCTTCTATTTTTCATGGTTTAATGCAAGACAGATTGTCGCCTGGGAACATTATGCCGAATGCATTCCGCAGCATGTGGACGCCACATTCTCCGCTGCAACGAAAATCAAGTAATATGGTTAACTAATAAAGAAGGCCATGACGTATGCGAATCATTTAATTTGTATAACTCACCTGTATCCCTGCTGCGCGATCCGCCCGTCACGTCTATAGTCATACTGAAAATTAGAACGTTCAATGCCTAGGTGTCGTAGCAACAATTTTGTGATACAAACTGTGTTGCCCATCGCCGCACGGGTCGCTGTGAACCTTGGATCTGCGGATATGTCTGAATCAAGAATTGCGAATTCATTTCCTACGATGAATGGTGGCCAACACCCAACGATTGTTGTTGACATTCACTGGTAGAACCATCACCGACGCATTTTTCCAACTACAGGATGGCCATTGGGCAGACTTTCCAAGAACAAACGGCATCACGTTCGTCAAATCAGCCTTTCCACTAACAATTGGGAGCGATTTCACCAATCGGCTGAAATTTTTGTTCATGAATGCGACCGTCTTCACAGGGCTGGCACTAGTTGCATTTCAACGAACCCGCACATACATTCGTCGACATGCTGCGTAGCCAAAGTCAGGAAAAACAATAGATATTCATAAATGTCTGCCCCACACAAATTCAGTGGGGAATATTTCATGATTTAATGCTCAAACGTAAACTTACAACGGCTCGAAGGCAGGTGCCGCGAGTCTTCAATTCAACAAAGAATTCTTGTTTAAGATCTTTCCCGCAAAGACCTGCTACGGAGTGATTGGTGGTCATGCGTCCTATGGATGCAGCTGCTTTCGGCCACATTTGCAGCTTTTACAAAACGTGCTCATCAATATTCTGCTTTGCATATGGAATTCTGGCAGGGCTAGAAGACGGCTGGGCACTCTGGCCTAATGATTTTTGCCTTTTCGCCGGTGGAATTTCATCTCCGTCTTCTGTTGCGTTTCGGCCAATTAACTCTATAAGACAAATAAGATGTGAGATAATTAGAGGAAAGATTGCAAATTTTATCTGGAAGAAAAAGTATTTTACCAGGCTCAATGGCTTGTATCATCGCTATCGTTTCTGTCAACTGCTGTAATTGGTCACCAATGGTTCTCAACATATTTTCCAGTGGTTTAACACCTTCAATATTAGTCAGTCTCACGTTCAAACCATCAAAACCTGTTTTAACTTGGCTGGTCATATGCACGGCCTGCTGAGTGTGGCGTTCGACTACAGTACTGAGATTTCTAAGTTGTCGCAAGACCTTCTTAGCTCCTCTCGACCTACCATGCGACGACCGAGAATTAACCTAGCTTGTCTCTCGCTCCCTTTCCAACTCGCCCTCAACAAATGGCTCCTCAACATGAGAAGTTCCACGAACCTCATTTTTCACGACGTTGACAAACTCATCACGAGTATCTATACCATTATTTCCATCAGCACAAAACACAGTTGCAATGTCGTTCAAATCAGTTGGCTGCCGCGGCATTTCGTCAACTACCGGCGACACATCGTTCATATCAGCCACAACATCTACATGTGCCTGAGGAGGTAATTGTATACGTTCTTCATGATTTGATTCGATTTAGGCATTATCCTCGATAACAACATTTGGGATCTGATGCATAGCTTTGCGACTGGCCCGGAGATTGTCCACGAAACTTTGTAATGTTGGAGATGGCAAAACTCTCTTGTTGCTACCTTCGCCTTGCATTTGGGTGTCTTCATCTTCCAATAGGGGGAATTCGGCGAACCAGTCCCACTGGTGCTTCTCGATGGCGACGACCTGTCATGCTGAAGGCATCCGTTGTGGGGACGTCCATCGAAGCTGCTATTGGCAAAATAGTCTGCAACAACTTCTTGAGCTGTAGGTAAAAAGACTTTATTATTTTCAACTTCTGAATTCCTAACAGTATTGGCAACGTCCTGCAATCTTGGAGCTCGTTTTGTTGGCCATGCATTTGTCTTCCATCTGCACATTCTCAGGACCGGCTCGACTATATCGGCCAAGTACGTTGCATATTTACTTGCAACACCTGGCAAGCATTCATAAGCAAGGATCTGTTTTGAAAACAAAAGTGGGTTACAACACATTTTATTATAAATATGGAAGGATATGAATCGTGTGTGTAGAGTCGTGTAAGATTACCTGAATTGGGTACACGAAGCCACCCAAGCACAACGTCTGGTATCTTCTTGAACTGCTTGTTCCCTGACTGTTTTTAAAAGAAGAGAGGTCTCTTTTCACTGACGTCAGAACGATGTCGTATGCATACTTTCCAAAAGGATAGTTGTTGAACTCATCGAAATTCTCTACTAAGTGAAGAATCATTGGGTTTATCTTCACATTCGTTCGGCATGCACGCTGATCAAGAACTCCAGCGACAAAAACCACACTGGCCATTTTTAATTTTTCAACGTCAACAGCAGACGATGAGTTACAACCCATTTCCGTCAACCTATCAATCGCGTCCTGCAGCGAAACCTTTTCCTCGCCTGGAAAGTGCCTTGTAATAAACGAATTATCTTCGTCCACCTCTGGCTCAGCAGAAAATCTGAGACCGTAATCAAACAGAATTCCTGAGGCGAAAACCGTATCGGCCTCGAATTGATAATCATCCACAGTTCATCCCTATTTCGTAGTGGAGTCTGTGCTTGCATCATGTACCATATTAGCTGGCTCGACAGATAGAACCTTTCTGCACAGGCTATGAGATGTCCGAATGGAGATCGTGCAAGCATTTCTGCAATCTCTGCTGCGTTTAGGATGTCCCGAATAATTTTGCTAACCCCTTTATAGTCAGCACATAAGGTTAATTTGCAGGGCACAATATTATCTTGTGGAAGCTGAGTGTCAAACAACATCTGAAAACGGAAAACCAATGCTGTTACACAAAATATAGAACAATATCCAACAACAGTATGCAACAACATCCGAGGACTGTTCATGTCCAACAGATTGCATAGGAAATATACACAGAAATATACAACGAATATGCACTAGACCACAGAAAAGCCTGCAAGAACATCTCGACCAGATTGCATATTAGACCCAACCAAAAAAATATGGCTCACTTGTAAAAGAGGGAAAAATGGCCATTCGCCAATTGGCTATCTTAATGCAAAAGACCCAGTCCGGTCACCCAGTAAAGATCAGAATATGCAGACTAAATGTTTCATACTGAGTAATGATCGTACAAACTGTTAAAACATAGAGAATACCTCTGAGCCAGTTTCCGCCATTCTAGTTTCTTTGATCATCGGAGACTGTTGGAAAATACCGAGCAGACAAATTTTTCAGGCACCAGATAGTCGTCCTTCAACAACTTCAAATTAGTATTCGATGGAATAGGCGTCACCTCTGGACTGTATGACCACGGAATAAACATGTTCAATTCTGGGAAATTTGAAATCAGGTGAAACGAAGGAGAAGGAATATTGTAAATTTTTCCTTCGTTGATTAATAGTGTGCTTTTTCGAAGGGTTGCCTGGGCCGTCAATTACATAAATCATAATTGTTTAGGGGACAATTCCACAAATGCAATCAATTGAAACGTTGAAATGGGCTGGTCCAACAATTAAAAAATAAGGTCCAATATAAGGGGAATGTACACACTATTGCTGCGTTTGGTTATAAAGGGGATATAAAGGCCCAATATTAATTATTATGTTTAAGCCCAGTATAAGTTATCATGGCCAGATAAGGCAGATTATTATTTGCGGGCTTCTACTAAAAATCGGGCTAAAAAATTAATATCGGGCCGAAATTACAATACCAAACATTATATTATCTAATATTATCTATATTAGGTGGGCTTATCATGAATTGACTTTCTTGTAAACATGGGTACGGTAGAAAATGCATAAACATCAGATTAACATGGTATATTAGTATAAAACATGTTTAGCCTGCTCTATTAATATTATTAGACAAATATGGAATTATACTATATTATAAATATTATTATATTATATGATGTTATGTTCTATTATATAACATTATATTATCCAGTTTTACTACGTTATTCAGGCACTAAATTATTCTTACCTTCACAAAACCATTATTACACGTAGTCGTGGTCAAATAAAAAATGTAATGAATAGGGGCTACAATATCTAAATTATTCAGGAAGCTACAAAGGCACTATTGCACGCATATATTCGGGCAGTGATACAATCTCAGCATTGACTATTGGGAAAATGCGCCCTTACAGTATGGAGTTGGATTTCGACGTTTATGGTAGGCCAATGCGAAAACTATGCACGGCTTCGTAGCATCCCAAAACTTCGGAGAAAGTAAGAACTAAATACAATGTTGATATTCAATGGACCTAGATGGAAGGCTCAAATCTATTATATAAATAGACAAATTAAGATCCAAAGACCATAGACGGCAGAATCGCATAGTATAAAGAGACTTACTAAAGATAAGATGCACTAAATCTAATCTTTTTCGATATTTATTCAGCATGCAAGCCAAGACACATGCTCTATAAGCAGTTCCATACAAACGGCTTAGTTGAGGCTCATCTTCCGTTTCTTGCAAGAAACAGGCTCACTAACACCACCATTTCGCCCGCCGATGTTCGTCATACAATTGTCCGCTGCTCGCTCAGAGAGAACCGGAAATGAACTTTCAGGCAAACACTTATCTTTATAGACAGCAATGTCAATATTTTCAACAACGGTTGCTGCATAATCCTGACCAACACGACCCAATCCATCAAGACCGTCTCTCACAATTGCCACATTACCATTGCCAATGGTGCCCTAAAATCAGCACATAAATAAAATAGGTCAACCGACAATACATAGTCTGATGGTAAAAATAAATTACCTTTGACCCATCAACCAAGACGTCGCCGGGCTTTTGCCCAGGCTGCTCCACCCTACGCGACATAGCAAAACTTCGAAACATGCCGCAAAAATCGAAAGGCTTAACCTTTATACAGAACTTAAGGTTCTGCCAACCAACCTTGATATGCAATCGGGTATTTTAACCTCCCCCACCCCGACACCAGAGTCAACACGCTCCTGAAAATTCAGTGCGATCGTAAGGATGGGGTCTCAATATAATTAATATACACATAGCATAGCAGGCCACCGCGAATTTCCTCAGCTGTAGTGTTTGTACACTTTCTTGCACTCAAATATAACGAACGTCGCAGTACCAGCGTCATCAGCGACCATACACTCAATTCGGAATCTGGGATGAAACATGTAAAAAGGCTTTCAATTAACGTGTCCGGGGAAAATATTTAAAGGTCAACGAACCGCATGTATAATACCGTAGAATGCCAATAGCTTTCGGGTCTGAGCACCTATTACATATCAAAGACGAATCCATTTTCTCCACCTTACTGGAACACTTCGAGCAGGAGATATAATGCCAACCATTCCTCATCAGGATCTCAGTTATTTTAGCCACATAAACAAAATCCTTGACCTGCAAATCAACCGTCTCCAATCAGTCACCAATCATCCTTTACACGCAAATGGAAGTATATGAATCCATACCTGTTCATCTTCCTTATGGAAGAATGCATAGATGTCAGCAATACGGCACAATTGCATGTTAGGCATTTGTGTGCCAAGGGACAGTGCGACGGGCCTTTCCAATATACTCATACTGCACGCGGCAAATGACGACATCAGACAACTATATTAACCAAAAAGGAAAATAAGGTTAAAACTGGTGAGACCACCTCTTGCGGAATTGCCAAACTTCATCAACCTCGAGGTCGACATTCAGCTTCGACGCGGATGTGGTATTCAAGTAGAGGGTTTCTGCAAGAATCGTTTAAATAAAGATAGACATTAGAATACCCGAGGAAAAATAAACTAAATCACTTACGCCAAAAAATCTGGGGTTAACACTTGTCACAATTACAACTACTTGTTTTCCAATACTGGACCGAACAGCGTCGTAAAACTCGTCCGCCTTCTCGGCCCACACTGTAACAGTGGCATAGATAACTGCGCGAACGATCAAAATATACCCATGCCTTGAAAGACGGAAAATATGGAATTGGGACAACTTAATATTAAACAGGCGGAGAAGAAATACCCCTGCAAGAAAATCCTCAACTCAGCACGCCTTACACTACGACCATCGGAAACATCTGGCTCAACCAGTTGGGATAATAAACCAATAACATCTATAGGGGAAGCAAACAAAAATGTCAGGGACGGCATCGCAAGCAAATACATGCTCACAAAACCACGCCGGATGAGAACTGCAAGCCCGGAGGCTAACCATATACGTAGACGGAAACATAAGGAAATTCAATTGTATGGTTGTAAAAATGGCATGACAGTGAACAATAACGTAGGCTAAACTGTAGATGCATTCGAAAATGTATGGAAGTTGAACTGTATAACTGCAAGGAAGGGCAAGGCAGTGAGCACCGACGCAGGCTAACTGTATATGCAACTGAAAATGCCATGGAATTAAAATACTTGACTGTAAAAACATCATGCTAATGAAAATTATCGGTGCAGACACGGGTGGCAGCAGATCTATACAGCAATCCAAAGAACGAAGACTGTCCCACGGAGTAAACAAAGTAAAATATAACAGTCTGTCCCGTATGACTGTAAAAAAAGTCATGGCAGTGAATATTAACGTAGGCTAACTGTATATGCGCCAGAAACATCGTGCAATTAAATGCATGATTGTAAAAATATCATGGTAGGGAACGTTAAGTATGTAAACGGAAGAGTGTAATGGAGACAACAAATACACAATAGTAATCTCCGCAACACCACAGAATACCCAGTAATTCCTTATTGCGGTTGGCCAAATGCATCAAAACCTCATAAGTCATGAATCTAAATTTGTCGAGACCTATTGAGCGCGACTGGGCATCCACCTCATCCACGACAGTACGATCAGTGAATCTCACCATACAGTCAACATCAGTCATGCGATAGCTGCTGGGAGAATCAACAACCTCAAAGTCGGATATTGAATAAACATGGCCAACCTTAAGCTTTGATGCAAATCGATCAGCCCTTTGGATATGAATAGACGCCTGCATCACAGTATCCTACAAACCCCAAAAAAAAAAGGAAATAAACGATAGTATAGATACAAACAACACAGAAGACACATTGAATAATCACCTTCTTGTCCAACAACAGCATATCTAGGCTCATGGCCTCTCCATTTTTCTTGATGTTTCTTGCCATCGATGAACGGATAAGGCGTGCAACAATAGCTCCATATTTCGTTCTAGGCTTTAATTCATCTAGAGCAGAATATTTCGTAATATCAGCCATTTCACAAAAATCACAGTTCGTTAAAGTCAACATGACACACAGACCATTATATAGTCGGGCTTAAATTCTGTTCAAATACTACACCCACAGAAACCTATGATGAAATGAGATAATAAATGATCAATAAAGACATCCCATACGAATCATCATTCATCAAAGACTGTTAAAATTCGCGGTCAGTCAGAATGGAAATAAGGAATACTGGTCGAGCCATTAACAGGAAGACCACATACAACGCATCTAACATCATATGACCGTACACCTGCCAGACCATCAAAAGAATGAATGTAGAAAGCCAAGACTCTAATGGTCACACATACGACCCATTAATGAACCACCATTAGTGGGAAATTAATACACTATCATTAATATCTCCGGCGAGAGAACATCGTATTATATAGTGCAATCGGCCCAAATAAAATATAGAATCATTCCTACACTGCCACGTCAGCACTTCCATACAAATAAAACTCGGAATCTACCAACATTAAATCCGAATATTAATCAGAATTTCTTCCGCGCGCTGTGATTGGATGGGAGGACTCCGTTGCTCACGTGGCATGCGCAGGAAAGTTAGCATCCAACTCTTATATATATAGATAATAGATTGTCGATATGACTCTTAGAGATGGCGAAAGGCCAGAATCTTTCAGAGCGGCCCATGATCTTAAGTTGTGCCACTCGCCTATGGTGGAGAGTGCACGCCACGGTCTAATGTGATTCTTCTTACAAGGATATTCAAAACTCCCCTCAACTCCAATCGATAACTACGAGTTACGAGTTACGACGATGAGATAAACACAAAACTTATATTACATATTTGGTCAAGAGCCTTTTTATTTTCAAAACTAAACTTGATTGATCACTTGACTACTTCGTAGGAGTCCTTAAGGGGTATAAATGTAAAAACCCACACTTCTATTGATCTTATCTCTCACACTCTCTCTCTCTCGACAAGAAATATAATCAAAGATTCGCCTTACGCGACGCAACGATCTCGACTCTCCACGTACACAACTTGTGAGAATTTAATAAAAAGAAATCCTTTTTTTATATTGGACAGTCGTCGGCATTTGTAGGTTTTTATCACAGGCAGCTGTATCTGTGTGTCTGTATATATATGTCTATTTGCAAGAACATTGTGCGAAAGAAGATAGAAGAAACCATTATTTTCTTTTGTGTGAGCCGAGTTTGTAGATGATTCAAATTAAACCATTTTAAGGAATCGCTAGAAAAATATCAGAAAGTGGACAAATAATCGTTATGATTGACAGCCACGATCAGTACAGCAGTGATTATTTATCAGAGAAAATGAAGAGATGTCTCGAATATATGAAGGCTTTAGAAGAAGAACGTCGAAAGGTTCACGTTTTCCAGCGTGAACTTCCTCTCTGTCTCGACCTAATCACACAAGGTCCAAATAATATAAATATATATATATATATGTGTGTGTGTGTGTGTGTGTGTGTGTGTGTGTGTACGGAGTGATAGAATAGAGATACGATTTGTTTCTTGTCCTAATCTTTTCATCTACATGATGTTAAATTGTGTTTACTTTGTAATAACTGTAGCTATTGAGGCATGCAAGCAACAGTTATCAGGGACAACATCAATAGAAAGCTCGGAGCAAACTAGTGGTGAGAAAATTCTCGAGGATGAGTTCATATTACCTGTCAAGAAACTATCTTCCTCGGAATCAGATCACCAAAACGATGAAGGTTGTTGTTCTAAGAAGAATAAAGAGGTGTGCAGTAATAATCACAGCAATAGCAAGTCAGATTGGCTTAGACTTTGGAACCAAACCCCAGATTCAGACATTCGAGAGGTAGGCAACAAAAATAAAATTACTTGAGATTTATTGGATCTATATTAGGGCTGATGAGATATTATTGTGGAAAAGATTTGATCTTTTTGCTTTTCTTGACTTAGGGCTCACCTGAAAAGATTAATGATCCGAAGGAAGTGGTGTCAACTGATCCATTTAGGAAAGGGAAAATCAATTCTAATACTCAGCAATTATCAGCTGGCGATGGTGAGAAAAATAGAAGTAAAAAGGAAGGAAAAGTATCATCATCATCATCATCATCAACCCTAAAAAAGGAAAGAAGGTGCTGGTCGCCTGAGTTGCATCGGAGATTCTTACAAGCCCTGCAACAGCTCGGCGGCTCAAATGGTATGGAATAGTATATCGGATAATATGAACTGTTTTCACACTTTCTTCTGCAATAAAAATTATTGGTTTTTATTTAGATGTGTTTTTATTATTTATGCGGCACAGCCACGCCGAAGCAAATCAGGGAGTTGATGAAGGTCGATGGGCTCACTAACGATGAAGTTAAAAGCCATTTACAGGTTTGTATTTCATCAAATATTATTCCTTTTCTTTTAACCCATATCGTAATTTTTTTCTATGTCATTTCATAATTTCCAATTTACAGAAATATCGTCTTCACACGAGAAGGCCAAGCTCTTCAGCTTCCACCACCACCGTACAACCACCGCCGCCGACGCCGCCACAGTTCGTGGTTGTCGGAGGAATATGGGTCCCACAATCGGACATTAGTATCCCAAATTGTAATGGAATTAATTATTACCCTTCGACGCTGCCTGGAAATTTCAAAGAATTGTCGGAATCTCAGAAAAAATTAAGACAACCATATTCTTCTTCTTCACATTCTGATGAACGTAATGACATGAGAGCTGCTTGTTCGAGTCATAGTGATTCTCCGATGACTTCCTCTTCTTATTATTGATTTACATTTTGCTATATATAATATATATATATATATATATATATATTTTATCAATCCTATAGAGAAATGATTCTATCCATGCGTGTCTGTTCTTGTTTCTTCTTTTCTATTTCATGTTTTTTTTCTTGTCGAAAGATTCATTGACGAGAGAGAGGGCATTGGCTACGTTGATGAATGGAGATAGTTCGGTCAAAATTTTCTGATTTGTTTTATTCCACACGCAAAAAGTTTCATGTGAAATAACTATCCAAGAAAATGCGGATATTTCCATAAATGGATATTGAATTTAAATAGTTGAGATTTGAGCCCACTTTCCTTTTCATACATAAATCATCCGATTTCAACGCGCTTTTTAATGTGGATGTTGACCCTTTGAATTATTATCTTCTGGGTACGAACGAATATATCTCTGCAGTGACTTGTGGACTTTTGATGAATTTCTAGACTATTATTTAAGGAAATGAAATATATGCGAATAATCTAAACAAGAAATACAACGGAGAGGATATTCTTTGATATTTATTTTAAATATGTTAAAAGTTGTGTGCGGTGGGTACTGCAATCGAATCGAGTCGAATATCAGAATATTTTATTCGTATTCGGATGACAATCGAATCATAAAATCGATTCGTATTCGTATTCGTATTCGAATCGAATATTCGAATACTCAAATATCGATTATATTTGAGTATTTATCTCTATATTTAATAAAAAAATATAAATATTCTTATATTCAAAATTCATTTTTAAACTATATATATTGAATTGTAATATACTCCCTAATTGTAATATACTCCCTCTGTCTCATTTGTTTTTGTACATTTCGTATTTGGCACGCAAATTAAGAAACTAAATATTTTAATAATATAGTACATTAAAAGGTAAAAAAACGTATATTTTGACACATATTTTAAGAATATTTAATCGTATTATATTGATTGTTTGTGAGTTTTTTACTAAAAAGGGAAAAGTACAAAAATAGCGGGACACCCAATATAGTAAAATGTATAAAAACTATTGGGACGGAGAGAATATTATATATGACTGCTACTATTTGCACCCCCTTTGAGGGTGAAAAAAATATCTTGGAAATGGTACAATTTCTTAAAATTTTGTTCTCCATCAATAACAATATAAGTTTTAATTTATTACATTTTATTTCATAAATGCAGTTATTCAACGGAAATTATTTACACAATTTTAGATAAATATTAATTTTGTAATTTATAGTTGAAGTTAATTATACTCCTACCACTTAGAAATAAACAAAACTTCTAATTTGTAAATATTATTTTCTGATTTACTTTTAAAAATCTTTCTTATACCATAAATATTTCATATTGAGTTAAATGTTCTTATACAAAATCTTTCTTATACCATAAACTTGTAATTTTCATATTTCATTTTGAGTTTAATATTTCTTATACAAAACTTTACTTTTAAATATATTATTCTTATACTCTTACCATATTTAAAAATATTCTTATTCGGATTCGTATTCTAAATATTCGAATTCGAATCTTAAAATTTCGAATCGAATCGCGAATCGAACGTGGTTCGATTCGTTTGCACCCCTATTAAAAAGGGGTGTGTTTACATTTGTAGGCACTTTTTCAATAGCGATTTACAAAATAGGCACTGTGATTTAATTGTTACAAAAATAGGCACAATTTGTTTTACAATTTATTTTTATACTTTTTAATGGGTAAATTTCTGATTTATTTAACAAATTTATAAATTACAGTATTCTTCATAGTACGATTAATGGAATGATTCTTCATAGTTCGATTAAATCACAGTGCCTATTTTGTGCCTACAAAGTGTCTAAATCGTTTGTACTGATTAATAGAACCGTATTTTTGATTCGATATTTGGTTTCTAAGTTTCATACAAGAAATTTTTTTGGTTCGCCATAAACCAACTTTTATTTTTTTAATATTGTGATATATACAATATTTTATAACTATATAAATTTCATTAAAACTTTTCAATTTTTTTATTTGCAAGCAACTATTTTGAACCACATCGATATACAAATATTCTAGGCTACTTGATTTATTTTCTTAATTCTTAATTTCTTATTCTGTGTTGGTTTTACTTATGCAGGACAAAAAACTTCGATTTTGATCCAATTTCGTCCAAAATTGATCAATTTTGTTGGGTTATTAAGTCGATGTCGGTTCTTTAACCATTCTCGAAAACGAGGTTGATGTCGTGAGTACATCGACACAATCATGACGAAAAATACTGTAAAAAAATTTAACATGGGACATAACTTTTTTTTTGGGAAACATGGAGCAAAATTTTAGTAGTGATTACTATGGTTGTTTTTTTCCAATTGTGAATTATCTTTTCTTTTCTTTGTGTAAAGCGCGCGTCGTCTTATGTTTTATTTTTATGAATCATCTATTTAATTTCTATTGTACTTTTGTCTTTAATTTATGTATACTATAAAATAATTCATACTAAAAGATAATTTAAAAGGATGCCTATTTATGTAATAAACTTGAATTCACAAAAATATAATAAAATATAAGAATGCCTATTTTTGTAATACAATAGACATAGTGCCCATTTTTATAATACAATACACATAGTGCCTCGTTTTGTTATTCAAAACGTTTTTATAATTAACTCATTAAAAAGTGGCCTTTCGATTTACAATTGAGTTAAATGTCTCTTACAGTGAAGGACAAATATCTCACGACAAAGTACAACCCTTTTATAGGGTGGTCGATCTCAAGAAGCAAAGACCCATTTAGGGATATATTTCTAGGATATCTTTATAGTTTGACGTTGACCTCAATGTGCCGAATATGCCAATGGTTAGAGATTATTAAAAACCAAACATACAAAAGAATTACCAAATAAATTCCAAGGTATATCCTCAAACGATGACCTCACCTCATGCGTAATCATCCATATGTCGTCGAAATATTTATTACGACAAAGTCTTCAATTTGACAACGTTAACGAATTAACAAATCTCAACTAACTCCTATAGCATATTCGATTTCTATCTATAAAGCATATTATTCTTAAGTATTTAACATTATTATATTCGTATTATTCAATGGAGGAATAAAATTAAAAATCGCTCTACTCGCCGCTTCTCACTATTCTTAGTCTAATTGATAATATAATAACGAAATTGCATCGATCAATTGAGAAATAACACTGATATTTAACGTGGTTCGGATCGAAAATCCTACATCCACGGGTCAACAGCAGAAACTCTTATTGTGAGTTGTTTTACAGAAGATAAAGAGCGATGAATTTCTACAGCTCTTCTTGATAGAATCGAAACTACAGATTGCGTATATGTGTGATTCGCGCGTTAATTCATTGTGAGAGTGAGTGATGAATTTAAACCTAGCTAGGACATAAAAGACCAAAATGCCCTCCTAACTGATATTAACTGAAGAACGATTCCAAGATGCTGGTGGCGGTCACGGCCGGGACCCATCATGTCACAGGCCGTGACACCAGGCAGTGTGCGACCAAGTAGATCGTCACGGCCGTGAAGGATGGTGAACGTGCCCGTGATGCTTGGCAGTGAGTCGACATTCTCTAAGTTCAAGGAGTCACGCCCGTGACACAAGGTGAACGTGCCCGTGACTCAGGGCAGAGCTGGCCTTCTTCACTGAAAACATGGAGTCACGCCCGTGACATGTGGTGAACGTGCTCGTGACTCAGGGCAGACTCGGCCTTCTTCGCTGAAACCGTGGTTGAATTTCAACACCCCCCCCCCCCCCCCGCAAGATGGATGATATAATTTTCCCACAGACATCTTGACCAAAAGCCGTTGCAAGATAGGTGCTGAGAGAGGTTTTGTGAGTAAGTCTGCAAGCTGAAATTCCGACTTAACAGGCAACAGTTTAACACTGCCATTCATCACATGATGTCTGATGAAATGGCAGTCAAGCTCTATATGCTTGGTCCTCTCGTGAAACTTAGGATTAGAAGCCAGATTTAACGCTGAAAGATTATCACAATAGATCATTGGTTTATGCAGGATACTCATATTCAACTCAGACAACAAGCACTTAACCCAAAGTACCTCATAAACCGCTGAACCAAGTGCTCTGTACTCGGACTCCGTTGAAGACCTGGCCACAGTTGTCTGCTTTTTAGCCTTCTAAGTGATCAAAGAGCTTCCCAAGAAGGTACAATACCCGGTGACTGACCTGCGGGTGTCCTTGCACGCAGCCCAATCTGCATCACAGAATGCCTTGATGTCAAGATTGTCTTCAGCTGCAAAAAAATAAGCCCTGTGCAGGACTGCCTTTTAGGTATCGTAACAGGTGATGTGCAGCTGCAAGATGAGTAGTGCGAGGAGCTCCAATGAACTGGCTAAGTCTGTGCACTGAGAATGAAATGTCAGGTCTTGTGAAAGTGAGGTAAAGGAGTCTACCAATCAGTCTCCTATACTGAAAGAGATTCTGCAATAGATCACCATCGTTCTCTGATAGTCTCTCACTTGGATTCATAGGGGTATTAAGAGGTTTAGAGTTCATATAACCAGTATCCCCAAGTAGCTGCATAGCATACTGTCTTTGTGTCATAAAGATGCCATCCTTGTTTCTAGCAATTTCAACACCAAGGAAAAACTTCAACTGCCCCAAGTCTTTTATCTTGAACTGTGACTTGAGAAACTTCTTGGTCTGATGTATCTGCTTTGTGGAAGGTCCAGCAAGGATGATATCATCCACATACACCAGGAGAATCACCATGTTTTGACCCTTTCCCTTCATGAACAGGGTATGATCTGATTCCAACTGCTTGAATCCAAACTGCTTAACTATTTCAGTGAATCTTTGATTCCACTGCCGAGATGATTGTTTCAATCCATATATGGATTTGTGCAGCTTGCACACGATTCTCTGCTTTGTCAATCCCTTGTGAGCAGCACGAAAACCCTGAGGAAGGTCCATGTAAACCTCTTCCTTTAGATCTCCATTTAAGAAGGCATTATTGACATCGTGTTGAGCTAGTTCCCAATTGAGTTTGGCTGCTAATGAAAGGATGATTTTGATGGTGTTGGGTTTGGCAACCGGGGCAAACGTGTCTATATAGTCGACTTCTTCCCTCTGATTATAACCGTTGGCAACCAAACGGGCTTTGTACTTCTCAACTTTGCCATTTGAATCATACTTGAGTTTGTAAACCCACCTATTACCTATGGTTGTTTTGCCCTTAGGTAATGCAACAAGAGATCAGATGTTATTTTCTTCAAGGGCCTTCAATTCCTCTTTCATGGCAAGCTGCTAATCATTGGAATGAGCTGCCTCCCCATAGCTCTTGGGCTCAACAGCCACAGAAATGTTGTTTATAAATCCAAGATAATCATCAGAAAGCCTGTGATAGCTCATCACTTGTGTGATGGGATACAGAGGTTCCTTCTGTTTGAAACCGTTGCAATGGTAGTCTTGAAGATATGCAGGCCTCTTGGGCTGCCTGCCTAATCTGGTATATAAGTCTGGACCTGCCTGTTGAGTGCCATCCTGACAAAATTCAGGCTCCTCTATCGTATACACATCACTAGATTGCTGCTCTGAGTCATTTCTTCTGAGTGCCCCAGAAGCTCTTCATGGTTATTTTCAGGGGTGTTAGGAACTCCTTCCCCTGAGTAGGACCTGGAAAGAACCAAGAAGCTGAAAGGATCTTCACCCTCATATGATGAATTTACCTTGAAAGAAAAAATGTCCTCCTTGAACAGGACATCACAAGAAACAAAGATTTCTCTAGTTCCCAAGTCCATAACCTTGTACCCTTTTATCCCATTGGGATAGCCAGCTGATCGACACGTGGTGTGTGAATGAAAAGTGCGACAAGTAATAATTAAAACGAATACCAAATTACTGTCACCGACGTGCGATAGGCAGTGGACCTATCGTTTGTAGTGTAGTAAAGCGAGTAAACGAGTATCGAACACGAGGAATAAATCAAGTACTAGTAATGACCTATCGACTCGATATTTAACCTAAATAAAATACGCAAATTGTTTGACGACTTAACCTAACAGATTATATCTAACTCAACTAGAGATTCAAACACGCTTAGAACTGATATGAAGGTTCAGATGATAGAGATGTGCTCCGGATTCGAATCCCGCTAGGTGTGATCGCCTAAGACAATGAAATATCGTGCCTACGTGATTCTTGACTAAATCACGGTAATTTTTATACCCACTCGCGAATTTGCTGTCGCCCTAAACGCTCGTGGGGATCTAAAATGCAGTAATTACTAATAGCGAGAATCGATTATTTGCTTTCGCCCTATACTCGAATTCTATCTTCTACGAACGGCCTAATCGTTGTTTAGCTGTCGCCCTAAACGATTTTCCATACTTTCACTTTAACACATAGACATATTAAAGCGAAGAAGCAATTTCATAGAACAATAAATAGTCAGAATACGCAAATCACGATAAACATGTCTTAAGTACGACTAATCCTAGCGTTCATCTAATCCCAAACACAAAAGGGATTTAGCTACGCATGATAGACGAGAAATCAACGAAAGCAATAAAGGATAAAGGCGAAGAATTCATGTTCTTGATATACGGATGATCTGCGATGGGAGCGTTGAAGATTCTCCGTTCTTCGTCAAATTCGGCGTGATCTCGTCGATGATCCGTCTCTTGCGCTCCGGGATGTGATTCTGCGTTCTTTTGTGCTAATTTTCGTCTCTAGAGTGATTAGGGTTAATCTCTGGTAAGTTCCCCCGTTTCTAGATCGAATTTGGGCTTTTTATACTGATTCCCGTGTCGGTCACGGCCTGGGACATGGGCCGTCACGGCCGTGACCAACACCGCTCGCGTCTCGTCACTTTCTGTCATAGGTCACGGCCAAGTGCATTGACCATCACGGCCGTGACCATCATCAACAGCTTCTCTGTCGTGCGTCACGGACTGGTGCAAGGGCTGTCACGGCCGTGACCAAGGGCAGTGACTTCATCTTCGGCCTCTGGTGGGTGTCACGGTCAACTGCATAGGGTGTCACGGCCGTGACACCCGGCAGTGTTCTTCAATTTTGCACCGTTTTGCCTTGTTTTCGGTCGTTTCCGCACGAAACTCGTCCTAAGCTCCTTCAACATAAGAATAAGTGTAAATATGCAGGATAAATGCATAAATTCATTGCTAAAGTTCTATTATACCCCAAATAAATACTATGATAAACGCATTAAAATACGTTTATCAAACCTCCCCACACTTAAGCATTTGCTTGTCCTCAAGTAAATTATAGTTCAAAGAAGGCATCTAATCAGGATAACGACACGATTGTTCGCAATTTATCATCTAAGCATAGAAAGCACGAAACGAATCAAACAAGCAATCATGGACGTTGCACTAATGACCTGCACCTGTTAACCTAAACTTCCTTAGCGCTGCAAATCGAGACCTATACCTCACAAGGGTTCACTCAATCCACTCAAGTGTATAAGGTAGCATAAGATGAGTCGCTCAATTCGTGCACTAGTCCAACCCCTACCATAAACTTGCAAGTTAATTGCATCTCTACTATTCAAAGGGCAAGTATAAATATGAGGGTCTTTTCGGGGAAAAACGGGTCGAACAATCATGAAGCGGCAAGCATAAATAGTGAACCTTTATCTTAGATCTAGGACACGTGATCGAAAATTATCAGAGAATACAGCATGATCAAACAGACAGTCACACGTCCCAACATAAGACTCGACGTTCTCGCTCCGAAATTCTAGACTTTTCTGCTCAACCCTCTCGACTCAGTTTCCTTTCATTTTCTGCCCTTTCACCTTAGTTACGCTCTACTTTTGTTCACTGCCCTAATTCCCTATAAACATCAAGGTTCGGCTTTTGTCGCAAAGAATACATCGTCACAGCGAATGCCGTGTACCTAGGGATACTTATTACCGAGACCTATATCTTGCCAAAGGGTTATGGGCAGGCTTATGCAAGGGATCGGGTCATTTCAGAAAACGGTCAAGTAAGGGACGAGTCATTTCACCAATAGCAGAGAAGAACATCAAATCAAACACTGGAACAGTAACTTTCAAGTTCGACTTCTGCTTTATCCTAATCAACTCAGGCTCATGAAATCTCTGGAGGCTTATTCGGGTCAATGACTTCTATCACATACGAGGTAAGTAACAAATAGGCTCAGGCTCAATGTGGCTAACTAATGGGATTCGTCATGGTTAAGAAAATTTGGCCCTGGACTTGATTCCTATTGCCCTCATCATTTTCACACTAACACACCAAAACAGTTTCAACACGCATCAGACAGGCAAGTTCTAGAGAGATATAGACTAGGCACGTCACACAACCAAGAAAAATGAGCGTAAGCTCGTCAGGCTCAAACTCTCACACGAAACAGGGCTATGTGTACGGATCTCTCAAAACAGTGCTATATCTATTCAGGCAGATAAGATTCAATCAGTCATGCATGTCCTGATTGCTCACAGAATTTCATAGAATGCAGACCAACTCGAGATAGGCGCAAACAATCATGCCTGATTCAGTAATTCATGCCTTTCCAATGAACTCAACGACTCACGGACACGTCATAAAAATTTAAAAATTTTCACGTAAGTTCTAAAACTACATTCCCCTCCACACACTTAAGTCAGACGTTGTCCTCAACGTAAAAATGATAAAAGGGAAAGAAAAAGAGTTTAAAAGAACGGGACTCCCCTGACGTGGTCGTGTCATTGTTGTGTATTATGCGCGTGAAGGTCGTGTTGTAATCCATTAGGCGTATCCTGGCGCTAGCTAGAGATCAATAGACACGAAAAGAGAGTAGTCATAAGAATAACTAGAAACATAGTTATAAGCGCAATGTCACAAATGAAAAACACGCGACTACGCAAGCAAACGCAATGTCATAAAGGAAAAAGAAGAGATCCTAAGGAGGTGGCGGCGGTGGCTGTGGTGATGGTGGCCTCGGGCGCAGGAGAGCCATCGACTGCTGGGAATACTTGAGCGCCGTGTCCATGGCTTGAAGGGCCTGGTTATAACGCTCTAGCTCTGCGTCGTAACGGCGGTGGGCTTCCTCATTCTGGCGCTCGTACTCTTCCTGTCGACGCCGAGTCTCTTCGTTGTATCGCCGGAGCTCGTCATCCCTTTGTAGCGAGTCGGCGTTCATGCGCATCATATCCTGGCACAGCGCTTCTAGGTCCGCTGTAGACGCGAAGCGGGCGACGCCGGAGGACTCGCCGTGGTGGTAGCCGGATGAGTAGGAGGGCCCTGTAGTCGTCGTGTCTGTCTCCACTGGGTGGGGACCCTCGAGGTAAAGCTGGTCGTCGGGGACGGCTCCGTGGTCGGTCTGGCCGCGATACATCTCGTGCCAGATGTACACCTTGTTGGCACGAGTCCAGGTGGGCGCCTTCACGAGCATCTTCATCTTGACTAATACCTCCTCGTTCACGGGGTGGCGCCCGCCTACAATCTCCATGTCGGGTGCATTCTCTGGCCGGCAGCCTAATCCCTTGATCACCTTGGTGATGAGTGGTCCTACATCGATCTTCCCATTGCGTCGTGCTTCCGCCTGAGCGCTGAAGGCATGGGCCACCGCCATCCCCAAATGGACCCGTTCGCCTCGCTGTAGCTTGGCCAGGTAAAATAAATCGCGGAGGGTGACTGCTCCGTGTGAGTCACCCCTCAGTGTAAGCGAGGTCGTCAGGAGGCGGTGAATGTAGCGCAGTCCTGGGCTCCTCAGTGCAGACGCCTTCGACGTCTTTGCGCTGTACGCGGGCTCGCCGGGTCGGGCGATGTCAGCCCAGCAACCCTGTCGTCCGCCCGGTTGATCGAAATAAGTCGCGTAGGGCTGGTGTGGGTGTGGACGTGGTACGCCAAGTGCATGGCACAGGTTGTCGTCCCTCACTATCTGCTCTTCGTTGAACGCCCGGAATCTGATCTTGCTGTCGCCGTATTCATCGTAGGAGAACGTGGCAAGGAATTCCAAGGTGAGTTCCTTGTACGCCGGTTCGTCGATGCCCAGGAATGTGTTCCACCCACTGAGCGATAAGTACTGGGCGACCTGCTGGTCGATGTGGTGCTTCGCCAGCGTCTCATTGTCGATTTGGTCCATGGCTATGAACTCCATTCCCTTCAGCCTGGTGTATCGCGCCGTCTGGGCGTCGTCAGTAAACTGACCCATGGCTTCTAGCATTGTCGGCGGGGGCCCGCATCGCCTTTGACGAACGGGTGAACGCGAGGCCGGGTCACGTGAGGCCGAGGAGCGACTTTTACCCATAGTACCTGAAAGGAAAGATGTGAGTTCAAGGGTAGTGTAGCAATTAAATTCGAAGCAGCGTGACTCGACCAAAATAGCGACGAGGTAGTAACGTGCATATGCAATAACTCATGAAAACTCAAGGTGGCATTTTATCGAATAGATAACGTACATATGAAGATATGCATAGCAAGTTCCAAATCAGGGCGACCAACATACCCAAAATTTCATAAGATAAAATCCAAACTAAAACTCAAAACGAACCCACCTCATCAGATAAGTTTCGATAATCCTGTTCAAATAGCCCCAAATTTAAAGGTAGGGTTCCTCTTTCCCAAAATTCAAAATGAATGAATCAAATAAACAATTTAAACATTCCCAAGCCATATATCATCATCAAAGGGTACGAATAGCAGCAAATTATACCCAATTTCGAAAATCCCCAAATTCTAAAATTAGGGTTCTTCGTTGAACGTCAAAATTAGCCCTTAATATCACGTAATTAGGCATGCTCAAAGTGTTCCTAGCATGTATCAATCAATTAAGGGGCAAGAGAACCAACAATTAAAAACCCAATTTCAAAAAGCCCCAATTTTGAAAATTAGGGTTCGTCATCAAAATCCGAAAATTCGCAACTAATTTTAACGAATTAAGCATACCCAATAGTAAATATATCATGTAATAAGCAAATAGAATCATGCTAACACCAAAGATTAACGGAATTGACGAGATCCCAATTATTAATCGAAATAGGGTAAAAAGGATTTTCATACCTTGGATTTTTAACGAGATTAAGGATGGGTGTCGAGGTTTAGGTGATGATTCGCGGAATTGAGAGGATGACGGCGGCGTTCGGTGGTGTATGGGGCGGTTTTTGGGAGGTTTGTGGGGATGATGTGAAGAAGGTGGGGGGCGAGAAGGGGGGAAAGAGAGAGAGAGAGATGGAGAAGAAGGGAAAAAAAAGTTTTTTTTTTTAACTTAAAATCGCTGAGGTCACGGCCGTGACCTGTATAGGTCTTGGCCGTGACTCATGGCAGCGTTTGCTTAAGCCGCTAGTCACGGCTGTGACGACTATGTCGTGGGCCGTGACTGCATCGGGCGGTAATTTTTTTTTGAATTTATTTTTATTTTTTTTATTATCTCTTCTTTTTTTTTTGAACCCCGTAGACGTCACGGCCGTGACTTCTTAAGCAGTTGGCCGTGACACGAGGCAGTGAGTGCCTCTGGGGGTGTCACGGCTGTGACTGCTTAAGCAGTCAGCCGTGACATGAGGCAGTGAGTACCTCTGGGGTTAGTCACGGCCGTGACTGCTTGAGCAGTTGGCCATGACACCTTTTTTTTTTTACTAAGGCTATACCTAAGACATAAATGAAAATACCTGGGTTGCCTCCCAAGAAGCGCTTACTTTACCGTCTTTAGCCGGACGTCGTTTCGTTTGCTCACGTCTGGAAGTCCAAGTACAGCACTTCCCTCTCGATCGCGTCTTCCTCGCCAGCGAGATAGTGCTTCAACCTATGGCCGTTCACCTTAAAAGTACCCTGCTCCATACCTGAAATCTCAACAGTACCATAAGGGAAAACACGGGTAACAGTGAACGGTCCTGACCAGCGTGATCTAAGCTTGCCAGGAAAAAGCCTAAGTCGAGAGTTAAAAAGAAGGACTTGGTCTCCTTCCTGAAACTCTCGCCTTTGTCAAATCTTTTTATCATGATAGGCTTTGGAGCGTTCCTTATACATGCGAGCGTTATCATAAGCCGATAAACGCCACTCGTCTAATTCGTTGATTTGGAGTTGCCGCTTTTCGCCGGCGTTCCCCAAATCATGATCCAAGGACTTGATGGCCCAATATGCCTTATGCTCTATTTCTACGGGAAGATGACATGCTTTTCCATAGACTAATCTATATGGTGTAGTACCTATGGGGGTCTTATATGCAGTCCTATATGCCCAAAGTGCATCATTCAACTTATTTGCCCACTCCCTTCGGTTTCCTTCTATGGTCTTTCTAGGATGCGTTTCAACTCACGGTTCACTACTTCGACTTGACCACTAGCTTGGGGATGATATGGGGTGGATAGGCTATGTCTAACACCGTAACGTTCTAAAGTGCGTGCAAACTGGGTGTTACAAAAGTGAGTGCCTCTATCACTAATAATGCATCTAGGTGCCCCAAAACGTGAAAATAACGGTCGCAAAAATCTAACGACTACCCTAGCGTCGTTTGTGGGTAAGGCTTGCGCCTCGGCCCACTTAGACACATAATCGACGGCAACTAGGATGTACTTATTATTGTATGAGCTAGGAAATGGACCCATAAAATCTATACCCCACACATCGAATATCTCACATACCAAAATGAAATTCTGAGGCATTTCGTCGCGTTTGGAGAGATTACCTGCGCGCTGTCACTGATCACAAGTGTCAACGTACCTTTGGGCGTCCTTGAAGATCGTGGGCCAGTAAAATCCACTCTCCAACACCTTCTGAGCGGTTCTGTTTGCTGCGTAGTGTCCTCCGGTCGGTCCATTGTGACAATGTCTAAGGATCTGCGTCGATTCTGGGGCTGCCACGCATCGTCGGATCACCTGATCTGCACATCGCCTGAAAAGATACGGGTCTTCCCAAAAGTAGTACCTTAAATCAGAAAAGAATTTCTTCTTTTGCTGACTGGTGTACTCTTTTGGCAGAACCCTCGCAACAAAGATAGTTAGCGTAATCTGCAAACCAAGGGGTGTCGTCACTTACCACATGTATCGCGTAGAGGTGCTCATCTGGGAACCGATCGTGTATCGCCCTTTCGTCCTTCTGATATATCTCGGACTCCTCTAGTCGAGAGAGGTGATCCGCCGCCAAGTTCTCTGCACCTTCCTTATCGCGAATCTCGATGTCGAATTCTTGCCGTAGCAGGATCCACCTAATTAGCCGTGGCTTGGCATCGGGCTTTGCTAACAAGTACTTAAGGGCAGAGTGGTCAGTAAAAACAATAACTTTAGATAGGATTAGATATGACCTGAACTTGTCGAAAGCAAAAACGACGGCCAACAGCTCCTTTTCGGTGGTCGTGTAATTTGCCTGGGCTGCGTCTAGCGTCTTACTCGCGTAGTAGATCGGTCCGAAGTGGTTGTCCTTACGCTGCCCTAGCACGGCCCCAACTGCATAGTCACTAGCATCGCACATTAGTTCAAAGGGCAGCCCCCAATCAGGGGCTACCATAATAGGTGCTGCGACTAAACGCTCCTTAAGCACATTAAAAGCATGCAGACACTCGTTATTAAATTCAAATGGGGCATCTTTTTCTAGCAACCTAGACATGGGTCTCGCGATCTTAGAAAAATCTTTAATAAACCTACGATAAAACCCCGCATGTCCTAGAAAACTTCTAATCGACTTCACGTTCGAGGGGACAGGTAATTTTTCTATAGTTTCTAACTTAGCCCGGTCCACTTCGATTCCTTTAGAGGAGATCTTGTGACCGAGAACTATACCCTCTCGAACCATGAAGTGGCACTTTTCCCAATTAAGTGCCAAGTTCGTCTCCTCGCATCGTGCGAGTACGAGCTTTAGATTTGACAAACATGCATCAAACGACGATCCGAAAACAAAAAAATCGTCCATAAATACCTCCATTACCTCACCTACCAATTCGTCGAATATGGCCATCATGCATCGCTGGAAGGTGGCTGGGGCATTGCATAAGCCAAATGGCATCCTTGGTATGCGAACGTTCCGAACGGGCAAGTGAACGTCGTCTTTTCTTGGTCCTCGGGTGCTATGGGAATCTGTAAATAACCTGACAAGCCGTCCAGGAAACAGTAAAATGAGTGACCCGCTAATTTTTCTAGCATTTGATCAATAAATGGTAGAGGGAAATGATCCTTTCGCGTGGCATCGTTCAACTTCCTGTAGTCGATGCAGACGCGCCATCCGGTCACGGTCCTCGTCGGGATCAGTTCGTTCTTGTCGTTGGTGACGACCGTCATGCATCCTTTCTTTGGAACCACTTGGACCGGGCTGACCCATGCGCTGTCTGAAATGGGATAGATCATCCCTGCGTCTAGCAATTTGATCACCTCCTTCTTTACCACGTCCTTCATGTTGGGGTTGAGCCGCCTTTGGCGTTGAGCGACCGGCTTGAAATCGTCCTCCATGAGGATCTTGTGCGTGCAATAGCTCGGGTTGATACCCCTTATGTCGGATATCTTCCACGCCAACGCCTTCTTGTGTGCCTTCAACTCTAAGAGCTGGCCCTTCTGTCCGTCGTCGAGGTTCGACGAGATGATGACCGGCAGCCCTCCGTTGTTGCTCAGAAACGCGTACTCGAGGTGGTCGGGCAGCGGCTTCAATTCCAGGACATGTGGCTCTTCGACGGAGCTCTTTTCCTTGTCCTCTTCGCTGCTCTCGTCGATAGCTATGATCGGCTCGTCGACCTCTTCCCCACACTCATCGATCGCCATAAGTGTATGCATGTCGTGATCGTCCACCTGTGACAGACCTTGCACGGAAAAGAGAAAGTCGTGGTCAAATACGTCCAAAAAGTAACATTTATCAGCTTGCTCGCCACTCTTTTTCATCGAATCGGCCATATTAAAAGTAACTTTCTCGCCGTCCACTGTCAGGGTCAAAGTCCCGTTCCTAACGTCTATCATGGTCTCCCCCGTCGCTAGGAACTGTCTACCTAAAATCAGGGGAAAATTCTCGTCTTCCTCCATATCTAGAATAACGAAATCTGCGGGAATCACAAACTTATCAACTTTAACTAAGACATCCTCGATAACACCTCGAGGGTATTTCAACGACCTATCAGCTAGTTGGAGACTCATCCTAGTGGATCGTGGCTCACCTAATCCTAAACGCTTGAATATAGAATACGGCATAAGATTAATGCTAGCGCCTAGGTCTGCTAACGCACGCTCAATCACTAGATCTCCTATAAGACAGGGAATAGTGAAACTCCCTGGATCCTTGAGCTTCTTAGGGATCTTGCTTTGGAGAATCGCCGAGCACTCTCCTCTTAGGCAAACGGTGGAGACGTGTTCGAGCTTCCTTCTGTTCGTCAGCAAGTCCTTCAAGAACTTGGCGAAGCTGGGCATCTGCGTAATAGCTTCAACGAAAGGTAAGTTAATATGCAACTCTTTACACATACTCATAAATTTACCAAACTGAGCCTCATTCTTGTCCTTTTTTCAGTCGGGCCGGGTACGGGATCTTCGGCTGGTATGGTTTCACCAGTGGCCGCTGGATCTCCGTCACCTTTTCCTTCTCGTGCTCGACCTTCTCCTTCTTGGCTTCGGCCTTCTCGACGTCCTCGCCCCTGATCTCCTCGACTTCGGGCTCGTCGTGGCTCTCAAAGTTGGCATTCTCCTTGGCCTTCTTTTTGGCCGGCACTTCTTGCAATTCTCGCCCATTCCTCAGCGTCACCGCCTTGCAGTACTCCTTAGGATTCGGCTCGGTGTAGCTTGGGAGCGATCCCTGAGTACGCCCCGCCAACTGCTTCGCCATCTGGCCCACCTGCTGCTCCAGCTTTTTGAGCGAGGCCTCTGTGTTCTGAGCACGCAAGTCGTTCGCCTCCATGTACTCCTCCATCTTCGTCATACGGCTCTCGTGGGCTGCGGTGGTGCTACTGAAATTCGTGAGGAGTGTCTTCATCATGTCCTTCATCTCCCTCATGTCGTCGGATCCTCCCGCGGGCACGTTCTGGTACTGTCGTGGTGGCCCGTTTTGGAACCCGGAAGGTCTGGGCTGAAATCCTGGTGGTCCTTGGCTCTGATGGTTCTGATTCCCGTACGCCAGGTTTGGATGTGCCCGAGGCTGGAAACTTCGCTGGCCGCCTTGGTAATTTCCCATATAATCTACGTGTTCTAGCGGCTGCCCAAGCTGGCACCCTGAGGTCTCGTGGGCTGCGCCGCAAATTCCGCACAATGGTACGTAAGGCGTGTGCTGTGTCGGTTGGTGGTGGCCACGGCGTTCACGGGCTGAGTCTGCCCGGACTTGGGATGCACCAATCACTGTCTGCAACTGTGAGTTCGTCGAAGCGATTTGCTGCTGGAGCGCCTCGATCTTGGCATTAGTGGCCGTCTCCTCGCTAACTCCGAACACACCGGTTGTCTTCATCCGGGTATTGCCCCTCATGAAACTGTTCCTCGATTAGTCCTCAATCAAATTCCACGCGTCGGTGGCGTTGAGCTTCACGAGCCCTCCTCCTGCGGCTCCGTCTAACATATGGACCGTCTGATCATTGAGCCCCTCGTGGAATCGGTTGATCTGGGCTTCCTTCGACATCCCGTGCTGTGGGCACCTCTTCAATAGCGCCTTGTAACGCTCCCACACCTCGTAAAGATTTTCAGAGTCTTTCTGATGGAATAAAGAGATTTCTGTCTTCAATCGTAGCACCTTTGACAGTGGGAAGTAGTGGCCGATAAACGCAGCTCGCAGCTCCTCCCAGGTGGTGATCGAGCGAGGTGGTAACATCTCAAGCCAATCCTTGGCTCTGAACTTCAAAGAGAACGGAAACAACATGAGCTTAATCGCGTCGCCCGGAACACCATTGATTTTGATGGTGTCGGTCACCGTCAGAAACGCCTTTAGATGGGAGTAAGGATCGTCATCGGGGTTGCCCTCGAACTGAGCCGTCTGAAAAATCATCTGAAGCCAAGAATGCTTCAGTTCAAAATTGTTGTTCTCGATCGGCGGGATGACAATCGCCGATTCCGTACCGCCTAGCGCAGCATTCTTGAGGAGGTCCTGAAGTGATGGTTCCTCCTCTGGAATGTTGTGGACGGGCACTCGGTGGTCCGCCATGTCTACTTCTGTATTGGGACTGTCTACGGCTGCCTCTACACGTGAATTTTGGATGGATTCCTGCGAACTATCCTCTGAATAGCTAACTAAGCGGTCCTGAGAGCTAGTGGATGCTCCTTAGGTATCGTACTTAAGCTTCCTTCGCAACTTCCGTTCGAAATCCGGGTCTGCGTCAACGATGAGGCCCGATGGATGGCTTCGGGTCATTCACCGCTGAATCGTACCTTCAATGAGTGAGAAACAAATATTAGCGAAGAAGTAAACAAATACGTCGAATAAGAATACGAAATCAATAACGACGTAGGAAAATAACTAACGCAAATAACACATATAACGCTAAAAAGAAAAGAAAACGTCAAAATAAAAGTGGCTAAAGTACCGAACTACGGTGTTCCTAATATCAATTTATTCCCCGGCAACGGCGCCAAAAACTTGATCGACACGTGGTGTGTGAATGAAAAATGCGACAAGTAATAATTAAAACGAATACCAAATTACTGTCACCGACGTGCGATAGGCAGTGGACCTATCGTTTGTAGTGTAGTAAAGCGAGTAAACGAGTATCGAACACGAGGAATAAATCAAGTACAAGTAATGACCTATCGACTCGATATTTAACCTAAATAAAATACGCAAATTGTTTGACGACTTAACCTAACAGATTATATCTAACTCAACTAGAGATTCAAACACGCTTAGAACTGATATGAAGGTTCAGATGATAGAGATGTGCTCGGGATTCGAATCCCGCTAGGTGTGATCGCCTAAGACAATGAAATATCGTGCCTACGTGATTCTTGACTAAATCACGGTAATTTTTCTACCCACTCGCGAATTTGCTGTCGCCCTAAACGCTCGTGGGGATCTAAAATTCAGTAATTACTAATAGCGAGGATCGATTATTTGCTTTCGCCCTATACTCGAATCCTATCTTCTACGAACGGCCTAATCGTTGTTTAGCTGTCGCCCTAAACGATTTTCCATACTTTCACTTTAACACATAGACATATTAAAGCGAAGAAGCAATTTCATAGAACAATAAATAGTCAGAATACGCAAATCACGATAAACATGTCTTAAGTACGACTAATCCTAGCGTTCATCTAATCCCAAACACAAAAGGGATTTAGCTACGCATGATAGACGAGAAATCAACGAAAGAAATAAAGGATAAAGGCGAAGAATTCATGTTCTTGATATACGGATGATCTGCGATGGGAGCGTTGAAGATTCTTCGTTCTTCGTCAAATTCGGCGTGATCTCATCGATGATCCGTCTCTTGCGCTCCGGGATGCGATTCTGCGTTCTTTTGTGCTAATTTTCGTCTCTAGAGTGATTAGGGTTAATCTCTGGTAAGTTCCCCCGTTTCTGGATTCGAATTTGGGCTTTTTATACTGATTCCCGTGTCGGTCACGGCCTGGGACATGGGCCGTCACGGCCGTGACCAACACCGCTCGCGTCTCGTCACTTTCTGTCATAGGTCACGGCCAAGTGCATTGACCGTCACGGCCGTGACCATCATCAACAGCTTCTCTGTCGTGCGTCACGGACTGGTGCAAGGGCTGTCACGGCCGTGACCAAGGGCAGTGACTTCATCTTCGGCCTCTGGTGGGTGTCACGGTCAACTGCATAGGGTGTCACGGCCGTGACACCCGGCAGTGTTCTTCAATTTTGCACCGTTTTGCCTCGTTTTCGCTCGTTTCCGCACGAAACTCGTCCTAAGCTCCTTCAACATAAGAATAAGTGTAAATATGCAGGATAAATGCATAAATTCATTGCTAAAGTTCTATTATACCCCAAATAAATACTATGATAAACGCATTAAAATACGTTTATCACCAGCAAAGGCACACTCACGAGCCCTGGGATCAAACTTCCTTCTACCTGAAGCAAGAGAGGAAGCAAAACAGAGACAACCAAATACACGCAAGTGATTGTAATCTACATGTTTTTGATACAAAAGGTCATATGCACTCTTGTTATCTAAGTTAACCGAAGGTGTTCTATTGATCAAGTAGGCTGCAGTTGAGACACATTCCGACCAAAAATCTATGGGAATATTAGATTGGAAAAAGAGAGATCTTGTGACATGCAAGAGGTGTTGATGTTTTCGCTCAACAATTGAGTTTTGTTGAGGTGTTTGCACACAAGACAAGTGATGTATGATACCTCTCTCCCTAAACAAGTTCACTAAGTTAAACTCCCTAGCATTGTCAGTTCTCACAACCTTAACACTGCACCCAAACTGGACTTTGCTAAATTTAGAAAATAAGTCATGATGTGATGCACCTCAGATTTTTGTTTGATCATGAATAGCCATGTAAATCTAGAATAAGCATCTACAGTGGTAACAAAGTATTGATGTTGAAGGTGTGATGGCACATGGAATGGACCTCAAACGTCACAATGGATAAAATCAAAACTGGAACAAGCAGCCTTATTTTCATTGGGGAACACATTTCTTCTTTGTTTCGAAACAGGACAGATCTTACAAAATGACTCATGGGGCTTATATACTAACTTCAACCTATACTTCAGTATATCTAGGATCTTATTAGATGGGTGCCCAAGTCTACCATGCCAGGGGATGGCCATTGGTTTATTCACCAGAGCAGAATTACCAGAGAACATTCCTAATGCATTATCAGCCATTAACAGATGGAGTCCATCAACCTCACTACCCTTGCCAATCACTTGGTATGAATGATCCTGTATCAGAAATCCATTAGTATGGAAAATAAACCTGCAATTTATATCTTTTACCAAGGAACTAACTGAGATGAGGTTAAAGTGAAATTGTGGCACGTAAAGTACACTGGTTACGATGATAAGCTGGTTCACCGTGAAAGAACCTGCCTGGTTTACTCTAATGATGGTGTTAGCAGGTAAGATAACCCTAGATTCACTAATCTCATGCAGATCATGCAACAGTTCTCTATTCCCACAAACGTGTTTAGTCGCGCCTGAATCAAGGAGCCAAACCATCTGACTATCTATACTAGGCAGATTAAAGGACAAGATACCTGAGCCCCTCTCTACCTGATTCTCTAGGCAGTCAGATGAAGTTCCAGTTCGATTGATTAGCGCTTTCAGACTTTGAAGCTGGAGAGGTGTAAGCTGTAGCTAAACATAGCCATCCCCTTGACTAACAGAACCAGTTCTGATCTGCTGAGTAGGCTGGCTCAGTTGGATGCCTTGCTGTGGTGCTTTATTAACACAGTCAGCTGCAGCCAGATTCACCTTGGTTCCTTTGTATTTTAGCATTCTGTTTGAACCCCGGGGATACCCATGGAGCTGATAGCATGTCTCAATCGTGTGGCCTCTCTTTCCACAATGAGTGCACAAGGGCCTAACAGCCTCCTTCTTGGTATTGAAAAACCCTCTTTTAGCTCCATCTTGATCATTCTTGGCCGTCATCATGGCTACGCTGTTAGTTTGATCATCAATAGTCCGAGCATAACCAGGAGCTATAGTCCTCTGCTTCTCTTCTTGCACAACTAGAGAAAATACCTTGTTGATAGTGGGTAGAGGATCCATTAGAAGAATCTGTCCTCTCACCTGTGAATACGTGTCATTGAGCCCCATAAGAAATGTAAAGACGTACTCTTCCTCCAAGAAGGATTTGATCCCATTGATCCCTCCACAAGTGCACTGACAGGGAGGCCTATAATTCGCAAGCTCATCCCACAGCGTCTTCAGCTTAGTGAAATACCCTGCCACTGTGCTCGAACCTTCGGCAAGATTGATTAAGTCCTTTTTCAATTGAAAATTTCTAGGTTTGTTAGATTGATCAAATCTCTCATGTAAGTCTGTCCATACTTCCCTGGTCGTAGAGCTGTAAAGAATGTTGGCCGAGATCTCTTAATTCACAGCATTTAGAATCCAAGAAATCACCACATTGTTATTTCTTTTCCACGAATTGAATTTATCCATCTGTGGTAGCAGGGGCAACGAGTTCACCGTTCACGAAACCTTCTTTGTTCCTCCCAATCAAGGCGATCATCATCGCCCTGCTCCAGGTCATGTAATTGTCGCCATTCAAAGGCTCATGGACCAGCAATTGCCCCGAGTTATCAGTGCTGCCCAAACTGTATGGATCGTTCCCCGTAGAGGTCTGAGTGATCAACAACGGCAGCGATGATGGAATTTCGGTGGTCATAATTGCAAGAGATGAACAGATAATCGAGCTGAATCAGATTGCGCACTGCAAGTGCTCTGATACCTTAACGAAATTGCAGCGATAAAGAGAGAAATAACACTGATATTTAACGTGGTTCGGATCGAAAATCCTACATCCACGGGTCAACAGCAGAAACTCTTATTGTGAGTTGTTTTACAGAAGATAAAGAGCGATGAATTTCTACAGCTCTTCTTGATAGAATCGAAACTACAGATTGCGTATATGTGTGATTCGCGCGTTAATTTCATTGCGAGAGGAGTGATGAATTTAAACCTAGCTAGGACATAAAAGACCAAAATGCCCTCCTAACTGATATTAACTGAAGAACGATTCCAAGATGCTGGTGGCGGTCACGGCCGTGACCCATCATGTCACAGGCCGTGACACCAGGCAGTGTGCGACCAAGTAGATCGTCACGGCCGTGAAGGATGGTGAACGTGCCCGTGACGCTTGGCAGTGAGTCGACATTCTCTAAGTTCAAGGAGTCACGCCCGTGACACAAGGGGAACGTGCCCGTGACTCAGGGCAGAGTTGGCCTTCTTCACTGAAAACATGGAGTCACGCCCGTGACATGTGGTGAACGTGCCCGTGACTCAGGGAAGACTCGGTCTTCTTCGCTGAAACCGTGGTTTAATTTCAAGATATAAAGTTGTCAACTTTCAGTCGGAATAAATTAATTTCCATTATAAATGCTGAAAGCAATTTTTGCAGAGGACGGTCACATTATATTCATACCAATTTCTTATTACCGAGCTATTTCTTTAAACGCAGATCGATTTCATACAAGTTATCAACAAAACTAAGCAGGCTTTTTTTTTTTTCTAAAAACATACCATACCAACATCTTTGTAGTTTGGTTTTAATACTCAATAATAATTCTAAGCTAGACCATCACTATATTTAAATGATATGGTTGAATAACCATTCTCAAGATATGACGATCGGGAATTAATGGAACTGTAAAATGGTTGAGCAGAAGCAACGTAAGGCATTTGTTGTTGATGATATTCGTCGATATTATTATTGTTATTATTACGACCATCGTCGAGCTCTTGGATTTCGAGAATTTCGACCCTACGATTCATCTTTTTCTTTATCTTTATGGCTAATTCTGCTGGGACAAATCTTCCACACACACTTACCTTCCTCCGTTGCTTTTCTATCGTGTGTGTTTCGATTTCTTCGTTCATTACATGGATAAAAACACAATGTGAGAAACTAAATAATTTGCATATAAGTGAACTTGACCAAGATTTTAAATATTATTACCTTTCATTCTAAGTAGGGTTCTTGTCATTTTCCTACAACAAGCATTGCAGTCTAGGTTTATCCTCATCACCATGCAATGGATTGGTTCTGGGCGATAATCCTGCTTGTAAAGAACCATCATGTTAGAACGATTCACTTTATCGATGTTTTCGTACATTTTTAGGGGGGAAATAGTGAATGAAAAAAGGCCAATCATGGCTTAATATTAATCCTTACAGGTGCTATCATGGAACTTTGGAATGACCCCATATTGGAAATCTGATGAGGTCGAGTTGCGAGTAATAAAGTAATATTTGATTTAAGGTTTTTTTTGGGGGGTTTGTCTCTCTATTAATTCGTTATGCATGGTTATGTGCATCTTTCTCAGCATGGTATTAGAATCTGTCGAAGGGTTTGCCTACTCTTTCATTTTAGTTATCCATCGTCCAAAGCTTTTTTTTCTTGCCGTGCACATAATTTTTGTTATACATTATTGGTCAAGGAAGAATATATTTGGTAGAGTCTTAGAAGTCTCGGGCAAGTATATCTCTCGATACGAATGTAGGGTTGTTGATCATAAACTCAAATCTTGGGAAAAACATACTTATTTTCCCCATCTAACTAGAACTTCGAATATCACATAAGACGCAGTGATTTGAAGCAGAAAATATATTAGAAAATATTCTGAAGTCAGCTACCAGTCAGGAATTTTCACTTGTCACAAAAACTATCAAGGATCAAACTTTACTCGATGAAGTTAATGACTTAAGTTTCGTAATGGTTAATTATCGTAACTGATGTCCTTTTTATAGCCTAGAATGGTCCTTTTCTTTTTCAATTTTTTTTTCTAGGATTCTACACTAATCAGTTCACTACCATGCTGCAATTTCGTCAACACGTTCATAAAAGGTGGTTTGGATTTCAAACATAGGGGTAAACAAACTCATTCCATATCTGAAACAGCATATTCATATATAATGTCACATAGCACATAAAAAAAAGAAAGGATAAAGCAGTTCACAATATCACAAGAGAGAGTCGAGGACTCGAAAGACAAAGGAGAAGCATTATTTGTCGAAAGGGAAGATGAGAACGAAAATATATTTAACCTCAAATTCCATTGATCACTGATCTTCCTGAAATTCATGGCCGTGATCTAAAAGGTAGTTTGCAGCTTGCTCCTCGTTCTTGTTACAAGCAAAGTAAACCTCCATCACTAGAGCACGATCAAATCCCATCGCTTCAAGCTACACAAAAATATTTACAAGCATTTCTTTCACTTCTATCATCTTTTTTTCTCCGGAAAAACAATAATATGCTGAATTCAAAATTTCAACTTTACCCTTTCGATAGCTTCATGTTCCTCGGGTGTGACTGTTATGGCCTGCGGCATTGCACCAGCAAGCTGCTCCAGTATATTGCTTCAGAAACACAATACAGTTTCAACAGTTTATTCAGCGGGGCCCGAGATAATCAATTCTTAATATTTTTATTGAAATTGTTTCGTAAAAGAAGGAAAAGTTATAACACCTCTCTCCGCCTTCGACGGGCTCGTTGATCAGGCGAAGAAAATCAGCTTGATGTTCTTGAATCATCCTAACCAAGTTGGGATTTTGCTTCCCTAGTTCCTGAAGCATAGGCTGTCAAAACAATAACAAAATAAAGTAATGTAAGAAGGGAAACATAGTGTTAAGAATTCACAAGGGAAGGGGCAAAGTCTAATGTGACATGAGTTTCTAAAAAAAACCTGCAATATCTGTGGGTTGGCTTGAACCATTGCCCTCAAAGCTTGGAACTGAGGTAATTCAAAAAAATTAATACTCCAAAATAAATCATAAAATAGAGAAGAAACAAACACCCATCTTCCCCATCTCCGTATAGGTTCTAACCTGTGGGCTGTTACGAAGAAAATCGAGAGGGTTCGCTCCGCCAGCATTTGCCCCCAAGTTCGGAAGACCCTTTTGAAATACAGAAACAAACCCTTAAATCTCACCACTTAAGCTGTTGGATCAATAAAACAATGAAAGCAATCTAACGACAACATATATTATTACTCTTCAGAACCTGGGGAAAGAGATCTAGCGGGTTCGCATTAGGTCCACTTGTAGGAACCTGAGGGGTCTGCTGTTGAGATGCTGTCTGAGGCTGTGCTGGCACATTAGTAGCAGCGTTTGGCATATTCACAGGTGCACGAGGAACTTCCGCTGCTTCAGGAATCCCCTGATATATACAGTAAATCGTATCTTTGGTGAGAAAAATCCCGACGAGGGGTATATAAAGTCATTTAAATTAGATCGAAACAGCAAAGTCCTAATTTACAAATCGATTTGATGTTTTTATGTAGATGGAAATAGAATATTGAAGTTCTTACAGAATACAAATACTCCACAGCTCGCTCTGGGTTGTTAAAGGCAGCACGAAGGGCTCGAACAACAGTATCTCTATCCCACGACCCACCACCCATTTCGAGGATTTGCTGTATGGTTCCTTCGAGGTTGGTACCAGCAACTAAATTTGACGCAGCTTCACCGTAAACATCCGAAGTGCTACAGAAAAAGAATTAATATCGTAAAATCGCAGTTATCACAGCGTTATTACTTTCAAGAAACTCTAATTTCCATAGACATCCAGGAAAAAATAAAATGGTGGTTAGACGAACACAGGAGCTTCAACAGGTGCTGGTGCAGCAAGCGCTGGTGCAAAAGTAGGCCTGCGAAGGAGAAAAAATTGTCACTTTATTAAGACAAAATTTGATGTAAATAAAACAAAGCTGTTCTTCTCTTTATTAAATATGTAAGTGTGATATGTATAAACAACAATGAGATTATCTTGAAGAATTCCATTACGAAAGTCGACTCATGAGCAAACTAAAGGGGCTGGGGCTTCTTCATTTAATGCCAATTGATTTGAGGATTAATCTTCAAATTTAACAAACAACAATTCACTCATTATCACAAGCATTTTGGAAGAAATTAAAAACAAAGTAATGAAATCTCACGCTGCTGAAGTGGGTTGAGGGGTGGTAATGGCAGGTGCAGGAGCAGAGGTGGGAGGTGCTGCAGTTGTCTGCGGTGCCTATCAATGAGAAGACAAGTCAGTTACATCGTTTTACCAAGACAAGGATACATGAAACACTATTGGATAATGTAATAAAATGGGAATGTTTTGTAGTTACGTTCACAGCAGGTGCATTAGACGCTGAGCCTTCACCAGATGAGCTCTTGCTC
Organism: Craterostigma plantagineum; assembly: GCA_027422505.1. Taxonomy (NCBI): domain Eukaryota; kingdom Viridiplantae; phylum Streptophyta; class Magnoliopsida; order Lamiales; family Linderniaceae; genus Craterostigma; species Craterostigma plantagineum. The sequence continues at coordinate 14,393,555 of JAPQWV010000020.1, forward strand.
TGCAAGATAAGGCATACGTAGAATTAGAGATACAATCTAATGTTTGAGTTCACAATGTTATCAGACAAAAACTCTTTCCTCATTCTACCTTTGACAGCATAACGACCACAAAACTTTCTGGAGCAATTTTGTTTTCTTCGAGTGTTGTGCCGTCTTTGAGAACTTTTCCCTGATGAATGAGCATCTGCTTCGCCGCGGGATATACATTGACGCCTTGAACAGTTTCTATGGCTTTCTTCACATCTGCAACCTGTAAAGAAAATCCCGGAAAACAAAATGTGAAGTTCCTTTCTTAAATGCTAAAAGGGGCTTAAAATGCTTATGCACAATGCTAGAACCATATAAAAATTACCTTCGACTTGCAACTTATATTATTTAATGCTTAATGTTGAAACTATGGTATCATGCGTAATATGTCATCCATTCAGACAAATAATCTAAGACGATGTATAAGCGCATCCTCAGACGCTAATTCAACAGTTGAGAAACCTAACTTATGTCTATCCGAGTCTGGACAAGTCAGTAACAGAATAAAGGCTCAAGTGATTACTAAACTCATCAAAAACAATTCCAATTCCTTTCCTCAATGCTTGAGTTTGAGCATTAATTCCTTAAATTTAAAACTGATAAATGTGTAAACAGCTTAAAATGATAACTCGAAAAGGAACAAGTAAACCGTAATGTAGAAGCCATAGAAAGTCAGTAGACATCAAGCATCAAGAACAAATTATTCCTCAAAAGTATATTCAACAAAGAACCCCAAACATTTTTATTTGCAGGCAACAAATTAAACAAATCCGAAATTAGAAAACGGAGAATCGGCTTCACAGCAATCGACAATTAGGAAACAACAGTCTCCAAACTTCCAGTTCCAAATTAAACTATATAATCCAGATTCAAATCAACGAAAAAACGAAAAAAACGGCCATTTAGAAAGAAACAGTCAAGCATCTGACAAAAAGGGCGAAAAAAGATACCAATTTCAGATTCAGTGACTTAACCCCAGAAAAAAGGTTACAGTGTCAAAAAAAAAGGTTAAAAGAGAGCAAACCGTGTCCTCAGGTTTCACTTCGACTTCGAAGACGCTTCCCTTCAAATTCTTCACGTTAATCTTCATTTTTCCTTTAATTAACCGAGCAATTGGGATCGGTGACGACAGATATCGAGGAAGAGGATATAGAAAACCTACTGTGCAAGAAATGAATTAGAGATATCGCTTTATATTTTAATTTTTCCGAAAGAAAAAACAAAAGAACACTGAGCTAAGTCCTACTGTCAGAAGTTTACGACGCGCACCCTATCAGCGTGAAAACGAAACGATTAATTGCTTGATGAACAAAAACGCGCGTGATACCACGTCTAGAATAGAGAGTGGGATCATCATATCCAGATATTTTGCTGCTAGGCCTGGCCCAATTAATATGGACTCAGCCCAATTTGTTGATTTCTCAACTATGTTGTATAAAAAAATGAAATAAAATACGGTAAAACCTCTATAATTTAATAAAGGTGAATCTATAAAAAAATACCCTATTGGAAAAATTTTTTACACATAACTACCCATATCAGAAAATTTTATAGATAGGTACCCAATTTAATTTTACCAGTTTCTTTAGTCATATCGTACATTCCTGTGTATATATTGCGTAATATAACACGTTTATATAGGGTACCTAAATATAGGATACGTCGTACCTACGGGCATGCCTGTGTGTTACATAGGGCGTACCTAAATATAACATACGTCGTACCATTTTCTGTTATATAGGGTACCCAAATGTGTTGAGATAGGGTACGCCAATGTGTTGTTTGGTGTACTTTCGGGGATCGGGTACCTATGTGCAAAAACTTTATTCTGTTAGGTACCTACAAATAAAAAAATCCTGACTGGGTACTAAATTACAAGTTTTTTTTTCAAATAGGTACTTATGTGTAAAAACCCCTTTAATAAACTCGATAAAACAGCCTTTGTAAAAAAAAATATCAAATTCCATAAGATACTAATTAATAATGTTTGGAAAATCCTTTTATCTATTCTATTTTCTTAAGCCTGAGGGGTGGGGTTAACCTGTCAATTAAAAAAAGTTAACAACTTAAAAAAAAATCCACTACATGTAATTACTATTTTTGGCTAATTAGTATTATACTTTTATTTTTATAATCTATAATAAATATAAATCATATTTTGTTATCCATATTACAATATTATAAACGTATATATTATATAGCACATGCATTGAATGTGCAAAGAGTACTAGTAAATATTCAATTAAAATTTTAAATTAATAATAATTCATAAATATTACAATTATATATGTATGTTGATTTGCTAAAATATTAAAATATTCATGAGCTTTACTAGTCACATATATAAAGATCATTGCAACAAATAAAATTATCAATATTATTATTGAAATTGCTGCACATGATATAATTGTATCTAATATTCATAAATATATTTCTCATTCTTATTTGATTGAGTCATCTATTGGCATGAACTAAGAGATAGATGAATTACAAAAGTTTTTCTTTTAATTAATAAAATATTAATTTATAGATATACTAATATCACTATTAATAAAATTTAATGGTCACAATATTAAATTTAAAGAGGTTTTACTGTACTTACCACACACATAAAATGTACCTCCTAAAGCTTTCTAATCTATCTCACGTATAATAATTGTCGGATTCGGGTCTCTCCAAAGCGTGACCCGACCTGAAAATAATAATCGAACAAACTGTCAAGCGACACATAGTCGTCTTCTACAACAGCACTCAGACCAAACGGGTCAGAAGACCCGAACCGGTCGAACTCGTAAAATCCGTCAATTTCGTCGTCCCACAACCCCGAACCGGCGTCAGACACGGCCGGAATCGACTCGCCGCCTTGAACCGGCGGGAACCCAAGCTCGTCGTCGTCGGGCGATTTGTCCGACGGCAAAGCCGCCGTAATCTCATCCTCGAACGTCTTCATGAAGGAGGCTAAATCTTGGCCGGAAAGCTCCGCCGTCGGATCTTCGGCGTCGCCGTCGATCGACGAGACTATCTCTCAGCTTTTTCACCGCCGGCGTGGTGGTGATGGTCTCTTCGTCTTCTTCACGTAGTCTTTTCTCCATTGTCTATTATTACTGACAACACTTCTTGGAATTATATGTAATAAAATGTGTGACGTTGAGAAGAGAAATTGGTATTTTTCGGGTCTTTTTATAGTTGGGACTTGGAGAGATATATGGCGTGCCGTGTGTATTGTATTATCATCTGGAATATTATATTATGGTTAATTTCTATTCCTGGGAAAGATTCAACATTGGTCGTCAGTTACGACGGGAATAAAATATGTTGAATTTGAACCGCTCTATGATCCAAGACTCCACAAGAGACGAACAAAAGAAAAATCATTATTCAAATTAAACAGATTGGAATTTTGGAACGGCGGTTGGCTCAATTTAAGTTATGGTTAAGTTTCCAATATTTGTTTTCGGGTATTATTATGAGTTATAGTTGGCGGAAGTTTTCGGGTGTTGTTTGTTGTGGACTCTTCGATTATAAGTTGTTCTAAAATTGAAAAAATATATAAAAATTAAAAAACAGATGACCATCCGTTATTATATGTGGAATAAATACCATACCATAAGATCAATCGATCTAGAATAATTGAAGATGAGGAAAAAACAGCCACAGATAATTGGTTGATTGTCTTGGTCCGTCTTAGTTGAAAAGGGAAAAAAAAGCAATCTTCCTAAAAATTCGTTTTGCTTCTAATATTGAATCGAGCATAGACAATCCATGTGATGCGGGTATGGCCCCGATCAACAATATTTGGTATGGGAAATAAGAGTTGAAGGGTGAAACAGGCCGGGTTTGATGTTTTAAGGTGTGTTTAGGTCTGTTATTAGACACGAAAGAGACGAAAGAGACAACGATTTTAAGTGGTTCGGATAGATATCCTACGTCCACGGGCCGCCGGAAACAGTATCCACTATTAACAGTCGAGATTTACACCCTCAACCTCACTCTCTCGTTACAGTGTATTTTTGAGGAAGAAGAAGATGGATACAGGGAAAAATCTCTAAGTGCTCTCGTGTATTGTTTTAAGTCTCTCTCTATTCCCATATACCCGTTTTGTTCCTCTTTGTCCAACTGGCCGTCCTTTGGGACCACTTGATAGCGACGTCTGGTACAACCTAGGAGAGATAGCAGTTGCAAGTGTACTATTGTCAGACTGGCGCGCCTCCTCTCTGTTCACAATGTCGACCATACACAGCCTTCCACGTGTCTCCTGGTCGGCCTTACCCAACACTTCCCGCTCAAACCACTTTGTTGTCAGAGTCCATCTCGCTCTTTCCGTACAAAGCCTCTGGTCTCCGGCTTTCCGCCTCACCTGCCTCTCTGTCCAAAAAGTTACTGTCCGCAGGTACTCATGTTAGGAGGAATGTTGTACAGCTGGTCACCCTATCAACCAGTCCCCTACTCTGAATTGCAATGCGCTAAGTATTGCAGTTCGGAGTATACTTAATAAAGCATTCCTCCTTTTTAGCGTCCCTAAAGTTTCCTGACCTGCCCGACACTGCATTTACTTTGCTTAGACTGAACATGTACCTTTTGCAGAGGGAAGAAGTGTTCTTGGAGGGGCACGTGTCCCTTATTTTGTCACTTCTTCTCCTACCCCTTCTCTCACTCACTTTTTTCAAATTTTCGAGGCGTTTTTTTCCTTTCACTTTCCCCTTTCCGTAACACTTCACACACTTGACAAAAATCACCAAACGCCGTCTCTAGGGTTTCCACCAACACTTTCGCCCCAAATCGCACAGTGCTCAAGATCTCGCAGCGCCCAAGTTTCGTCCCTCTTTCTGCGACTTCCTCGGGTAATACCCCATCTCTTCTTTTCCCCTTTTCTTGTGCCTTCTTCAATTTCCCCTTACTTTCCCTTTCGGTTTTCTCCTTTGTGTGTCGAAGATATGTATGGTAGTGTCACTTCCGAGAACACGCGCCCGTCTTCGCCTGGCCTGTCCGCATCATCCGCCGTTCCGAGTGGCGAGGTTCGGAGGGGATCTAAGCGGAAGGCCTCGTCGCAGGATGCGGCGCCTCCCGAGTTTCCCCAATCGTCTTCTTCTCACCTCCCTATCGACACACCCTCTGCTATGCCGCTGCAATCGCATCCAGTTCCTGGGTCGTTTTCGTCCCATCGGACCCATTCGCAAGGGACCGCCGGAATAGTGCTGGGGTGGATGATTGGAAAATGTTTGGTCCATCCAGGAGAAGTTAGTTCCAGAAGGTTTTCACAGCTCTGATTTTCACATTTTGGTCCCGAATACTAACGAGCGCGCTAACTTTCCACCTTCTCCGGCCTTCGCCTTCTGGGAAAGCCAGGTAAAGGCTGGCCTGCGCTTCCCAATTCTCCCATTCTTAGCTTCAGTGTCACAGGCCTATCGGGTACCTTTGAACCAACTCAGTCCTTCCTCCATTCGTCAGCTAGTAAGTTTCTATATTCTGGTCACTGCTGCGGACGGAAGACCCTTTGTGGAGCTCGTCCTTTCTCAGTCTCAGCTCAAGTCCACCCCGCATTTCTTCTACCTGTGCGCGAATCCGAGCGGTCTTATCCACTTCTTCGACAAAGGTTCGCATGGTAAAGACAAGGAGTGGCATCCGTTTACTTCTTCGTGGCTCCCACGAAAGGCGACTGGGATTTTCCCCATCGTCACTGGGTTCATCAGGTGCCTCAACGACTTCAAGGGATCCAGCCTGAGTGTTCCGAGGAGAACGAAGCGGCTATCAACCTCTTGAATCTACTGGCTTCTGAAAAAAGAAGTTTAATATGGATGAGCTGGTGACATATCCCGGTCTACTTCACCACTTTAGCCTCTCCTCACAGCCTCTACCTTTCAATCATACGGGTAAGTAGGTTTCCCTCATGCTTCCTGACCTCCTTCTTAGGTTTCCTTCTTGACTTGCTGATTTTTCGCAGGTATGTCGTTCTCCTGAAGAGATGCGTTCCGTACTCTTCCTGTCAAGCAAGAGGATTCCGCCGCCCCTGTCGAGTCTCAACCCTCAAAGGGCCATGGCGGACCTGATGTGTCAGCTTCGGAGATTCGAGAGAAATCTTCTATCAGGTCTTCGTCTTCTCGCCCTGCTTCTCCAAAAGTGGATATTCAGGGTCCAGATGTGGTGATATTGGACTCCGAGGGTGATGCTGGTGGAAAGGTGCCTCATCTGGGCCTGCAAAAAAGAAGAAGAAGAAAACTACCGTGGCGAAAGGGAAAAGACCACGTTTGGAGACAACTTCTCCTTCGCCCGATCCTTCTGAGTTCACTCCCCTTATATACAAGGGTCATGAATAGAGCATCGACTACCAAGCTGACGGGAAGATGGTGCTAGACATGCCCAGCAGCTATGAAATGTTGAGCCCCGAAGAGAGAGTGAAGTTTATCCAGACCATCGTGCCAATCTAACAACAAAGGATGCTCCATCGTCGGTCTGATGCCTCGGTTGCTGAACTCGCCACCCATCATTGTGCTAAGGTAATTTTCATTCTTGGTTCTTCCGCACCGATTATCCCCTGTCTTTTCTTGACTCGTACTTGGTTGTATTAGCTGTTCTTTCTGTTACCAACTCTTCTGTCTGCGTCTTCCCATCGAGATTTGAGGACTGGTGGTTCTGCTCCCCCTGATAGCCATGCATTTGAGACGATAAATAGTGAAACTTAGAGATAGCCAAGTTGGAGAAAGAGCTTGAGCAAAAGAGGAACGAGCGGGAGGCTCATGTAAGGGACATAGCTTCGGAGAGATTGCGCCGATTGGAGGAAGAGAATGCAACTGCTCTTGCTGCCAAGGAGTCTGAACTCGCCACCCGTCTGAATCAGCTCGTAGATGAGCAGTAAGTCCCGATCGAACTGAAAGCTAGGGAGTTGTTGGATGAGAGGGAGAAGACCTTGAGGGCTGAACTGGAGCAGGCCTTCGCGGACAAAGTTGACGATAGTCATTCTGCGGGCAAACAGGAGGGAATTCAGCTCTAGCAGAAGCGTCTCGCGGCCTCCCCTCTTGGTAGGAAGTTCTTGACCCAGCTGGGCTAGAGTTGGCATGAGGGCTATCTGCATGATACCCTTTCTCTGGTGGACTTCGCGCCCTAAATGCAGCATTACTTCTTAGGAGGTTTTGCCGCAGGACGCGAGCCGACCTCCACCTTGGATGCAGCAATGGAGGCTATGAGCGCCCCTCCAACCTTCAAAGGAAATTTGGAGAGCTCATAATCCTGATTTTTGGCTTGCCGAAGTGCCTCGCTGCTCTACTGCTTTACTGGAGATCTCCCCCGAGATTCTTTTGGGCCAACTCTCCGAGTTGGAGCAGCAGGGTTCCGGTGCTCCGCCTTCCTAGGATGTTAATCTTTTTTCTATTTCGAACAATTTACGATGTTTTTCTCTTCTGGACCTCTTTTTTTACTTTCCTGTTAGGACATTTGTTGTTGTTTTTCTCTTTTGGGTCCCGTATGCTGCTTCCCTGAGGACCTTTTGTGGTGTTTTTCCTATGGTCCCCTTTTTTTGCTCATCGTGTGTGACGTTGTGCCACATTTTCCTCCTTTCTGCACGCCTTCCAATTCCATTGTGTAAGAACTTAAGTATTTTAGACCCATTTCATTGTTAGTATTCGGGCTTACACCACCATCACTTTCCACCCCTACTTCGGATTGTGCTGATGTTCCTCAGCACATTCGAAGTACAAGGGGAGTGCTCATTTTAGCCTATTAACCTCAACTTCCCCCACTATTATACCTTTATTATTCTGCATCCGACCTCTTTCCAGCATGTTCTTCCATTCATATCCTCGAAAGTTTTATCCAAGAGGTTATTGATAAACAGAAACGTGCACCTGAGGAACTCGTAGGTATGCTGAGTCCGGCGCCCTTTGTTTTCGTTTCCCCTCAGGTCCGTTGGATGCCAGCGGACCCATTTACCTTTCTCCAGGTCCGCATTTGCTGCTTCGACCTCTTGTTTAAAGGTTGAGTCAGACCTCTTGTTCAACGGTTGGGGGTATCTTTCGCTTAAAGCGCCAACAGGCGTCCTAGTCCGGAGTAATCCGAAACCTGGGTATATTTATACAAGCGCAATCTACGCGGGGCGTGCTTGGCGCAGCCCACCTGGATATAACCCAATCTAGGTTCATCAGGCTTTGATCCAGTGTAACCTTGAGCCTGGGATTCAAGCGCAATCTGCGCGGGGCGTGCTTGGCACTGCCCTCCTGGATATGACCCGATCTAGGTTCATCAGGCTTTGATCCAGGGTAACCTGGAGCCTGGGATTCAAGCGCAATCTGCGGGGGGCGTGCTTGGCACAGCCCTCCTGGATATAACCCAATCTAGGTTCATCAGGCTTTGATCCAGGGTAACCTGGAGCCTGGAATCATAATTCCCAATTCTGGGAGAGAGCTGGACATGGATTTCGAAGAAAACTTCTTTTTTCATTCAGAGGACGATGCCTTGTTAAAACCTTGCCAAGTAAACCCTTGGGATAAAACCTTGGAGAAGGAAAAAGAGTACACCTCCTTGTTTGATTTATATACAACTTTCTAACCATACTAAGCATAGTACTTCTTCAACTTCGAGACATTCTAGGGGCGGGATACTCCACGGTCGCCCTTGTCCTTCAGCTTGTAAGCGCCTCCTCCCAGAATGCGAGCCACCTTGTAAGGGCCTTCCCACGTCGAGTCTACCTTTCTCAGCGGTTTGAGCACATCTGCTCTCCTTAGGACCAGATCTCCCACCTGGAATTGCCTGGGCTTTATCCTTCGGTCGTAGGGTGCTTTCACCCGGCTTTTGTACCTTTCTGTTCTTGTCACGGCTAGCTCCCTAACTTTCCCTATCAGGTCCAGGTCCTCCCTTCTGAGTTGTGCGTTCTGTTCTTTCTCATAATGGATGACCCTATGCGTCTCTATTCCTACCTCCACGAGTATTAAAGCGGCAGATCCGTAAAGTAACTGAAAAGGTGTTTCTTCCGTGGCCTCTCTTGGAGTGGTACGGTACGCCCATAGTACAAGATCTAGGGATTCCAACCACCTACCGCCTTCTTGCTCCAGTCTGACTTTTATCCCCTGAAGGATGGTACGGTTGGTGACCTCCACCTGACGGTTAGCCTGAGGGTGTCCTACAGAGACGAATCTCTGTTGTATCTTCATCCCTTTGCAAAATTCGCGGACCCTAGCACCGCAGAATTGTGTACCGTTGTCAGAAATGAGGACCCAAGGAGCTCCGAACCTGCAATAAATCTGATGCCATAGGAAATCTATTACGCTAGTCTCATCAATTTTTGACACTGCCTTAGCTTCTACCCATTTGCTGAAATAGTCGACCGCCACTATGATGAATTCTGGGTCTTTGCTGTGGGCATGGGTCCGACTATATCTATTCTCCATTTATCAAATGGGCACGGGGAATGCATAAGTCCCATCTCCTCCGCAGGTACGTGGATCTTCGGATCATGTTTTTGGAAGCTTTCACAGCATCTGACCAGCTCTTTGGCATCTCTCAGCAACGTTGGCTACCATGCTTTGACTACTCTCCGAGCGATAGCCTTGTATCCGGCATGGTCTCCAGCACATCCCTCGTGAATCTCTTCCATCACCAACATCCCTTCCTTCCAGGACAGATATCTGGCGTATGGGTGAACGAAGGCTCTTTTGTACAGTTCCTCCACGATAATATAAAACTTCTGTCGATACTTCCCTGCATCCTTATGTCCTGGGCTGCACAGGGCCTCCAGTATAGGAGCTCTCCAATTCTCCTCCTCTTCTACGCATCCCATCTGTTCTTTCCCCTCCTCCTTACTGGCTGTCAGCATCGTGACCCTCCAAGTTCCCTCTGGGACTGCGGCGCTTGCCAGCCTTGCCAAAGAATCCGCCCGGATGTTTTCCTCTCGGGGGATCTGCTTTACCTCAAGACTATCAAAGGCTGCCTTCAGCTTTCCCACTCGTTCGGCATACTTCAACATTTTTTCGTTTTTAGTCTCATAATTCCCTTGGACCTGCTGGGCGACCAGTTGGGAATCTGAGTATATGATTACCCCATAACCCCTAAGCTACCGAGGATTTCCATTGCCTTCACCAAAGCTTCGTACTCAGCTTCATTATTGGACGTTGGAAAGTCAAATGTGATGGCAAACTGTAGTTCATCTCCTTCTGGCGTGATAACCAGCATACCTGCTCCAGCTCCAGTCGACGTTGACGAACCGTCGACATAGGCCTTCCAGATTGCCACCGTTTCTTCTCGAGTGGATTCCAGCAGAAAGTCCGACAGGGCTTGTCCCTTGATGGCTGATCGTCTTTCAAACTCAACATCGTACTTCCCAACTCAACTGCACACTTGACCATCCTTCCGGAAAGATCTGGCCTACTTAACGTTTGCTTCAAAGGTAATTAGTGCGTACTCGTACTTTATGAGATAAGAAATAGGGGTGTAGCCTCCGCACCGACACCATCACCGCCAAAGCAGCTTTCTCGATCCCGGAGTATCCGCTCTCAGCTCCGTGCATTATCCTGCTCACGAAATATACTGGCTTTTTGGATGTCACCTTCCTCTTTCAGGAGGACTGAACTCACGACGTGCTCTCTTGTGGAAAAATATAAGATTAGCTCGTCACGCTGTAATGGTTTGGTTAGCAAAGACATGTTATGCAAATAATCCTTTATCCCTTCAAACGCCGCCTGACATTCTTTTGTCCACTCGAATTGACATCCCTTTCGGAGTACTTTGAAGAAGGGTAGGCTCTTATTAGCGGACCTGGCGATGAACCTACTTAAGGCCGCTAGCCTGCCTATTAGGCGTTGAACTTCCTTAACGTTCCGAGGTGGCAGCATCTCCAATATGGCATTCACCTTGTTGGGATTCACATCAATTTCTCTATTCGTCACCATGTATCCCAAGAACTTCCCCGACTGCACTCCAAAGGTGCACTTCTCAGGGTTCAGCTTCATGCCACTCTTCCGGATGGTCTGAAAAGCTTCTGCTAGGTCGGTGATGTTATCCTTGGCCCAGGTCGACTTAACTAGCATGTCATCTACATAAACCTCCATACGTCCTAGCTGATTTTTAAATACTGTGTCAACCATCCGTTGATAGGTAATTCCTGCGTTCTTAAGTCCGAAAGGCATCCGGACATATCCGTACGTGCCTCCCACTGTGACGAAGCAGACCTTGTCTACATCATCCGGATTGAGCCTGATCTGGTGATATCCTTGGTAGGCATCCATCATACTAAACATCTCACGACCAGATGTGGAGTCAACCAACTGGTCTATCCTTGGCAGGGGATAGTGGTCCTTGGAACAAGCCTTGTTACGATCCCGGAAGTCCACGCACATCTCCATGAACCATTCCATGTTAGAACTTCCTTCCTTGGTTAACCATCCCTGTCATCAGGCGGTGGAGTTCCCTTCGCGCTCAACGGGCCTCGGGCGAGGGTCCTTATACCCCCAATCCAACAAGAGAAGTTGTCCAAGGAGATCCATCGACTCCCCGATCGGAGGCAGAGCAGTTCAAGCACGTGAAGCCATCCTCTTCTCTTCCTCCAGTTGTGGTATCGCGGGAAGCTCCTCCAGTGTTCCGACCTGCCCCGCATCCTCCTTTCTTGTTGGAGAAGGATGGGGAATCCGCCATATCCTATATGTTAAGTTTTCTCACCCCTGAGGAGATGGGCTTTACTAAGGAGTTATGTGATGGCCGTTTTTGGAAGGAGTGGGCTCTGACTTTGAGTTAGGTACAATGATTATTCTCAGCTTCGGGTAAATGCTTGCCTTAACCGTCTCCTATTGTCTTTAGGCATATTCCTTATCTTGTGAAGGGCTCGTCGATACCGCGTTCAACAGAAAATGGTGGATTCAGCCCGTAGCTGTAATGTGGAGATGACTATGAAGGTTAGTGAAGAAACTCAGAAAGTGGGTCGTCTGAAGAACTTGCTGACCAAGGCTTAGTTTGAGGTCGGTAAGCTCCGTCAAGAGCTTCACTCGAAAAGAGAGATCCGCCATAATCGGAAGCCCAGGCGAGTCAGAAGCTTGTTCCCGTCGAGAAAGTGTCTGAAGCGGCCAACCTGTATTTCAACTTTGGGTTCCAAGGGTGTTTGTCCCAGATCAGAGCTAATGGCTTCCCGAAGAGCGCTCATCCTTTTAATTTTCTGGACCCAGAGGCGGCCTTTATGGCTCTGGCCCCCGTCGTTCACCCCCGGAGAAGGTGAAGGGAAAAGTCTCTAGGACGAGTTCGATTTTGGTAACAGCAGCGATGCTTCTCAGGGTAGCAGCCCAGCCGGGGAGAGTAGCTTGTTGGAGAATTAGTTTGAGTCTTTCGCTTTTTCCTTTATTACAGCACTGAAACGAGATAACAAAGGAAAATCTTCAATCGGCCGGTCCGACCTGGTCACCAACTGCCCCAACGTCCTCACCGCCCTTAGCATCTTCCCCGACCTCCGATTCCTCCGCTGGCGCCTCGGGAGTATCTGTAATGACCACGTCTTCTCCAAGCTCTTCATGGGTTTCGCCGGCCTCGGCATCTCCCTCCTCCCCAACGTCTTCGGCATCCTCAGCCTCCTCAGCTCTCTCGACCTCAGGCTCCTTAGCCACTTCTTCTTCTTGAACAAGAGGGGTTGGCACTCTGAGGGAAGAGTGGCAGCTCGGGGTTCTGGCTGGTGGCCGCCATCTGGCGCACTCTGCAAGGCAAGGTTGGCGTCGAGGAAGCCAAAGGAGTGGGTAGAGCGATCGTATCCATTCCCCCGAAGCTGAGAGAGGCACCCATAGAAGCCGTAACGAAAAAATTTGCGCATCCCCTTGGCGAAAATCTTTCTTGGAGAAATGGTCTGCGGCCATCTGGGTCTCGAGGGCTCGACGAACTTACTCCACATCCTCTCGGAGGAGGTCGGCTCTCCTCTTCTCAGCCTCAGCTCGGGAGAGTTTCTTCTCCACCTCCTCGATTTTCTGCCTCGCCTCCTCTAGCTCCTTACGGAGACCCTCCTCCCAACTCCGACCTTGAACCTTCTCTTGTTCCACGGCCTCGAGCTTCTGTTTCAGGGCATCATTATCTCCGAAATGTGACCCAACGCTTCATAGCATCGGATAGGAGGACAATGCCCTTCTCGAGGAAATATGCATGAATACCAATAAGGGAATAACTTGGACAAAGAAGAGAATGCCGGGACGCACCTACCCAAAAGCCCCGGAGATGGCATCCTGAATCTCGGGGTCAGGAAGGTCACGGGAGCACCGTGGATTATCTTCGCTAAGGACTGTTGCAGATAGTTCCAACACTCACCCCGACTCGACTGCTCGAAGAAACGGGGCTGTTCACCCCGAACCAGGGCAATGAGATCCCTCGAAGCCAGGGGAGGGGGAGTCACTGGAGAAGTCTTGGAGTTTTTCGAGGCCCCATCAGTGGATGAAGCCACCAGCCTCTTACCCGACGCCTTCTTAGACTTCGAGGAGGAGGTCGGGGCTTTCCCTTTCCCCTTCGGGTCAGATGACTGAGGAGCAGGGGTCTGGGAGATTACTTGGATGGTGTCCTCTTTGTCCGAGGAGAGCGTGGCAGCAACGGTAGTGATGTCCATGCGGAGGGCTGTAAGACAAAGATAAAGGTTAGAACGTTTAGCATGGAAAGGGCCAGTCCTACGAGGTTGGGAGGATGTATATATACCTAGGTTTGAAGGCACCTCGGTCAACTTGGAACTAAACCCGAATAGGAAAAGCACATCGTCCTTTATAAGTTCAGGGGCTAAGAAACGCCTTTTACCAACCTTAGCAAAAAAGACTCGGCCTGTCTGGACGACTCAGCTTGTTGGGATGAACTCGAGGGAAGGGGATCCTCGATCGACATGTCATCCTCCCACGTAAAAGGAAGCAGTTGGTTTTCCAGGCTACCTTCGGGAGAACGGACGAAAAAATACTTACTCATCCAACCTTTGTGGGATGAGGGATGACCTTGAATGAGGTCGGGGTGACGAGGCGATGGAGAAAAGAAGAATTTGCCTTCTTTCCTTTTACTTATCCTCAGGAAAGAGGTAAGTAGAGGCACGGTGGGGGAGAAACCGAGGCTGCTTAGAAGGACTGCTAAGGAAATAAGATGACTAAAAGAATTGGGAGCCAATTGACCAGGGGAAATACCGTAGTACTTGAAGACATCTACCAGAAATTGAGGAAGAGGGAACCTAAGACCCATATCTTCCTGATCGAGGAAATAAGTAGGTAAGCCGTCAGGGGATCACTAGCGAGCAGGGAAGGTACACTGACCTCAAACTGGTCGGACATGCCCGACTTGGCCTGGAGGCGAGGGATTTGGGATGGAGTGAAAGAGGACACCTTTACTTCATGCCAGCGGAGGAACTCCCCCTCCTCTCAGCCCTTTCCCGACTTGCGGCTCTCTCTCGAATTGCCTCTACATGCCTTATCCATTCCCTCACCGCCGCGCGATAGGCACGATTATTGGGATAATTTGTATCTAAAGGGGGAGGATCTAGGTTAAGAAGAGGTAGACCTAAAGGGGCTGTCGGTTCGGGCTGAACTATTAAATCCCTATTTCCCGAGGTGCCCTCACCCCCAACGTTAACATCACTAACCGTTTTACCCGAATCCCCACTCGAGGAACTACCCTAAGAGAAAGAACAATCAGAAGACCTACCCATACCCGAATACGACCTAGCACTAACACCACTACCCGAAGACATATGTAGCGAAAGAAGAAGGAATGGAGTAAAGAGAAAACTTACAAACGCCTAAAGCTAGAACGGAAAGCTAGGTCGAGAGCTCAGGCGAAATTCAGATGCAAGAAATCGTAGAGAGGAAAATGACAAGGAATCGTGGGGTATATATAGGCCCCAGGCGTCTGATCCGGGCCCTTGGATCTGGAAGGAATCGACGGATCGCGATGACCCGCATCGATCGTGGGAAAGGGCGCCAGAGTTCCCGCCCAAACGTCCCATCGTAGGTGACCAATGGCGAGGCAACACGTGGCCATGGAGGCAGGGCGCACACCAGCTAGAGAAAATCTTCACCCGGGCTGAAAAACTTCCCGCGAACTCCCGAGCATGTCTACCATCAATTCGGGTATTTTACCACTGCCACACCACGTCCAAAATTTACACACTCTTTTGGACTATTCGCAGGGGGGACTATTGTTACCCCCGATTTTCACCAACGACGAGGTAAAATACTCGATCGCGCCTAACCACCTAAATGAACCCCTCCAGCCAATCACAATGTCCCGGCCTGAGGACGGTAGGTACCACCTCACGGTCGGCCCCTCGGGATAAGGAGCGGCAAGTAGGCGCATCGGCGAACAAAGAACAGGCATACCCTAGGAGTGGTAGGTCGAGGGTGGCTTCGGGGACAATCTTTAAGAAACCAGACCTCAGGACCGTCTCGACACGCCACCCCCTGGGGAAAACCCACGCTGGGGCAAATCTGGGCGCTGCTCATGGATGATGCCCGAGGCCCGAAGAGGGAGATGTCGGCTAGGGCCCCGAGAGGAGACCACACACAAAAAACTCCCGAGGGGAATCATCTAATAGCCTAAGATCGTAGATACGCGCCCTCCTCATTAGTGCAACCGTCCGGACGTGGGAACGATCTCCGATAAGCACGCCGCTAGATGTGAAGAAAACCGCCCAAAGAAAGGGGGAACAGACGTGGGAAGTAACGGCCAAGGGTCAAACGCGCCTCCCACTGCCTTATAAATACCCCTAGAAAGCCCACGGGGTACATTTTCCTGAGAATACACGTTACTCTGCCATTTTTACACTGCACTTTTCCTTCATCAACTCACTACCTTAAAACGGAACTACCCTCTTGACTAAGGCAAGAGGGCAAACCTCCCCCCCCCCCCCCCCCAAATTTACCCTGTTTCTATAGTTTCCGGCCAAGGCATGCGGCAAAATTCAGGCGGGAAGAGGCTCGTCAGTCCACTTTCGCGGTAGGTCAATTTCGACGGCATCACCTAATAAAAATAACTAGACAGTTCGCTATTAGGGTTTCACGCATCTCTTAGGGAGTGCAATACGATGATTTACGAAGATATATATCACATGTAAAATAAGCTTATTCAATATAATCCTACCAAAATACAATCATAAACCCGTCGTACATTTCCCGTGGCTTGATATAATGATTAACATATGTATATACAATACGTCTATATATTTGCCACCAATATTTATATCTATATATCACAACATATATATACAGAAATGTTATGGTGCTCACCTTACGTGAGCATCATCCGTGAACATCTGTTGTGTGGCATTTTTTTGTGCCACGTCAACATGCCAAATCAATCCCGACGGGTTCACTAATCCTATGTGTAGGTTATAGATCAATAAAAAATCCCATTATATATGCATATGATTGTAAGATGATGAATTTTGATGGTTGAGATTAATGGGCCTGAGTTGCCTAGTGGGAAGAAGTTTTCAACGTGACCAGATACATTGTTCTTTTTCACTTGCAAGTTACAACGTTAAAATGAAGGGGACTGTAGTACACTGGGCTTTATGCTAGGTGAATGCTAAACTAATTTTTGAATATCTTGCGAATGGATATATAAATGAAGTAAATGGAAGTTGTCTTGTATGAGATAATTCGACGGATGGGTGGGAACGAGGAGTAGCTCAATTTATTAAAACCGGCATTTGAACACTAATTAACTATTCCCTAGTTCCTAATATAAGTAGTTTAAGATAATTGCACACTTATTAAAAAATAAAACAAAATCTCTATTATACCCTTAGATTTAATTATTTTTTTGGTCCCGTAACTGGCGTGTGACATTTTAGGGACCGCTAATTTAGGGTGTGACATTATAGGGACAATAAGTTTGAAAATCGTGTAATTTATATATATTATACCTGATTTTTTCCCAAAATACATCACTGCCACGCACGTGACCGATTTTTATACTTGATTTTCCCCAAAATACATCACGTGCCACACACGTGATCGATTTTATAGCGGAAGGTCCGACGGGGCGCCGGACCGATGACATGCCCCTTTTACAAGGATTTTTTGTCTTTTAAAATTAATTTCTGACATTGCGCCAAGTCGGATTATTTAATGATGTGGCATTTCTGTAAAACGAACATGTCATTGTCTGCCCAACAATTAGCAAAAAGGGGCATGTCATCAGTTCGCCACGTCAGTTTTCCGATATAAACATCGGTCACGTGCGTGGCACGTGATGTATTTTGGGAAAAAATCAAGTATAATATCTATAAATTACACGATTTTAAAACTTACTGTCTCTATAATGCCCCACCCTTAATTAGCGGTCCCTATAATGCCCCAAGTTACGGGACCAAGAAATAATTAAGCCATATCGTTAATTAATTATTATATTCTATTTAATCTAATTACTTTTATTTAAGATGAGGGGTAAGTTATAAAGTTCAAAATATTTTTTATGAAAAAGAAAAGCAAAACGACTAGTATTAAAACCAAAAATAGAAGCCTAACGACTTCCATTTAGGAGCAGATGGAAAATATAAAAATAATGGCTTTTAGGTGGTTAGCTTTTTAATTGTACTTGTAAGGTGTAGATGAGATCAATTATTGCAAATAAACGTTATTGGAACGGAATAAATATAATCAAAGGACATTTTAGTCATTAATTAATCTGCAATTCAATGCTAAAAACTTAAATGCTATTTTATTCAAATAACCACCCACAATAGACTTCCCAATATGAAAAAACATGCAACTTCTTCCCTGGAAATCTTAGAAAATAGATTCATGTCCATCATACCATACATTGACTATTATTTGGCTTTGATTAGTGTGGTCTGACAAAATGATGCTATGTTATGACGTGGCAATTTGTTGAACGTCGATTAAAGTCCGTGTCGTCCTCGATGCAAACACCATCACGTGACTAATCTACTAACCACGCAGCAGCTGCTGTAGTAAATATAATTCAGTTTAATTTGTCATTTCTTTGTTTTCTTTTTCTTCCAAGTCATGCTTTTACTGTAATTAGTTCGATTTCCAAGCACTAAACATTGCAACCTATTAAGTAGTCCCATTGGATTTATTCCATCCCTATCGTGTTGGATAAATTTAAGGCGTGTTTACCTAGCCTAGAGATCTAGTTACATCCCTGAAATGTGCGGCGTAAACCCATAGCTGGTTGAATGTGGATACTCCTGGGTTGTAAAAAAAAATTGCAGCATATTAAATCCCAAGGAGAAAGATTTAAAATAGGTCTTTATACATAAATATCCCTCTCCAAAAAAACTTGTAATTTAGTACCATGTCAGCATTTTTTATATGTAGGTACCTAAATAGAATAAATTTCTTGCACATGGGTACCCGCTCCCGCCGCAGGTACGCCGTATTAGCACATTTAAGTACCCTATGCCAACGTATTGTGGTACGTAATACGTTTAGAAAATGGTACACCGTATTAGCACATTTAGGGACCCTATAGTAACCGTATAGGGTACCGTATAAAGGCGTGACATGGTACGCTATGTACGCATAGCAAGGTACGATCTTTATACATAAACCGGTAAGTCGGGTACCTATCTGTAAAAATTTCTGATATAGGTACTGATTTATAAGTTTTTATTCAAGTAGGTATTTATGTGTAGATTACGCTTAAAACTACACATGACTTCGTTATTGTCCAAAGTATATACTTGGTTCTTTTTTTCTGGAAGAAATACTATTCAACTTCCACTATGCTTTTTAGAAACGTATAGGTAAATTATATAAGAGTGCGTTTGGATTTCGCGTATTTGAACGAAATTGTTTGATTTTAAATTATGAATTTCAAAATCGTAATTTCAAATCCAAATTCGTTGTTTGGCAAAAGTTGAAATTTTGAAATTCGGATTTCAAACAGAGCTCGACTCGAGCTCGTGAAGCTCGTCAAACTCGATTCTAACTTTTTCTAAAATAATTTTAAAAAGTACAAAATAAAATAAAATAAAATCATGAATAAAAAAGCTCGTGAGCCGGCTTGCGAGCTTTCGACTGCCCACGAGTGAGCTCGAGCCGGCTCATTCGCGAACCCGTGACGACCTCGACCTCGACAAGAGCTCGTCAAGCTCGAGCGGTTCATTCACGAATCCATGACGAGCTCGAGACGGCTCATCGAGCTTGCGTATAGGCTCGACTCATCGTCCACCCTAATTATTATTATTAGTATTGTTATTATCATTTTATATTTTTCATTATTATTGTTTATTATTTTTATTATTATAGTATTATTATTATTATTATTATACTATTACTATTATTATTATCAGTCGAAAAAAACCCGTTACGTGCTCAGCTTTGGATTTCGAAAAAACGTATTTGATACGGAATTTCGAATCCAACGAATTATAAGAGTTTGGATTTCTGCTCGGATTTGAGCGAAATCGAAATCCAAATCTGTGCGATTGCAAACGGAATATTTGAGCGAAATTTGAATTTCAAATCGAAATTCGGAATACAAACTGGGCAGTGGAATTGGTAGTGCGTGGTTGGTAATAAAGAAAATGAAAGGGTGGAAAAAGGAGAGACAGTTGACAAATTGTTAACAATTAAAATATACATTGTCGTCAACTATAAACTAAATTGACAGAGGGGCACACGACACACTGGAGTGTGAAAGGTCGTACGAAATAAAGACAAACCCATGGTGGCGCTCTGATTATTATGTCGTTTAAGATCCTTGACATTTGCGTTGCGTTGTTGAATGCTCAGTCAATCACTGACGACAATTTAAGTTTTAAAGTTGGTGCAATTTTGTAAGAAATTGGAAATAAAGGACCCATTTTTGTCGGCTATTGTTAATGGTAGATTAGATTACAATAAAATATTAATTTATCTTTCCTCCACATTTACAATTTACGGTCAACAATTTTCATGCTTTATCAACAACGCAGTACAACCTTGATACGGACATAAATTAGGCAGGCTAAAAATAACTAAATTAAGGAAATAATTAGCTATTAAGAGAACTTAGTAAAAAATATGAGTTTCCTTGACCTATTTTAGGACCAATTGTGCTAAGCAGGTCCTGTCGTTCCGAGGAAGCGTCGTGGGGAAGCTTCACCAAACGTTCAGAAGTCTGAAAGGACGTCTGAGTTGACAGTACATGAAAAGCTGGTAGCCGTCTGCTGTCCCTGACAGCGCAGATCCTGTCCCATCTTCAGCCGCCTGATGTCCCTGACAGCACAGAGAAGCTGCTGCCAGCTCTCTGCTCCTGACAGACAGCCCTGCACCTCACATTATCCCAGAAGGTCTTGTCATCAGAGATCCTAGGGCCGTTGGGAGCTCCTATATAAGGAGGACTTCATCATTTTAGCGAGATAACCCATTCTACACACGAAAAACACTCCACATTCTCTCTCTTTCGATGTATTAAGTATTTTCTTTCCACTTTTAGTATTCATGAGTGAGAGTGAGCTTAGCTGAGTGTGTAAATCATTTAAGTATAGTGAAAACAGTTCCTGAGCGCCGTGGACGTAGGATCTGCAAAGATCCGAACCACGTAACCCCTGTGTTATTTCATTTACGTCCCCAGCACGCCCCAAACACATCCCATTACGTCCTAACACTTTTCGATATGACCCATTACGTCCTAGCACTTCCCGATACGTCCCAAATAGTTCCCCAACGTCCCAAATACGTCTCAAACAGGTCCCCAACGTCCCCAAACACGTCCTAAGGTCCCAAACGCGTCCCAACGTCCCAAATACATCCCAACGTCCAAAACACTTCTTTCTTACGTCCCTTTCAGTTTCATTATAAATAAGCACCTTACGCACGCCCTTACAACTTTAAGATAATTGATTCTCCGGCTATATAAATTTCCCTTCCCCAACACATATAAATTTCTTTGATTGGGATTGCCCCACATCAAATGGCGCCGTCTGTGGGAAAAATCAAAGTTGAAGGCGTGAGTGATTTTGCCTATATTGTGCGAAGTTGTGCTTAACCGTTCTTCTTTCTTTTCTTTATGGGACGAAACGAAACACCCAAAAGATAGTCGAAGTCAGAAGTGAACCGCGGAGGAGGACCTCCAGAAACTGCCAAACGTGTTGAGAAACGGTCAGGACCTAAAATACAGGCCAAGAGATGATGAAGACAAGCAAGCGGGTACAGATAAGTCTTCAAGGGATCTCAGAACATCCAGGCGGACCTCCACGAGTCCCGCTAGTAATCCACCCGAAAAAGCGAAGGGGGATGGAAGCTCCAGAAGAAGGGAGCTGAGCCACGGTCAAAAAAAAAGGGGGGGAAACAGCTCTTGGCAAAAAAGGAAGGGAGCTACGAGACCGACTTGCGGACCTCAAACAGGTTACGTCCGAAACGCCGATGAAGCAAGCAACATGGGGAGTCAAGCTCCCCGAATCCATATACTGTGCAGTCCCAGGATGAGAAGCAAGGCGTCATGCAAAGAAGGATAGAGATGTAAAAAACCATGGACGAAGGAAGCCAACGCCACGACCTCACCACAGGGAACCCTGGGGATCTACGCCACGAACCCCAAGAAGATTCGCACCACTATGCAAATCCAAAAGAAATTGACATCAGCTCGAGGGACCTCCTGTGATGAGGAGGACCTTAGCCGAAATTCCAGGACCCTCTAAATTCCGTTCACTTATATACTATGATGAAACGACGACCATACTAACAACTGTTGTCATTTGAAGGACTTAGAGGCCCAGCCCATCAATGGCGTACGGAAGTCAGAAGGACCTCAAAGTCCAGTTTCGCGCTGGCAGAAGGCTTAAAAAATCCAGCTCCGCACTGGTAAAAAGACCCGGAGCTCTAAATTTGAGACCTTCTAGCTCCTCGCTAGCACGCGAAGCTCCGCGGAACTTAGAAGGAATCTCCATGCTGACATCCGAATATCCGCGGGAGATACAAGCCAAGCTCCTCGCCCGCACACGAAGGTCCGTGGACCTAGAAGTCAGCTCCGTGCCGACGCTTGAAGATCAATAGGAGATAACAGCCCAGTTCCCTGAGGGCACATGAAAATCCGCGGAAGGCATCCCGCGTTGATAAGGCTCTTCGTCGGGACACCATGGCCCTCTAACTTACATTCCCATTTATATTATCAATACCTTAATAAGTGCATACATCATGCTAACAACTGCTATCACTTGAAGGGTGAAATCTAAGGACCCATCATAGCAGAGCACCTGAGGAAGTCCTTTGGCCGTGACCTCAACCAAGTTCAGGAGGTGGCCAAGAAGGAGCCTGGGGGATCTGTGGCGATTAGAGGCAGACAACCCCACCTCCTCTGGGCCAGCTCCATTTAAGGCTCAGCCTCAAGCCGAGCTCTGCGCTGGCAAGGATCCGCAGGACCTCCAATCCCAGTTCCACGTTGGTAAGGTCCGTAGAAAATCAAGCTGAGCTCCGTTCTGGCACAAAGACCCGAAGCTCCTCATCCGGGATCTCCCAGCTTCGCTCTGGCAAGAAGCCCCGAAGCTCCGCATTCAGAACCTCCCAGCTTCGCGCTGGCAGGAAGATCCTCCGACTGTGGGACCTATAAAAGTCCAGCTCCACACTGGCAGAAGACCTAAAGGTCCAGCTCCATGCTGGAATAAAGGCAAAAGAGCCCGGCTCCGTGCTGGCACATGAAGCTCCGCGGGAGGTCAAAGCTCAGCTCAGTACTGGCGTACGAGGACCTCCATGCACGCATTAGCATGGAGCTATCGAGATCCCTCCTTAAGGTCCTACGAAACTTCCACCGTGACGCAACAACATGGTGGAAATCCTGACATTAGCCAGGAGACATCCCACGATAAGAAGGCTCTTAGCCGAAACTCCGAGACCCTAAACCTCATTTTCATTTATCATTACCATACTAAATATATGCATCCTACTAACAACTACGATCATTTGAAGGATGAATCGAAGGGCCCACCCTAATGGGATGTTCGAGGACGTTCATTGGCCATAGCCTCGACTAAGGTCTGAAGGCAGTCGAGAGGGAGACCGGTGGATCTATGCCAACTGAATGCAGATAACCCCCGCCTCCTCTAGACATGTGCCACTCCAGTTAAGGCTCGTATCCCTATCATAGTAGGAGCTCCAGGCCAGGAGAATTCCAACTTCCAATAGAGCCCGAGATGGTACACTTATTCAGTCGAAGGTCCAGACCTCCGGAGATCTGGAGCCATGGACCTCCACATTACCGAGGAGAAAGGAGCTCCATTACTTCAAATTCCCAGGCCTCCAACAAAGAGCCCGAAAAGCGAGCTGGCGCTATAACCACGCACTAAGCGAGTTGGCGCTATATCCACGCATTTAAGCGAGCGGGCGCTATAACCACGCAATTTAAGCGAGCGGGCGCTATAACCACACATGTAAGCGAGCGGGCGCTATAACCACGCATTTAAGCGAGCGGGCGCTATAACCACGCATTTAAGCGAAGCTGGCGCTATAACCAGGGTAAACTAATGATGTCCCTAAGGAAATACCGCCTTGTCGGAATAAAATATTTTATTATACAATAAACGGTGCACGGTATAATATAATCGATGCCAAAGGTCGACGGACCTGCGGTGTACAGGACGCCAAATATAATATATCTGCGGTGTGATTTGATGCCAAAGGTCGACGGACCTGCGGTGTACAGGACGTCAAAGATAATCTATCTGCGATGTGAATGATGCCCGTAAGGGTGTACAAGATGCCGCCGCTGACGGGCTGCGGTGTACAGGACATCAAAGGCTCTCAGTAAGCCTGCGAGGTGAATGGTACCAAAGCGAAGCTGGCGCTATAACCAGGGTAAATCAATGAGGGGATCCCCATATTTTATAGACCTAAGTGTCTACACAAATACTGAAATCGCTAAGGACATAGAGAGCCTAGCGCAAATGACACCTGAGGACAATGACGATGGTCATTGCAACCCAGGCGTGAATTCGTACTTGGCTTACGAATTACTAAGCGAGCTGGCGCTATAACCATGCCACGATAATGATGTTCCCAGGAACATCCATCAGGTCCCGAAAGAATGCAAAGCACAAAGACATGAAATACAGGAGAACGAGAACTCCGAGGAAACATGCGAACATGGGGAGTTAAGCTCCCCACACCATTGTGTCTCGAAAGGAAAAACACAACAAAGTATTTTTTATTTTATAGGCTATCATCATGATGAAAAAGGAGAGGATGTCCAAGGAGCTAGGAGGAACGTGCAGCAGGACATGAGGATCTCCTTCAAAGTGCAAGGCTCGAAGAGGAGCTCCGCCATCAGGTCCCTGCCAGGTCCCTTCCAGATCCCAAGGACGACGTACGCAACGGCGACAACAAAGCCTAAGGAGAAACAGGGTCCAACATAGGGGAGTTAAGCTCCCTAAAGCATTGCAGGAGTTGGAGACGATGGATCAACAACACCAGCAGCGGCCAGGACCTTTGTATGCTTCTCTGCGGCAGGGAGCGAATAATGAAGGTCCTCGGAGGCCTGCAGATCTCTCTGGAAGCACTCAGGAAAAGGAAGGTCCCGAAGAGCATACACGGCATCAATTCTCGAGGACCCAGCACTGAAGCCGCCCACGAGGAAGTGTTGCATCAGAGGCCCAAGATTCCTCAGAGGGAAAGAGAGTCCTTCAAATAGGCCTGGAGCCAGTCTTCAGTCAGGTCCTATAAGAATGCCGCTGGGGACAGGAGATGGTGCTGGCAAAGGCGAATATCATTAGCCTTCGTAGCCACCAACTGGGCAGCCACATGCACCTCCGCCATGCCCGTGGAATCGGCATCCCACTCTTCCTTCTCCTTAGAGAAGAATCTCCAGGGACCCTCCTCGTGCTATTTCACGAGAGTTACCTTTTCGTTCTTCTTTCTCCATAGAGCTCCGCCTTTCTCCATCGTGCTGCTCCACTAACTCTGTTTGGTTAGTTATCTTCAGGTCCTGACTTGAAGATTCTGCAGACAGATCGGAAGCTACGTTCCACCACCTAAGAAGAAACCTCAGAGGGATGGCCCTCTGATCATCTAGGAGCACCCAACAACTTAGCAGGCTCATCTGTTCACGTCTGTTCAGATGGTCCGCAGAAGCAGGGAGCTCACCCACTGAAGTCCCTATAGGTCCCATAAGAGGCTCAACACCTACGCCTCGGGGGAGGAAGGACATAACTTCTTTTTTGCTTTTCCTTCTGACCCTTTGCGTGAAGTTATTTTTCTTCTAACACCAGGGACATGGGCAGTAATAGGAACTTCTTGAGCTCCCTAACAGAGAAAGGAACCGCCGGGGACATCCACCGTCCCTTCAGAAGGAGGAATCTCCTCGCGAACGTCCCTAGCCACCAGGACATAAAGGAGCAAGGGATCTACAGAGGGTGTGCTAATGAACTTGGGAACTATTCCCGCTCATAAAACGCATCTTCCCAGAAACAGAGTAAGGATTTTGGGTGAGTCCTCGTAAGACCTACTTTGCAATTATTCACTTTAAGTATAGCCTGCCTTACAATTTTTACTCTAATTCCTCTTTTGTTCCCAAAGACAAATTAGAGTAGGGGAGTGGTTGATACGGACATAAATTAGGCAGGCTAAAAATAACTAAATTAAGGAAATAATTAGCTATTAAGAGAACTTAGTAAAAAATATGAGTTTCCTTGAAAAATACAAAGTTAGATTATGAAGGGAGACTTTTAGGGACCTCAGACGGATTTTAGGGACCTCCAACGCACTTTAGGGACCTAACACCCACTAGGGAACTATTTTAGGACCAATTGTGCTAAGCAGGTCCTGTCGTTCCGAGGAAGCGTCGTGGGGAAGCTTCACCAAACGTTCAGAAGTCTGAAAGGACGTCTGAGTTGACAGTACATGAAAAGCTGGTAGCCGTCTGCTGTCCCTGACAGCGCAGATCCTGTCCCATCTTCAGCCGCCTGATGTCCCTGACAGCACAGAGAAGCTGCTGCCAGCTCTCTGCTCCTGACAGACAGCCCTGCACCTCACATTATCCCAGAAGGTCTTGTCATCAGGGATCCTAGGGCCGTTGGGAGCTCCTATATAAGGAGGACTTCATCATTTTAGCGAGATAACTCATTCTACACACGAAAAACACTCCACATTCTCTCTCTTTCGATGTAATAAGTATTTTCTTTCCACTTTTAGTATTCATGAGTGAGAGTGAGCTTAGCTGAGTGTGTAAATCATTTAAGTATAGTGAAAACAGTTCCTGAGCGCCGTGGACGTAGGATCTGCAAAGATCCGAACCACGTAACCCCTGTGTTATTTCATTTACGTCCCCAGCACGCCCCAAACACATTCCATTACGTCCTAACACTTTTCGATATGTCCCATTACGTCCTAGCACTTCCCGATACGTCCCAAATAGTTCCCCAACGTCCCAAATACGTCTCAAACAGGTCCCCAACGTCCCCAAACACGTCCTAAGGTCCCAAACGCGTCCCAACGTCCCAAATACATCCCAACGTCCAAAACACTTCTTTCTTACGTCCCTTTCAGTTTCATTATAAATAAGCACCTTACGCACGCCCTTACAACTTTAAGATAATTGATTCTCCGGCTATATAAATTTCCCTTCCCCACACATATAAATTTATTTGATTGGGCTTGCCCCACATCAAACCTATAATATTTATTTTTTATAATTGTTTTTAGTAGTATTTACTGTTTGATTTATTTTATTATATTGGAGAATTGGTTGTCCGGTGATTGATAAACATAGTTTTAGTAGTCGCTTTTTCCACTCATCGTTCTACAAATCAACTGTAGTTGTTTCTTTTTCTCTCTCCATAGGTTTTTCCCTTTTTTCTTCTTTAAATACCACAATTGTTTTATTCTTCTTGCTGTTTGACACTTGTGTTATTTGAAGGGTTGGAGAAATCACGGCCACAGATTTCTAATCCCTTTCATTGAACGCCGTTTTGCCGAGTGATTATCTTCTTCGCTGTCTCTTGATAGAACAGATAGAGACCAAATATCTCTTTTTTCTTTACCTCCTCTCTTTCAGTTTTTTTTTTTTCTCTGGGGAAGATTTGTTCATTAGGGACCAAGATTTTCGAGATAAAAAGCTTTTTATGTCTGAAAGTTCTCATTTTGCCGTCGAGTTGCTTCCTTCCCTGTCCGAGAAGCTCTGCTGTAGAACTCAGCAGAGAAGCTTACCTTTCTCATCAGCTCATTCGATGCGTTTGAGGCCTAAAAGGTACAAGGTTTTCTCTATTTGATTCTTTGAAAAGCTCTAATGGTGGTATTGTTGTAATCAGTGTGTTCTTGTCTCCTATTCGCAGGACTTGTTCTGGCGTCGAGTGCTTTGGTGGCTATCACATAAATCATCGGTTATCAAATCTGTTTTCTGTTCTTGAGAAGCCATCTCGCCTGAGATTTTGTCCCCCTTTCTTGCCCGATTTTGTTTAGAATCATTCCTTCCTTTTTACTTTTTCTTCCTTTGAGTGTAAACAATCTAGTGAGGGCGTGTTCTTGTTGAGCAAAGCGAACCCATGTCGTCGACCCGAAAAAATCGAGTAAACCCCGACCCGGCCCGACCCATGAAAAGGGTGAGGATCATATGCGACGACCCTGAAGCCACTGATTCCTCCGAAGACGAAGGAGTTGTTAGCTCGAAGAAGGTCAAGCGTTTCGTCCAAGAAATCACTTTCGCTGTCATCAAACAAAGCCAAGAATCAGAGAACTCAGTTCATTACAGTAACAACAACAACGGTTGTGAGAAGAAGCTAAAAAGAACCTCTCCCTTGTTCAGAGGCGTTCGCCGGAGAAAATGGGGGAAATGGGCGGCTGAGATTCGCGACCCATTTCAGCAAAAAAGGGTTTGGCTGGGCACTTACACCACCGCCGAAGAGGCATCGAACGCCTACGAAAAGAAGCGCTTAGAGTTCGAATCTCTTGCCTGTAATAATAATAATATAATGAAAAGCCCTTCGATGGAGTCTGTAAATTCCCTTACATCTCCATCCTTGATGCTTGAAATGGATACTCTGTCCTCAAGATTCGAGGAAGAAGATGATAAGGTTATTAACAATGGTGTCTTAACTGAGATTGAAGGAGAGGAGATGCTCTTTGCTGATATGGGCATTGATTCTTTGATCGCCGCCGAAGATTGTTTTGAGATGCCATGCGATGATATCTTAAATGGGTTCGAAGATTTTCCATTTTGCAAGATCGGCCGTTACGATGATCAGCCCAGTTGTTGTTTGCCTGATTTTGACTTCGATTTTGACCTCGAAGAATGTGGTGAGGAGCTTTCTTGGATGAACAATGAAGTCAAAGATTCGCCGGCGACTCGTCTGATGAATGGAGCAGCGACGAGTACTAATGCGCTCAACATTGCATGCCCTTGAAAAAGATTTTTTTTTTTTGTAGTCTTTGTAGTTATTACTATGAGCGTTGTTCGTACGATTGAGTTTGTTTGTAATGAGAGGTTTTGTGTGAGGTTTAGAGACTCAGTTTTGGTTGTTCTTGCGCTGTTTGAGCCGTGCAAGGAACGGTTTTGGCCTTTAAGTTTGTGTTTTGAAAAAAATGTTTTGATGTTATGAGAGCTTTATTATGTCGTCTTCGAATGATTAGTTGTTTGGTAACAATAACAAATCGTATCTTATTATGATTCTTAGTTCATCTTCGTCGCTTCACATAGTGACGCATGCTCATTGTATTTTTTTTTTTAAGAAATGTTCATTGTATTAAACGCCATTTCATTGTCGAATCTTGGGATAGAGTATAGACAGTTGCGTGTTCGTTAATGTAAACAACTAAACATGACTTTCTCTTTCTCTTTCTCTTATTTGCCCTTTTATTTTCTACCTTGTATTAATCGGACACAATATATTAGTTTTCTTGCATGCTCAGATGCGTGTGCTATTATATATAAATATATATATAAATTTACTAAAATTTAGAATAGTTAATTTAAATTTAATTTTTTATTAACAAGAATAAATTTAGAACTAATATCTGAAAACAAGAAGAGGCCAGCGCGTCGGTCGGGGGCATAGAACCTTCTCCATCAGAACCCAAGGACTTAGCTAAGTCATGAGCTACGGAATTAACTGAACGCCTAACAAAACTGAACGAAATAGAATTAAAGTAAGATAACATAGCTAAACAATCTTCGATAATTGGTCCAGTAAGAGTCGCGTCTGAGTCCCTCGAGCTGAGCATACGGATAACGGATTGGCAGTCACCCTCGATAACTAGGTTATGCCAACCTGCTATTGTAACCAAGCGCATTGCCTCACGAGCTGCCATAGCCTCGATCGTTTCTGGTTCGAAAACACCTGCGCAGAATTTGGTCTTCCAACGAATACAGCTTCCGGATGAATCTCGAGTAACAATTCCTATAGAAGCACCATGTTGTTTCCCATGAAGTTGTGGCGCCCTGCCATCTACTAACCTTTCTAACGTTATTTTACGTGACTAAATATAATATAAAGTAAACGAAACGCAAAAACGCATATTAAATTTTTCCTCTTATATAAAGGAATTCATTCTGTACATGCTCAAAATATAGCTCCAACCCTATATACATGGGAAGTGTATAAGTGCGCAGCAAAAGAAACCCTAACGTCCGGCCAACAGGTCGCATCATGTACACACCACTCTCAAGAGTCGCTGGAAGCTTCAAAACGTAAGCCTTACCATCAAAAGCGATCACGTACCGTGGTCGCGTCCTACAACAAATAAAGTAAAGTGAGCTATAAAGCTCAGTAAGTAGGAATATGCAATGTCGTGAACGTGAAAACCCCGCAAAGGCATCCGCGCCAGTGCAACCTCGTAAATCAAACTCGATCTCATATCTCTCAGGGCCATCGGCTAACTTGCTATGCACCATAAAGAGCTCTAATCCAACACGGATAAACGTGGCAGCAACCTACGCTAGGTTTTCCTAGGTCGCACTCTCCCAGGTCGTCCCCTCTGCCATGCGGTAGCCCGCGCTGGTAGCCTACGCTGGTTAGCCTACACTAGGGTTTCCCCCTAGGTCACTCTTTCCCAGGTCACACCCTCCATGTCGCATCCCTCCGCTCTCAGGGCATCAGCCCAAATAAAAAAAAACATGGCAGAAGCCCAATTTAATGTATAATATAATCGACGACGCACCACGCCGTCATTGTGCCAGAGAAGTAGCCCTGACTCAACTGCGAGCCGACAAATGCCTATATCGGCAAATATCATTCGCCCTCAGGCGATAAATACTGTGCATGCCCATCTCACATAAACCCCAAATGTCTCGTGCGTGCACATGAATATGCAATGCGAATCAATATCATAAACACTTATCATGCAGAATTTATGTCAAAAGTTCAGATAAAAATATAAACAATAAAACACATAGTCACGTAATTCAAGCACATACAAATAAATTATGTGTTGTAGTTGAAATTCCCACTTACTTGTCGTCCAAGCTAAATAAATTTACTGGTCCAGAAAATTCCTATCTTTCGACCCTTGAATAAAAATATTAAAGTATCAGTATAGTATCTAAGTTAGACGATCGACTTTTCGAAATAAATTGGTTCGACTATTCTATATTGCTCGAAATTACCTTCTGTTTAAAAATAATATTTTAAAATCTTAAGTCGTCCGATTAATAGTCTAAGTTAAGTCAACGCCCGATTTTTTGTCTAATTAGGGCAATATGAGTTTTGATAAAAAATAGTATCGCCTGACTTTGAGTTCGCTGGGTGTCACCTGAACATCAAATCGCCCTATCCATCTAATAAATTAATATTTTATATAACACAATGAAAGTTCACACTGGGAAGTTTATTCGCCCGATCGTAATACCCTCAAATCGCCCGATTCATTATAAACTAGATCTTATATATATAATGCGACGAAAGTTCCTCCAAGTCTTATTCGCCCGATCCTAATTAATATACATAACACGGCGAAACTCTTCTTATATAAAGCTGATTTGCCCGAAACTCATATAATGGTCAAAATCTAGTCAATCATAAATTAGATAGAAAGCCTCCGGCGAAACACATTGTCGCCCGATACCTGAATTTCTACATTTGGTCGAAGGTTGTCTTCTAGTAGATCTAATAATTTACACTATTCGACCATAAGTATTATTAAAAACGTTATCTCCAACATCCTAGATACGAAGGTTCATACAAAAGACCTGTGAATTATTAAGAAGCAATACTAATTAAGATGCCCAAAGTTACTTTCCACCCAAGAATTATCTTAGACCCTACTTATGTTCAAGCTACCGGTAAATCCCCCAATTAAATATTTCAAGCTTCCAACTCTTAAAACTTTATCTAGGCGCATATTGTTCCTCCTACTTTAAATAAATTCAACGTTATAAATTTGTTGTGAGGATAATTCACATACACAGCTACTTGAAGATCACGACAGTGAAGGCTGAAGCTGAAATGATGAAATAATTTTAGCTTGGTTCAGCTTTGAGGAAAAACGTGATTCTTTACAGATGAAATCGCTGGACTGCTAAATGAGAGTTACTTATAGAATTCCAGTTGGGAAAGATGATTTCTTCACAGAAATTGGAACACCTGCTAAAACCCTGGTCACGTGGATTGGGTGAACAACAATATATAAATGCTGGTTTTCTGTGTGTTCGAGCTCATTCAAGTGTGTATAACTTTTCATAGCGTGCGTCCGGCGAAAAGTTGTAAGCACGAGAGTTGTAGCTGGCTGGGAGCTCTGTAACCTCAATCGATTCTCATCAATAAGGAGTTAGATCCTTGGCCCGTGGATGTAGGCTAATTCAATTAGCCGAACCACGTAATTGCTGTTGTTTTTGCTCTGTATTTGCAGTTCTTAATTCGTTTGCAAATCGAATTGGTTCGTGATTGATTACAACCTAAACCTAAGAGAATTCGTGTCTTGTTTTGAGATTAAATCTGCAACAAGTGGTGTGGTGAGCGTGGATCAAACACGCGATGAGTTCTACGAAGTTTGAGGTGGAGAAATTTACAGGACAAAACGACTTCAGCTTGTGGAAATTGAAGATGAAAGCCCTAGTGGTACAACAAGCCTTGATCGAGGCGTTAAAGGCTGAAAAGGAAATGCCACGTGAAGCGACAGCAGAAGAAAAAAAGGCTCTGATCGAGAAAGCATACAACGTAATAATTCTCAGCCTAGGTGATAAAGTGCTGAGGCAGGTATCGAACGAGAATACTGCTGCTGGCCTGTGGACAAATTGGCGAGCCTGTATATGACTAAATCGTTAGCAAATCGATTGTATTTGAAGCAGTCTTTGTACTCGTACAAAATACAGGATGCTAAATCGACTGAGGAGCAATTAGATCAATTATTGAAGATAAGGACCAGGCTGTGTTGCTGTTGAGCGCCCTTCCGAACAGCTACAATCACTTCAAGGAAACCTTAATGTATGCTCATGAGGTGTTAACACTAGAGGATGTTCTCTCAGCACCACTCGAAACAGCTGAATAAGAGAGCAGAGGTCAAACCTCACAGTGCTGGGGAAAGCCTGAATGTTCGTGGAAGGTTCGAGAAACGCGAAGCAAGAAAATGCCATAAGAAGAGTAGATCAAAGTCAAAACCAAGGTAAGGTGCTACTATTGCCATGAAGACGGACACATCAGAGGCCTCTGTCCGCAGCGAAACAAACAGAATCAGTCAAAAAGTAAAGAGCAAGCTGAAGTACCTGTTGTTCAAGATGGTTATGATTCAGACGAGGTATTAAATGTTACCGACGTCAATAAGCATAATGATTGGCTTATGGATTCCGGTTGTTGTTTTCATATGACTGCAAATAAATCATGGTTAACTAATTTTAGACATGCTGATGGGGGCAGGGTTCTATTAGGTAATGATAAACCATGGAAGGTCGTTGGTTTTGGGTCAGTTAAATTGAAATTGCACACAGGCTGCGAAATGGTCCTTGATGATGTCAGATATATTCCTGAATTAAGGAGGAATTTGATATCTATTGGTATGGTAGACGATCTTGGGTATGGCATAGAAACCCAAAATGGGCAGATGAAGGTGTTTAAAGGCTCGTTACTTGTGATGAAAGGTGTCAAAAGCAATGGCGTGTACTCTTTGCTTGGATCAACAATTGTTGGATCGGCTTCTGTGGCTAAGGATGCTGATGACCCAACAATATTATGGCATAGGAGGTTGGGGCACGTGAGTGAAAGAGGGCTGGTGGAACTTTTGGAAAAAAGGTATGCTTGGTAAAGATAAAATTGGAAAGCTGGAATTTTGTGAAACTTGTGTGTTTGGTAAATCACACAGAGTGAAGTTTGATGCTGGAAAGCATATCACAAAAGGACCGCTGGATTATTTGCATTCAGATCTTTGGGGACCAGCCGCTGTAATGTCACACTCCGGAGAAAGATACTTCATGTTGATAATTGATGATTATTCACGAAAGGTATGGACGCTCATTCTTAAATCTAAAGATGAGGCATTTGAGAATCTCAAGAATTGGAAGAAATCTGTGGAACTTCAGTTGGGGAGGAAGGTGAAGATGCTTAGAACCGACAACGGACTTGAATTCTGTTCAAAAGAGTTCAATATATTCTGTGAGAACGAAGGAACAAGGAGGATCGAACCATTCCGTACACACCTCATCAAATGGCCTAGCCGAGAGAATGAATCGAACTTCGCTCGAAAGAACAAGGTGTCGGTTATTGAGTGCTGGGTTACCTAAGACTTTCTGGGCAGAGACCATTAATAAAACAACTTACCTAGTGATAGGTGCCCATCGACAGCTATCGAGTGTAAGACTCCTGAAGAAATTTGGATTGGAACGATGCCAAATCTGCAACATTTGAGCGGATGTGTTGCCTATGCGCACATAAAGAGAGACAAGTTGGAGTCTCGAGTTATTAAATCCATCTTCATCGGGTATCCCGAAGGAGTAATAGGCTATAAGCTTTGGAGCTTAGACCTGGAATGAAGAAATGTTTCTTGAGCAGGGATGTAACATTCTCTGAAAGAAAGATGGCAAATCTAGAGAGAGTTACTGCAACTGAGAAATTAAAATCTGGAGATGGGTCTGATTTTCTGGGAAAAATGCATCTTGAGGTGGAGCCTCATGTGATCATCGATGGGCAGAAAGACAAGATAAGTGAAGCTAGTGAGACTCAAGACACAAATGAAGATACTGCAGAAAATGAAGGTGAAACAAGTCCATATTCTGCTGGCGATATGTCTGATTATATGTTAACTCGAGATCGCCCCAGAAGGGAAGTTAGAGCTCCTGCACGCTATGGAGATGCAGATGTTATAGCATTTGCTTTCACTATGGCTGAAGAAATCGGTGAAGAGCCAAAATCTTTTCAAGAAGCTGTAAATTATAGCGACAGAAAGTGTTGGAAATCAGCGATGGATGAAGAGATGGTTTCACTGTACAAAAATAGTACCTGGGAATTGGTTGAGAAGCCTAAGGATCAGAGAATTGTAAGCTGTAAATGGATCTACAAAAAGAAGCAAGAGGTTGGTTCCAAAGTTCGATACAAAGCAAGGCTAGTGGCACGCAGATTTATTCAACGAGAGGGAATTGATTATACGGCTATTGCTTTCGTTAGTAGCTCAGTTTGACTTAGAACTCAAGCAACTAGACGTAAAAACAGCCTTCTTGTATGGCAGCTTGGATGAAACAATTTTTATGCACCAACCGGAGGGATATGTGAAACCTGGACAGAAAGGCTGGTTTGTCGATTACAGAAGTCGCTATATGGGCTGAAACAAAGCCCTAGGCAATGGAACAGAATGTTCGATCAATTCATGATCAAAAATCAGTTGAGAAAAGCAAATATGATCCGTGTATATACTATAAGAGCTGTGAAAATCAGAGAGTATGTTACTTGCTCCTATATGACATGCTTGTAGCATGTGAAAGCAAAGAAGAGATAAATTATGTCAAGGAGTTGTTGAAGGCTGAATTCGGTATTAAGGACCTAGGATCAGCTCGAAAGATTTTAGGTGTGGAAATCATACGAAGTAGGGCTGAAAGCTATCTGAAATTATATCAAAGAAGTTATCTCATGTCTGTACTAGACAGGTTTGAGATGCATGACTCAAAGGCTGTAGTGACGCCATTAGCTGCACAGTTCAGACTCAGTAAGAGTAAAGTGATATGACAGAGGAAGAGTGAATATATGAGGAAAATACATATGCGAATGTGGTAGGATCTGTGATGCATGCGATGGTCTATACCAGACCGGATCTAGCATACGCTTTAAGTGTAGTGAGCAGGTTCATGGCACAGCCGAGAAGGGATCATTGGGTCGCTCTGAAATGGGTATTAAAGTATATCAGAGGAACACTGGATAAAGGTTTGGTTTTCAAGAAGAGTCAAGAAAGTTCAGACAAGAACATGATCGAAGGATTCGTTGACTCTGACTACGCGGGCTGCCTTGATACGAGAAAGTCGTTAACTGGATATGTATTTACTTCTTTTGGAATAGCCATAAGCTGGAAAGCAACACTTCAAAAGGTCGTTGCTTTGTCCATGGCGGAGGCTGAGTACATGGTGTTAACTGAGGCGGTAAAAGAGGCAATTTGGCTAAAAGGCGTCGCAGGCAAACTTGTTCAAAAACAGCAGTTAACGTGTTTTGCGACAATCAAGGAGCTGTCCATTTGGCCAGGGACGGTGTTCATCACGAGAGGACCAAACACGTGGATGTGAGACTTCATTTTATTCGTGAAGTTGTGGATTCAGGCAAGATCGGTGTTAAGAAAATCTCGATAGATCACAACCCCGCTGATATGCTCACCAAACAAGTAACGGGCAAGAAATTCTGCTATTGCTTGGAGCTGGTTGGGTGCTTGAATGCGCCGTAATCGACGGCGCAGAGTGCTAAGGATCTAGACCTGAGTTGATGAATTAAGGTGGAGTTTGTGAGGATAATTCACATACACAGCTACTTGAAGATCACGACAGTGAAGGCTGAAGCTGAAATGATGAAATAATTTCAGCTTGGTTCAGCTTTGAGGAAAAACGTGATTCTGTACAGATGAAATTGCTGGACTGCTAAATGAGAGTTACTTATAGAATTGCAGTTGGGAAAGACGATTTCTTTACAGAAATTGAAACACCCGCTAAAACCCTGGTCACATGGATTGGGTGAACAACAATATATAAATTCTGGTTTTCTGTGTGTTCGAGTTCATTCAAGTGTGTGTAACTTTTCATAGCGTGCGTCTGGCGAAAAGTTGTAAGCACGAGAGTTGTAGCTGGGTGAGAGCTCTGTATCCTCGATCAATTCTCATCAATAAAGAGTTAGATCCTTGGCCCGTGGATGTAAGCTAATTCAATTAGCCGAACCACGTAATTGCTGTTGTTTTTGCTCTGTTTTTGCAGTTCTTAATTCGTTTGCAAATCGAATTGGTTCCGATTGATTACAAACCTAAACTAAGAGAATTCGTGTCTTGTTTTGAAATTAAATCTGCAACATTTGTAAATGTGAAACTCTACAAATCTATAACCATGTTAACATCTAGTAAAATTTCAGACTTAGGGTTTTTAAAACATATATTATAGTCGAATTTTCCATGTCATAGAAACATGATATTACATAAGCCATAATCAAATTAAACACTATAAATATTTTACTTACCTAGGATCTGAAGTCTGATTTGCTATGTGCGTGGTATAAATTGGCTGAGTTTGTTTCTTGTTAGGTGTGGAGTTCTTTACGTTTTGCTTCTAAGGGTTTTTAGTTTATGCTTTAGGAGATATATACTAGGGTAAGTACCTAGGAAATTGTGAGTGAAATGACAAGGAGGTGACAAGTTTGCCTCCTAAACTAAGTAACATTTTATTCTTATCATAATTCCCTATCTTTCGATCGAAAGTCTATTATGGTGTTCAAATTTTTGTCTAAATTTTTCCGATTTTAGTCTCTAATTGGTTAACCAAATATAGTCGTCCGATTTTAGCTTGTTTGTATTTCACTTGATCGGAGAAAGTCAACATTCACCCAAATTTCTAACTTCACATACATTGAAATCGGTCGAAACTACTTTCTATCCAAGTTTCTATCCTAAAATCGTCCGACCTAATTCTTAATTGGTTAATCATAAATCACACTCAATCGTCCGATTCCAATCTCATTTCTTCGGCGAAAGTTAACGTTTGTATGTATTGTAATCGGCTGAATTATATCCTCACTATAATCGGTCGAATCCTAACCCTTACTACAATCGATCAACTTATTTCATACTAACTTACTTTCACCGAGATTTTCTAAAGTCTCACCTATATCTAAATGTTACCTAGATTCTCCTAAGTCCTAATGTCTCCATATAATTTAGTCATCACATAATTCACATGAGCTGCAAAACATGTATCAAATAATCAAATGGACACATAATGTGTATGCTAATTTATTGACCAGAACACTTACGGGACTCGGGTATTACAGAATGCCCCGTCATTGTTTATTTTCACGAAGACTTCCGCCAGACAACTCCATCATGGTAGATCATGAAAAATCGAAACAGGGGCTAATGTGGGCTCTTTATCCGGCGGCATCATCCCTAGAGCTTGTGCTATATTGATTCAACTCGCATATTTATCCTTTACATGGCCATCTTATTACAAGCACCCCACAATGCCCAGCAACAAGTCAAGAACATAGAGAAATTCTCTGCGGAGAGAATCTCTGTTGTGGATCTAAGCCATTCCTCTGGTGTGCTGATCCATCATCGAAAGCTTGCATAAGAGAAAGAGCATGCCTTCCAGAAAGATTTAGAATGGGGACATTGTACGAAGATATGTTTTGTATGCTCATAGTGAAAACCACACCTAGAACAGCTTGCAGTGTTAGAGCAGCCACGCCTAAACAAGTTAAAAGCCATTGGTAGGGAGTCTTGACAGATTGTCCACGCTAATATTTTGACTCGTGGTCCTGCATGTGACTTTCAGATGAAATGATAGAGCAGCCGAAGAAGAAGCAGGCGTAACGTCTTGGTTCAGAGACTTGGAAATCCAATATCCTGACTTGACAGAAAACTTCATCCTTGGTGAAATGCCAAACCAGCGTATCCTGAGAATTAGTGTAGCTCACGGGGGCAGCCCAAAATGATCTCATCGTCGATTGGCTGAAATAACAAGGTAACTAAGGAGTTGTTCCAAGTACCCGTCGGAGATGATCAGCGACACGTAAATCCTCCCAACCTGCTGAATAGGGGGATATTACTCGCCATGTAGAGTCACGGGACAGCCACGGTCCTCGCATGCATCTATCGATCGCCCGTTCCAACATGCCAACGAATGCCGGCCTGAACCATATCCCTCGGTGCATGGATGTTGCGCCATGTAAGCGATGGATTTGAGCCAATATCAGCTTGTAGAACATATTTCTCCGGATAGTATCGAGCTTTAAAGAATCGTGCAACGAGGCTATCTGGATATTTCGCTAAGCGAAAATATTTGTTTAGCCAATAGAGTCTTGTTGAAGTGTGCAATATCCCTGAAGCCCAATCCCCCTTGTGATAAAGGCGAACACATCTTTTCCCACCTCGTCCAATGTATTTCCTTTGACTAGAGCTACTCCACCAAAATCGTGATATCATTTGTTGTATGTTGTTAATCAGCCCCTGCGGGAGTTAAAAACAACTCATAGCGTACGTGGGAATCGCCTGAAGGACTGCTTTGACAAGTACACCCCGCCCAGCCTGAGAAAGCATATTTTTAGACCATCCACAAACCTTCGCCCATATTCGATCCCGGATGAAAGCAAACATTTCCCTTTGTTTCTCCCAACCACAGCAGAAAGGCCAAGGTACATGGGATGAGAGATGTTTTGATCAATACCAATCTCGCTGCAACAGATATTCTTCGTAGCTTCGTCAACATTTGGCGAGAAGGATGCCGAAGAAGAGTGTTGGGAGTTGTGAGCCTTGACTCGCCGTAGTTAGGCCGGGAAAGCCGCAAGACGATCGCAGCTTGCAGTAAGCTTGATTATCAGCTGAATTATTCTAAGTTCCCATATTGAAATCTGACCATTGGATGCAGTGGTCGCACGACCTGAGGGTGCGTATTTGAGGATTAAGGTGTAAACGAGATCCATTAGATCTGGCACGAATGGAATCTAACGGCTGAGATTAAAAGTGCAATTTCACTTTTAAAGTTGTTCAGCACTTTTATAATGGAATGGAGCACAGACAGACCGAAACCGACCAGTCAGTCTGAAACCGAACCAGTCCAGACCGAAACCGACCAGTCACTCTGAAACCAGACCATTTCAGACCGAAACCGACCAGTCAGTCTGAAACCGGATCAGTCCAGACCGATAACGGACCAGTCCAGTCCAGTCTGACCAACCGAAACCGGGTTGACCGACAGTTGACTGCGTTGACCAGTATTGACCGGCTGTTGACCGACCCAGTTTTTCGCCCTGAGCTCATATTTGATATCTGTTTTTCGAACCGAGCTCATCTGCACACTCAATAAATATGTTAGTAATACAATTACTAAGTTTTGTGTTCATCAAACTGGATTGCTTAGATATTTAAATCCAACAGATTGTAATCTTCCATTTCCATCAACTTCCCAGACAGTTGAAGCCAAACCCTTTGTGGGCCCACTCCAATAAGATTTTCCCATTAACAGAATTTAATTCGTAGGTGGTCGTTGAAATATTAATTGCTTGATGATGCATATGTAATGGAGATGGTACAATTTGCATATGCAATGCAAGAACCTAATGAATTCCAACATGTATTTATGATCCTCCTTCAATTTCATTTCTTTTTCTTTTCTTTTTTTTCCACCAAGGTGGGTCCCACACAGTGTCTCGTTATACAGCGACGCATGGCTGCTGCAAAGCATCAATTTTTTTTATTTTTTTTCCGCTTTGGTCACCGATCATGTAATGAGATACTATTTCAATTGAGAATATCACTTAAAAAAGGTAAATATGGGGACATATTCAAGGTAATATTCCGAATATTTGCTTCAATCCATGCTGTATGATTCT
Source organism: Craterostigma plantagineum (assembly GCA_027422505.1). NCBI lineage: Eukaryota > Viridiplantae > Streptophyta > Magnoliopsida > Lamiales > Linderniaceae > Craterostigma > Craterostigma plantagineum. The sequence continues at coordinate 14,433,417 of JAPQWV010000020.1, forward strand.
CTGGCATCTCGGGTACATAACGAGAGCACAAAGACGTATATATATATACATAGTCTAGTTCTCTGTATTATGATCTTATTTTTATAGTATAAATTAAAACATTTGAGAATTGTGTTGTAATAAAAGAAGTAAAAGATGCACAGTTATAGAGTCCTCTTTGACATTCACACAGAATTTATCACATTTTACATTGAAACGAAACCCTTTCGTCAAATCAATTATTTTCCCTTTTAAATTAACAAACCAAGCAAACACACGACAATATATCCCATGAAAAATATCATCATCATCATCAAAGCTTCACAACCTCGGGTATGTTGACCGGGTACCGGTCAATACAGTGGGCCCACGGCCCTTCCACCGGCGTCTTAACGGTCTTATTACACTTCCAAACGGCACTGTTACACTTGAACCCACTCCCGAAAGCAATCTGCCAAACCCTATCTCCCTTCTTCATCCTCCCTTTAGACTCGATATAGCTCAGCTCATACCACAGCGAAGAAGACGAAGTGTTCCCAAACCTATGAAGCGTCATCCTCGAAGCTTCCACTTGCTCCTCGGTGAGCTTCAGACTCTTCTGAAGCTCGTCTATCACCGCCCTGCCGCCGGCGTGGATACAGAAGTGGTCGAACGCCTTCTTAAAGTCTGGGATGTAAGGTTTCATCTTAGGGTAGAAAGTCTTCCTTGCAATTAGTGAGAGAGCGAAGAGGATTTGCTCAGACGCGGGGAGGACTAACGGTCCGATGGTGGTTATGTTAGACTTCAACGCCTCGCCGGCGATGGCCATTAAGTCGATGTTTAGCTTTATCCCTTTGTGCCCTTCGCCGTCTTCTTCTTCTTGTATGCACCTGAACGCTTTGTCGTCGGCGCCTTTGTGGGTTCTGACGACGTGGGAGAGGCGGTACTTCGCACGGCCGCCGTCCCTCCTCCGATTGGACAGCAGGACGGCGGCGCCGCCCATGCGAAATAGGCAGTTGGGCAAAAGCATGGCTCGTTCTTTCCCAAGGTAAGAGTTTGGGGTTAGAATCTCAGTGCTTATCACGACGGCGTTTGAGTTTGGGTGGCACTGTAATAGATCTCTTGCCAAGTCTATCGATATGAGGCCGGCGCTGCAACCCATCCCCGAGAGGTTGAAGCTCTTTATGTTGCTCCTCATTCTGTACTTGTTGATCACCATCGCCGTCAGCGACGGCGTCGGCGAGAAGAGGCTGCAGTTCAGTACGAGGATGTCGACGTCCCTAGGCTTGAGGCCTGTTTTCTGAAAGAGCGAGTCCATGCAAGAGAAGATGATGAGCTCGGCTTCTTCCCTGGCGAGCTCCATGTTCGGCGTCGGAGGTATGTAGTGAATCGCCGGCGGCAGGCACGTCTCTTCGCCGAGACCAGAGCGTTCAAGGATCTTCATCTGAAAGTGTACGCTTTTCGGCTCGTTGGGCAAAGCTATCTTCGCGTGCTCCATGAAACCTGCGAAGGAAACCCTAAGGCTTCGTGGAGGCTTGAAGAGGGCGTAGTCTACTAAGTAGATGGTTCTTGCCCTAGACATGAAGTACAAGGTTAGTACGAGGATTACGAGGAACGAAGCGCAGATGACGTGGAGGGATGTGATTGGCGCGGATGAGAGGTAGATGATGTCCATGATTTCCTCGGGACTTGTTTGAAAGGCTTTGATCGAGAGGGTTATTACGATTGGGGTTAGTAAGAATTCGAGGATGTGATTTACGAGATATTCGAAGGAGAGTTTGATGTAGTTTTTGCGTTGTTGGCGATCATCGTCTTCTTTTGGTTTTGGTGATGGCATGCTTTTTTCTTTTTTTTTTAGTAGTTTCACTTTTCTTTTTGTGTTCTTGAAGAGTGTGAGTGAGTGGGCGAAGGAAAAAGGTTAATTTAAAGGTGTCGAGGGAAGAGACGCTATTAAATGTTGGAGATTGGTGGTAGATGGAAGATTATTAATTATTGTGTTGCTTGCTTTAATTGTGGTTATTAAATATTTTTTTTCTGGTGAGGTGTTGTTTTCATTTAACTTCATGAAGGTAGACGATTTACATAATATGCATGCATGATTAAATGAGATGCCGTGTATGCTTAGGGTTCTACAGTTCACGTAACATGAAATTTCATTTCTGGCTTGTATATAGGTTAGTTAAATTAGCCGATCAATGATTTATCTGAACTAAAACTGTTTCATTTTCCTTGTCTTCGGTCTTCACATTACATCGTCGATAAAATAGAGAAAATGTTTAATGTGAAAATGCACATCGTCAATTAAAACTGTTTCATTTTCATTGTTGACACAGTTGCTGGTCAAAATCTCAACTCCTTATCATAAGTTTAATGTGAAAATGCACCGCTCAATCACTTTACATACTACTTTGACGTTTATCTTATTATTGTTGTAACGGATTTAATTTAACTCAAGCTGTAGTTAAAAGAAGGCTATTCAAATTCATCTTAACTAAAAGATCGCTGTTGGTGACGAACACACCTGGAATTTTCTCCATATTAAATTTTTATTTGTTTTATTTGCGATAATTGATGGGATGATCTACACAAGTCTTTCTGACACTGTTGACTCAATGAAATGGTAGATATATTAATTAGGTCGTATACGACGGATATTTCAGATCGAAGTTGTGGCTGTGGATGATCAATAATAAATACTTTGAAGGTCAGCAATATTGTTCATTTAGAAAATTAAATAAAAAACAATTCGTACCCTACAAAGAAAAAAAAAAACAATGACGTGTCAGTTCACCAAACATGTTAACAGTTAATGAAAGATTTAACGAATTGTAGTTACTTGTCATTTCTATGTTAGGATGTTGACTTGCCCACATCTAGAAGCGGGCCAACAACAGTCCAATCAAATAATTAAGAAAAATAATTCAGTAAAAGGTGTAGTTTGGTTCTAATGATCCACTTCACTGCACAACAACTGCTAAGTGGGCCTGACCCGGACCAGGCCCAATTCGTTGGTGCCCATTAGAAAAAGCCCACATAAGAAACCAATATTAAAACCTTTTGAAAAGTTGAAGCATTTTTAATTTGTAGCAGTGGTATAATTGAATATGCATGTGGTTCCAAATGTACGGTCAATCCATACATTAATTCTGAACCAGGGAACTAATTAATGGGTTTGATTTCGGAGGATTATCTGTTATAATTAAATGATGATAACATAAAATAAAATAAACGTAGTCAGTTAGATTCCATTCCAAAGCACAACAAACAAAAAACTTGGCAGGAAGGAAGGAAATGACAATGCAAAAAGTTGCCTCGGCCTTTTCAACTTTGATCCGCCGCACGATACGTGGATTTTTCTAACCTCGAATTCCTATCATACTGTTAAATAGTAATATTTTTACTTTGTTGTATTAAATTAACATCATCACATTCACTGGGAGCCGCCATGCATATAAAATTAGATTATAATAACTCCCACCGTTTCACTGCTAATTACTTCACAGACTTAGGTTTAATTTAATTAATTTAATGTTACATACATTTATGTTTCTGAGTTTTGACAGTTTATGTAATATTTCTTGGTTTCATCAAGAAGATGGGAAGTAACACCTACACCGCCCATCTTGGGAAATTCTATTCGCACCCCTTTATTTGCTATATAAACCCCCTATTTATTAAGAAAAGTGAAGGCATTAAAGTCCTAATTAACTATCGAACAGTCTTTTATTATTGTATATATTCTCTCACATCTTTATTATGTATATTATAATTAAAAGTTAATGCATAATACGGTATTATATAACTTCAATCCGGATTCTAGGTTGACTTTGCAATGTCGATTTCCTTTATGGGTTTAGTTTTGTTCGTGTAACTATATATATGTTCTAAAATTTATTTTATAATATATAAAGTTGTATTATTATATTAAAATCATATAAATCTAGGTATATTATAATAGGTTAGAGTAGTATATGATAGCTAACATATTTCTATACGTTATTTTCAAGTCTGTTTGCATAGATTATAAGAAAATATTTCTATTATAGTAATATTATCGATTATAAGAAAAAATGTATAATATAGTAATAGTTTATCAAAACAAAATAATATTGTATTCTTAATGTAAACATCATACTACTTATAAGTTGCGTATAAAATATATGTAATCCATCAATATATAAAGAAAACATTCAAAAGAAAAACTGATGCTATATTTAATGAAGAATTAATTACTTGATAATTAATATTTGCTAAAATTTCAAAAGTGACACAATCCAAGGCACGAAAAAATATAAAATTCTGAACAAACTTTACACTTTCCAAGGTTTTTTACACCCCGGGGTGTCAATAGTAGCACCCGCCCATCTTTTATGGTACATTAAATAGAAAATGGTCACTATTATTGTAATGATACAACAATAAAAGAATCCAGCAATATTCAAATCATCATCAAGAAAGAAATTAAATTAATAAGAAATATAATATCAGGATTAATTCACCAAGAAATTTCAACTATGATTATCAGAGAAGTACTGACGGCTCAAAGATCTGGAGAATAGATGTTGGAAAGCAGTATATGTATGTCATTTCGATGACATTGATGCGTCATGTATTATATAGTTCAATTATGTGACGATATATATATAGATATATATATATATATATATATATATATATTATCTTTACTATTATATAAAGGATCAAGCTTGGATACAAAGCGTTCAATCCAAATTAGTTTGGTGCGTAAAATTTTTCATTAATAAAATAATAATAATAAAAATTAAACTTAACACCCACCCACCCACTAAACACTACCTACAAATCAAACGTATACATAAAAAATAACCCACTACTTTTTTCAGTTAATTATTATTCTCTTTAATTTAATAATATGATAAAAAAGTAGGCACGCACTATGTTTAATTACTATTTTTAGTTAATTATTGTTCTAACTTTAATTTTAGACATATAAATTTATATTTTTTAGCATACGCATTTGAGTGTGCAAGTAGTACTAGTCTATTTTTATATATATAAAGGATGAGAGGTAGATATAAACTGTCCTTTGGTCTGTCATATTTATTTGCAATTTGATCTCTTTATTTTTTATTACTTCAATATTTTTCATGTTACTTTAATATTTTTTATTTATTATATATACATCCATAAACATCAGTTTTCTTTTATATAGTTAAAAATTTTATCGTATCTATTTGATTGAAAAAATAAATCTCAAAATTAAAAATAACGTAAAATATAATTAAATTTGAAGCACAAACGAAATACTAGTCTTTAATGATGAGAGGAACGATCAAATCGTCCCTTTGACAAGTCGTGTTTACGAATATTTTGAGTGACACATTACATGCATAACCTGAAAAACAATTTTCACTCTTTAATTATTTTTTTTGAAGTATTTAATGTTAAGGAAACGAATTAAAATTTCTTTCTCTTGACGGGCAACGGTACCATCTTGTGACGAACACCACATGTGACAGAGAGAAAGTGCAGTTGCTGGACATGAAAGTTCGCAGAAATAAAAATTAAGTTCAAATACCTTTTTAAATGGTATAGTTCTTTTACAATAAAGACGGATAATATTTTTGTATAATGAAAAGGGGATTGTGAATCTTAGCAGGATCTTTTCATTAGTTCCCTCAAATGGTGAAAGTAATTTGACCTTTCCACTCGGTGTTTCTTCACATGTGGACGACGTACTGTGGACGACGTACCGATGTGATGATTTTCTTAAAATTAACGTGCTGGAGAGGGTGATTTATGTTTGTTGGCGGCGTTGAGAACCGAAGAAATGCAAAAAAATGATAGATTTGCTTATGGTGCTCACGGTAGGTGGGCACCATAGCAAATCATATATATATATATATATATATATATAGTTGACCTCTCTAAACATGGGAAAAATATGAACTTTATTGCAAAACATTACAATAAATGGCTACATATGACTAATGTCTCACACGTACTTCAAAGAGAACTCAACACCATATATGTACATTTCACAACCTTGTATGAGCCCCAGAAACATGCGTGGTGGATTGTCAAAATACCCACGTTTTACCCTTCTTAATCAAGAGAAAACGTGGGTATTTTGGACAAAACGAAAGAGGCGATGAAAAACATAGAACATAGGAGTTAACAGCAACTTATACAAATAAAATAATTAATTGTGCAAAGGATCTGGGATACTAGGTATCCTCCTCTTATCATCGTCAACAACAACTGTAACGACGTTATTACCATTATTCGCCGAAGCATTATTATTCATGACATTATCGGACACCAATCTTCTCTTGAAATAATACTCGGTTTTCTTCGTCACCTTCGCCGTCTGTGGAAATGTCCTTATTGCCACTGCCTTGTTCTTGCTCGTCGTACTGCAAATAATTAGTAGTAATAAGGAGAAGATGAACATCACAGTTGAAGGGCAAATGTGTCTTTTCCTTCTGCAGATAAGTGGCATCGGCATATTTTGGTTAACCACATATAGGAAGGGTTTTTCTTTCTTTCCGAATTAAGGGAGAGTGAAACTTTTGTGGAGATATTATTTTTGATCTCTCGCGTAACTGTTTAATAACATGATTACATGTGGAGAGGGAGAGAGAGAGAGAGAGATGGGGGGAAGGAAGAAGAAGCGAAGAAAGTCCCTTTACTTTAAGCATACATCAATGTTCAGTTTTGTCGTAGGGAGAGCTAGTGTTAAGTACTTTGTGTATTTTGTTTTTTTATTTTTATTTTCGATCAAAGAGTTAAGTCGTAAGTAGTGGTTAAGAAAGTAAATAATAATAACTTTAAGATTAACGATTGATGATGATGAGAAAATAAGAGACTTGGGGAAACATGCGATGTTGGTATATAAGAGTTAAGTCATAATAAGGATGACTGGCCGGGAATCTCGCTACGGAGTTGAAAAATATGTTATTAAAAAAAAGGAGTTTGTAATTGAATGAATGGATATGATATTTGTTCGTGCTATAATTTCATTTTGCAACGCACGAATGTAAACTAAATACGATGATGTAATAGCAATCTCGTGAACCAACATGGTTGTACCGATAATTTCTGAGTTTTCTGATATTGTTTATCTCGAGCAAACCTAAACAAGAAAAGAAAACGACAATATTCATTGGGACATTGAAATTATATTTTATCAATTGTCATTTTATCACATAAATAAGCCTCACCGAGAAATTAATTGGACCATGGTTGAATTATTTTTTATTTTATCGGTAATCATGCGAAAACCCAACCCACGTCAATTTTATTTTCGTGCTTGCACAGTCACAAAATATATTTGTTAATTTTTCGTAAATTAACTTTTAGAAAATCATATGGCATGTCAATGTAGCGGAAGAATCAAACTTTCATAAGCGTTTCTAAAAGTCAAGGAAAATTTTGTCGACACAGAAATAGCGAAATATTTATTAGAACACTGAGGAAAAACATTAAAAGATAGATGAAAGACATGAGTTTTATCTTTTGTGTTGTTTCGTAATTGATTGTTCCATGGATTTGTATCTCTCTCGGTGTCTTCTACGATGCAATTTTGCCATTTTGCTACATCAGATTAAATCTAAATAATGTCTTTTACGAACCCTATTTTATACTTTTTTTTCACTCAGCATTATTCCATTTTCTTGACGTCTTCTTCTTGCCCATATTCGATCCCCTCTCACTCCCCTCACAATATTCCGCATCAAATATTTACAAATTTCAAAATAAAGAACTGCATAACTATGATTGCCTGACTTCAATGCATACAGTGACATTTTATTCTATTTTTTTTTAAGAAAGTAAAATAAATAGTGGGATAAGTAAGAGAGGCAAAGAAAAAATACTTTCAATATAAATAATTATATAGAGCTAGCATAGTGTGCAACTTGCAAGGAAATAGGTTAATGATAAACAATGACGAAATAAGTCTATTATTGTTTATTTGGACACATTTCACGTGATATTCGTTATTGCTTTTGTGGATTCAAAATACGATTATTACCCTTATTTCAATTATTTGGTCAAATGTGAAGAAAACAAAATAGATTAGAAAACAGATTCGTCGAAATCTTATGGGCTTTCAACTTTAACCCGTCACGTTTATATAAAGATTATACATAGGATAGTTTATCGCGCCAATGTTTTGACTATGAAGAATCGTTGGGGGGCCGATTTAATATGATATTCTTATATATATTTATTTTAGAAATTACATTAAGTACCTAACAATATAAAAAAAACTAAAATCAGCCGTCATAATTTTTTTACGTGTAAGTACATAATAAAATAAATTTTACACATAGGTACCCGTTTTGCTAAATGTACATCATGTTGGAAAAGAGGTACCATAAAAAAATATTTTTATTAATCCGATAGTCGACCGTTTAATCGTTTTGACAATTGGTTTGCCATTTAGACTATTTTCGGTGCGGTGGTTCTCCGCTTAGGCGGGGTAGCCTAGACCGTATTTTACAATGCATGCAGAGAAAATTATGATCTAGAGAGTTTTTAACAGATACAAGTCGTAGTGTTTTCAATAATCATATCATGCTAGTATACTTACCACATTCTATGTATGCTAAAATATATCAAGTTATTTTATACTCTCATATTATTAGTAAAGTTATTTAAGAAAATTTAATGAAGAATGTTAAAAATTGAAACGATCTTCTACGATGAAGATTAAATTAACAAGAAAGAAGAAAAAATGTTGAAGACAGCAGTTTACGTGGTTCGGATTCTTTTGATGAATCCTACATCCACGGGCATAGATTAAATCCTTTATTGATGATCAATGATTTTACAGAGTAAGAGAACCAAAAATGACGAAGATACAAAGAATGGAGAGAGAGAGAGAGAGGTCTGTAGCCCAAGCTGGTCGGGGAGAAACTCGGCGATGTCGGCGTGGTTCAGGTCGATTCCGGCAACGATGCGGGCCGGCGGGTCGGTTATCGACGGCGCGTAGAAGACGTCTGGGGTGAAACACCTCTTCACCAAAAATATGGCAATCACAGTATTTTTCCTTCAATGACCACTCGTCTTCTTTTATATTCGTTGAATCAATTATAGAGCTCGGCTTCAAGTCAAAAGTTCTCTAGTGGGTCTGGGCCTTCTTTTAACACCCCCCCTCGCTTCTTGGGGCGAATACAATAAACATTCCGGGCTTCCAGCAAATCTGCCCAGGCTCAATTGTTAATGACAGTGAAAAATCAGCAACGTAAGACGATCCACAGCTTCTTTAGATCTATGCAGATGTAGACAAAAAGATTAAAAGCCTAAGTGCACGGTAACATTGTACACTAGGAACGTTAAAAAAATCAGCGCTTGATTAAAGGCGTGACAGCATCATAACTTCACATAAAAGCTTCAAATCAAAACAAGAAAATATCAATCTTCACAAGCTTACAAAGCAGAAACCTTAAGACTACGATAGCTTTGTAGACTAAGGATATAAGTAGTACCACAAGCATCGACAACTTTGCAGACACTAACCAAGGTATACAGCTCAACAACACTCGAAACAACAGTTCAAGGCTAAAGAGCAGAAACCCAAATAATATGCGGTAAATTTGCACAAAAGGTCAATAAACCTCCGATCAATTCAAAGGCTACAAAAAATAGAAACCCCAACAATGTTTTAACTTTGCAAAGCAAGGGGCAAAAGCACAAATCCTAATGCAACAACTTGCACAGCTAGGATCACAAAACATCAGATTGATTTAGATGTCAAAGAGTACAGCCCTAATGCAATAACTACGCACAGCTAGGGTCAAAGGCACAAAATCCTAATGCAATAATTTGCACAGCTAGGATCACAAAACATCATATAAATTGTGATGTCAAAAGTAGAAACCCTACTGCATTAATTTTGCAAAGCAAGGGTCAAAAACAGAAAACCCTAATGCAATAATTTGCACAGCTAGGGTAAAGAAACATCATATAGTTTTATTAATATCATCAATACCACCCGAGCATTCAAGTCGAGGATTTGATTCGACCATGACTTACAAAACACATCAAGAAGTTTTCAAGTCACATGTAGTATGCAACGGATATATAGAGCAGAGAAACTAAGCAGCGGATGCATACAGAGACATGGACATAATAGAAGATATTAAAGACCATAGTGTAGAGTTAGAAAAATATCACCAAATATCTCCTAGGTCTTAACGCGTATGATTTTCACAGCTGTTGGCTACGATACTGTAGACAAACCGTTGTAGCCCTCGAAATTTCGAGGTGAGGAATCCTTGATACCCTTGAGCAGATGATCTTTAGGTAGAAATAGGTGAGGTGGATCAGACATCGTCGAAGATCACTCATCACAAGTACTCTCAATCTGCACAAGAAGAGCAAAGAATTAGATGATATTATTCAAGGCTTAACATGACCCTCCAACTGCCGAAAGCTGTTTTTCTCCTTTTTTTTTATTTAAGGATAAAAGATAAAAGAGCAGCAATGTAAGGTAGTTATCTCTCAGCTCTGACGACAACATAATATATCTAAAGTTTTATTTTTTATTTTTTACATATCTGAGATGAAAGGGTGTAAAGAACATACTAAAAATCAAGTCACTACACAAATGAAAGCAGACTGATAAAAGGTTATCTATAGTAGATATTAAAGCACAAATCAGATCAGAGTGCGTGTATAAGGCGAAATCAAGTGCTAAACCAAAGGAATGTTTTATCATTTAACAATGAGCAAATCCTTTACGCAAGATGTGTATAGCAAATACTGCAAGTAAAAAGGTTAATGTATAAGAGCGTGGAGAGATTGAAACAAAAGGTGTGGCCGATGAAAGTTAAAGTGGAATGATTAAAACACAATAGAAGACGATTTCCAAGGATTCAAAAAAGAACAGTCATAACAGCAAAAAACACAGCATGTTACAATCAAGGAATTTAAACAAGAACCAATGATATGCAAAGCAAAGTGCCTAGCAAGACAGAGCATGCTAATACAGAAAGAAAAACAGGAGCAGTGTATAGGAACAAGTTCATCGTGTGTCAAGGCAAGAAGAAGATTGCAGATAGCAAACTGCAGTACAAGTAGGATCTGTGACTAGAAGTCCCAATAAGCAGCATCTTAGTTTGCAAATGCGTTACGAAGGGAAGAAAAGACAATAAAGCTCTCAAGGCACAAAGAGGTTTATTTTCCAAAAGAGCATTTTAAGCAAATTAAAACTATTTAAAAAGAATCCAGATGTATAAAAGAAGAGCAGATTTAAAAGCATAAAATACAGATGTAAGATAATCGCAATAGAGGTGTAGTAAACAACTAAAAAATCATAACACGAATTTCTACTTTGAAATTGAAATGCATAGAAAAGTTTTGGACATAGCAAATTTGCAGACCTCATTAGGCATTACAGAATTTAAGAAAAACATAGCACGGACTATTACTGAATGATAGAGTAAGTTGACACAATGTGTCTACAGATCTTTTCTTATTAGAGATAAACGAGCATGTTATCAAAATGAATGAGCCAAAAAAAAACCCTGGCAAATCTAGAAGAACAAGATGAACTGCTCCAAAGAAACAACAAGAACTTGCCTAGCAATGCGAAGCGTGCATCACATAGAGCCAAGAAACACATTACAAAGCTATTAAAAGAGAAAGAACGAAGAACATATCGCAACAGCAAAACAGAGCAACAACGCCACCAAAGACAGTGACAGGACCAAAAAAAAAGCAATCGACATGCCCAACATGTGTAGACGCCATATACACATATGTTTGACAAACACAGTCAGAACACACAGCGGAATAAAGCAGAGAGATGTAGTTAGAATAATATCACCGAATGTCCTTTTGGACTTAGATGTCGATGACAGTTGAGAGGTGGACAACACATTGTAGGCAAACACAGTGCTCCCTTTTGGCGACTTAGATGTAGATAACAATGAAGCTTTAGTTACTTGGTCTTGAATGATCTGTTCAAGAAACATGGTGAACCTCAGATCTGTTCAAGATTAAGAAAAAAAGAAACATGAACCCTGATCGAACACTCGCACTGCTTATCAACCCAAAGAATAAAAAGCTTCACGACACGTTATAGCAAACAAAAACAAGTAGTCGTCTTCAAGAACATCAGAATTAAACAGAATGATGAAATAAGCGGAAAAAATGAAAAATCCCTAAAATGCGTATTTTAAGAAAAGCTAGGGTTTCCAGCCAGTAAAAAACACTGATCCAGCGACCGAGTGCTCTGATACCATGTTAAAAATTGAAACGATCTTCTACGATGAAGATTAAATTAACAAGAAAGAAGAAAAAATGTTGAAGACAGCAGTTTACGTGGTTCGGATTCTTTTGATGAATCCTACATCCACGGGCATAGATTAAATCCTTTATTGATGATCAATGATTTTACAGAGTAAGAGAACCAAAAATGACGAAGATACAAAGAATGGAGAGAGAGAGAGAGAGGTCTGTAGCCCAAGCTGGTCGGGGAGAAACTCGGCGATGTCGGCGTGGTTCAGGTCGATTCCGGCAACGATGCGGGCCGGCGGGTCGGTTATCGACGGCGCGTAGAAGACGTCTGGGGTGAAACACCTCTTCACCAAAAATATGGCAATCACAGTATTTTTCCTTCAATGACCACTCGTCTTCTTTTATATTCGTTGAATCAATTATAGAGCTCGGCTTCAAGTCAAAAGTTCTCTAGTGCGGGCTGATGATTGATTATAAAGCCCGAAGAAGTATTCGGCCCAAGAACGTGTTAATGGGTCTGGGCCTTCTTTTAACATAAATTTTAATAAACTAAAAGGGTACAACTGTAGAACTATTATTTATTTGACAGACCAAAGATCGGTTTATTCATTTATTTATACTCATCCCTCCACTCTTAATATAATAGAATATATAATAAATAAATAACAATTAATAAGAAAGAAAGTGTAACTACTTATGTAGCCTAGACAGAAGTAATAGTTAGGCTTGTCGAGCCCAATATACTTTAGCCCGATAAATATTTTTGAAAGCAATATTGGCTTTTAATCGGTTCTAATCTAAATAGCTTTCTAGTTTCAACATAATAATTTTTACTAAAAGAGCTTTTCAATTATCAAAACATCAAAATTTTCTTTACTCATAATCCAAACGCAACTCACGCATTAACAAAAGCAATTTTTCGATTGAAATTTTGAACGATATTATTAGTAAATGTAAATGTCATTTTTTTTACAATCCCGTTATCTCAAAGGTCATCGTCCCATTCCACACAACTTTCCAATAACGATGGTCGATGGTTTCACCTTGTCTTTTCTATCATGTAAAATAAAAAACTATTAAATCATATTTATTAATAAAATAATACACCAACCCAACAAATAACACAAATCGCCGTTCAGAAGCAAATCATAATTACCATACATTTATATACAGTTCAAATCACACCCCACACAGCCTGGAATTAGCTGCGTTGTCAACGATAACGTCCCCAAAGTCAACACTCCGAATATATGTTTGGACCACAAACTCCGTCAAAGAATGTTTATCCCCTTAAAACATTTCCTTCCCACACGCTAACGCCGTCCATCTCCATCTAACGGCATCCTCATATTCCTGACATCACCAACCGCCATCAAACCGCCGGCGTCATCCCTAACGCCGACGAAGACCCTCTCGCCGGAGAAGACGGTGGCGATCGATCCGCCGTCCCCAGGCGGCGAGCTCCATTCTCCGTACAGAGCCGGCGTACGGCGGCGTATTCTTCCGTCAAAGCCTCGTACGACCACGCTGCCACCTCCTCCGGCGTCTCCTTCGGCCGTCAAGACCACCGACGGAATAACATCCGCCTCCGACTCATAACCATGGACGTGGTCGGAATCAAAACCCCACTTCGAGACGACCGCCGCGTCGGAGCCGCCGGCAAAGCTGATCAGATCTTCGTCGAAATCTAAATTCAAACCTAACCTATCCCAAAACCTAACGACGTTTTGCTTACTTATATTTTGCCAAGAATGACCGTTTTGCCACTGGCTTCTCAGCCATAGACGCGAGCCCTTTACACGAGACAAAGAGCCGCCGTCGCCGTCGCCGGCGCTTTCATCGTCGGAGTCCTCTTCATCATCTGATGACGTCGAGGATGATGACGCTAAGGAGATAATATCATCATCGTCTTCCACGTCCTCGTCATAATAATCGGAAGAAAAGACCAAAATCTGTTCGAATTTCTGATGTAATAAAGAAGGCTTAACTCTACGGAAATAAACGAAAACGAGCTTGATTTTCTTCCCCAAGCTTCTGAGAGCTGCGTAGATTGCGAAAATAATCGCACCCCATTTCCAAAAGCTGTAAAATTGGAGATTAGGATAGATTTCCATCGATGATAAGCGAGAAACGAAAGAAGGGTTTTGAAGGCATTTCATCCCAGCTTGAATATCGCTTATAATGTTTATTTCTGAGATTTCCATATGCTCTTTCGTATATACGTTTTCGATTTCGTGTTTGGGCAGATTCAAGCAAGCTACCTTCTTACAGAATATATCTTTTGTTTTCTTCCTTGCGCGCAACTGTTTTTGGTAAGAAATATTGAAAGGGTTTTGTGTAGACGAATATGTTTATTAATAACAAACAAATAAATAAATAAACAATTGAGCTGTCGATCGACAAGCAATGAATACGAGGTGAGAGGATGAGAAGTTTTGGGGAGAGATGAAGTTAGACGATGATACATTTATATAGTTGGTGTGATTGGGAGGGTTAGGACAAGTATGTATTGAATGATATAAGCAAAAGACTATTCTTTTAGGGTCGTTTAAAAAATTGGCCTTTGACATGGTCAATGTTAAAAAAATAGCCTCCAAGTGTATAATGACAGTTATACCCTTACTAAATGGGTCCCACTTTTGAAATCGATATCTGTTATCGGGGTCACAAAAGGGGGGGTGGGCGGGTCGTAGTCCAGTGGTCGTGTAGTCAGGCGTTCAAGTAGTAGATCATGGGTTCAAATCCCAGTAATTTTTTTTATTTTTTTGCAACATGGGCGGGGCCCCTGCAGTATGGGCGGAACCCCAGCCGTGTGTGTGGGGGACCCCTGCACTTTGTGCAGGGACCCTAGCGCTGTGTGTGGGCAGCAGCGCAGGGGTCCCCGCACACAACGCATGGGTCCCCGCACACAGTGCAGGAGACCCGCGCACAGCACAGGGTCCCTGCAGCCGCACACAGCACAGGGTCCCCCGCACACAGCGCAGGGGTCCCCCTGCACACAGTGCAGGTCCCCGCACACAGCCCACGGGTCCCTACAGCCGCACACAGCACAGGGGTCCCCCTGCACACAGCGCAGGGTCCCCCTGCACACAGCGCAGGGTCCCCCGCACACAGCGCAGGGGTCCCCCTGCACACAGCGCAGGGTCCCCGCACACAGCGCAGGGGTCCCGCCCATACTGCGCACAAGATGGACGGGACCCTGCTATATAGCACAGGTCCACTGAGCAGGGGACCCTTGCTATATGGCAGGGATCCCCCTGCAATTTTTAAAAAGATGCCCTGTCAAATGACGTAAATACCCTTAATTCGAATTTTTGTAAAAAACATAAAAAATCGAGGGGGCTATTTTTTTAACGTTGACTATGTCAAAGGCCATTTTTTTAAATATTCCATTCTTTTATGGACCTTTTTATCTTTTAATATGTGGATGGATATGTTTGAAAACTAAAAACAATTTTTTTCAATTACTTCTCGCAATTGGATTATCTCGGAAATAATTTCTACGATCGAATTGAAACAAAAGGAATGCTTTCTATTAAATAAAGAAAGGGATGGCGAGTTTTGTTATATGGAACGAAATAACATGAATAAATAAAAGAAGAGAAGCTTCATCGACTAAAGGATTACTCTAATCCAAATTCCAAATAAATAAATAAAAGTAGCGTCACTAGTGACTCGGCAAAATCAAGTCAATCCAACTTTATTTTACGTATTATATAAGACAACTTGACTATTAACATACAACTGTGATGACATTCGGTCTTCAATCCACTGCTAATTATTTATAGGTAAGTAATACGAATGTGTTTGCATATATAATAACCAGTTTTTCGCTGCAAATTAGATGAATTGTAATATGGGTTGAACGTGAACTAAATAGATTCATTTATTTATTTCAATTAAATAAGATTTAATTCAGTAGCCAAGTTGAATGAATTAACGAAATACATAGATGCTTATCCGCATTTACAGTGAACAAATTAAATAAGTTCGTTGGATCTTCGAAAATGCATTAAGCTACTTGAAAGATCTTCGTCCACCCATTAGGGGTCATTTGGGAAAATGGATTTACACAAACCTCAGAATTCTTAAACTAGGAATCTTCATTTAAGTTACATAATTTATAATCTATGTTTAGCACCATCAGTCAAACAAAGTAATTCATATTCCGATGTCTACGCAAGCTATGTATTTCAATTTTCTATAAATGTAACTGGATCATCCTAATGGGGCAATGGGTCATTGACTAATTGAAGAAATTCCCATCTTTTACAAAACCTATTGTGTGAAATATGATACATTATTGAAGATTTTTATCAGTTAGAAAAGGGGTTACTTGGGCTGGCATGCTTTTTCATCTAATTATTATCGTAGCCCATATAATGGACCATACTCAAAATGTATCATTATTTGATATACTAACTTTATTTTTCTATGTCACACATATAATGGTACCATTCCATATATATTTCACACATCACACACATATATGGAAACTTAGGCTTTGTATGATAGTGTACAAGTAATCAATTATGGAAAGAGCATATTTACATCGATGATTCAAAATTTGAATAGATTGATTTCGTCACTTGCCTCAAATTAATTCGATTCTCACTTTTGCATGTGTCTAGATGAGAACCCTATTCACAGATTATGCCTTGGGAGTCAGTTTTTGAATATGTTTATTTAAAAAACACATTAATGAAAAATGATCATAGGACACACTATAGTGAGTGCTTTCAATTATTTCATTAATGCCCATCACTAGAAAAGGATGATCGGAATTGGTGTTATTTCAACTTTTGTACTAGTTTTGGCCCGTGCTAGCACGATAATTTAATTATAACAGTTATTAGTATAATTTATAGTCATTTTTATAAAAGTTATTAGTATAATTTATTAACTAAATAAAACATGTGTAATTACAACCCCATATAGACCCTAAAAGAATAATTTGTATTTATAATGCTGACATGTCACATAGGGATTGGCTACGAGACTGGTCAACGAGAGTCACATCCAACTTTTATATATATAGTATAAATTATTAATTTTATCCACCAATAATGATAACTTGCAATGCAACAAGTGAGGCGACGTCACAAACGTAGGTACATATAACATACTTCAATTTTATTCCTAGCATTCCAAAATTGGATATAATAAAAAGTCTTCATTTGATTGAAGTGATCAGAATTTATTACTAGAACTAGGAAATGACGATCCCATCCCCTTGTGTGGTTGTCTCCACTTTCAATTATTGATTCCCATTCTCCTATCTCATCTTTTAGCTCATCATCCTCTTGTTTCTCTCTCTATTTTTTTTAACAAAATATTAAAGAAATATAATTATAACAAGTTTAGGTATGGATGACTTGGCTGGCCCCTACTTCAAGATCGTCAAACTTTGAGCTATGTGGGGTTTCTTTATTTTATAATATTATAAATTATAATGCTTTCCTTATTCTTGAATATTGATTGATAACGAGAGCTTGAAAAATTGATTTGATTGTGAAATTGATAGCTCCCACTTCAAATGTACATCATTTATGAATAATAGTGATTCAACCGAAGTTTGTTAAAAACAACAATTTTGTAGGTGGAAATCGAGTGGCGTAATGATTCCCATTTATCAACGATGATATAAAAATGATGTAGACCTTTTTGGTATAATGGTTAGGAGAGTTTTAATTATTCCAAGTAATTATGAAAATTGGGAGTACAACTTAGAAAACTCGATATGTATAATCTATGATGTTTAAGTATGTAAAATTGTTCGAGTAAGTGCTTAAATGTGATTAAATTGTTAAGATAATCGAGTTTGTGTGATCTTGTCTTACTGGAATATTGTTGTGATCACCTGGTTTATGAACGTTTTCGGATGAACGGAATCTCACGTGTGCTATATATGGAAAATATATTATGTTGAGTGAAATGTGAATTGTCTGCGAGATTGAGTTATTTTAAGAAAGAATATCGTTGTGATCACCCGGATATGAATGACTGTATGTTATATATGGAATATTCTGATTGAGCTGAAAACGTGATTGAATTATTTTAGGAAAGAATATCGCTGTAATCACCCGGATATGAATGACTGTGTGCTTCTTTATGGAAATGATATTTTGATTGAGCTGAAAACGTGATTGAGTTATTTTAAGGAAAGAATATTATGATTTGAGAACATGTTAAAAGTTGACTTTTAAATCAGTAAATCAGTGATCTAGCTTTCCTTGTGCGCTTAGGAAAAATGTTTTGGAATGCGATTAATTGATTGGGCTTCTATGTGGTAATATGCTGATTGAGTCTATATATGGAATGTGCTGACAACGGATGAGATTACCACGGAATGAAAGTAAGTATGTGGAAAATATGGTAAGAAATCATGCATGACCGTTGAGCTTAATTAGTTTATTCTTGGCATGATTCTTTGAGTTAATGCACGTAATTATTGAGATTTCTCTTGCATATTCTGTGCTTAACTTTCCTTGTGAAGTGTAGAAGCTATTCTTGGGTCTATATAGAAGATAAACACTTCACGTTGAAGGATACGAAATGAACACACAATCCACCGAATTCCTTAAACTGTTTTGAGCTTTAATTTGCGAAAAATTCGTAGTTTGTATTGAGCTTACATTTGCCTGTACCCCTGAGCAATCTTTAGCAACACACAACCCTAAAACCCTTGTCTTCAGACATGATTTGTCTTCGGACGTGTCGAGTGCACAAAGGAGCACGAGTGGAGTCTTTCGCACGTGGAGGGACGAATTTGTTGGATTCGGTGGCCCTTCGGTAGCAAGTTGTGTCCAGTCGGGGAATTGGTTTCCTGGGTAAACGACGTGGAACGAAACTTGGCGTGTGACAACCTACGAGGTCTAGTATCCATAGTGCTTCGGTTGTGTAAAAGTCTGTAACAATAACCGGTAATACCCAGTGATTGATTGGAACTCTTGGGGAGATCACACCCCAAGGACAGGATTAAACCCTCAATGCCGTCTCCACTTTACTTTCAGTTATTTACTTTTCTGCGAGACAAACCCGGAATGCCTGCTAATAACTAGGTAATATCATTGAAATGCTTTCTGAAAATAACGTGGTATTTTGTGAAACAGGGTTAGGGAGATAACGTTGATACTCTTACTGCTTTCTAGAAAATAACACACTCTGCAAATATCTTCTTAAAGAAAAGTATTTTTCAAAGAAGAACAAGCCAATAATTTTTTATAGCCTAATTCGCCGCCCCCTCTTAGGCATATTTTACACTTCAAATGATGATATAAGGGACAAAATATGTGTTACTATAGTGACGGAGTTTACCACGGGTGTGTGTGTATTATATATATATATATATATATATATATATTGGCTATGGTGCCCACCTACCGTGAGCAACCACCGTGAGCACCATAAGCAAATCTCTCAATTTTATTTAGGGGTGGTAAACAGGTCGGGTTGGGTCACCTTCGGGTTCAACCCGTTTAATAAACGGGTTGAAAACTTCAACCCTGACCTGACCTGTTTACTCAAACAGGTTGAAAAATCAAACCCAAACCCAACCTGCTTTAACCCTAAGCCAACCCGCCAACCCGTTTAAAATTAAAAAAGAAAAAAAATTGACAGATTATAAATCCAAATTAAACAAAACAAATGAGAACTAATGCAGTTTTTTTTTTAAAATGGGTTGATTTTGGGTTGATTCGTGGTTGATTTCGGGTTGAAAATCCGAACCCTAACCTAACCCACTTAATAATTGGGTTGGGTTCGGGTTACCCATTTATGTAAACAGGTCAAAAATGCTAACCAGAACCTGCTATTTTCGGGTGCGGTTCGTGTCGGGTTGGCGGGTTGGGTCGATTTTTAACAGCCCTAATTTTTTTGCGTTTTTTCGATTCTCAACGCCGTCAAAACCTCCGTAGATCATCTCATATCAATTGCTAATCTAAATCGCCCTCTCCAACACATTAATATATAATAAAATTCATTATTTATTATTCACATGTGGACGACGTACTGAGATGATGATTTTCTTAAATATTAACGTTTTGGAGATGTCGATTTAAGTTAGCAATTGATATGAGAGGATCTATAGAGGTTTTGGCGGCATTGAGAATCGAAAAAACACAAAAGAGATTGCTTATGGTGCTCACGGTGGTTGCTCACTGTAGGTGGGCACCATAGCAAATCTCATATATATATATATATATTATATATATATTATATATAACCATATCCAAAGGTGCAGCGCCACTTTTGAAATGGAACAAGAATTCTAGTCATAGAAAAGGAGCTAGCAGACATAAGTTTAGTTCAAGATTTGACCAATTATTACCCTTTTTGTGCTTGAATTGTTCAATAATATGCTAGTGAATATCGTGATAAAATGTATGAAAGAAAAGGTAAGAAGAGAATTGCAACGTGGAGGAAGTTTCTTTTATTAGGATATATTACATGCTTTGTGGTTAAAATGTGATTTTTTCCTATACTATAACGAATTGTTGATAGAAGGAAAGATCCCTTTGATTTATATATCGAGTTGGGTGAATCAGTTTATCTAGGAAATAATCTCTCATTCGTAAAAAAGTCTTGATTATTTATGTAATCGTAAGCTAATATGAAAGTCATCGTTATCTTTCTTAGATAGCTTTCTAATTTACTCACATTGCATCATCCATCAGTCGTTGTCATTTCACTTTGAAACTTCTTGTCCAAAATCAATGAACCACGCACACGCACACACCCGCATTGGTGCGTGTAAATTAACCTGCGATTTTTACTCCATGACAATAAAGTGAAACGGCTTTGGTAATAGGAAAACTCAAAAGCATGGGATATAAATAGAGTAACTATGCATTTGGAAATGCAACACGTCGTTGTCTTGAAGCACAATGCTAGAATAAATTATACGTATTAACATATTTATTGTGCCGCCCTACTTATCAAACGGAATAATCCCACGTTTGAAAAGAAAATAGTATAAGCTTAGTCAAGCACGTTTCTTGGTATAGAATTTCCATTAAAACGAAATAAAATATGAATCTTGTTAGAAATGCCTTTTCTCAAGAACATTGCCTTTTTACTAGACTTGCTTTTCTCTAGGCAGTTTCTTCGTCATTTCCTTCCACTTCAAAACTTTTCTAGTGTATTGTATGTGACAATTTGTTTAAACGAACGTTGGGCTGTGCAATTTGCATATAATTTAATCAATAATCAGTGTATTTGTTGAAATTGGTCGATTAAGGCAAATTGGTTTAGCTTATAATAAATATATCCAATTTTAATTTTTAGATATAAATTCAAACATTCTACTCACGTAAAGGTCGATTTCTTACTTATGTAACAGTAGAAGTGAAATTATGGGTAGTAGAATTTACTACTATTTCATCACTTCACATGACATGTGTTCTCATAACATGTTAAAGCTAGAAACAAATGTATCTAGTTTAACTTTGAATATTTAATTTGAAACAAACCACTATAATTTTTTTTTTTTTTGGGTTTTTACAAACTTTATAGTTAAATATAAATAAGTGCTTCAAGACTCGGAATATAATAAATCAGCTCACTACATTTTTGGGTGAAATAAGTCTCCGAAAATTAAGATGCTCATGCAAAGATTGTTGTTTACTCGGTGTTTTCTAAAATTCAAAGCTTGTTCAATGTACACAGTGAGTATAACCAAAAACTAGCAAAATAGAGTAATCAAGATCTAATATAATTCTTTATGAGGGAAAATGATGTTCTTCTTTATATATTTGTTTACTAATTATCCAAACTATATTCCAATTGTGCATGCGTAATGGTATGGTATATATACTACTCATCAATATGCACGAAATATTAAAAAAATGGGTTCACCTCCGACGCATCATATCGAGAAAATCAACAAATTAGGGCCTCCTTAAATTCCAATATTTATTATATCTAAAAAGAAAAAGTTAAAGGAAATCAACATCTTTATCGAGAAAATCTACAACTAGGGTCTCCCTCTAAAATATTACTTGGTACATAGATTTTACATAAAAATACTCTAAAAAATTAGCAAATCAGTACTCCGTAAGTATTTTTTTATATGCATGTACCTGTCAGGATAAATTTTTTGCACATTAGTACATGTCCGCCACAAGGTACATCATATCACATATTTAGGTACCATAGAGAAACGTATTGTGGTACGTAATACAGTTAGAATATGGTACACCATAGCTTGCCGTAAGGTACCGTATGAAACGTATATAGGTACCATATAGATGCGTAACGTGGTACGCAATACGCATAAAAAGGTATGTCGAGATCAAAAAAATGGTACGCACAGTCGAACGAGTACTTATGTAAAAAAATTTCGGACATGAGTACTGACTTGAATTTTTATACAATTGGATATTTTTCTATAGATTGACCTTATTATTATACCTTTTAATCTTATTCTTTTTGGGAAACCTCGTCGGCAACTATTATAAAAACTCTTGTGTGACCTTAGAAGCTCCTCATCTTGGACACTCAACCTCCACTAACTAACGTAAACATTCTCCTCTTTTCTTTCTTTATTCACTTCTCTTGATTCTTATTAGTTCTACTCATGATCATGATGATCGGTAATAAAGATAAAATCCCAGAAATCACAAATGGAAAATCAGACGAAGACGATTATTTAAATGAAGAACTAAGAAGAGGTCCATGGACTATCGAAGAAGACAATCTCTTGATCAGCTACATAAATTCCCATGGCGAAGGCAGATGGAATTCCTTAGCCAAATTTGCAGGTAAGTCTAGCTATTCATCAATATTCTATATCTTTTTTTTTAAAAAAAATGATTTCAAGATATATTATTTTTATTTCCTTACAGGGCTTAAGAGAACAGGGAAAAGCTGTAGGCTGAGATGGTTGAACTATCTCAACCCAGAAATCAAACGCGGGAATCTGAGCCCACAAGAACAAATCTTGATCCTCGAACTTCATTCCAAATGGGGAAATAGGTTGATTTTTTATTAATTTAATTTAAGTTTATTTATTCTCGGAATAATATTTATTACATCTTTTTTTTTCGGGCAATATATAGGTGGTCGAAAATAGCTCAACATTTACCAGGGAGAACAGATAATGAAATAAAGAACTACTGGCGAACTAGGGTTCAGAAGCAGGCGAGGCAGCTAAAGGTCGATTCTAACAGCAAGAAATTCACAGACATAGTTCGCTTGTTTTGGCTTCCGAGGTTGATCCAAAAGATGGAGCAGAACATCTCATCCCAAACGACGTCGTCGTCGTCCATTTCGTCTTCTTCAATCTCCACCGTCGAAACTTCTCAGAAGAAGTCCGGCGATCCTTCGACTGCGGCCGTGGAAAACCAGGTTTCAGGCGATGTGATCGGTGGTGGTAATAACGCTGGTATGAAGAGCGAAGCGGGTGCAATTCAGGGGAGTTCGATGAATATTCCGATGGCCGGAAAATCGATGGGAGATGACGACGGCGGCGATTGTTACTACGTTGGGTTTCCGAGCTACGATGACGTCGGAGAATTGGATTACTCTTACATGGATGCTAACGAGACGCTGTCGGGGCGCCACGTGGACGGTTATGATTGGCCGGTGGAGGGGGAGTTCGGTACTGGTAGTGCGTTTTGTAATACTGATGAACTGTGGCTTGGTGTTAATTAGGTTAATTATAAGGGCTTGTTTGACAATTAATTAACTATATGGGAGTGGCCTTTTGTATTTTTCCTTTCATGGGTCAAAACGAAAGGAAGTAATTTGTATTATGTTATAAATTATTTATTTTATATCAATATAATACACATATTAATCAACATATATAGAAACAATGAATACAAATGATATTCATTACAACGTTACAAAATAGACTAATTTATAGCCAATTCCAGGCACTATTTCAACTAATTTTTTTATACTACTCCGTCCCACTAATTTTGTAACACTTTTCCATTTCGGGCGTCCCAATAGTTTTATCACCTATCCTTATTTAGAAAAAATAACTATCACAGACAATCAATATAATAATATTAAATATTCTTAAAAGACGTGTCAAAATAAACACTTTTTTTACATTTTCATTGTACTATATTATTACAATAATGCTACCTTAATTTCGTCCCAACAACTTATGTGCTAAAGTTGTTGGGAATATGGAGTAATAAATATGTGGACATCAACATAATAAATCTTATTATTCACAACACTCTCACTGGATGTCCAATAAAAAATATGCCTCATTAAAACCTTATTAGGAAAAACCTAGTGGGATAAATACCTAATGAATGAAAAAGAGTGCATCATTCTTTAGATACGCTTTAGTTGTTGCCTCATTAAAAATCTTACTAGGAAAACTCTGTGGGAAAAACCATAGTGAAAGGGAAAAAGAGTGCAACGCGTATTTACCCCCTGATGAGAATGTCCTTTAAGATCTCTAAGTTTTCGGACTCTAATTGAATATACCAAATTTTCAAAAATTCTTGGAGGAAGTGCCTTAGTAAATAGATCAGCAAGATTTTCACTTGATCGAACTTGTTTTACATCAATATCACCATTTTTCTGAAGTTCATGCGTAAAGAAAAATTTTGGTGATATGTGTTTTGTTCTATCACTTTTGATGCTTCTTTTAATTGAGCTATATATGTTGTATTATCTTCAAATAATATCGTAGAAGGTAATTTCTCAATAGATAGTCCTCAAGTATCTTGAATATGTTGAATAATAGATCTTAACCAAACACATTTTCGACTAGCCTCATGAATTGCTAATATTTCAGCATGATTTGAAGAAGTAGCGATTGAGGTTTGTTTAATCGATCACCATGAAATAGCTGTACCTCCATGTGTAAATAAGTAACCTGTTTGCGATTGTCCCTTATGTGAGTCAGATAGAAATCCCGCATCTGCATAGCCAACTAAACTTGATTGTGAATCATTCGAATAAAATAATCCCGCATCCGTAGTTCCTTGAAGATAACGGAATATTTGTTTGATCCCATTCCAATGTCGTCTAGTTGGTGAAGAACTATATCTTGCTAATAAATTTACTGCAAATGCTATATCGGGTCTAGTATGACTTGTGAGATACATTAATGCTCCAATAGCACTAAGATATGGAACTTCAGCAGCAAGTATTTCTTCATTACCATCGCATGGTCTGCAAGGATCTTTTATTCACATGAAGAGATCGTACGATCATTGGAGTAGTTAATGGATGCGCTTTGTCCATATAAAATCTTTTCAAGATCTTCTATAAGTCTCTTGATGGACAAATATTCCATTGTTTAAATATTCAATTTGTAGTCCGAGACAAAATTTCGTTCTTTCCAGATCTTTCATTTCGAATTCTCGTTTTAAACATGTAATAGCTTTATTTAACTCTTGAGGAGTTCCTAGTATATTTAAGTCATCAACATAAACGGCAATGATGACAAATTCATTTCCACTTCTCATGAAGATACAAGGGTATGTTTGATCATTTTTATACCCCTCTTTTAGTAAATAATAACTTAAATGATTATACCACATACGCCGTGATTGTTTTAAACAGTAGAGCGATTTATTCAACTTTATTGAGTACTCATTTTCGAGATCCTGAATTTTCAGGCAAACGAAATCTCTCAGGGAGTTTCATGTATATGTCACTATCGAGTGATCCATACAAGTACGCAGTGACAACATCCATAAGATGCATATCGAGCCCTTCACGTACTGCCAGACTAATTAAATAACGAAAAGTTGTTGCATCCACCACAGCAGAGTCTCTTCATAATCAATGTCAGGTCTTTGTGAAAAACCTTGACCAACAAGCCGTGCTTTGTATCTCACAATTTCACACCGTATTCATTTTTCTTTCTAATGAAAACCCATTTATATCCAACCGGCTTTACATTTACAGGTCCGGATATTTTTCGTTTCTCGAGTGATTTTAATTCTGCCTCGATTGCATCTTTCCATTTTGGCCAATCACTTCTTTGTCAACATTCATTTATAGATTTTGGTTCATGATCCTCATTTCATTAATCTCATGTAGCGCTTCGTTAAATGAGAAAACATCGTCAACGTTGACTTCATTTTGGTTCCATCTTATTCCATTATGGCATAAGTTATTGAGATCTCATCATTTTCAATATTTTCACAATTTTCAGGCACATGATGAGATTTATTTATGCCCATGGACTCTCCTAGAGTTGACGTGTCCCCGATTTGACTATCTATTTTATTTGCTTCTTTTCTTTTACGAGGATTCTTGTATTTGGATCCCAAGGGCCTACCACGTTTCAACTGTTGTTTCGGATCAATTTTATTATTAGAAATATCAATAGAAGTATCAATTCTGACAGGAGCATTAACAGCTGGTATGTGCGATTTAGTCACTTTTTCTGGTCAGTAAAACTGTCTGGCAATTGATTTGCTAAATTTTGTAAATGAATTATCATTTGAATTTCAAGTTCACATTCTTTTGTACGAGGATCAAAATGAGCCAATGATAATTCATCCAACTAATATCTTTAATCAGCTGTCTACTCCCCCTAATGTTGAAAATTTTGATTCATCAAATGACAATCGGCAAATCGAGCCGTAAATAAATCTCCTGTCAATGGTTCTAAATATTTTAATATTGACTTAGATTCAAATCCAACATATATTCCCAATCTTCTTTGAGGTCCCATTTTAGTGTGTTGTGGTGAAGCAATTGGAACATATACTGCACATCCACTGAGATGGGAAATATCTGGTTCCTGACCGAAAACCATTTGTAATGGGGAATGATAACTCGTGGGTCGAATACGAATAAGTGATGCTGCATGCAAAATAGCATATCCCAAACATGATAAGGGAAGCTTCGACTTCATTAGTAATGGTCTTGCTATTAATTGTAATCTTTTTATTAATGATTCCGCAAGTCCATTTTGAGTATGCACATGTGCTACGCGATGTTCAACGCAAATCCCAATAGACATACAATATTCATTAAATGCTTTAGAGGTGAATTCACCAGCATTGTCAAGACGTATTTTCTTAATTGGATAATCAGGAAAATGTGCTCGTAATCGAATTAACTGAGCAAGCAGTCTAGCGAGCGCAACATTGCGTGTTGATAATAATGATACATGTGACCATTTAGTTGATGCATCAATTAAAACCATGAAATATCTAAATGGACCACATGATGGATGAATTGGTCCACAAATATCACATTGAATACGTTCTAAAAACGTAATAGATTCATTCTTCAATGTTACCAGTGATGGTCTAACGATTAATTTTCCTTTCGAGCAAGCATCACATGATAACTCAATGGATTGAATAATCTTCTTATTTTTTAAAGTGTGTCCACATGAGTTCTCAATTATTCTTTGCATCATAGTTGAATCGAGATGGCCTAACCGATCACGCCACACCACAAATAAATCATTGTTTATAAAATTCGACTCAATCGTATTAATATATGCGTAGTATAAACCGGACGATAATGCAGACAATTTTTCTATAACGCATTTCTTATTTAAAATCACGTTTGTGATTTGAAGGTATTCATTATCACCTTCTTTTGTCGTCTCAATATGATATCCAATTTTACGGATGTCTTTAAAACTCAATAAGTTTCTATGAGACTTCGAAGAATATCATGCATTTTCAATATGCAATTTTATTCCTCCGGATAATAAGATATTTGCTCTTATAGAGCCTTCTATCAATTTTGTAATTCCTGAAATAGTATTAACATTTGCTTCTTGAGTAATCAATCTGATGAAATATTTCTTATCAGTGAGTATTGTATGAGTTGTTGCGCTATACACAAGACATATATCTCCACGTGTGTTCATTCCTCAAGAAAATAATAAAACACATTAATTATTAATTATACATAAAATTCATGATAATACAACACACATACCATACATAAAATTCATGATAATACAATACACATACAAACGTAAAATTCATTAATACAGCACACGTACATAAAATATCAATATGATACACAATAATAACACTTTTATTCATTATGATCGGCGAGAAATTCTTCAAGATCCAAGTGGGGAATATCGTCGAGGTTGAGATTAGAACCTCCTTCATCTTGGACAAAGTTATTCTCAACTTTCTTTCCTTTTTCAAGCGATTTTTGATAGAGCTTAACAAGATGTTTTGCCACACGACAAGTACGAGCATAATGACCTTTCATACCACAACGAGAACATGATTCATCGAATCGCCTTTTTGCTTCTTTGCCGGTTTCCTCTTTGTTTTAATTTTTCCTTTTCTGATGAAAATTGTCAAAATTACCATAATGCTGTCGGCTACGGTCACGAACTCTGCCACGACCACGACCACCTCCAGGACCTCGATTATTATACCTGCCACGACCACGAAAGCCATTGCCTTGTTCACTTTGATAAGTGTTCGTATTGACTTTAGGAATGGGAGCAGAGCCCGTTGGTCGTGATTGATGATTCTTCAATAATAACTCATTATTTTGTTCAGCAACGAGGAGACATGAAATTAATTTTGAATATTTCTTGAAACCCTTTTCGCGATATTGTTGTTGTAACAACAAATTCGCTGCATGAAACGTGGTGAAGGTTTTCTCCATCATACTTGCTTCTGTAACTTCCTGTCCACACAATCTTAATTGAGAAATAATTCTGAACATAACAGAATTATAATCACTTACAAATTTATAATCTTGGAACCGTAAGTTTGTCCATTCATATTGGACATTTGGTAGGACCACAGTCCTCTGATGGTAAGTTTATTCCACCTTTAGACTTTCATGAAGGTGGCGACGGAGAAATATCATGGCCTTGGCCTTGTCTTGGCTCGATGTCGTATTATCAGCTTGTATAGTAGTTCCCAGGCCTTTTGATTCAAGGTGGATATCGGCATCCAAAATCCATGAAAAATAGTTCTTGCCCGTGATATCCAGAGCAACAATATCAAGCTTTTGAAGATTTGACATTTTACACAGAATAAACAATTGTTTAAGAAAAATAGTTCGAAGCGTAAATAATATTAACGTTATTGCGATAAAAATAAAAAGTCAAATTTGAATAAAATGAAATAATTAGAAAGTCAACAGCCCAGCTAGGATTCGAAATCTGGTGCTCACGCCACAGGTTTGTGGGGGTTACCACGAGAGCTAGCGGGCTTTTTGTGTTGTAAGATATGAAAATAAAATGTATATATTATACCGTGGCGTGATGATGTCGACGAAATTCAAATGGTCGGAACCCGTGCTCGTAGTGACGACGTCGGCGAACCTCGGTTGATTAGAGCTTCGTGCTGCTAATGTACTTTTTCTATCTTCCCTACAGCCGGCATAGTCGGCATCGGAATATCCCATTAATGGGAATTCATCCGTATGAGAGTACCACAGACCAAAATTGACAGTACCCTTGATATATCTACGTATACGCTTAACTGCAGTCAAGTGGGATTCCCTGGGGTCAGACTGATATCTCGAACACATACCAACAACAAACATGATATCAGCTCGACTAGCAGTTAAGTAAAGAAGGCTTTCGATCATACCTCGATATTCTGTTTGATCAACTGGTGTACCTGATTCGTCACTGTCTATTTTGGTGGTCTGATGCATGGGAGTGGAAATTGCTTTGGAATCGTTCATCCCGAATTTTATCATTAGTTCCTTGCTGTACTTCGTCTGGGATACGAAAGTTCCATCGTCAAGTTGATTTATTTGCAACCCAAGGAAGTAGTTCAGCTCACCCATTAAACTCATCTCAAACTCCTTCTGCATAGACTTAGAGAATTCCTCGCAAAGAAGGATATTAGTACTACCAAATATGATATCATCAACGTATATTTGGACCAGTATCATGTGATCACCTTCATACTTAATAAATAGCGTGTTATCAATAGTTCAGTCGAAAATCCTATGTCAATCAAGAACTTACTTAGCCTTTCATACCATGCCCTAGGTGCTTGCTTTAAACCATATAGTGCTTCATGGACTGTTTTTAGTTCCATCATTGAGAGCAGTACATCATGAGATTCCTCCGTATCTTGATTTCGTACAGTTGCTCGAGTTTTGATTCAAGATCTGATATTTCCTATCACTTGATCTGTTGGATGGCTGGAACCATGTTTCCATTTTCTAGGTTGCAGCTCATCAGCTTCCGGTTCCAGTGTCTCAATATTTTCATCTTTGGGAATATCGTCCTCACTGTCTTTAGTATCCTATAACTCTGCACAGGGCAAATCTATACCTTCCTCATCAGTAGCATCTGCTTTAGGTATCTCATCAAAAGTAACATGTATGGATTCCTGAACAGTCAGCTTCCTTTTATTGTAAACACGATACGCCTTAGAGTGGAGACTGTAACTAAGGAATATCCCTTCATCTACCTTAGAGTCAAATTTTCCTCTCTTATCTCTATCATTTAAGATAAAACATTTTCATCCAAATACGCGAAAGTAGCCTATATTTGGAGTTCTACCATGCCAGATTTCATAAGAGGTTTTCTTTAATATCGGCCTAAGGAAAACACGATTTGACACATAACAGGCTGTACTAACAGCTTCCGCCCAGAACTGTTTAGGAATATCATACTCATGTAACATAGACCTTGCCATTTCCTGTAATACCATATTTTTACGTTCGACTACGCCATTCTGTTGGGGAGTTATAGGGGCAGAGAAGTTATGACTATATCCATACTGATCACAGAATGATGCAAATGATTTATTATCAAATTCCAGTCCGTTATCACTGCGTATCCTACATAGATTCATTTCTTTTTCATTCTCTAGTCTCTTAACTAGTGAAACAAAGTTATCTAGTGCCTCATTCTTATGTGCAAGGAATATCACCCAAGTATACCTGGAATAATCGTCAACAATGACAAAGGCATATCTTTTACCTCGCAGAGACATCATTTGAACAGGACCAAAAAGGTCGAGATGTAGTAATTCCAGAGGTCTGGATGTGGATATCACATTCTTTGCTTTGAACGATGTCTTGGTCTGCTTGCCCAATTGGCACGCCTTGCATGTTTTGTCCTTGAGGAATTTTATATCAGGAACACCTCGTACCAGCGCATTGCTTGTAATATGAGACAGTAATTCCATATTGGCATGTCCTAGGCGTCTATGCCATAACCAGGTGTTATCATGTGTAACTGCTAAGCACTTGACATTCTGGTCAGTAATATCATCAAGAGTTATGCAATAGATATTTCTATCCCTAGATGCACTGAATAGTACCTTATTATCATTTCTAACCACACACTTATCATTTTCAAAAGTGACCGTATGGCCTTTATCGCATAATTGACTAATGCTAATAAGGTTATGTTCTAGATTCTTAACTAACCATACGTCATCTATAGTAGTATGTAAAGTGTTACCAACGATTCCAACTCCTATAATCTTAGCTTTTGTGTTGTCGGCGTAGGAGACATATCCGCCATCATATGCTTTCACCAACACAAACTTACTGATATCACCTGTCATATGGTGGGAACACCCACTGTCGAGGTACCACTTGTTCTTCTTGCTGGATTTTCTTATTTGTACTTGCATGAATCATTTCTTTTCTGAGGTGCCCAACTTTGATTGGGTCCTAAATAGTTAGCAGCGAAATAACTTCTGTTCACACGTGATATATCATGTGTCACAGACTGTGATCTCTTGAACACTGATTGGTCAGTGTTAGAGACTTCAGGAACTTTCTTTGGCCTCCAGACATATCTAGCTTTATCAGCTCTCTTCAGAAAACAATGGTTAGCATAATGACTGTGACGGCCGCTTAAAAAACACTTGGTTTTCTAACACTAGGTGGTGCAGCATGCTCATGTGTTATGAAATATCCTAGTCCTAATTTTCCAATATTGCTGAGAATACTGAGTAACATATTAAGGTTTTGTTGTCCTTCAAGAATCTATCATTAGTACGAGATTTTTCTTCTAAGAAATCCTTAAGAACTGTAATACCCGGGTCCCGTGCGTAAGTTGGCCAATAAATTTGCATGCATATTATGTGTCTATATGATTTTATATTTAGTATTATTTAATTTCGTGATTATATGATATTTAACATTATTTGGAAATTAGGTATGGAGTTTTAGAAATTTTGGAAAGAGAATTTCGAAATACTATATTTGGAAACTTAGGGTTTCTTTTTGGGTAATTTCGAAATTTTGGGAAGATTAGGGTTTCTATAATGTTGAAATACTTATGTGAGTGGGTTTCTATAATTTCGAGAGTGAATTTCCAAGAAGATTTCGAGATTAGTTTTGAGGAATTTTGGAATAAGATTTCGAGATATGTTTTGTGAAGTTGTTTGATTGCTTCGAAATTTCATGTCGATTATTTTTGGAAGCTCGAGATTTAGTTGAAAGATGGCGAGATTGTTGTGATAGATCTCGAGATTTAACATAGAAATATAAGCTCGACATCATTTTTGAATATGTCGAGATCTTCATGAAAGTTTATAAATAATGTCGATATCTATGCATTGGGTATAAGAACTCTAGATTTAATTATAAAGAATGATTATTACAAGATTTAAAAAATTGATATTTAATAAATGTTTTTATTACTGAATTTACTACACGATTAAGAATGAGATAAGTCCAAACAATTGAAACTAAAGTGAAAGTAGAAAGCAACTTAAAGTTAAAATAATAATAATAATAATTAAAAGTTTGAAGACAAAAGAGGAGAATTTTATAATTTAGTAGTCAGTAGGATTGGTGTTTCAATTAATTTAAAAGTGCCGAACACTTAGTCAAGAGGAGGGATATATTAGTAATATAATTATAAATATTACGTGATTAAAGTTAGAGGGTTAGGTTATGATCTTTGTCATTTATCTATCGTTAACATCAAGTAAAAGAAATAAAAAAAATAAACATTTCCTTTACTAACTATCGAGAAATTTGAGTCTAGCGAGAAGGCAGAGCTTGAACAAGTGGAGATCGAAATTTAGCTTGGAGAGGTATAAATTATTACTATGAGTTATGTTTTAATTAGGGTTAAGCATGTTTTATGTAATAATAGGCATGAACGGTTTATAAGAGCAGTGTTTATTAAGTTTTGATTTTCTAAAGGTTTAAGGGTGTTTTTAAAAGTTCCGTGTTATTGATAATTCTGGTTCTTGATCGAAAATTCTTAAGAGTTTGGAAGTAAATAGTGTTGTAATTTTCGAAAGATTAGGGTTTGGTTAGTTGTGAAATTATTATGAGGATGTCGAAATCTTAAGTTGTTTGATTGTGTCGGAATTTTTATTACATGTCGAGAAGGATATCGAAGAAGATTTTGGAATTATTATGAAAATGTCGACATGTTGTGTGACAGGTTTCGAGTTTTATGAAATTTGGAATAAATATCGAGTAGAATGTCGAAGTACTTACATGATGTGGTGTCGAGATGATCATGAAATGTCGAAATCAATTCAGGTCTCATTTCGAGATTTATTTGTTAATACATGCCGAGATCTTTAGTTATAATATCGATATATATAAGTCTCGAGGTTTATGTTAGAGCAACATGTCGAAATTGTCGAGATCTTTATGTAGTTTAAATATCGAACTTTAATTTTATATGTTTCTATAATTAGGGTTTGAAGGTTAGCGATTTAACCGTACGATAAGCTAAGGATATCAGGTAAGTGGGAATTTCACCTACAACACATAAATTGATTGATACGTGTACTGTAATGTGATTAATTGCTTCGATGAATTTGTGGTATGTGAATTATCTGTTATATGCGATTGTTTGGAATTTATTAATTGTCGCATTATTTATGCAGCATGATCATGTGCACGCACGAATCACATTGGGTATTTTGAGGAATGAGCGAGCATTGTATTACTCGAGTTGAAAGCGAGTTATATGTAATGTTGATGAATGAGAATATAGCTACTTCTACGAAGGCACCATGACGGGGGTAAAACCGTCGAATATATTTACCTAAATTATTTAGGTAATGGGAAGGCACATAGTATAACTATAGTGCCAGGAAAGTAATTTGATAGAGGGGCGACCCGGTGAATGATAGGACTGGAGATAAACCCTAGTTTTATCCTAGCCAGTGTGGGCCTACTATCGTATTTTTATCCGTATAGGATTTGAGCTCATGATTTGATGGTGCGGTTAGTAAGTAGCTATGAGCCCTGATGAAAATGAGGAAAGAATGAGTATGATGTGAGGATAAGAGTATTAGAAAGCATTGGCGCGGGTGTCTTTGCTATTTTGGCACGTGCATACATGCATATTTTCACTTACTGAGCTTCTAGCTCATCCCATATTTTTATGTGTTGTAGACGTAGCGAATCCGGTACGTAAATGTTTAGATGACGAGGCTGGTCGTTCTGGAACTTCCGGTGACTTTTGAGGGTGGTGTGTACATGGATGCGACCTGTGCGGCGGGCGTTATGTTTAATTATGTTGTGTTTTGTACATAAGTTTGTATCGTATGTAAAATCTGAACAACGTTTGTATTGTAAAGTAGTTGGGTGTGGTGTGCTTTGTAAAATTGTAAAATCGAAAAAATTCTATCGATGTTTCATATGTAATATATTTTATATTTTATTTAATCACGTAAGTTAGTGTTAGAAAATAGTAGTAGATGGCGGGGCGTCACAGGTTGGTATCAGAGCTTCGGTTTGCAGTTTTTGTAGACTGTCCATGTACACACACTCAAAAGCGCGGAAGACGGCCTTGCTTGTAAGTTATGTGATATTATGAATTCTTGCATTGCATAATTTATTGGCCTAAGGGACTGTTAGGGTAAGAGAGACAACATGGTTAGAACAAGGGGAGAATGCAGCGGAGTAAACAATCAAGATGATGAAAACGCAATCCCAGCTGACAATCGGGATTCGGCTATTCTTCAGCTTACCGAATTAGTACGTCAGCAGTCTCAACAGATTCGGGAATTGATTCAGCAGCAAAACTCCGAGGGGACAAGGAATAATGGAATTTCTCAGGCTGATAGGGTTGAAGCAGTGGGTGAAAGATTTCGCAAACTGAAACCACCGACTTTTGAGGATGCTATCGATCCAACATCTGCTGAAGATTGGCTCAGAACATTAGAGAGTATGTTTCAATATAGCAGAATTCTGGGAATGAGAAAGTTTTGTGTGCTGCATTTCTACTGCGAGGAAGTGCAGGGCACTGGTGGGATACCATTTTGGTGATTGAGGATCCAATCAACATGAGTTGGGAACGTTTCAAGGAATTGTTCCGAAACAAATACTTCGCTGCACCTGTGTGAGCCCAACGCCTGAATGAGTTTATCAATCTCAAACAAGGGGAAATGACTGTGGTGGAGTACATCCGAAAATTTGAACAACTGTCAAGGTTCGCGACACATATGGTGAGCACTGATGCTCTGAAGGTTGAATGATTCCTTGAGGGTCTAAAGCTGGAGTTGTATCGTGATGTTAATATGGCCGGACTACAAGGAACTTCATATGCTCAAGCGGCGGAGCGGGCGATGGTGGCAGAACAACCGGAGACACGAATTATTCGTGCTCAGGAGGCAAAGCGAAAGTTTGTGCAAGGAGCAAAGTGGAGTGGGGGTAATCAGAAACGACAGTTCTTTTCAAAAGGTGGGAAGCCAAATTTTCAGAATAGGCTTGGATTACCTAATCAACAAAACCCTAATCAATGGAGACCCCCAGTCCCAGTGCCAGCTTGCCCAAGATGTGGACGACATCATTCGGGTATCTGTTTTTCACAGAATGCTATCTGTTTTAAATGCTGGAAGACGGGGCATTACGCAAGATCATGTTCAGAGAAGACACCAGGAAATCAAGCTATGGCTCAAGCGAAACCACCAACTGTGCCAGCACGCGTGTATACTTTGACTGCAGAGGTAGCAAAAGCTAATCCGTCCGTGGTGGCAGGTATTCTACTTATTCACAAACTTCCGACATGCATTTTAATAGATTCAGGAGCCACGCATTCATTTGCATCCACTAAATATGTGGCGAGACTCGGGATTACACCTACCCTATCTGATTGTGAATATAATGTGATCGTTCCACACGGAGTTGCGATGCGAACCAATCTGGTTTTACGGAATTCTCCTGTGTTAATTAACGGAAGAGAATTGTTCGTTGACTTAATAGTCATTCCAATGAACGATTATGAGGTGATTCTTGGAATGGACTGGCTCTCGAAATACGGAGCTGTCATTGACTGTAATCGCAAGACAGTTACGTTTAATATTGAAGAGAAGGAGCCTTTCACTTTTGTGGGAACAATCAAAGAAATTTATTTTTCTACAATTTCAGCAATAAAGGCACTGATCAAGGCGGGATGCAAAGCTTATCTAGTCTTCACTGTGAAATTGGAGGAACGTCCATCTCCGAAATTAGAAGATGTACCAGTGGTGCAAGATTTCCGGATGTCTTTCCCGAAGATTTACCCGGATTACCACCGGATCGAGAAATTGAATTTACGATCGACTTAATACCAGGGTCTGCTCCAATCTCTAAGACTACCTATCGGTTAGCTCCGAATGAATTAAAGGAGTTAAAGGAACAGTTGGATGATTTATTACAGAAGGGATTCATCCAATCCAATTTTTCTCCTTGGGGAGCGCCAGTTCTGTTCGTGCGAAAGAAGGATGGGTCGATGCGACTATGCATTGACTGCAGAGAGCTGAACAAGATAACAATCAAGAACAAATACCCATTACCAAGAATAGATGATTTATTTGATCAACTACAAGGCGCAACAGTGTTTTCAAAAATAGATCTAAGATCGGGATATCATCAATCGAAGGTTCGAAAAGAAGACATTCCAAAGACGGCGTTCAGGACCAGATATGGACACTATGAATTTTTAGTTATGCCTTTCGGGGGGGCATTTATGGATCTAATGAATCGAGTGTTCAAACAATTTTTGGACAAGTTTGTCATTGTGTTCATTGATGACATTCTTATTTACTCGAAAACGAAGGAGGAACATGAGCGACATTTGAAGATAGTTCTCGAGATATTACGAGAAAATAAATTATATGCCAAGTTCAAGAAATGTGAGTTCTGGTTGAGTCAAGTCGCATTTTTGGGCCACATTGTTTCTGGAGAAGGAATTTCTGTGGATCCTAGCAAGATCGAAGCTATCAATAAATGGCCTCAACCAACCAACGTCACAGAAGTACGGAGTTTCCTTGGCTTAGCTGGATACTACAGGAAGTTTATTAAGGACTTCTCTAAGATTGCATCAACACTAACGAAGTTAACAAGGAAGAATGTTGCATTCCATTGGAGTGAGGAGTGCGAGCAAAGTTTTCAAGAGTTAAAGAAGCGACTCACTTCAGCTCTAGTTCTTATAATACCATCAGGGACTGGAGGATTTTCGGTTTATAGTGACGCGTCAAGGAATGGTTTAGGATGTGTATTGATGCAACATGGAAAAGTAATCGCATATGCCTCTCGGCAATTGAAGGAGTATGAAAAGAATTATCCGGCTCATGACTTGGAGCTAGCTGCTGTGGTTTTTGCTTTAAAATTTTGGAGGCATTACCTATATGGGGAACGATGCAAAATTTTCACGGACCACAAGAGTCTGAAATATTTCTTCACTCAGAAGGAATTAAATATGAGGCAAAGACGGTGGTTAGAACTCGTCAAAGACTACGATTGTGTAATTAGTTATCACCCAGGCAAAGCAAATGTGGTGGCCGATGCATTAAGCCGAAAAGTGGTAAGTGCAGAGTTACAAATATTGGAAGTGGAAGTGGGGCAATTGGGAGAAGTCGAAGCAAAGTTGGCGGCATTAACTCTACAATCTATGATATTGGAACAAATCAAACGGGTGCAAGAAAATGATGAGTTATATCTAAAAATCAAAGACGCACAAACGGAGCAAACTTCAACTGATTT
This sequence comes from Craterostigma plantagineum, assembly GCA_027422505.1. NCBI lineage: Eukaryota > Viridiplantae > Streptophyta > Magnoliopsida > Lamiales > Linderniaceae > Craterostigma > Craterostigma plantagineum. The sequence continues at coordinate 14,471,451 of JAPQWV010000020.1, forward strand.
CAAAATACAAGAAGACGGAAGTCTATATTACAAGGACCGTCTATACGTACCCGATGATGCGGAGATTCGAAGAATAGTAATGACAGAAGCACATGCGACGACATATTCAGTCATCTAGGAGCTACAAAAATGTATCGAGATCTTCGAATAAATTATTGGTGGCCGGGAATGAAAAGAGACATTGCGGCGTTTGTAAGTCAGTGTCTAACATGCCAACAAATAAAGGCGGAACATCAACGACCTGCAGGGACATTACAGCCTTTGTCGATACCTGAATGGAAGTGGGATCATATTACGATGGATTTCGTTGCTGGCTTGCCAAAAACCATGAAAGGTTACGATGCTGATCCACTTGGCTACATCCGCCCCTCTACATGGGTGATAGTCGATCGATTGACGAAGTCTGCTCATTTTCTACCCATAAGTTCGATATTTTCCCTAGAGCAATATGCAGAAATATATATACAAGAAATTGTTCGACTCCATGGGATTCCGTTATCAATTATTTCGGATCGAGATTCACGGTTCTTGTCAAATTTTTGGAAGAGTCTGCAGAAAGCAATGGGGACTAAGTTGTCTTTCAGTACGGCTTATCATCCTCAAACTGATGGGCAGTCAGAACGAACTATCCAAACTTTGGAAGATATGTTACGAGCATGTGTTTTGGATTTCAAAGGAAATTGGAGCAAATATTTGCCGTTCATCGAATTCTCTTACAATAATAGTTATCATGCAACTATTGGGATGGCACCCTATGAAGCTTTATATGGGCGCAAATGTCGATCTCCTATAGATTGGGATGAATTAGGTGAACGTGCGATGTTAGGACCCGACATGGTTCAAGAGATGACCGAGGCAATAGCAAAGATACGAGAGAGAATGCAAACGGCTCAAAGTCGACAAATGAGTTATGCAGACCAAAGACGTAGGCCGTTGGAATTTGAAATAGATGACTGGGTGTTTCTAAAAGTATCTCCGATGAAAGGAGTGAAACGGTTTGTACGAAAGGGTAAGTTGAGCCCAAGATATATTGGACCTTTTAGAATAATTAAAAGAGTCGGTGAAGTAGCTTACCAATTGGAATTACCAGCCTCATTGGCACAAGTTCATGATGTTTTTCATGTGTCGACATTGCGAAAATATGTCGCTGACCCAAATCATGTCTTGAGAAATGAATTTCTGTGTCAACAACTCAAACCAGATTTGAGTTATGAAGAGAAGCCAGTGGAAATTTTCTGATGTATGAAGTGAAGAGACTTCGAAATAAAGAGACTCCGTTGGTAAAAGTGTTATGGCAGAATCAGTCAACTGAAGAAGCTACGTTGGAACGTGAAGATGATATGAGAAGTCGGTACCCAGAATTGTTTCAACCAATCTGATTTCGAGGGCGAAATCCTCTTTAAGGGGGAGAATGTAATACCCGGGTCCCGTGCATAAGTTGGCCAATAAATTTGCATGCATATTATGTGCCTATATGATTTTATATTTAGTATTATTTAATTTCGTGATTATATGATATTTAACATTATATGGAAATTAGGTATGGAGTTTTAGAAATTTTGGAAAGAGAATTTCGAAATATTATAATTTTGGAAACTTAGGGTTTCTTTTTGGGTAATTTCGAAATTTTGGGAAGATTAGGGTTTCTTTAATGTTGAAATACTTATGTGAGTGGGTTCGACATTGTTATAAATTTCGAGAGTGAATTTCCAAGAAGATTTCGAGATTAGTTTTGAGGAATTTTGGAATAAGATTTCGAGATATGTTTTGTGAAGTTGTTTGATTGCTTCGAAATTTCATGTCGATTATTTTTGGAAGCTCGAGATTTAGTTGAAAGATGGCGAGATTGTTGTGATAGATCTCGAGATTTAACATAGAAATATAAGCTCGACATCATTTTTGAATATGTCGAGATCTTCATGAAAGTTTATAAATAATGTCGATATCTATGCATTGGGTATAAGAACTCGAGATTTAATTATAAAGAATGATTATTACAAGATTTAAAAAATTGATATTTAATAAATGTTTTTATTACTGAATTTACTACACGATTAAGAATGAGATAAGTCCAAACAATTGAAACCAAAGTGAAAGTAGAAAGCAACTTAAAGTTAAGATAATAATAATAATAAAAAGTTTGAAGACAAAAGAGGAGAATTTTATAATTTAGTAGTCAGTAGGATTGGTGTTTCAATTAATTTAAAAGTGCCGAACACTTAGTCAAGAGGAGGGATATATTAGTAATATAATTATAAATATTACGTGATTAAAGTTAGAGGGTTAGGTTATGATCTTTGTCATTTATCTATCGTTAACATCAAGTAAAAGAAATAAAGAAATAAACATTTCCTTTACTAACTATCGAGAAATTTGAGTCTAGCGAGAAGGCAGAGCTTGAACAAGTGGAGATCGAAATTTAGCTTGGAGAGGTATAAATTATTACTATGAGTTATGTTTTAATTAGGGTTAAGCATGTTTTATGTAATAATAGGCATGAACGGTTTATAAGAGCAGTGTTTATTAAGTTTTGATTTTCTAAAGGTTTAAGGGTGTTTTTAAAAGTTCCGTGTTATTGATAATTCAGGTTCTTGATCGAAAATTCTTAAGAGTTTGGAAGTAAATATTGTTGTAATTTTCGAAAGATTAGGGTTTGGTAAGTTGTGAAATTATTATGAGGATGTCGAAATCTTAAGTTGTTTGATTGTGTTGGAATTTTTATTACATGTCGAGAAGGATATCGAAGAAGATTTTGGAATTATTATGAAAATGTCGACATGTTGTGTGAGAGGTTTCGAGTTTTATGAAATTTGGAATATATATCGAGTAGGATGTCGAAGTACTTACATGATGTGGTGTCGAGATTATCATGAAATGTCGAAATCAATTCAGGTCTCATTTCGAGATTTTTTTTGTTAATACATGTCGAGATCTTTAGTTATAATATCGATATATATAAGTCTCGAGGTTTATGTTAGAGCAACATGTCGAAATTGTCGAGATCTTTATGTAGTTTAAACATCGAACTTTAATTTTATATGTTTCTATAATTAGGGTTTGAAGGTTAGCGATTTAACCGTACGATAAGCTAAGGATATCAGGTAAGTGGGAATTTCACCTACAACACATAAATTGATTGATACGTGTACTGTAATGTGATTAATTGATTCGATGAATACGTGGTATGTGAATTATCAGTTATATGCGATTGTTTGGAATTTATTAATTGTCGCATTATTTATGCAGCATGATCATGTGCACGCACGAATCACATTGGGTATTTTGAGGAATGAGCGAGCATTGTATTACTCCAGTTGAAAGCGAGTTATATGTAATGTAGATGAATGAGAATATAGCTACTTCTACGAAGGCACCATGACGGGGGTAAAACCGTCGAATATATTTACTTATATTATTTAGGTAATGGGAAGGCACATAGTATAACTATAGTGCCAGGAAAGTAATTTGATAGAGGGGCGACCTGGTGAATGATAGGACTGGAGATAAACCCTAGTTTTATCCTAGCCAGTGTGGGCCGACTATCGTATTTTTATCCGTATAGGATTTGAGCTCATGATTTGATGGTGCGGTAAGTAAGTAGCTATGGGCCCTGATGAAAATGAGGAATGAATGAGTATGATGTGAGGATAAGAGTATTAGAAAGCATTGGCGCGGGTGTCTTTGCTATTTTGGCACGTGCATACATGCATATTTTCAATTACTGAGCTTCGTAGCTCATCCCATATTTTTATGTGTTGTAGACGTAGCGAATCCGGTACGTAAATGTTTAGATGACGAGGCTGGTCCTTCTGGAACTTCCGGTGACTTTTGAGGGTGGTGTATACATGGATGCGACCTGTGCGGCGGGCGTTATGTTTAATTATGTTGTGTTTTGTAAAATAAGTTTGTATGTATGTAAAATCTGAATAACTTTTGTATTGTAAAGTAGTTGGGTGTGGTGTGCTTTGTAAAATTGTAAAATCGAATTCTATCGATGTTTCATATGTAATATATTTTATATTTTATTTAGTCACGTACGTTAGTGTAAAAAAATAGTAGTAGATGGCGGGGCGTCACAAGAACAGACATGTCTCTAGATATATTTTCTTTCTTCCTAAGCTTTTCGCAATTACAAAAGGCTTTCTCTTCCTTAAGAGTTTCTAGCTCGGCTCTCAGACTCTCATTTTCTAGATCTGTTTGGTGCTTCTCTCTAGCTACGTCATCTCGTTGCCTAATCAGACTCTTTACTTGTGAGTTGAGTGACTTAATCCTTCTTTCTGCCTTTTGGATTATTTCAAACATCTCTTCCTTTTCATCTACTTCAGGGACTCATGAGATTCATCTTGCCTAGCATATAATTCATTTAGAAATAGTATTTTCTTAATAGTGGATGAGTTACCTGATCATCATCATTGGCCATATAGGCGAGATCTTCCTCTTCCTCACTTCCGGCCTCTTCCCAGTTGGTGACCATGGCTTTCTGTTTCTTTATCTTTTTGTCACTAATTTCTGTTGGGCAGTTTGAGGCGAAGTGGCCTGGCTTGTTGCACTTGAAGCATTCCTGCACATTATTCCCGGATGAGGTTATTCCCTTGTTCCTAGGTTGGAACTTGGAGTTTCCTTTGAACTTCCTTCTCAGCCGAGATTTTTCGAACTTCCTGGTCAGCATGGCGATCTGCTCCAGCAGGTCTTCCTCAGTCTCATCTTCGCCCTCAGAATCGTTGTCTTCTTCAGTGCTGAAGGCAATATTTGGTTGGTTTCGGACTGGTGGTTTCTCTTTGATGGAGATCTGAGTCATCTCGTAGGTGGTCAGGGATCCGATCAGTTCTGAGACGGAGAGCTCGTCCAAGTCATTCGCTTCGTAGATGGCAGTTACTTTGGGATTCCATTCTCTTGGAAGAGATCTCAGTATTTTTCGTACCTTCTCACCGTTCGGTATTTTCTTTCCCAACGAGAACATTTGATTGATGACATTCATGAATCTCGTGTACATGTGGCTTATGGTCTCGTTGTCCTCCATTTTGAACAGCTCGTATTGGTGAGTTAAAAGGGCTATTCTTTTTTGTACGACTCGAGTGGTTCCCTCATGTGTGACTTGAAGCATGCCCCACATATCTTTGGCATATTCGCATAACTCACACGATTGTATTCTTCTCTTGTAAGTGCGCAGGCGATCATGTTCTTTGCTTTGGGATTCAATGAGATTCCCCGCTTGTCTGTTGCATCATATTCAGGACCTTTCTTTGGAGTTCCATCCGCCTTAGGAGTGTATGGTCCAGTCGTGATGATATCCCACAGATCATAGTCAGTAGCAAGCAGGAATTCCTTCATCCGGTTTTTTCATATGGCGTAGTTGGTTCCATCGAAGAGTGGTGGCCTGGAATGGGATTGTCCCTCTGCAAAAACATCAAAACTCGAAGAAGCCATTAGATCTTTAACTCAGGCTTGTTAGGCCCATCATTGAGTAACCCGCTCTGATAGCAAATGAAGATATAAATGTGCCTAAGAGGGGGTGAATTAGGCTTATAAGAATTTTATGCTTCTTTTCACAAATCCTAAGTGTAGTGACTTAGATATACCTACTGATGTTTGTGACGAGTATGCCTGAAATATCCTAGTACCGTCGGATGCGTGTCGGGTCTGTCTCACAGTGATAAAGAAATAACTGAAAAGTAAATGTGAGACAGGATTTTTATAGAGGTTATATCCCCAACTGAGGTTTACTCCTCTCCTTGGGATTTGCTTCCCAAGAGTTTAACCGATCACTATAATGCACCGTAGCTGGATACAAAACTGATTGGTTAGCCCAATACACAACCGAAACAAGTCGAACACTAGACACTACTAGGTTACCGCACACCGAGTTTCGTTCATCGGAATCTCCTGATCCCGACTGACACAGCACGCTACCGAAGGGCCCCCGGAACTCGTCCTTCCCTTCACGTGTGCGTAAACGTCGACCTTGCCTCCTTGGTATTGCTCACGTCCGAAGACAACACGTCCGAAGACAGAATGTATGGCGGGAGGTTGGAATATCAGGATGAATCACTCGCTCAGTGATGGATACGCAAGTTTACGCTCAGTAAGGCAGAAAGTTATCGCAAATGGAACCTCAGGAATCTCTCTGTCTGTTTCTGCTCAAGAATCTCTCGTAGGCTTATATTCGCAAATTCTAAGTTTCTTTTTTACAAAAACTGAAGTGTGGCTCATATATAATCCTTTTCAATAGCACTTCACATGGAAAATCATATCATATAATAATCACCAAATTAAGCATAGTTTCCATGTAATTTTCGAGTCAATCATATAAATCATGCTCTTAATAAATCATCACAACGGTCATATAGCACATTAAAGCATGATTATATTCCATATAAAGAGCTCAATTTCGTTCTCATGCATATTCAATCATTTCGCATATATTTACCATGTCAGGACTTTCCATAAGTGATTCCCTGCTATCTGTTTCTAGCGTAAATCAATCCAGATTAACTTTCCAAATATAGCACACGAGATAGCATCACATCAGCACGTTTTCCATGTACAACTCATAGTATTAATTTACCATTTTTAGCGCACAAATCAGATCAAAGCATATTTAATTCAATTTATCATATCATGACAGAACTTTCCTCATTTGACAGATCACATCCATTTATAGCATATACCATATAATAGCACCTTATCCATAAAGTCAATCAAATCAAATTTTTCCTAAATATAATATTCCAATCAGCATAAGGAAAGGTATTCATTCAATATTGCACATTAAACTCAGTGGAAAGCATGCAAGAATCATATATGTGATTCGCGTCCAGGAATAATCAAGTATCAACGGATATATCACTTTCCATATAAACAGCATATTTTCCTTTTATAACTCAGGATATCTCATGCATTATTTCCATATATAGCACAGTACGATATATCCTATCATATGGGCTGTCTATAACATGCGATCACATAGTCTCATCAACAAATCACAAACTCATATGCTAATCAAATATTCAACACTTTAATCAATTTATAGCTCATTATTAATGCATGGTCGAATATTATTATGAACTTAGACGTTATTAATCACAAATCGAATTGCTTAATTTATAGACCTAACGTCATTACAATTACATCGTTCATCAAAACTCTCTAACATGCATGGACCAAAAAGGTCAACATATATGAATCAACCAAATAATATGGAAAATATACATATTTTTATTAACTTTTTTCAAACTATAATTATATAAATTAAGGGGTAAAGTTAAATAAAAGTAAATAGTGTGGGTTGTTATAAATTAATCGTATGTCAAATATTAAATCTATGAGTTAGCGTCAAATATGAATAAAAATAAAATAGTGATCTAATAAGTTAATTATAAAATATAAAAATTAGGGTGTTGGGTGGATTCGAACCCAAACCCATTAAGTAAAATACACACAACTTAACTAGGTGTGGTAAACAGGTCGGGTTGGGTCACCTTCGGGTTCAACCCCGTTTAATAAACGGGTTGAAAACTTCAACCCTGACCTGACCTGTTTACTTAAACAGGTTAGAAACCCAAACCCAACCTGCTTTAAGCCTAACCCAACCCGCCAACCCGTTTAAAATAAAAAAAGAAAAAAGAAAAAAAATTGACAGAATTATAAATCCAAATTAAACAAAAAATGAGAACTAATGCATTTTTTTATAAAAACATAATGTGCGAGCGTGAGAGTGGATAGAGAATTAGGATTAATCTTTTTATTTTATTTATATTAATAATATCTTCATAATATATATTATTCGGGTTAAATGGGTTAATTTTGGGTTGATTCCGGGTTGATTTCGGGTTGAAAATCCGAACAGTAACCTAACCCACTAAATAATTGGGTTGGGTTCGGGTTTACCCATTTACGTAAAAAAGTCAAAAATGCTAACCCGAACCTGCTATTTTCGGGTGCGGTTCGTGTCAGGTTGGCGGGTTTGGTCGATTTTTAACAGCCCTAAACTTAACCACTAAGCCAAACTAATTCATTTGTTTTTTTTTTATTTTGTATAATTTATTTAAAACAAATTTTTTTATTTACTGTTAAAATTAAAAAAAAAAGACCGGACCGGAATTCAAAACCATGCTGACAATGATGTTATATAATTGGCTTCTGTTCTATAAATTTACCTTCTGTTTGGTACGCGGAATTTGTGCATGAAAAAGACAGAAAATTAATGTTAGTGTATCAAGCAATTGTACGTTGCGCTACCAGTGTCGTACAAGGTTTGACCGGATCGGACTGGCCGATTCCAATTGGAAATCGGTGAACCTGTCGGAGTTCCGGTGTGGTCTAAGTTTTAGTTAAAAAAAAAGAAAAAATACGAAAATATACAAATATAATCAAATCAATGAATATACCGAAACATGCATTTGGTCTAGTGGTAAAATGCTTTGGATATTTGTGGGTCGGCTGTGTTAAAACCTATTTTACATGTCTATTTTATAATTAAATTATGAGCCCAATATTTTTTATTCATTTTGACCCCTAAAATTTATAAATTTACTTTTTGCGATTTATTATACCATTAATTTTAACTACCATCACAATTTACTTTAATTAATATGTTTATAAAAGAGGTAACAATTTTATACCGATTTTATACCGGTTTGATCAAAGCATGTATATTTTCGATGTTTTTTATTCATTCACTCATAAAATATATATTTAAAGAGGTAATAATTTTATACCGGTTTGATTCCTTCATTTTATACCGATTAAACTATGAAACCTTACCACTAAATTTTCAGTCCGCTTCGAAACCGGGTTTGAGAACCTTGGTGCCGTACCAGTGTCCAAATTGACCCTAGAAAAGTCTTTGCATGAAGTGGACAACCTTTGAGATCGAGAATGTGTTGTCTAATCATCTGACTCTGATTCGTTGATGGAAATATTGAACACCTGCCATGTGCAAATAAATACTTGAAAGCATATTAGTAATCAGTAATAGGTACATCGATCGATCCATATTGTAGAATAGTACATAGGATCAAAGAACAATTTATGTAAGGGTAAATTCCTTATCAGTCCCACTTGAAGTTCAAACTTCCTCTTAAATACTCATCGAATTATTTCTTCCTGTTCAGTACTCTTCCGTTAAAAGTTTCCTGTTTAATACCCAAAACACTTAAAAAGACGAAAATAACCCTTCCTTAAGGATTTAAAAAACTTTCAGATTATTACATCACATGTAGCAAGTATTATACCATGAAAACAACTAATTATACCCAAAATCGAACATATAATTCTACCAATAAAAATAGATATTATACCAATTGTTTCAATTTTTATACCAAGTCAAACTTAAAATTATTATACCAATTCTTATTATTATTATACCAACAAATAGTGTTATTTTTATATATGAAATAATCTTTGCACATCATACCACGAACGGCAGATATTATACCAATAAAAGGGAATATTATACCAACAAATATTCAAATAATTATACCAATAAATTCAATTATTATACTAATAAACTCATTTTTATATTATTATTTTTCCATTCAATTTCTGACTATTATACCAACAAAGATCGCATTATACCAACTGTTTTAGCTATTCTACCCGAATTACATTGTATAACATCTTACCAAAAAACTTGTTTATTATACCACCATATATTTTACTAAATGTGCATATAAATATACCAACACATGATACGATTATACCAACAGTTTTGGTTATTATACCAACAAATACTGAATGGTTTTAACAATTATTATACCAATAAAAGATCTAATTATACTAATACAGTTGGTTATCCTACCCATACACAAGATTATTTCACAATTAGAGGACCTAATTATTATGGTATAATTTACTCAGTTTCTGGGATAATAGCAAAATTAGTTGGTATAATCTCCAATTTTGCTGTATAAAATTAATATAACTATATTTATTGGTATAATAACGAAAATATATGGTATATTTTTCACAATTTCTGGTATAATTGCAAAAATTAGTTGGTATAATTCAATTTCGCTGTATAAAATTAAAATAACAATATTTATTGGTATAATAACGACAATAGATGGTATAATCTCCTCAATTTCTGTTATAATAGCAAAATTAGTTGGTATAATCTCCAATTTTGCTGTATAAAATTAATATAACTATATTTATTGGTATAATAACGAAGAAAGATGGTATAATAACGAAAATATATAGTATAATTTTCACAATTTCTGGTATAATTGCGAAAATTAGTTGGTATATAATTCAATTTCGCTGTATATAATTAAAATAACAATATTTATTGGTATAATAACGAAAATAGATGGTATAATCTCCTCAATTTCTGGTATAATAGCAAAATTAGTTGGTATAATATCCAATTTTGCTGTATAAAATTAATATAACTATATTTCTTGGTATAATAACGAAGAAAGATGATATAATAGCGAAAATATATGGTATAATTTTCACAATTTGGTATAATTGCAAAAATTAGTTGGTATATAATTCAATTCCGCTGTATAAAATTAAAATAACAATATTTATTGGTATAATAACGAAAATAGTCATCTCCTCAATTTCTGGTATAATAGCAAAATTAGTTGGTATAGTCTCCAATTTTGCTGTATAAAATTAATATAACTATATTTATTGGTATAATAACGAAGAAAGATTGTATAATAACGAAAATATATGGTATAATTTTCACAATTTCTGGTAGAACTGCAAAAATTAGTTGGTATATAACTCAATTTCGCTGTATAAAATTAAAATAACAATATTTATTGGTATAATAACGAAAATAGATGGTATAATCTCCTTAATTTCTGGTATAATAGCAAAATTAGTTGGTATAATCTCCAATTTTGCTGTATAAAATTAATATAACTATATTTATTGGTATAATAACGAAGAAAGATTGTATAATAACGAAAATATCTGGTATAATTTTCACAATTTCTGGTATAATTGCAAAAATTAGTTGGTATATAATTCAATTTCGCTGTATAAAATTAAAATAACAATATTTATTGGTATAATAGCGAAAATAGATGGAATAATCTCCTCAATTTTATCATTTTTCGAACCAATTCTTGATCATTATATTATACCAACAATATCGACTATTATACCAACAAATGATTGATTATTTCACCAACAAATTATTATATCAACAATATCTTGGTATAATATAATGATCAAGAATTAGTTCGAAAAATGATAATATTGAGGAGATTATACCATCTATTTTCGTTATTATACCAATAAATATTGTTATTTTAATTTTATACAGCGAAATTGAATTATATACCAACTAATTTTTGCAATTATACCAGAAATTGTGAAAATTATACCAGATATTTTCGTTATTATACAATCTTTCTTCGTTATTATACCAATAAATATAGTTATATTAATTTTATACAGCAAAATTGGAGATTATACCAACTAATTTTGCTATTATACCAGAAATTAAGGAGATTATACCATCTATTTTCGTTATTATACCAATAAATATTGTTATTTTAATTTTATACAGCGAAATTGAATTATATACCAACTAATTTTTGCAGTTCTACCAGAAATTGTGAAAATTATACCATATATTTTCGTTATTATACAATCTTTCTTCGTTATTATACCAATAAATATAGTTATATTAATTTTATACAGCAAAATTGGAGACTATACCAACTAATTTTGCTATTATACCAGAAATTGAGGAGAATATACCATCTATTTTCGTTATTATACCAATAAATATTGTTATTTTAATTTTATACAGCGGAATTGAATTATATACCAACTAATTTTTGCAATTATACCAGAAATTGTGAAAATTATACAATATATTTTCGTTATTATACCATCTTTCTTCGTTATTATACCAATAAATATAGTTATATTAATTTTATACAGCAAAATTGGAGATTATACCAACTAATGTTGCTATTATACCAGAAATTGAGGAGATTATACCATCTATTTTCGTTATTATACCAATAAATATTGTTATTTTAATTTTATACAGCGAAATTGAATTATATATCAACTAATTTTTGCAATTATACCAGAAATTGTGAAAATTATACCATATATTTTCGTTATTATACCGTCTTTCTTCGTTATTATACCAATAAATAAAGTTATATTAATTTTATACAGCAAAATTGGATATTATACCAACTAATTTTGCTATTATACCAGAAACTGAGTAAATTATACCATAATAATTATGTCCTCTAATTATAACTAAAACTGTTGGTATAATCGTATCATGTGTTGGTATATTTATATGCGCATTTAGTCAAATATGTGGTGGTATAATAGACAAGTTTTTTGGTACGATGTTATACAATGTAATTCGGGTAGAATAGTTAAAACAGTTGGTATAATGCGATCTTTTGTTGGTATAATAGTCAGAAATTGAATGGAAAACAATAATATAAAAATGAGTTTATTGGTATAATAATTGAATTTATTGGTATAATTATTTGAATATTTGTTGGTATAATATTCCCTTTTGTTGGTATAATATCTGCCGTTCGTGGTATGGTGTGCAAAGATTATTTCATATATAAAAATTATTATAATACTATTAGTTGGTATAATAATAATAACAATTGGTATAATAATTTTAAGTTTGACTTGGTATAAAAATTGAAACAATTTGTATAATATCTATTTTTATTGGTAGAGTTATATGTTCGATTAGTTGGTTTCGTGGTATAATACTTGCTACATGTGATGTAATAATCCGAAAGTTTTTTAAATCCTTAAGGAAGGGTTATTTCCGTCATTTCAATGTTTGGAGTATTAAATAGGAAACTTTTAACAGAAGGGTACTGAACAAGAAGAAATAATTCGTGGGGTATTGAAGAGGAAGTTCAAACTTCAATGTGACTAATAAGGAATTTACCTTTATGTAAAGATGAGGAGATATCTTACATAGTGATCAAGAATTGTAATCATAAGTCTCGAGTCAAATCAAGTACTTTCGGTGGATTGTGGCTAAGTTTTCATGTGAGCACACGTGGAACTTTTTATGATGATAATGTACTTCCTAAGCTCAATTTCGATATATTATTATTCATCTTCTTAATATACTGGAACGAATGGGGGGCGGATAGTGTAGACTTACGATCTCTTTAATGTCTGTATAGATTATATCTATTCCACATAACTTACTACAACCTTCGTCTTAGAAGAGATGATGCAAGAAAATATCAAAGATAAAGCGACTATAAAAAAGTCCCAAGAAAATTTTGATGGATGCCTACGAAAAGGTTTTGGTAAAAATTCAAGATTATTTGAGGGGAAAAACGAATTTTTTCTGGAACTTTTCATACTGAACCTTTCTTGAGTATGAGAGATCTAAAAAGTTAAAATCACATGAAGAAAAAAGTGCGCCGAAAAAATTTAATTTCGCCCAATATTCTCACCTCTTCGTCCATCCCGTGACTCTCCCTATTCCGACTCCGCTCGACGCAATTCACTCACTTCTGCAGATACACGACAGCCGGTGGAGCGATAATTTCGTGGGAAAATTTGGTGAAAATAAAGGAAGCGTAAATGATGCGGGTATGAGCCCGATCAACAAGATTTGGTCCGGAAAATAAAGGTTGATGTGAGACGGACTGGTTCGATGCTTTGGTGTGTGTTAGGATCTATATTTTTAGTATTGTAAGAGGAAAAGAACGAAAGAGACACAAATTTTACGTGGTTCGGACAGGTGTCCTACGTCCACGGGCCGCCGGTAACAGTATTCACTATTCACAGGTGAGAAATACACACTCTAACTCACTTCACTCGTTACAATGCATTCATGGTGAAGAAGATGACTTAAGAGAAAAAAATATCTAAGTCTTGAAGGGTATTCCGTCTGATTTCCTTTGATCTCTCTTCTTTTTCCATATACCGTTTGGTCTCTCCCTTTCCAGCTAGCAGCCTGTTAGGACCACTTGACTACAGTTACAGATACAGCCTAGGAGGGACAACAGTCGCAGGTGTACTATTGTCAGACTGGCGCGCCTCCTTTCTGTCTACAATGCCAGCCAATCGTTGCCCTCTCCGTGTCCTCTAGTCGGCCTTGCTTCCTATTTCCCGCTCAAAACTATTTCATTCCCCGCGCCCCTTGTACTTTTCCGTATGAGGTCTATGGTATCCAGCTCTACCTCTCACCTGCTCCATTGTCTCGAAAGAGGAGCTCCGCAGGTAACCATGTTAGGAGGAATGCTAGACCAAAAGTCACCCCTATCATCCAGTCACCCTACTCTGAGTTGTAATACGCCAAGTATTCCAGCTCCGATTATTACTAGGAAAGCATTCCTCTTAGTAGTATCTTTAACTCCTCCTAGCTGGCTCCTGCAGCCTTTAATTTGACGGGACAGCTGTGACGACCCGCCATCTACTACTATTTTCATACGCTAATTTACGTGACTAAATAAAATATAAAATATATTACATAGGAAACATCAATAGAATTTTTCGATTTTACAAAACACACCACACCCAACTATTTTACAATACAAACATTGTTCAGATTTTACATACAATACAAACGTATTTTACAAAAACACACATAATTAAACGTAACGCCCACCGCACAGGTCGCATCCATGTACACACCACCCTCAAAAGTCACCGGAAGTTCCAGAAGGACCAGCCTCGTCATCTAAACATTTACGTACCGTATTTGCTACGTCTACAACACATAAAAATATGGGATGAGCTATAAAGCTCAGTAAGTGGAAATATGCATGTATGCACGTGTCCAAAATAGCAAAGGCATCCGCGCCAGTGCTTTCTAATACTATCCTCACATCATACTCATTCATTTCTCGTTTCCATCAGGGCCCATAGCTACTTACTAACCGCACCACCATATCATGAGCTCAAATCCTCTTCGGATAAAAATACGATAGTGGCCCACACTGGCTAGGATAAAATTAGGGTTTATCTCCAATCTTATCATTTACCAGGTCGCCCCTCTTTCAAATTACTTTCCTGGCACTATAGTTATACTACATGCCTTCCCAATACCTAAATAATTTAGGTAAATATACTCGACGGTTTTACCCCCGTCATGGTGCCTTTGTAGAAGTAGCTATATTCTCATCTATCTCCATTACATATAATTCGCTTTCCACTCGAATAATATAATGCACGCTCATTCCTCAAATTACTCAATATGATTCGTGCGTGCATATGATCATGATGCATAAATGATGCAACATTAAACATTCCAAATAATCTCATATAACAGATAATTCACATACCACATATTCATCGAAGCAATTAGTCACATATTAATACACATATCAATCAATTTATGTGTTGTAGGTGAAATTCCCACTTACCTGACGTCCTTAAGCTAATCGCTAACCGATCTGTTGAGTTTCCTAAAATATCGTCCTTTAACCACGAAAAGACAATAAAATCAGTTTATATATTATATTAGTTGACTACGTAAATTTTCGTTCGAAAATTCCATCAAAAAGGACGTTTGCCTATACCGTAAATTGACCCTGAAGACACCGAGAGGCAAATTATGACCGGGCGTTACGAGAGACTATGCCCATTAGACTCAGAATATTTTTCTGATTAAATGGTATAAAAATATTTTTCCTCAAAAAGTGTTTTATTCGTAGAACTTAAAACGTTTTATTCGTAGGGGTTCTGATTCGCGAAGTGCATTACATGAACCCGCGAAATTCTACACAGTTCGCGAAGTGTTACTTCGCAAACCCACACACAATTCGCGAAGTCACTGTTCATTCGCAAAAGTTACTGTTCGCAAAAGTTACTGTTCATGTGCAAAAGTTACTGTTCATTCGTAAAGTCACTGTTCACTTCGCGAATTCACTGTTCACCCGCGAAGTTACTATTCACTTTGCGAATTCACTGTTCACCGCGAAGTTACTGTTCACCGCGAAGTTACTGTTCACTTCGCGAATTTACTGTTCACCCGCAAAACTCACTTCGCACACCTCAATTCACAAACCTCATTCGCATATCTTCAGTTCGCAAAAAAAAAAAAAAATCAGTTCACACTCCCATTTTGCGAACTCATTCAAACTCACAATTCGCGAACTCTTAACAATTCGCGAAATTAATATCACACACACAGTTCGCAAAATTCATTCAACCCGCAAAACTTCACACAGTTCGCGAAATTTCTTCCAACTTGCAAAACTCTCAATTCGCGAACTAATTCGCGAACTACTCAAAATTCGCAAACTCTTATTTCACTATCACGCAAACACTCTTAATACCCAAAAACTTAAAACTTTCCATTAAAATCCATTTCCTTCAAGAACACGATGAACATCTTAAAAACTTCAAAATATATTTAGACCCTTTAAATTAAAAATCTGTATAAAACCTAAGCAAATCTAACTTCTCACACTTAGAACATATTAAATCATAATTAAAAACATAGAAATCAAGGTAAGAAATTTATACCCCTTTCCAAGCTTAAGTTCAACCTCTACAGTTTGAGTTCTCCGTCTTCTCTCTAGATTAATTTTTCTTATGATTGAATAAATGATTAATTTTACTTCTCCACTAGTACTTTAGACAACAAAGGACAAAACCCAACGTTGATATTTACCTAATCCAAAAAGCATTGTCTCCCACTTGTCTTCCTTCCTTAATTATAATTAGTTTATTATTATAATATTTCCTAACTTCAAAGGTTCAAAGTTCAATTCATAAAAACACTTTGCACTTCCACACTTCACGAATCCTTATGATTCGCGAAGTATACTTCACAAACTCATACACTTCGTGAATCTCTTAACTCGCGAAGTCTACCTCACATATTCATAATTCGCCACTTAAAATTGGCCCGTGAAAATTCTTATTTCATGATTCGCGAATCTCATAATTCACCGACGTCCTAATTTCACATAAGCACATAATAAATAAAAATATGCAGTCATATAATCACGTAATATGCATGCAAATTTATTGGCCGGCTTACTTACGGGACCCGGGTATTACATTATCCCCCCTTAAAGAGGATTTCGCCCTCGAAATCAGATTGGTTGAAATAATTCTGGGTACCGACTTCTCATATCATCTTCACGTTCCCATGTAGCTTCTTCAGTTGACTGATTCTGCCATAACACTTTTACCAACAAAATCTCTTTATTTCGTAGTCTCTTCAATTCATACATTAAAATCTCCACCGGCTTCTCTTCATAACTTAAATCTGGCTTAAGCTGTTGATATAGAAATTCATTTCTCAAGACATGATTCGGGTCAGCGACATATTTTCGCAATGTCGATACATGGAAAACATCATGAACTTGTGCCAATGAGGATGGTAGTTCCAGTTGATAAGCTACTTCACCGACTCTTTTAATTACTCTAAAAGGTCCAATGTATCTTGGGCTCAATTTACCCTTTCGCCCAAACCGTTTTACGCCTTTCATCGGAGATACTTTGATAAATACCCAGTCATCTATTTCAAATTCCAACGGTCTGCGTCTTTGATTTGCATAACTCTTTTGTCGACTTTGAGCCGTTTGCATTCTTTCTCGTATTTTTGCGATTGCCTCAGTCATCTCTTGAACCATGTCAGGTCCTAACATCGCACGTTCACCAACTTCATCCCAATGTATGGGAGATCGACATTTGCGTCCATACAAGGCTTCATATGGTGCCATCCCAATAGTTGCATGATAACTATTATTATAAGAGAATTCAATCAACGGCAAATATTTACTCCAGTTTCCTTTAAAATCCAAAACACATGCTCGCAACATATCTTCCAAAGTTTGAATCGTTCGTTCTGATTGACCATCCGTCTGAGGATGATAAGCCGTACTAAAAGACAATTTAGTCCCCATTGCTTTCTGCAGACTCTTCCAAAAGTTTGATAAGAACCGTGAATCTCTATCCGAAATAATTGATAACGGAATCCCGTGGAGTCGAACAATTTCTTGTATATATATTTCTGCGTATCGCTCCAGGGAAAATATCGAACTTATGGGTAGAAAATGAGCAGACTTAGTCAATCGATCAACTATAACCCAAATAGCATCATAACCTTTTATAGTCTTTGGTAGGCCAACAACGAAATCCATCGTAATATGATCCCACTTCCACTCAGGTATTGGCAAAGGCTGTAATGTCCCTGCTGGTCTTTGATGTTCCGCCTTTATTTGTTGGCAAGTTAGACATTGACTTATAAATGTCGCAATGTCTCTTTTCATCCCCGGCCACCAATAATTTATTCGAAGATCCCGATACATTTTTGTAGCTCCTGGATGTACTGAGTATGCCGTCGCGTGTGCTTCTGTCATTATTATTCTTCGAGTCTCCGCATCATCTGGTACATATAGACGATCCTTGTAATATAAACTTCCGTCTTCTTGTATTTTGAAATCAGTTGAAGTTTGATTCGTCTGTGCGTCTTTGATTTTCAGATATAACTCATCATTTTCTTGCACCCGTTTGATTTGTTCCAGTATTGTAGGTTGTAGAGTTAATGCTGCCAACTTTGCTTCGACTTCTCCCAATTGCACTACCTCTACCTCCAATAATTGTAACTCTGCGCTTACCGCTTTTCGGCTTAATGCATCAGCCACCACATTTGCTTTTCCTGGGTGATAACTAATTACACAATCATAATCTTTAACAAGTTCTAACCACCGTCTTTGCCTCATATTTAATTCCTTCTGAGTGAAGAAATATTTCAGGCTCTTGTGGTCCGTGAAAATTTCGCATCGTTCCCCATATAAATAATGCCTCCAAATTTTTAGAGCAAAAACCACAGCAGCGAGCTCCAAGTCATGAGTCGGATAATTCTTTTCATACTCCTTCAATTGCCGAGAGGCATATGCAATTACTTTTCCATGTTGCATCAATACACATCCCAGACCATTTCTTGACGCATCGCTATAAACTGAAAATCCTCCAATCCCTGATGGTATTGTAAGAACTGGAGCTGAAGTGAGTCTCTTCTTTAATTCTTGAAAACTTTGCTTGCACTCCTCACTCCAATGGAACGAAATATTCTTCCTTGTTAACTTCGTCAGTGTTGACGAAATTTTTGAGAAGTCCTTAATAAACTTCCTGTAGTATCCAGCTAAGCCAAGAAAACTCCGTACTTCTGTAACATTGGTTGGTTGAGGCCAATTCTTGATAGCTTCAATTTTGCTGGGATCCACAGAAATTCCTTCTCCAGAAACAATGTGGCCTAAAAATGCGACTTGACTCAACCAGAACTCACATTTCTTGAACTTGGCATATAATTTATTTTCTCGTAATATCTCAAGAACTATCCTCAAATGTTGCTCATGTTCTTTCTTCGTCTTCGAGTAAATAAGAATGTCATCAATGAACACAATGACAAACTTGTCCAAAAATTGTTTGAACACTCGATTCATTAGATCCATAAATGCCGCTGGCGCATTAGTTACCCCGAAAGGCATAACTAAAAATTCGTAGTGTCCATATCTGGTCCTGAACGCTGTCTTCGGAATGTCTTCTTTTCGAACCTTCAATTGATGATATCCCGATCGTAGATCTATTTTTGAAAACACCATTGCGCCTTGAAGTTGATCAAATAAATCATCAATTCTGGGTAGTGGATATTTATTCTTGATTGTTATTTTGTTCAACTCTCTGTAGTCAATGCATAATCGCATCGACCCATCCTTCTTTCGCACGAACAGAACTGGCGCTCCCCACGGAGAAAAACTGGGTTGAATGAATCCTTTCTGTAATAAATCGTCCAACTGATCCTTTAACTCCTTCAATTCAGTCGGCGCTAATCGATAGGGAGTCTTAGAGATTGGAGCAGACCCTGGTATTAAGTCGATCGTAAATTCAATTTCTCGATCCGGTGGTAATCCGGGTAAATCTTCGGGAAAGACATCGGAAAAATCTCGAACCACTAGTACATCCTCTAATTTCGGAGATGAACTTTCCTCTGATTTCACTGCGAAGACTAGATAAACTTCGCATCCCGCCTTAATTAAACGCTGTGCCTTTGTAGCTGAAATTCTAGAAACATTTTTTTCTTTATTTGTTCCCACAAAAATAAAAGGCTCATTCTCTTCTGTTTTAAATGTAACTGTCTTGCGATTGCAGTCAATAACAGCTCCGTATTTTGAGAGCCAGTCCATTCCAAGAATCACCTCGTAGTCGTTCATCGGAATAACTATTAAATCAACGGACAATTCTCTTCCATTAATTAACACCGGAGAATTCCGTAAAACTAAATTGGTTCGCATCGCAACTCCGTGTGGAACGGTCACATTATATTCATAATCAGATAGGGTAGGTGTAATCCCGAGTCTCGTCATGTATTTAGTGGATGCAAATGAATGTGTGGCTCCTGAATCTACTAAAATGCATGTCGGAAGTTTGTGAATAAGTAGAATACCTGCCACCACGGACGGATTAGCTTTTGCTTCCTCTGCAGTCAAAGTATACACGCGTGCTGGCACAGTTGCTGGTTTCGCTTGAGCCATAGTTTGATTTCCTGGTGCCTTTTCTGTACATGATCTTGCATAATGCCCTGTCTTCCCGCATTTGAAACAGATAGCATTTTGTGAGAAACAGACACCCGAATGATATCGTCCACATCTTGGGCAAGCTGGCATTGGAGCTGGAGATCTCCACTGATTAGGATTTGGTTGCTGAGGTGATCCAGGCCTATTCTGAAAATTTGGCTTTCCTCCTTTTTGAAAGAACTGCCTTTTCTGATTACCAACTCTTCAGTTTGCTCCCTGCACAAACTTTCGCTTTGCCTCATGAGCACGAATAATTCGTGTCTCAGCTTGTTCTGCAACCATCGCCCGCTCCGCCACTTGAGCATATGTAGTTCCTTGTAGTCCGGCCATATTAACGTCACGATACAACTCTGGCTTTAGACCCTCAAGAAATCGTTCGACCTTCAGAGCATCAGTACTCACCATATGTGTCGCGAACCTTGCCAGTTGTTCAAATTTTCTGATGTATTCTGCCACAGTCATTGCCCCTTGTTTGAGATTGATAAACTCATTCATACGTTGAGCTCGAACAGGTGCAGTGAAGTATTTATTTCGGAACAGTTCCTTGAAACGTTCCCAACTCATGTTGATTGGATCCTCGATCGCCAAAATAGTGTCCCACCAATGCCCTGCACTTCCTCGCAGTAGAAATGCAGCACACAGAACTTTCTCATTCTCGGGAATTCTACTATATTGGAACATACTCTCTAATGTTCTGAGCCAATCTTCAGCAGATGTTGGGTCAATAGCATCCTCAAAAGTAGGTGGGTTCAGTTTGCGAAATCTTTCACCCACTGCTTCAACCCTATCCGCCTGAGAAATTCCGTTATTTCTTGTCCCCTCAGAGTTTTGCTGCTGAATCAATTCTCGAATCTGCTGAGACTGTTGGTGCACTAATTCGGTGAGCTGAAGGATAGCCGAATCACGATTGTCAGTCGGGTTTACATTTTCGCCTTCATGATTATTTCCTCCGCTGCCTTCACCTCTGGTTGTAACCATGTTATCTCTTGTACCCTAACAGTCCCTTAGGCCAATAAATTATACAATGCAAGAAATTCATAATATCACATAACTTACAAGCCAGGCTGTCTTCCGCGCTTTTGAGTGTGTGTACATGGACAGTCTACAGAAACTGCAACTACCAACCTGTGACGACCCGCCATCTACTACTATTTTCATACGCTAATTTACGTGACTAAATAAAATATAAAATATATTACATAGGAAACATCAATAGAATTTTTCGATTTTACAAAACACACCACACCCAACTATTTTACAATACAAACATTGTTCAGATTTTACATACAATACAAACGTATTTTACAAAAACACACATAATTAAACGTAACGCCCACCGCACAGGTCGCATCCATGTACACACCACCCTCAAAAGTCACCGGAAGTTCCAGAAGGACCAGCCTCGTCATCTAAACATTTACATACCGTATTTGCTACGTCTACAACACATAAAAACATGGGATGAGCTATAAAGCTCAGTAAGTGGAAATATGCATGTATGCACGTGTCCAAAATAGCAAAGGCATCCGCGCCAGTGCTTTCTAATACTATCCTCACATCATACTCATTCATTTCTCGTTTCCATCAGGGCCCATAGCTACTTACTAACCGCACCACCATATCATGAGCTCAAATCCTCTTCGGATAAAAATACGATAGTGGCCCACACTGGCTAGGATAAAATTAGGGTTTATCTCCAATCTTATCATTTACCAGGTCGCCCCTCTTTCAAATTACTTTCCTGGCACTATAGTTATAAAACATGCCTTCCCAATACCTAAATAATTTAGGTAAATATACTCGACGGTTTTACCCCCGTCATGGTGCCTTTGTAGAAGTAGCTATATTCTCATCTATCTCCATTACATATAATTCGCTTTCCACTCGAATAATATAATGCACGCTCATTCCTCAAATTACTCAATATGATTCGTGCGTGCATATGATCATGATGCATAAATGATGCAACATTAAACATTCCAAATAATCTCATATAACAGATAATTCACATACCACATATTCATCGAAGTAATTAGTCACATATTAATACACATATCAATCAATTTATGTGTTGTAGGTGAAATTCCCACTTACCTGACGTCCTTAAGCTAATCGCTAACCGATCTGTTGAGTTTCCTAAAATATCGTCCTTTAACCACGAAAAGACAATAAAATCAGTTTATATATTATATTAGTTGACTACGTAAATTTTCGTTCGAAAATTCCATCAAAAAGGACGTTTGCCTATACCGTAAATTGACCCTGAAGACACCGAGAGGCAAATTATGACCGGGCGTTACGAGAGACTATGCCCATTAAACTCAGAATATTTTTCTGATTAAATGGTATAAAAATATTTTTCCTCAAAAAGTGTTTTATTCGTAGAACTTAAAACGTTTTATTCGTAGGGGTTCTGATTCGCGAAGTGCATTACATGAACCCGCGAAATTCTACACAGTTCGCGAAGTGTTACACAGATTCGCAAACCCACACACAATTCGCGAAGTCACTGTTCATTCGCAAAAGTTACTGTTCATTCGCAAAAGTTACTGTTCATGTGCAAAAGTTACTGTTCATTCGTAAAGTCACTGTTCACTTCGCGAATTCACTGTTCACCCGCGAAGTTACTATTCACTTTGCGAATTCACTGTTCACCGCGAAGTTACTGTTCACCGCGAAGTTACTGTTCACTTCGCGAATTTACTGTTCATCCGCAAAACTCACTTCGCACACCTCAATTCACAAACCTCATTCGCATATCTTCAGTTTGCAAAAAAAAAAAAAATCAGTTCACACTCCCATTTTGCGAACTCATTCAAACTCACAATTCGCGAACTCTTAACAATTCGCGAAATTAATATCACACACACAGTTCGCAAAATTCATTCAACCCGCAAAACTTCACACAGTTCGCGAAATTTCTTCCAACTTGCAAAACTCTCAATTCGCGAACTAATTCGCGAACTACTCAAAATTCGCAAACTCTTATTTCACTATCACGCAAACACTCTTAATACCCAAAAACTTAAAACTTTCCATTAAAATCCATTTCCTTCAAGAACACGATGAACATCTTAAAAACTTCAAAATATATTTAGACCCTTTAAATTAAAAATCTGTATAAAACCTAAGCAAATCTAACTTCTCACACTTAGAACATATTAAATCATAATTAAAAACATAGAAATCAAGGTAAGAAATTTATACCCCTTTCCAAGCTTAAGTTCAACCTCTACAGTTTGAGTTCTCCGTCTTCTCTCTAGATTAATTTTTCTTATGATTGAATAAATGATTAATTTTACTTCTCCACTAGAACTTTAGACAACAAAGGACAAAACCCAACGTTGATATTTACCTAATCCAAAAAGCATTGTCTCCCACTTGTCTTCCTTCCTTAATTATAATTAGTTTATTAGTATAATATTTCCTAACTTCAAAGGTTCAAAGTTCAATTCATAAAAACAGTTTGCACTTCCACACTTCACGAATCCTTATGATTCGCGAAGTATACTTCACAAACTCATACACTTCGCGAATCTCTTAACTCGCGAAGTCTACCTCACATATTCATAATTCGCCACTTAAAATTGGCCCGTGAAAATTCTTATTTCATGATTCGCGAATCTCATAATTCACCGACGTCCTAATTTCACATAAGCACATAATAAATAAAAATATGCAGTCATATAATCACGTAATATGCATGCAAATTTATTGGCCGGCTTACTTACGGGACCCGGGTATTACAACAGCCCCTGCGTCTTCTGCAGGGAGATGTTATTTCCTAGAAGGGACGTGTATCCCAAAAATTCCTTCTCTCTCCTTCCCACTTGCTTTTTTGAAATTTTTGAGGCTTTCTTTTCTTCAATTTTCCCCCTCTTTTTCGAAAAATATCTCCCACACTTAGCGAAAATTCCTAAATCGACTTTAGGGCTTCCTTCACCATTTCCGTCCAAATCACACAGCGCTCAAGATCATCCCTCAGTTCGTTGTCTCGTCAGGTAATCCCTCGTTCCCCCTTCTTCCTTCTTTGTGCAATTGCCCCTTTTGCCTTAGTATTTTCTCTGTTTTGGACTTTTGCGGCGAAGCCATGTCTGCTAATGTTCCCGGAGATACGCACCCGCTGTCTCCGGGCCTTTCTGCTTCTTCTGTCGCGCTGGGAGTTGCGACCCAGGAAAGGTCTGTACAAAAGGCCTCGTCGCAGGGTGCGACGTCTTCGAATCCGTTCGTGCCTCCTTCCTCTCACTCCCCTGTTGAGACGTCCTCCGCTGCGCTGCTGCCGTCGCGGGCAGTCCCAGGTTCGTCCCCTGCTCATCGGACTCGTTCTCAAGGGACCACCACTCATAGCGACGGAGTAGATGAGTGGAAAGTGTTCGGTCAGTCTAGGTCTTCTTTTCGTAGGTTCAACGGAAAGATATGACTAAAGCAGTTTGCAGTCACTGCAAGAAAAGAGGCCATACAATTGAAACTTGCTACCAAATCCATGGATATCCCCAGGGTTTCAAGAAGAATCAGAGGTTCAGTAATACTAGGGTCAACCATACCTCGGTGGATGTGGTCAAGAAACGTAGGCAGCATGATACACACCTTTCCTGATTCTTCACTAGCAGGAAATAGTTTTGTCCAGCTGCAAGTCACACCTTTCCAGCTCAGAGCTTGAAGGCATTGATCAATCAGTCTTTGGGGACTCTACCTTAGGATGGAATGGACATTGCACCTTAGTCTGAAAAGGGGACATGTAACACTCCAGGTATCACTTTATTATTCAACATGCCTAAACTGTCAGGTTGTATGGCATGGGTTGTTGATTCTGGTGCAAGTAAGTATGTATGTGGTGACATGAAGTTGCTTCATAATCTGCATAAAATACATGAATCTAATGTAATTCTTCCAGACAAGTCAGTGGTCAAGGTTAGGGAGGTAGGCTCAGTTTTCATAAACAAATATATTACTCTGAGTGATGTTTTACTTGTACCTGAATTTCATTTTAACTTGAATTCTGTGAGTGGATTAGCTAGCAGCCAGAATTGCAGGTTCTTTTTGACTCTAATGGATTTATGATACATGATCATTCTCACCATATGATTGGCAAGGGTGATCAAATAGCAGGGCTCTACATCCTCAAGGCAGATTTACTCAATAAGGCTCTTCATAGCAATAATGCTGTTTTCTTACATAATACCTCTATGGACCTATGACATAGTAGGTTAGGACATCCCTCTTACAAGGTTTTAGATACACTTAAGAACAGTCCCAGGCATGATCCTAGTGATAAACACACCTTTTGTAAGATCTGCCCTGCTTCAAAGCAGATAAGGCTGTCTTTTCCTAATGAGAATAATGTTACTTGTTCTGCCTTTGATCTTGTACACTGCGATGTGTGGGGACCTTTTCACATTCCCTCACACCTTGGACACCAATACTTTGTCACAATTGTAGATGATCACACGAGGCTCACTTGGGTATTCATGATTAAATATAAATCTGAAGTGAGGTCTGTGATATGCTACTTTTTGTCTCTAGTTGAGAATCTGTTTAGCTGTAGGGTCAAGGTTGTTAGGTCAGATAATGCAAAAGAGTTTGAACTGGTAGAACTTTTTAGAAGCAAAGGAATTATACACCACTTATCATGTGGACAAACACCACAACAAAATGCGGTGGTGGAAAGAAAACACCAACATCTACTCAATGTGGCTCGGTCTTTGTTTTTTCAGTCTAAGGTACCAATTCAATATTGGTCTGAATGTGTGCTCACTGCCACCTATTTGATAAATAAAACACCTTTAACATTGTTAGGAAGTAAAACTCCTTATGAACTACTCTTTGGGAAACCTGTTGACTATAGTGTACTTCGAGTGTTTGGTTCTCTTGCTTTCTCTTCCACTTTAGTTGCAGGTAGAAAGAAATTTTATGCATGGGATCGAGAATGTGCTTTTATTGGGTACCCCAATAGAATGAAGGGATACAAGTTGTTGGATTTACAAACTAGACAGGTGTTCACTTCAAGGGATGTTCTTTTCCAGGAATCTATTTTTCCTTTCCTCAACCTGCATCATTCTGCACCACAAGGAGACCCCTTCCCTAATCATGTATTACCAAGGTTCTCTGTTCTTCCTGACAACTTACCTGCTGAAGGAAGGATAACTTCACCTGAAGGGGATGCCACAAGCAAATGGAGAACATAATTTAGTTGAAGTAGCAGAACCTAAACCTGGAGACAATTTTTCTGACCCTGGAGAAAATTTTTCAAGTGAAGCAGAATCTGAGACTCAGCTTTAGGATTTTTTGTGTGAATCTGAGCCTGTGTCTGGTAATGATAACACTGAGGTCCCACGTGAACAAGCCCTGAAGTGCAGAATGGGTCAAGGAGACCTAGCAGACACATCACAAGGCCATCCTACTTAAAAGACTACCATTGCAAGAAGTTCAGAGTATTATATCCTATCTCACAAGTAGTCTCCTACAAGAACCTCTCAACCAGTTATCGAGATTTCATCTGTAATATCTCAGCAGCTCAAGAGCCCAAGACTTTTGCTCTAGCTGCATGCTACAAGGAATGGCAGAATGCCATGAAGGAGGAGTTCCAGGCACTTGAAACAAAAAACACCTGGACAGTTATGCCTTTACCTATGGGTAAGAAAGCTATAGGATGCAAATGGGTATACAAGACTAAGTTTAACTCATCAGCGCATATTGAAAAATACAAGGCTCGCCTTGTAGCTAAAGGCTACGATCAACGAGAAGGAGTTGATCACATAGATACTTTTGCCCCGGTGGCAAAACCAACCACAATTAGAATAATACTCACTATGGCAGCTAAGCTAAATTGGAACCTAGCTCAACTTGATGTAAACAATGCATTGCTCAATGGAGAATTGAGTGAAGAAGTTTACATGGAATTACCCCAAGGATTTTACACTGATATTCAAGATTTGGTCCAACAAGGAAAGTGTGCAGACTTCAAGCAAGCCTCACGTTAATGGAATAGGAAATTCACAGATGAGGTGAAGAAGTTTGGTTTCAACCAAATCAGACCACGCCTTATTTATAGAGGAAAAGGTGACAGTTTAGTCATCTTGCTAGTATATGTAGATGACATCATATTAGGAGGACCTTCTCCCAATGCCATTCGGGAGGTAAAAGACTTCCTAAAGACCTGAATCAAGGTCAAGGACTTGGGGGAGCTAAAATACTTCCTTGGCATAGAAGTTGCTCGAGGAGAAAAATGGATCTACATCTCACAAAGGCAGAATGCTCTACAATTTCTTGAGGACACACGATATCTGGAAACTAAGAGTTTGTTAACACCCATGAACCCTGGTGGAAACCTGACCAAGGATAAAGGAACAAGACCCTTTTAACTATAGGAGGTTGATTGGTGGACTTCTTTGCCTCACCTTTACAAGACCAGATTTAAGCTTTGCAGTGAACAAGCTAAGTCAGTATATCTCAGCCCCGAGAACACCCCATTTGATGGCAGCTCATCATCTGCTAAGGTACATTAAAGCTGCACCAGGGCAAGGTATGCTACTCAGCTCATCTTCAAACGTTGAGTTGAAAGGGTTCTCAGATACGGATTGGGCTTCTTGTAAGGACACTAGGAAGTTAGTGACATGGTTTTGCACATTCATGGGGGATTCACTCATCACCTGGAAAGCCAAGAAACAAGTCACAGTGTCCAGGTCGTCCACCGAATCAGAATACAGAGCATTTGGCTCTGTGGTGGCAGGGATGTTGTGGATCAAAAACCTATTGAAGGAATGCGAATTGGTCTGAGCCAAACTCCGGTTATTTTCTATGACAACCATTCAACATTAAAGCTATCATCAAACCCCAGATTCCATGAGAGATCGAAGCACATTGAAATTGATTGTCACTTTATAAGGGACCATGTGTTCAAAGGAGACATAAAAGTGCTTCCAATTAGCTCTGAAAGACAACTTGCTGACATGTTTACCAAGACTCACAAGTCCCAGGTTGCAGCAGCTGATGGTCAAGATGGAAGTAATAATCTTATTCCGTCCATCTTGTGGGGGGTGTTGAAACAGCAAGAAGAAAAGAAGCAGGAGAAGGGCCATACAATCTGCTCTGCTTTTTCAGGAACAAGAATTGAAAAGAGAAGTATGAAACGTTGGCTAATAAAAGTGAAAGAAGGAAGGAAGCGTTTTCAGCATACTTATAAAGTCGTCTGGCCAACGACGATTACTCAACAAAAGGGAACAAACGAATTTTTGGCGCGCACTATTCTTTTAAACACTGTTTCTTGTTCTTTTTAGTTGGTCGTATCAGAAATTTGTAAAATCACTCAAAACACTCTCATCATCAATAAGATTGGATCTTGCCCGTGGATGTAGGACTTTGATCCGAACCACGTAAATGTTCGTGTTCTTTGTTCAGTCTGTGATTTAATTTTGGTAGTCGCAGTTGCAATATTCTTCTGTGGTATGAGTTCGTTAACTAGCAACTCTAGGTACTTTTACTACACTTTTATTCCCCTTTACCTTCTTGCTAATCTTGAATCTACACTTGATAGCTAATTCAAGGCTAACATTAATGTTGTGAAAGGGTGGCTTATGCTTTCTCAAGAGATGGTGCGCTGCCTTGGTCCTCGTATTGGCACAACGTGAACGAACACGAAGTTCCACTAAACGCAGTTTGGGCGTCGGCTTTAATTGCATTCTGCATGGCATTAACGGTATGACTAATTATTACCGCATACGAAATAAACGACACTTGTTACATTACATTGGTCCTGACACTGCACTGTAATTGCAGTCCCCTGGGAGCTTAGTTGCAATCCAAGCAATGGTCTCACTAGCAACTATCGGTCTCTACATCGCCTATGCACTCCCTATACTTTTTCGGGTAATTCTAGCGCGAAAACGGGGCCCGTTTAACATGGGCGGGTACGGAGTGTTCGTGGGGTGGGTCGCCGTGATATGGGCCGGGCTCATTTCGATCCTCTTCACATTGCCCGTTGCTTAGCCTATTACCAAGGAGACCTTCAACTATACCCCAGTAGCAAGTGGGCGGGCTTCTTGTTATTACAGTTTCTTCTTGGATTTTAAGCGCCAGACATTGGTTTAGAGGACCCATTACAAACATCATATAGCTAGCTAGAAATTGCTTATGGGAATTCAGATGAATAATGTTATTTTACTCTGTCATTGTCAAGTGGTTGCAGAACCTATTTCAAAAGCTAATAGTACATTTAGGAAGATCGATGTGATCTTCAAGATACTGTAAACCAAGAAAAGTAAGCTACTTCTCCTTTGCAAGGTCTTGAGACAAGGTAGTTGAATCCTTAGCCGTGTTGTTCGTTCCGTTCTTGCAGTGTTTCGATGGCAGGCTCTGGCAGCTGTGCTTCCTCTGGAGGACACGAAAGAGTTTCTTAGCACTGTAAGAGAAAAATGTGTAAGATTATTCTTACATTAGTTTGTTATTAAGTTAACTCACCTCTTTCTTCAACTGCTGCATCTAAGCGCTGCTTCTTCGAAGTTTCTTGTGCTTCCACCGACCTCTTCCTCTTCGATCTTTCCGTCTCATTCGAACGTTCGTTATTCTCCTTAGGCAAATAGTTATTGTCATTTCTCGTTTCTCTTCTCTTTCTCATAATGTGCTGCCATAGATTCTTGAGCTGCTTTGTAGGGGCGGGCTTGCTAAGGACGAAACACGCGCCCTTTTCTATCGCCTCGGCGACCATTTCCCTCTCCAAGTCCGAGCCCATCACTGAGGAGTATATTGTAATGAAAATCCATCCAAGCATAGAAAAAGGAAAGGAATCGTTCGAATGAGCATCGTATCGAAAAAGCGTTATCTTACGTATGATGGGCAAATCCTTGACGAGTTTAATGCTTTCGATGAACTCAAGGAATCCCATTTCTGGCATTTGTACGTCGGCGACGACGAGGTCGAATTCGTCCTTCCTTTCTTGGAGAATGGATAAAGCGACAGCAGATAGCTCAGTGGTGGTGACTTTTTTTTTCGAAATGCGCCGTAGAAAATATAGAAAAAAAATTAAGGCGCTTTCGTCGCACAAATCAAGCGTTTGATCCGAATTTAGAAAGCAAGTGGTATGGTACCTATGTAGGAAAGGTCTTCCAACTTCTTTGCGACGGCCAACAACGACTCAGTGTTGTTGTCGACAAGAAGCACTCTTAGCCCACGGAAAGGCTCGGGAATTGGGTTGAAGTTTTCCCTATGATCCCCTTCGGCGTCGTCCATTTTAGCAGCGAATAAAATAGAGACGAACTGAGGCGGAGAAATTATACTACGAAAACGAGCGCGAAAAAAAAGGCGTAGGGGATGGTAGTTTCGTTAATTATAGGGAACGAAAAAGCGTGTTTAATGATCGTATCGTCGTATATGTCATAAATCAGCGTCGCATATTTTTTGCCTGTTTCGAATCGTTCGTATCGCAATATTGAATCTCAGAGTTTGGTAAGAATGTCCCTACTGCGAAGGGGGTTGTGAGGATTTGCAGTTTCTGCGTTGTGGGAAAAAGGCCAAAGAATCTAAAATGTATTGATCTTCCAAATAATCTGATTCCATTGCTTATTTACAAATCTTCGATTTTGTTTTTATTGCGGTGAGGAAAAGCTGAGCTAGCTCAATCTCAACGGTGGGATATTAGTACGCGATTCTCATTTGCTTTTTTAGTATTTGGTCTCTTGGTAGATAAATTAATGACGTATCAACAGCTGATGAATGATGATCATAAATATTAATAAGAATCATATTGGGGGTCGTTTCTAACAGGGGACATTAATGTCGGGTGGGATACTGTTTTAGAACACCAATGAGATATGATCATTACTAAGAAGGAAGATGAGACATAAACTTCCAAGTAAAAAGGAGTTGTGTAGCAGTTTAACAACCATTGTTTTGCAGATTATAATGAGGAGTTTGTTATGTGCTGTGTTAGAGAAGCAAAGTCACATGCATTACTAATCACCATCATTATCGTATTGTTTTAATCTTATTTTTTTTTTCGAGGTAAACCTCAACCGAACGGTTCCTAACTGTAATAACGTCTAACACAAGCTATTTTTTTTGAGACATTTAACAATGGCAACTCACTAACCGAAGCTTTTCAAGAAATTGAAATGTGTGGAGTATATACTGAATTGGTTCATCATGCGTAAATATGCATTGTCGGAAATTATATATTTGATTGATATGTATTTTTCTTTAAATTCAATAACCGTGACATTTGAATAAAATAAATCTCATATTAACGAACTCACCTGCAAATTATGCTATACGTTATGCAAGGTATTGGAATTTTCAGTATTTTGAGACATTAGCCTTGACCATTAAGGCAAAACTCGTCGGCAAAGAATCAATACTAATTGTTTCGTTTTTCATTTAAGATTTTCTTATGTTTTTATTCAACCGGGAATTGGAAAGTCTTGTGAGATGATTATTCCATAATATTGAGTTAATTTTATTTTGTTAGAAGATTTATTACATGAAAGAGCAATGTCAAGAAAATTATCTGTCTTAATCTCGTACAGTAAGTTCTGTTCGGAGCCAATTAATGACTGCGGCTCTCGCCGGTCCCCACCGTGCGGTTTGTTGCATTCCCGCCAAAACAAAGTTACGTAAAGTTAGAATTACGAAATCGCCCTCCCACACAACAACACGAACTAAACTAAAAGTAGGGGCACGAAGGTCCTTTCCTATATCGTCAAGCAACCAAACCTCGTCGTGTCTGAAAATTCCATAATGCCCCTGAAACTCTCAGCACGTATAAGTATAAACTTGGTCGTCTTCTCTTCATCTTCATTCACTTTCAGAAATGAAAAAGTTCCTCTCCCTACGAAAAGATTCGCATTCTCCCCACGATTTCTCCTCGAATCAGGTAAAATATTCCGAATCTATTACCTCCTTCGAAGGATTAGCTTTCTGATGCCATTATTGCATGTCATATGCTTCAATTTCACGATCGGACGTGTCGACTTAGGTTGCTATCGTCGTATCAGTCTTCAGTTTGCGTCGCCACTAAAGGATTACGGCGTTCGTTCGTCGATGCACTGATTTCATTACGAATGCTTTGTTAATCTCTCCTTTTCGCAGGAGTTGTCGATGATTTCTTCTTACAAGGGCAAAAACCTGGAAATGACGCAGAGCGAAACTAAAATCTCAGCCCACGGTTACGACGACTACGACTTTGCCTCGCCGGCGTCGTCGCTCCGCCGCCACCACCAGCTTCACGACGACTTGATGGATCGTTATCAATTGGTCCTCTCCCACCTCGCTGACGTGTCAGACCAATTGAAAGCCCTACGCCAGGATAACATAAATCTCAAAATGGCCAATCTTGACTTGGTCAACAACCTCAGTGTTCTGACAACGTTGGAAACTCCGCCCTTTCATGGTACTAGAACTAGAAGCAGCTTCACTTGTACTGATTCGAGCCCAATCGAAGGTTTTAAAAGGATGTGTTCAGAGGAAGGACAGAGCAGCGAAAAGAGCCCAACGAGCGTCATCGATCCTGATAGAGTTCAATTGCCAAAGAGCATCTCCGTTCGTTCTAGCGAGTATTTGAAAACGGTTAGAGAGAAGGGAAATTCAGCCAAGGCATCATTCCCTAGCAAGATCGATGGAGGGAAGGTAAGTCCTCCGTAAACTTGCTTGAAAGTACGGATTTTGAAAGTTCAAAAGTGCTATATATCAGTTAATTTGGATCTACGTTAGGATCCTGTAATTGGAGGCCTATTATTACATTGTTACGTTGGAAGTCATAGAGCTGTAATAGAATCACGAGCTGCTTGCTCCTCTTGCAGCAAAAGGTGTACGTTAAGGGATCGAAGAAGGAGAAGCCCCTCGAGCTTGAAGTGTACAATCAGGGAATGCTGAAGACAGAGCTGTGCAACAAATGGCAGCAGACTGGGAAATGTCCCTATGGATACAACTGTCAGTTTGCTCACGGGGTTGAAGAGCTTCGTCCAGTTCTCAGACATCCTCGTTACAAGACCGAGGTTTGTAGGATGTTCCTTGAAGGCACTACTTGTCCTTACGGCCATCGCTGTCACTTTCGCCACACCTTGACCGAACAAGAAAAGCTTGCAATAGCGATGGGCACTTCTTCACCTGAGTCGTTCGAGCGTTCATATGGGCATGAGTGGTAGCATGCATCTCTCTGCCAAAGATATGATTTTTGTAAGTATCATTGTTGTGAAGAAGTGGACAGGTAATAATAGTTTCGATTGTGTGCTTGAGCACTTATAGCTTTTTACGTGAATAAGGGTTATTTACACTTGTGTGCTTTTTACACTTAGCATGCGTCTCTCTACCTTTTAATGCGAGTAATTGGCCTTAATTTTTGCATCGAAAACATCATTTTCCAATGCAAGAAAAGTCAGTTCCATGTATACGCTACAGTGATTCCGATGCAAGAAGAAGAACGAAAAGCATCATTTTTTCCATAGACAGTTTGAGGTAAAGATTCTCCAAACGTTTCGCTTATATTATACAGTTTGCAAGAGAAATCAAATTGTAGATACATTGATGAGCAGTTAAACTAGCAGTTTGTTGCCCCTCTAATCTCAGCATGTTGGCCCCTCCCTTCTCAGCAGTTCCTACAACAGATAATAAATTAGATGGTTCAGAACTACTTGAAAAATACGCATTTTTCTAGTAACGGTACTGACTATTGAGGTAGATGCTGTTAAAATTGGTCGAAAGGGACATGTAGAGAATGAAAATGTTGTTGCCATTAGATTGAAGTAAAACTTTTGTGTGTGTTTTACCAGTTTCATAGCAGCAACAATTCGTTGGATCCTTCCTTTCTTCTCACGCTGACACTCTGTACACCAGTTCGCGAAATTCTTTTGATATTTCCTCTGCTCTCTGAAAGTAGAACTGAGCGAAGAAGAACGTAGCAGAAATGAGAAAAGGATAAGGATTTTGAAGATGTTGGTCACGATTTCCAGAGCTTTTTTTCTAATACCTTCTACACCACAACAATAAGTTAACCCTATTTCCCAAAGTGGTGGCTTTAGCACCATGCCTGTGGCGACCACGATGAAGAATCGCACGCCCTGGGACGTGTGAATAATCAAAGATCTCCTGCTTATAATAGAAAACTCATTAAAAACAGCAACAATTGACCTAACATGGAATTATAGGGTAAGAATAAAACTCAGCTTGTTAATCATCGATTTCAGATGAAATGAAATAAAAGAAATAATGTGTTCCGCTTCCCTACTTTTCGAGTTCTCCTCCAAAGAAACCATTAAAAGGGGGCACTCACCTCAGACTGCGTTTCTGTATTTACATGTTTGTCGCATCGCACACCACAAAAGAAAAGTTCTCCTCCAGAAAATTGTTGACCCAAGCATACGTTTAAGGTGACTTCCGAATCATCCACATGGAAGCCTGTGTACAAAAGTAATTGGAATAAGATCCTTAACATGACAGGTGCAGCCATATTTATTAACAGCCAATGCCAAGTTGAATTATCATGGGACAGGGGAGATGCTCATGAAACAATGAGCCATATGCATAAAACTAGAAAAGGGCACATAAACCTCGCAAAGAGATAAAGTATGACATATTACCCACCAAGATCAAGATCTCTGTCCATCCCATATTCAACGACAAAACCATGATGTGAATCAAGATTCGATCCACCAACATCAGGAAAGAAAACTGCGAAGAGAATGAATTCGAGAGGATAGTTAAAGTCGGGAAACACTTACCCAACTATCTCTGACTAAGTTTGTGCTCTTATGCCAAAATAGTCACCTTTTGATATAGGACTAATGAAATCTGACATGAGCTTGTCAAGCATGGAATGCATGCCAAAATCATCAAGAACAGCACCATACTTATTCATTGTATTGGGCCTCATTATCCTCAACTTAGTCACATGGACCCACTTCTCGAAATTTTTAATCTGTGTCCAAAGCATAAAGAATATAGATTCCCACGTATCCTGAAAGATCAAGAGAAAATTCAGAGTAAGCAGTCACCTCAGCCAGCATCATTTCACAGAACCGTGGTTGCAGCAATTCAAATGTAAAGATTCCAGGAGATGGTTCACTCATTATGTTTCTAAAACCCTGTTCAGTGTTCTGACTGATTGCATTGAGAAAAGAGGGTGCTAAAAAGTTTGACGCATCCATAGTATACAGCTCCGCGTGCAAACGCTGAAATATGCAATCAAATGTAAGATCTAGGCAAACAGCCAGATACAACATTTAAGAGAAATATCAACTTCAACAGAAATCTCTGGGCTTCAGATACCAAGAGAAAAAATGAAAGCATTTTTCTCCAAAGAAATCTAAGAACGAAAAATCCACCACTTTCTTTCCCGCAAACCTTTACCACTACAAGCTGGCAGTAATGTATAATGTAGGTTTCAGGGGTGAAAAAATGCCTATCTATGTTCTAATCACAGAAACTTTAACCACAGCAAGCTGACAATAGAGCACAGTGATATTTTCAGGGGTGAAAAAAATGATCAAAGCACTACTTTAGAAGATAAACTTAGTGCACGAGTCATCCATCTGGCATATAGCATTGCATTCGTAAATGTCATGAAAACCATACCTGATAGTTAGATATAATCTTTTGCCTATATTCCCTGTGCTTCTGAAGCTGTTCAATTCAAACAGGAGCAGAACAAATGTCAGATATCAACTCCACCGAGTTGCCCACAAACAAATGCAAACTTCTATTATCATCGTCAACATCACAAATAACACGAAATTCAACCCATCAAAATCCATGCAAAGCAAACCCCAGACATCACAGAACACTCGAGTGCATACAACTCGCGATTACCCACCCTAATCCGCTCGCCGTCGGAGTAATACCGATTCAGAATGTCCCGCATGTATCTTCCCTTCACTTCCCTCGGCTGATTGAGTATATTCGGCGGAAGATATCTCTCTAGCTCACTCAGCAACGACGGATTGAACTCGAGCTGCAAGCCCTCGTAGTTCTCGGGCTTGTGATCCCAGCTAGGGTTCAGCCTCAGCCTTTCCATCGCCTGTGACGCAACGACGCCGTTACCGTCGTGCGATCCAACGAAGCCGTTTCCATTGGCCCGCGGTGGGCCAGGCTCGCCGTCCTCCTGGACGGTCTTCGGTTCGCCGTCCTGGGACATGGATGGGGTAAATTCAGGTACGAGATGCTCCTTGAGGGGCGATTAATCTGGGAAAAACAGCCGATTATACTGCGTGAAGGGATTATCGGAGAAGATCGCTAGGGTTTGGGGTCCGTATGTATGGAGGCAGTGAGCTACAAATCAAGGAGAAGTTGTTGTTTTTATTTTTCATTTTCTTTTATTTTTATTTCCAAATTACAATCTGGTCTTCGTCGTTGTTAATTACTCTAATAGTCATTGGGCCTTTTTGGGCAACGTCAGAACTTATCTGAAAGCCCAATGATTCTTTCAAAATACATCTAAGCCCAAATAGTGAGCTAGTAATTAACGAATATATTTATACATTTTTGTAAGGAAGTATCTATTCTATTAAGTAATTGCAAGTTAAATTGCAAGTTTAAACTACAATTTTGGTCTGTTAAGTAATTGCAATTTAACCCCTCTATTTATAATTTAATTAATTGAATTATTCTCATATCACGTCTCAACATTTTATTATTATACTTATACCCATACATATCGTTTTGTCTTTTATTTATTAAACCTATATTTAGTCTATTAAATCTTAAAAACTATAAATTTCAAATTTATATTGATGTTAAATATAATTGTATTTTAAGCCCACGATGTAAGTACTACTAGTCATCGCCATAGTACACTTTGAACTATCTTCAATCTAATTCGATTATGAAATCGAATTGTAGACGACTCAAATTTATCCTCTATTTAGAGATATCGGAAAGTCGGTCAATTGAGCTATCTCATGGTCAAAATAATATAATAAAGTTATTACAATATGACAAATACAATGGTTTTTGAAAAGATTTAAAAGAAAGTATTATAGCAATACACGGATACAATTGAGAGAATGATTTGCATGCAATGGTTCGGTTCTTGCCGCCGAAATAATGTAATAATAGTAATTTGGCGCAGTCATGAGTCATGTGTACAGCTGTCAAACGGGCCCGCTTACCCCGCCCCGCCATGGCTCTATTTTTTTAGGCCTGCCTGCGGGCCGCGGCAAGCCCGCCGGAAAATTAAATATTATATTATTATTTTAAAATATAAGATTTAAAAATAAATTATGATGATTTCTATATTTTTAGCGATAATTAGTAATTAATAATATAAATAAATTAATATTAAAAAGTTTATAAAATTAGATATTTTTCCAACTTAAATATTTTATTTTTGTTTATTTTTAATATTTTTATATCATTTTTTCCTATTTTTATTATTTCTCTTGCTTTTCCTTATTTTTTTTATTTTTTTCTTATTTTATTTTTTTTCAAGCGGGCTAAGCCCGCTACCTGCCCGTAGGCACGCGGGCCTTAAATTTGCAGGCCCGCCAGGAGGCGGGGTTACCCGCGCCCGCCCCGCCACTGGCGGACTTTGGCGTGCTACGGGCAGACCCGTCCCGCCGGCCCGTTTTGACTGTACTAGTCATGTTTATCTGCAATTAAAAAAAATTGTTTTAATAAGGTTATTGAATAACATTAACGTAGACGTTATTGACTAGAATGCGAAAGTTATTCACCAAAATTTTATTCGTGAAAATGATTGATTAGGGTGCAGAAGTTATTGATTTTTATCTTATACTATTTATTAATTGTCAGGGGACTTAAAAACTACCTAATTTGGTGTATCTATTAACAAATTATATTGTGACAATTGTCTTTTTTTTGGTGTCAGTTAACAAATGTAACTGTGCATCTTTTTTTTGTGTCAGTTACGTTTATAGTGTGCCAGTTATTAATTAATATTATATATATATATATATATATATAGATTTGCTATGGTGCTCACCTACCGTGAGCACCATAAGCAAAACTCTCATTTTCTTGCGTTTTTTCGATTCTCAACGCCGCCAACACCTACGTAGACAATCTCATATCCATTGCTAACCTAAATCACCATCTCTAACACGTTAGTTTTTAAGAAAATCCATTATTTATTCGTCACATGTGGACGACATACCGATGTGATGATTTCTTAAAAATTAACGTGTTAGAGAGGGTGATTTAGGTTAGCAATGGATATGAGATTGTCTACGTAGGTGTTGGCAGCGTTGAGAATCGAAAAAACGCAAGAATATGAGATATTTGCTTATTGTGCTCACGGTAGGTGGGCACCATAGCAAATATATATATATATATATATATATATGTTGTTACCCCCGGGTTTTCACCCTTAAACGCGGCAAAATGCCCAATAGGCCATCACCAACTTAACACCTCTATATATAGATTTGTTATGGTGTCCACCTACCGTGAGCAACCACCGTGAGCACCATAAGCAAATCTCTCTTTTTCTAGCGTTTTTTCGATTCTCAACGCTGCCAACACCTACGTAGACAATCTCATATCCATTGCTAACCTAAATCACCCTCTCTAACACGTTAATATTTAAGTTCTTAAAAATTAACGTGTTAGAGAGGGTGATTTAGGTTAGCAATGGATATGAGATTGTCTACGTAGGTGTTGGCAGCGTTGAGAATCGAAAAAACGCAAGAAAAAGAGAGATTTGCTTATGGTGCTCACGGTGGTTGCTCACGGTAGGTGGGCACCATAGCAAATATATATATATATGTTGTTACGCCCGGGTTTTCACCCTTAAACGCGGCAAAATGCCCAATAGGCCATCACCAACTTAACACCTCTACCCCACCTACCAAAGCACCCCGGCAAGAAGGGCATCCCGCCCTTGACCGAATGAAGGTTAAGCGTATTTCCCCCTCGGGGCATGCGACCAAAGCCCAATAGTGTCTACTGGTCCCGACCTGAAGTAAGGCGAAGCCCACGGCCCGTTCTAGGATATGCACGGGGGAGAGGGATCGGAGGGCGGTCCGAACAGAAAGGCCCCGAAGCCCCAGGAAACAGTCGCAGGCCAAAGCGCCCGAAGCCCCAGGAATAGGAATCAGCCAAAGGCCAAAATGCCCGAAGCCCCAGGTGGCAATCACATGCCAAAGCACCAGAAGCATGAGAATGCCCGAAGCCCCGGTAGGCAACTACACAAGAAAAACGCCCGAAGGCAATTACCCCACTACTCTGGACCATGTACGCGCCGCCAACACGTACGCAATCGCCCAAACGTGGGGAAACCGCTCATGGTCGAACCCGGATGCGCTAAATGCGGAGGTAACCGCCAAGGGGCGCCGAACGTTGGGAGCAACCGTCAAGGGTTAGGCGTGTCTCCTCCACCGCTATAAATACCCTTACAAAGTCCCATGACGAGGGACGTTTTTCGATAACAAGCCGTTACTCTGCCATTTTTTTACACTACACTGCATTCCTTTGTTTACACCACCTGAAAAGGAAATACCCTCTTGATCTAGGCAAGAGGGCAAACGACCCCCCACCCCTACCCTGTTTTAGTATTTCTCAGGCAGAATTCGCTGCGAAGTCAAGGCAGAAAGAAGCTCGTTGGCCACTTTTCGCAGTAGGTCAATTTTCGACGGCATCATACGTGGTTCGAGAAATCCAATTTTACAGTTTTTATCTAGTCATCACTATTATAAAATAGAATAGATTTCAATCAATTCAAATTTTTTTCCAATTTTTTAAAAAAAAGATACTTCTTGAAATTCATCATTGTTTTTTCTTTTCTTAGTTATCTTTTTCAACATATATAATTAAATATCGAGAGAACTACGTAAATAGTGTTCTTTTGAGAATCAAATTACAAAATTAGTTGAGTTTTTATGGCTAATGTAAAACTAATCACTAACTATCATTATTTCATTTCTACCACAAAAATATGTAAAACTACAAAATTTCAGTAATATTATCTTAAACTAACATAAAACTTGTTAATATTATATTTTAGCAAACTCTTTTTTAACTTTTTATCCAAATATATTAGTTAAATAATAAATAAAATGAAAACAAAAGTAATCTAACTTAGACTCCCACGTGATTAAATAAAATAATAATTATTATTAAAAATATGTTTTTACTATTGTTTTATTAGTTACTTAAATCAACGAAAACAAAAAATCGAACAATCTCACAGTTACTTGGACAACGAGTGTTCTTGTTCCTGGTAAACCATATTGTCCCCTCAAGGTAATCATAGCAGTCAAGTATATTATTATTATTTTTATTATTATTATTATTTAATAATTGCTCTATTTTTTTAGGTTTGCAAGTATTTGAAAGTTCAGTTAATATGTTCCAAATGATTTTAAATTGAAATAATGGAGACAACATATTCTTACCAGTTTGAATTTTCATTAAAGGGATCATGATGGAAGCCTCTTTTTCATTTGGTACACAATCATTACTTACGTAAATGACAAAAATTGGACATAATCGAACATGATGATATTTAAATAAAATAGATCGAAAGACTCACAAGAAACATTTAAGGGTATTGGCTAATGTATATAGTTGTCAACTTTCTGGAGAATTAATCATTGTTAGATTACGATTATTTGAATATTTTGAGGATTATGATTTTTTTTATTTTTAATTTATTTATGCGTTAATAGTACTTCTCAAATATTAAAGAAAAATAATAATAATAATTATAATAACAATAATATAGTTTAGTTGAAAGTGGTATGTTTTATTCCCGTCGAAATTTATTCTATATAGGTTAAATTTTTTGTCGTTAAAAAATGAATTGTGGTGGATATTATAATTATTAGTAATTATGTTACTAACTTAAACTAATAACTGTGAAAACATTGTAATTGAAAATTTTTGTGGTGAATAATTAAAATTAAAAAGTTCATTACTTTTGTAATAGTAATTAGATTATCAAAATAACACTCTTCACGTAATTCTCTCATAAAATATCTCTCTAAGGAGGAAATGGCACGGAAATCTTTTTTCTCCACGTAGTCTTTCCTCTCACAAGTTCTTCGTCCTTAAACTCTCCTTTTGTCTGCAATAGATGAGTGTAGCTCAACGAACCATTTTGCTTCATAGGCATTACCAATCTCCCTTTTGCTTCGACAAAATTGAGCAAACCATATCCATCATCTTCATCTTCTTCTTTAGGCTCACACAGAGACTGCACAACATCCGAACTCTTACACTCTCTTCGATATTCCAACGTCATACCACACAGCTGATGTTTCTTCATGAATTCGTCGGGAATCGTCTGAGAAATCATCGAAACATTTCATTTATTTCTTTTTTTATTTTCTTACAACATTTTCGAACTGAACTTCTCGTAACAATGATGGGAGTTTACTTACCTCGAGCATCCACCTAACGTACTTCACGTTGTTCACGTGTTGGTTCATGTCTAAATCATTCCTCTTGGACTGCAGAGATTTCGAAAAGTAAGGAAATAAGAAAGCAAAATGGAGAACTGCTTATTCCACCTCACCTTAAGGTTCGAGCGTACGAAGCTTGCGTCGTTATAATCCAACTTATCTATCTTTTCTTGGCTTTCTTCAACAATTGCACGTTTCTCGACGAACCATGGAGAGATCTCAGCCCTTACTTCGTCTGGCATTTTCGAAAGGCGCCTGGTCTCATGGTTCATCATCACCCACGTACTGTTAAAAATAATCGACCGTATAATCAACATATATCCTTTCGAGTTTTCGTAACGATTTTGAAAATCATCGAATATACCTAGTTGCGCGCGCAAATACTAGCCCCGTGGCTCGACTCTTGATAACCCAATCTCTTCTCATACCGTTCTTGCCCGAT
This sequence comes from Craterostigma plantagineum, assembly GCA_027422505.1. NCBI lineage: Eukaryota > Viridiplantae > Streptophyta > Magnoliopsida > Lamiales > Linderniaceae > Craterostigma > Craterostigma plantagineum. The sequence goes on from JAPQWV010000020.1 coordinate 14,513,750, forward strand.
GCTCCTACCCACGTGTCTATTTCCATCACCTCACCCCTATGCAATTGGGTTATTACACATACAGCAAGAAACTATATTCGATATTACAGAATGATCACTTCACCTAAAAGCTTAAGCTTGTAGGGAATGTATCATTTTTTTTTTTTTTATTTCATACATTATATTTCCAACACGTCTCCTCATGTATAAGATAACTTATGTTTTACCATATTGGATAATGATCGACTTGAACTTGCATCCTCGAAATGACCCATATGAGATTGTTTCTCATCATCCCATGCGTGGCGCCGAACCCATCGCTCAAAAGCCCCGACATCCAAACATGGTTTAAGGCAGTTTCCTGCAGTAATAAGCAGACAAGAAAAAAGAACTCCATGAGAAAAAAAAAAAGCATCCAAGTAAAACGTTTTTTTCCCACAGACCTGAAGCAGATTGAGAATGGTCTCTATAGTCGCAGTTCTGTCGGGCCCAACTTCGTAGGATCTTATTACGACGGTTTGTCTGTACCCAATGCCTTCCTCGTCGATTATAGCTCCTTGACGATAAGGATCGCTCAGTTGCTTCGGAATCTTTTGGCGATTTTTCGGCGCATCTTTGCAAGGATTACTTACAGAAGTAGCTATTGCAAGAGAGTTACCTACAGAAAGGCTTTGAATCATCCCATCGATCTTCACATATTGCGCCTTTTTCTCAGCCTTTTGCGGGGCATACCTTTTTCTGTTACGCAAACAAACGTAGCATATGAACACTTGCTGGGAAGCAGAAGACATTCATATGCTCGCTCGTGAACAGGGAAGTTACAAAAGTGCTTGTGATGCTGAGGCTGATATATAGGAATTCTATTAAGAATAAGATAAAGAAATCAAAAGAGAGAACATTGTTCAAACCATACATTTCCTAGGTATTGTCCTACGTCATGTGCTAGGGAGATGCTGCTGATGTTAGCTACTAGGGGAATGGGAAAGGACTTTGTAATAAACGATGTGTTTGGAATAGTCGAGAAACACACCTCAACTGTCAATTCTTGTCAACAAATTCAACTGTAGAAATCGAAGTTTGCCTCTGTTTTTTTTCTCCGGACAAACTTGGAAGTTTTCTGATTGTCCAAGAGTTACACTTGATCTGCAATGACGCCTATCATAGTCACAAGGTAATTCTTCTAAGATCAACAGAAACTGAGATTAAACCTCATGTTTTCAACTGTTAACCAAGATAACACAACCTTCATCACCATTACAAAATCCAAGTACGATTCAAGCTACCTTAACGAACTCCAAGAAATCTACAGGCGTAACTAATTTCGAATGGAGACAAACCAACGCTCAAAACCAATAACGCTGGCATGTTTTTTCTTTTTTGGAATTGATTGACCTTTCCAAGCTCATTAGACGCTCACAATCAAAACATAAACAATATCGGGAAAATCAAAATTGCCAAGTACAAATTCCTTGTCCAAAACTGCCAAGATCTGTACACAAACATGTGACTATTTTCATCGCATTAAATATGAAAAGGAGGTAGCTCTTTACCATGAACGTTCCATGTAAATGTTGTTGAGGTCCTATTCAGAGCTCAACCATGTTTCTCTCGCCGCCGTATCGCCGTCTCAGCCGCTGACTGTCTCCGTTCACGGCAATCAAAGGTTCTTTTGGGTTTGCTTTTGCAATTTGCAATCAAAAGATCCATTTAGTTCACTTGAAATAAAAAAAAAAAAATGATTTGGGGTGTTTGTTTTGACGCGATGCTCCAAAATATCATTGCCATATCTAGATATGCCCAAAATCAACCGTAATCGGCGGTTGAACCGAACCGCCGGTTAGGTTTGTCGGCAACAACCATAACCGGCAACCGCAAATAGCCGGTTACAGGGCAGTTGACCAACCGCTAACCGGCGATTGAGAACCGCCGGTTAAGCGGTTAACCGGCCGTTACTTATTTAAAAAAAAAATTTGAAAATTCAAATTTTGAATTTTGCCGCCATTAGTTTTTTTAAAAAAAGTTAAGAATTAGCCGTTGTAACAGGCGGTTGGTCGGGCTAACCGCCGGTTAACCCGACAAACCGCCGGTTACAACGGCTCAAAAATTTATTTTTTAAATTCCACTCTCTCAGCTCTCTACTCGACTCACTCTCTATCTCTCTCTACTCACTCTCTATCTCTCTCTTTCGCTCTCTCTCGCTCTCTCTCTCGCGCTGCCTGCCACGTGCCACCCTTTCGCCGCCGCCAAGCCCACGCCACCACCACCGGCCACCTCACGCCGCCGCCGCCCACCCACCTCGCCGACCCTCTGCCCGCCAGCCCCCACCAGGCACCAAGCCACCACCACCGCCCGCCACGCGCCACCACCCATCCCGTGCCGCTGCCGCCGCCCACCACCACCGCCGCAGTGCCGACCGCAGCTGCCCGCGCCAGCCGACGCACCACCGCACCACCCGCGCCGACGTTTCGCCTCGGCCCGCGCCCCTTGGTATCTTTTTTGGTCGTTTTCAGTTTTTTATCTAACCATATTTTTCATACCCGTGTATAGAGTATATTTAGATGGATCGTAGTGGTGGCCGACGTGGTTCTCGTGCAGCGAGGGCCAGCAAAGGGAAGCAAGTCGTTGGTAGTTCATCGCAAGATGACTACCAACAATACGACCCAAACGAGTTGTCGGATCTCGCCGACGTGCTCAGCGGCGACTTGAACGAGGACGCGGCCGGGTTCGAACCGTCGCTAGGAGCAAGCTCGCATGCCGCGCAACATAAAGAGGCGGAGGCGGAGGAGGAAGCACCGACGCAAACCGGCGCCGTCCGGCGCTACAGTCGGACATCTTCGCGGTACTCTTCAAGAAGGTACCTATTAGTATAGTTAACCAATTTAAAGCTATTTGTAACTACTGTGGTAAGGAGTATAATTTTAGAAAGGGGCTGATATGGCTCAATGAATTCCCATCTACGTTCGAAACAATCGACTAAGTTAGGTATCGCAAAAAACCAACAGCAAATGTTCGGCGGAACGGACTCGTCCGCGTCGGGACCCGCCGGCGGGAGCGAAAGTGCAACGTCGTTGTTTCATTACAACGAGGACGTTGTGCGACGGGAGCTTGTCAAGTTCGTAGCCGCGAAGCACCTACCATTTCGATTTGCCGATGATCCGATCTATGAGCATTGGATCAAAACCGCATACAACCCTCAGGCGAAGAAGGTTTCGAGGAGCACCTTGACACGGGATACTAGAAAGACAGTAATCGCGCTTAAGCGCGACTTAGTAGCTTTATTAGGTAGTTTAGGAACTAACGTGCCGATCTGCTCCGATATATGGAGCGATCATTGGTCAACGTTCATCGTACATGGGCGTGACATGCCACTGGGTCGATGATTCGTGGACGATATAAAAGCGCTTGATCGCATATAGAGAGTTCGATGAAGCGCACACGGCGCAAAACATTGCGATCAAGCTTAGGACGATCTTATCGGAGTATAGGATAGTCAACAAAGTCTTTTCAGTATCGTTCGACAAAGCGAGCGCAAACATGCGAGCATTGAACGTTTGAAGGAGTACTGTCAGCCGTCAGTGGAGGACGATTTTTCCACGTGCGTTGTTTTTGCCACATACTACCTTTGTGTGCAAGACGCGCTAGTTAGTTTAAAGGAGCAGGTGCAGCCTATACGCTACTCAATCACCTACCTGATGCGGCACCCGTCTTTGTGGAAGAAGTGGAAGCGTTTCTGCGCTAGAGAAGATGTAGCAGTCAAGAAGTTTAGTTTAGACGTACCCACCAGGTGGAATTCCACCTACAAGTTGTTGTACAGTTTGATGGAATATCAAACACAGCTGTGCGACTTCTTGTCGAAAACAGAGTATTGCCGTACATTTTAGTTCCAGAAATGTGGGACCCGTGCAACAGTTTATGTGAGATACTTCAAGTATTTCACGATGCCACCGAGGCGATGTCGGGTTCATATTACCCGACTTCCATACTTGCGTTAGATCATTGAGTTAAAGTCGCAATTATACTCGACGGGCAACAGTTTGATCTAGCAGTCGGTGAGGCCGTTGGGAACATGACTGCCAAGTGGCTCAAATATTTTTTTGAGTTACTGAATATCTTCATTATAGCGAAGATATTGGATCTGAGATGGCGTTTAGAGGGTACGGGTAGATTACTAGAATGCTACTATACGAAGATATCGTCGGGCAGGGTAGTCGATAGTATTTATTGGCAGAACGTACTCGATCGAGCGCATGGCTCTTTGAAGGACCTCTTTAAAGAGTATAAGCCCGATTTTGGCCACGACTCGTCTCGATCGGGATCGGGGCGCGGTCAATCTAGTTCTATTGGTAGTCGATCTTCACGATTAGCTGACTACTACGACATCCTCAACGTAAACAAGCGTCCAAGGTCCTCCCAAAACCCCTACATAGAACTCGATAACTTTATGTCGACGACTTTCGAGTTCGAGGACGAAGATGAGTTCAACGTCCTTAGATGGTGGTCGAGGGTGACGCCAACGTTAGCGAGGATCGATCGGGAGATCCTTGCCGTCCCAGTCTCGACCGTCGCAGTGGAGCATGCTTTTAGCATGGGCGGTTTGACCTTGAGAGAGAAGCGTTCGAACTTGAGTGTCGACAACCTCGAGTACCAATGTCTTCTCGACGATTGGACTCGAGCCGAGTATCGCACCCAAGATGAGCGTGCCAGCGACTCGCCCGACGACCTTTTCGAGGACACCACTGGCACGGAGACAAGCGGCGGCGGCGGCGAAGGCGAGGATTATTAGAGGCATTCGGCGAGGCGTGGACTCCACATCAACAAACAAGCCCGAAAAAATATAAGTATCCAACTCTTATATTTTTTTGCATACAAATATTTTTTATGTTTATATTGCTAACTAATGAATTGTTATTTTCAGGTACTAATTTATTTGAACAAGCCTATTACAACGATGAAGCCCGAAAAAGATAAGTATCCAACTCTTACATTTTTTTGTGTACAAATATTTATTATGTTTATATGGCTAACTAATGAATTGTTATTTACAGGTACTAATTAATTTGAACAAGCCTATTACGACGAGTCACGACGAAGCCCGAAAAAAGATAAGTAAATATTTGTATAATTGCTTCTTGTTCTTTTTTTAAAATTAAACCTTTGTGTGTAAATCATGTTTATGCATTTTTTATAGGGAAGAAGATTACGAAGAAGAGGGGTTTCGGTAAGTGTAAGTAAGTTAGCAACGTGTGATCTCCGGATGCTTTGACGGATCATAATTGATAGTTGATTCGTCAGGGCTCCTGAGATCATACGCTGCTTTCTCGCCTACACTTGCGGAAGCCCGACCGAAAAGTCGAAGAATCGTGGCTTCGCCCGTAATGGGCTTCAACAAGTGCAGGCGTCGGGCGCGTTAGGACTTGGGAGTTCGGCGCCTGCACCTAGGGTTGCAAACGAGTCGAATCGAGTCGAATACTGCAATATTCTATTCGTATTCGGATGTCGATCGAATATGAATACGAATACTCGAATATTTAATCGAATCATAAAATTGATTCTTATTCGAATTCGAATATTTTCTCGAATATTCGAATCGAATATCGAATATTTGTATTCAAAGTCATCTTTCATTTTTTATTTAATAAAATATAAACAATATTATATTTAAAATAAATATTGAATTATAATAAATTATATTTAAACATATATTGAATTATAACATATTATTTTTAATGTTTTAGTGAGTTATCATACATTATATGTGAATATATATTAATTATACTATATTTTATGTTATATTATTCGAATCGAATAATTCGATTAATTTTCGAATCGAATATTGTGATTTCATATTCGTATTCGTATATTTCTCGAATCAAAAAAATATTCTTATTCGGATTCGTATTCTAAATATTCGAATTCGAATCTTAAAATTTCGAATCGAATCGCGAATCGAACCAAAAACTTTCGATTCGTTTGCAACCCTACCTGCACCTGCTGTAGCCTTTCTCGGACGAAGTCCCGAACGAAGACTGATTTAATTTACATTTATGTATTGTATTGTAATTGATTAATTAAAATTTTGTAATACAAGTTCGTTGTAAAATGTAAAATGTAAATTTTTTGTAATTGTCTTGCAAATTATATAGTAGATTTCGATACATAATTCGATTCGACCAAATAATATATCAAACTTTATTCAAACACTAAGAATTAAAAAAAAAAAGTTTAAACAAACCGGCGGTTAACTGTAACCGGCGGTTTGTCAACCGGCGGTTGGTCTATCCGTCAACCGGGGGCGGCTAACCGGCAACCGCACCCGGCCAGTTAGACGGCGGTTAGTCCGCCAACAGCCGGTTACGGTTAACCGCCGGTTGGGCATGTCTAGCCATATCGTTTCCTAATCGCCACGTTGGTTTAGCTTGTGATTGATGAGTCATCGCTGTGATCACTGAGGTGATCAAATCGGGGGATATTCCAGCTTTTGGATCTCCCCAAAAGAGCAGTGATCCTCCATCATCGTGAATGATGTTTTCAATATTTCTTTGGACAAAATTATCCCTTATCTTTTAACATTCATTCCTTATATACTCTTATTCCTATTTTAAATTAAATAACCAACATGTTTATATCTTAAAAAATTTATATTTAAACTTAAAAATAAAAATTTTGTTAATGAATTATAGAAAATACTTACAATTAATAATCTATTAAAGATTAAAAAATAAAATAATTATATTGAAGAATTATATAACACACTTTCAATTATTGGTAAAAAAATTTATGTCTAAAGCCTAAAAAATATAATAATTCTATCGATGAATTATATAAAATGATTATAATTAATGCTTAAAAATAATATTTAATTTTCAACTATCTATCACGTTAAATAATAAATGAACATATTAAAATACTTTTACTACATAATATACATAGACCCCGTTTACTTTCCATGATAAGGCGGGATAGAAGCCCACATATCCTATATAATATTGTTCACTTACGAAAAAGACAATTTCTCTAAAGCCCGAGATAAAGAGTAGGCCCGGTTTAATCATCCTATATATGCAAGCTAAACTATCCGATGGGTATGGGCCTGAACACCTGCAAATCGAAGCAACCACCTGCGAATGGATGAAATTAGGAGGTTTTCGCTTATGTGTGATTGATGATTGAGCAATCCCGTATGTTTTTTGCAATTTCCTTCACGAGTATTTTTTTCAAGTGCAATCGAAAGAAAGCTCCACTCGCATGAAATGGTATGGAACCCTCGGAATCTTATGGACGCAGCTCGCTTCTAGTTGGGTCACAAAATTGGAGGAAGTTGCGATCCACATCTGCTTGCAAATTCGATTGTGGAGGTGAGTTAGCCGGTCTGAGAAAGTATTTTAGGCAGGGTTAGAATTGTGATCTTCGCAAGTTTAATATGGGAAACTATTGTTCTTTATCTTGGTAACCGAACAGGACTTAATCTTATACAATGTCCCGTGTGACCTATTCAACCAGGATTACAATCCCATGATAGAAATTATCTAATATTATCTTATCCAGAATACTAAACACAGTAAGGTTAAATGACATTTACGCAACATCACCGAGACATTAATGCGATTAAACAAACATAATATTTCAATATCACATTGATATGCAAAATGAAATATTCAAAACAAACACAGTAATGACGTATCACCTTGATTCACATCACCGTATATCCACATCACGGTGATGTGAGTATCACGTGATGTTGGATCCCAGGAAATATGAGACTCAACTTTCTACTCACATAGTGTGTGTTAATCAAAATTGGTAAGATTCAATTTTAACACTGTGATCCGATTTACCTATGCTTAAATTAAAGCCTTAAACCCGTTTACACCGCAATTAAACACGTTCAATTACCAGTAAATACGCAGCAACCATTAAATTAAGGGACGATTTGAATTCAGGCCCCTTATATTTTGCAAATAGGATTCAGGCCCCTCTCAGATTTATTATAGTTTTAAGGACCTATCTAAGAATTTAACATAGAATAAAGGTTGACTGACGAAAATACCCTCAATAAAGAATAGTTATGAAGTTGTATCCAACGCGCATGAAGTGGTATCCAGCGCAACATAACAGAAAGTGGTACTGTAGATCTATGAAGTGGTATTGTAGACCCATGAAGTGTTACGGGTGAACAGTGAAGTGGTACTGTAGACTCATGAAGTGGTACTGGTGAACAGTGAAGTGGTACTGTAGTCCCATGAAGTGGTACTGGAGAACAATGAAGTGGTACAACATTTGTAGACTCCATGAAATGGTACTGTTGACCAGAGAAGAACTGGTACGGGAGACCCATGAAGTGGTACTGTTGACACAGCATGAAGTGGTACTGTTGAACGGAGAAGTGGTACAGAAGAACTCTTATGTGTTTCTTGTGCAGATATTTATCCGATTTCTGCAGAAACATTTAACAATTCTCATGTACCACTTCTCCGTTCAGCAATATCACTTCATGGGTCTACAAAATGCTGTACCACTTCTCTGTGTCAACATTACCACTTCATGGGTCTCCCGTACCAGTTCTTCTCTGGTCAACAGTACAACTTCATGGGTCTACAAATGTTGTACCACTTCTCTGTTCCACTTCATGAATCTCCTGTACCACTTCAGTTCACCAGTACCACTTCGCGGTTCTACAGTACCACTTCATAATAAAATATACCAAAATAATGTGGTATCAGTTTGCGATGAAGTGGTACCGAATAAACATGTCAGTGTTTTGAATAATGTGGTACCAGTTTGCAATGAAGTGGTACCGAATAAACATGTCAGTGTTTTGGGCGGGAAAGCTGAATAAACAAGGGTAAAAAGTCTTTAGCAGTATTTAGGGCCTGAACTCTAACGAAAACTTACATTGGGTCCTTCACTTTAATTCAAATATTAATGGGGCCTGAATTCTTAACCGAAATTGGCAATGGGGTCTGAAATTTAAATAGCCCTTAAATTAAAACATTAAATTGCTAATCAAGACAATTAACTCTCGCCACAAGAAGTGAGCTAAGCTCTCTCTCCTTCAAATCTCCGATGTCCTCACGGCGGTTTATCACCTCTCTCCTCCGAAGCCCCGCGCTTCGCCGAGCTAGATCTCCGCTGACTCCTCACCCTACACCACGTCCATCTCCGGCGGGCCACTTCCTCCACCGCATCGCCGCTCACTACGCCACCTCCTCCGTCGCTGCAGCTCCGCCGTCGCCGCCTAAAGCTCCAACCGCGGCTGGAGGTGGAAAGATCGCCGATGAGTTTACAGGTAAGGGCGCGATCGGGAAGGTGTGCCGGTCATCGGCGCCGTCGTTGACGTGAGGTTTGACGAGGGTTTGCCTCCGATTTTGACCGCTTTGGAAGTTCTGGACAATCAGATCAGGTTGGTGCTTGAGGTGGCTCAGCACTTGGGCGAGAATGTCGTCAGGTGCATTGCCATGGATGGGACGGAAGGATTGGTTCGTGGACAGAGGGTTCTCAACACTGGCTCTCCGATCACAGTGAGTTTCAATTTCGGTGAATGATTTGATCTTTTCAAATGTTGATTTTTGGAGGCTGGTTTGTGTGAGGAAACTAGCAAGGTTTTATTGTGGATTGTGTGGACCACTGAATTTACACTGCAGAGAGGCATGCGTCTGATGTGTTTGTTTATTTTCCTCTCCCACCATAGGTGCCTGTAGGTAGAGCCACGCTAGGTCGCATTATTAATGTCATTGGTGAACCTATCGACGAGAAAGGCGATTTAAGTGAGTGGCATTTCGTTTCTTTTTAATCTTTGGTTAGTTTCTGAGGCATGGAGCTTCTTCACTGACTAAAGAATGACACCACAGAGACCGAACACTTCTTACCAATCCACCGAGAAGCTCCAGCTTTTGTGGAGCAAGCTACAGAACAGCAGATTCTTGTCACTGGTATCAAGGCATGCCTTCTTTCTTTTGTCGTCTCATGCTCATTTTTCCCCCATTGCCAACCCTTTGTATCATTAGTTTTTTGTTGTCTAGGCAGGTTTATATGTAAGATGTTAGTTATTTGTATACATTCATTTATCAGGTTGTTGATCTTCTTGCACCGTATCAAAGAGGAGGAAAGATTGGTCTTTTGGCGGCGCTGGCGTGGGAAAGACCGTACTTATCATGGAATTGATTAACAACGTAGCGAAAGCTCATGGTAGCATATTGTTCTCTACTGGGCATCTTCTCCTAAATCTCGTTCACAATCATCGAGCCAAAAAACCTAAACACTTGTTTTCCCTCAATCAGGTGGTTTCTCTGTCTTTGCTGGCGTGGGAGAACGTACTCGTGAGGGTAATGACTTGTACAGAGAAATGATTGAAAGCGGAGTCATCAAGCTAGGCGACAAACAGGTTAGATATAGTTTCCATTCTCATATTATTGTTTTTTCTTCTTACACTCACTTTCTAACTACGTCGTTTTACTCGTCATTAGGCTGAGAGCAAGTGTGCCCTAGTCTACGGTCAAATGAACGAGCCACCGGGCGCTCGTGCCCGCGTTGGACTCACTGGGCTAACCGTCGCTGAGCACTTCCGTGATGCTGAAGGGCAGGACGTGCTCCTCTTCATCGACAACATCTTCCGTTTCACACAAGTAAAATAATGATCAACATTGCAATATCCCATTACTGCATAGGCCTTACGATTCAAAAAATGTTGTTCTAACTCCCAATATGAACCATGATCGGATCTCCCAGGCCAACTCAGAAGTGTCTGCCTTGCTTGGGCGTATACCTTCAGCCGTGGGCTACCAACCCACTTTAGCAACAGATCTCGGCGGCCTTCAAGAGCGTATCACCACCACCAAGAAAGGCTCCATCACTTCAGTTCAGGCCATTTACGTCCCAGCCGACGACTTGACAGATCCAGCCCCTGCAACCACCTTCGCCCACTTGGATGCTACCACCGTGTTATCTCGACAGGTCTGTAGTTTCTTGATTTTTCTTTTTTGGTGAAATAATATGAATTTGGGGTGTGTTATCTTAGATATCTGAGCTTGGTATATATCCCGCCGTGGACCCACTCGACTCTACTTCGCGTATGCTCTCTCCTCACATCTTGGGAGAGGAGCACTACAACGCCGCCCGAGGGGTTCAGAAGGTTCTGCAGAATTACAAGAATCTTCAGGATATTATCGCAATTCTTGGAATGGATGAGCTTAGCGAAGATGATAAGCTGACTGTTGCACGTGCTCGTAAGATTCAGAGATTCTTGAGCCAGCCTTTCCACGTCGCTGAGGTCTTTACGGGTGCGCCTGGGAAATACGTCGACTTGAAGGAGAGTATCAACAGTTTCCAGGTACTTGAATTTTTGCTTTAGGCACGCCGTTAAATTACATGTTAGAAAGTTGATGAAGTAAAAAAAAAAGAAAATAGAGTTTTGAATCGTTTTCTTGCAAATAGGGCGTATTGGACGGAAAATACGATGACCTCCCTGAGCAGTCTTTTTACATGGTCGGAGGAATAGATGAGGTTATTGCGAAGGCAGAGAAGATTGCCAAGGAATCTGCTGCTTAATCAAGTGTTACTTTGATACTTTGGACAAAAATGTCCGAATTTGATTTCCTTTGTTTTTGTTTTCTGTTACCAATTTGTGCGGTATCTTACTCTGGAATTTTCTTAAAGTAAGCTGTATAAGTATGTGAAAAACATGCTCACAACTGGCAAATTTCTTTAAATCTTAACCTAAAATAAGATTATTATTACAAGAGCTTAGTTACGCATGAAGTAAACAACACTATTCATGTAAGAACGACGAACATAAATTGCCAGCGGTTGTGATAATGTCTCATCTCTCAAGCGTGATAGACAAAATCGAAGATGAGCAGTCATAAGAAGACTCCATTTGCTCAACAGAAGAATCATGTCTCGCCTCAAATTCCGAGCTTGTTCTATTCTCCTTGATTTGAATAATGCTTTCAAGCTCGTGACTAACCTGCTTCATCGCCGGCCGTAGCTTGCCATTCAAATGAAGGCACCTCTTCGAGATCTCAGCCACGGTGACGACCTCCTCCCTCACGCCGCCGCCCTCGGCAAGGATCCTTTCGTCGACGATCTCAAACAGCTCATCTTCCTCCATCTTCTGCAAGAAGTACGCCGCCAGGCTCCTCCCAGCCTCCGCCCTGACCGTTGACACCGCCCTCTCGCCGGTGAGCAGCTCGACCATCACCACCCCAAAGCTGTACACGTCGCTCTTCTCCGTGAACCTATTCGACTGAAAGTACTCGGGGTCCAAGTATCCGAAGGTGCCCAAAACCCTAGTCGTCAGATGCGTCTGATCGGCGGCCACCGATCTCGACGTCCCAAAGTCGGAAATCTTGGCCCGATACCTCTCGTCCAAGAGCACGTTCGTCGATTTGACGTCTCTGTGGAAGATGGGCGCCGACGCAGACGAGTGAAGGTAGGCAATCGCGCCGGCGATTTCCGCCGCTATGCGAAGCCTCGCCTGCCACGTCAGCGCGAAATCCTCCGACGGCGCGTGGATGTGTTGGAAGAGGGTCCCATTGGGCACGAACTCGTAGACGAGGAGTGGGATTTCCGTCTCTAGACAGCACCCAAGGAGCTTCACTATGTTTCGATGGTTGATTTGGGACAAGATTAGCACCTCGTTGATGAAGACTTCCACGTCGTCTTCTCGAACCTTCTTCGACTTCTTCACAGCCACGATCGTCCCGTCGGTCAGCATCCCCTTGTAGACAGTGCCCTGCCCGCCCTGCCCGAGTATTCTATCCTCGTTGTAGTAATCAGTTGCCCGCGCCAGTTCTTTCGAAGTGAACAGCTTGGATTTCTTGTAACCATTTTCGGTGGAAGACAGCTTCTGTTCTAACAACAGCCCACCGTTTCTCATGAACAGCCTTCGCCTCTTACGAGAATTGAATCGTTTCATTACGATTTTCAAGAGCTTCCATGCCCACGCAAGTGCCAGAAGAAGAATCCCAGCGCCTAGTGTGGCTCCGATGCTGATCAACGCTATGTTTCTTACATGAGTAGCGGTGCCACTTCCATGGCTATTGTTAGCCTGTGAATCTTGACACACGAATGAGCCTTTTGTGTTTATACAAGTTCCACTTCTGCATACGTAGTGAAGAGCATTCGTGTCCTTGCACTCGTCGATATCTACACATCCTCCGTCGATGTAAGGATTTCCTTCGAAGCCTGACCTGCAAGAACATCGCAAGATGCTGCTAAACGTTTCTTCGCAGTGGGCATCCGAGGATACGTTCTTGGGAAGCAGTTCCCAGTCGAGCACCAAAGGTACTTGCTTGAGGTTCTCATCGAAGGAGCTGTCATTTCTAAGGCCTTTGTACTGCAGAAAATCCTTATAGAACCACGAGTCATCGACGAGGAAAGCATAGCCGCAAAACCCAGGCGTGTTATTTTGCTGAATAGTTTGATAACTGTAGTTGAGCTCCTTCATAAGTGGTGGGATGTTTACTCGGCAGCAGTTTACGCCAAGGCAGTGCTTTTCGAGGCACATAGGCGAGCATCCTCTGACAACAGTATAAGCCATTTGGGGCAACAAGACGTAGTTTTTGCAGCCCAAAACGGCGAAAGAATTACTGTATGGGGAGATTGTGTAAGGGCTGCCCAGGAATGAAGTGCCTATGGACGTTGTTTCTTGGACGTTGGTGCAGTTCATTGGCTTGACTGGGTACTTTACTGTGACTGTGCCTTCGATTGAAATGTCTATTACTTCTCTTTCGATGCTGGGCAAGAATGGCGTTGTTGAGTTCGAACAAGTGATGAGAAAGTATGGGTTTGCGCTGCACTTTGAGCCTATGCCGAAGGGGTAAGGAATTGTGATGTTTCCGCATTTTTCGGGGCAGTTGGGCTTCGAAATGGGTACTTCTGCCATGACCGAGGTTGTCCATAGGAGGAAGACGACGACTGTAAGAATAATTATTGGTGGTAATAATAATAATGGCCTCATTCTCCTTGTTCCTCCCCTCGAATTGTAGCTTTTTTTTCTATTAACTTGAAATATATTAGTTGTCTATGAGTAGAGTATATATTGAAGGGACCATTTCAATTCAGGCCCTAGTCATTTTTAAAATTAGTGATCAGGTCGGTCAGAATTTTGTTTAGTTTTAAGGATTTTTTTTTTAAATCTGAAGGTAAAGATCCAAACTATGTTTTGACTAAAATACCCTTAATAAACTGTTCTCTGAAGTGGTATTCGACGCCAGTTTTATGTTACAGAAATACGACGACTTGTTACCGTAAAAACCATAAGCGTTACTTTAAACTGATAATATGTTACTTATCGATAGTAAAATGTTTATAACAGATTTATATTTATTTCTTCGAATAATCAAAATCCATTTTTTCACAATGAATCGAGCACAATCGTCTGCCCCATCGACCAATTAATTTTGATGTGTCACGTAGGATTTATTCTAATATTGATGAAGTACGATGTAAGAATTGTAATGAATTTTTATATGAGTTCAAATTCGAAAAAAATCTGGCCAAATCGAAGTAGATTTTCGCAACAATTGCATCTAACCTGTGTGTATTCGAGGTAGCCATAGTTTGGACATTTAATAGGATCTGTGAATTTTTTAAACAATCGTTACCTCATCACTTCTAAAACGTACGTTGTGTGAAGTAGGTCGTATGACAGGCATCGATTCATCTGGAATATGTGTTACTATTTCATGCATTATTGTTACTACGTTTCGCCTTAACGTTATAAAGGTATCAAGTAACGTTCCTTAATTACTCATAAACGATATTTTTGTCCGACAAAGTAATATCTTCTGACTTCGTTTTGTTTATGATAAGTATAGATGTGGTATTTTTTGTCCAACATATGGTACTAAGAACAAAGTGGATCATGATAGAATGGGTAACTCATAAGACTTCTTCGTCGATTAATTGGTACCTAATTTTATTTTTCATAAGTATTGATGTGGAATTTTGTTTAACAGACCTGTTTCGATAAAATTTTTGGCATCGAACTGTTACTACATGAAATAGAAGTGTTACTTGGATTGTCTAAAATGGTAGATTATGACGTACTTTTGTTGTTCGTAAGTATTAATGTGGTATTTTTTTAACAGACCTGTTTCGTTAATTTTTGGCATTGAACTGTTACTACCTGAAATTGAAGCGTTGGTATATCTGAAGTGGTATATTATGTCTTTCTACTGTTTTCATAAGTACTGATATAATATTTTTTTAGCAGATCTGTTTCGGTAATTAGGC
This sequence comes from Craterostigma plantagineum, assembly GCA_027422505.1. NCBI lineage: Eukaryota > Viridiplantae > Streptophyta > Magnoliopsida > Lamiales > Linderniaceae > Craterostigma > Craterostigma plantagineum. Next base: position 14,528,963 of record JAPQWV010000020.1, read on the forward strand.
ATAGAACTGTTACTACATGAATCGTAGCGTTACTTGGAATATCTGAAGTGGTATATTATGATCTGCTTTGTTTTTTCTTAAGTATTGATATGATATTGTTTTAGCAAAACTGTTTCGATAAATTTTGGGCGAGATATTGGTTTTGGATGAATTTGGATGGATTTACTATACTTGCTAAATTGAGCGGGATTGTGGATTGATTGGGTTAATTGGGCGGGATTTATGCCGCGATTGGAATTTTGGGCGGGATTGCTAAAAATCAGTGCAAATGTATTACTAATAACTATTTAACTGTTATCCACTAGTTACATATGTTACTAAAAGTTGTCTGTGTTACAAATTGCTGTAGTTATCGCACCAAGGTTTAGGGTTATGTCTTTATGGAGATTAAGGTTTAAGTTTCAGGGTTAACTTTAAGGTTCATGATTTACGACATATAAAATGATAGTTGTGGTTTATTTTTGAGTTTTGATGGGCATTCGTGCTGAAATTCATATATTATGTTTCAATGAACAGGATAATAGTCTATGTTTTGCTATGAAATCTTATAAGTTTACATAACTATTGACCTCAAACATTCACTATCATCCACCTCCATCGAACAATGTGAATTTTAAAGGAATTTGGTGTGATAAATGCACAAATCATACTTTTACAAGATGTTAATCTTGTAAATTCGAACAATGTGCATCTATGAACGAAATTAATCGAATTAGTAATGTGGTACTGGAAACATATTATGTGGTATCATTATCTGTAAAAATTCTGTAGGTTTGTATTGTTATTTTCTAGCGAACTTGTAGTATTACATGCGGACAATCTGGTACTGGCAATAGGTTCTTCGTAACATATTACTAATTTCTTTAATTTCGCTCACAAATCCAATTCTTTTCAATTGTTTTGGGTTTGGGGTCTCAAATTTTGAGTTTATGGTCCATTAAATGTTGTTCGTGCTTTAATTTTGAACTTTGAATACGTTTGTGTCTCATTAAAAAGATACTATTATATGTTGTGAAGGAAGAGCTATATGTTTACATGATTTTTTAACTCAACTTTCACATATTGATATCAACATTCGCAAAACGTGTCTTTTAATGAAATTTTGTGATTTAGCTTCATCATATTATCTATTTCTATGAAAATCAATCTTATACATCCGAACAAAATGAATTTATGAACGAAATTAATCAAAATAGTAATGTGGTATTGATTAGCTATTTTATGGTACTTGAAGCTACAAATGTGTTATAAGCTTTGTTTATGTTGATATTTTTTATCAAACATGTGGTAATATTAAGTTTGTACTGTTAATATCTATGACAATCTAGAACCTTCTAGAATGTTCTTAATGATGCGTTACCCAGAAGGCGTGAATTGTTACTCAGAATAAATGAAGTGTTACCAACCAGCTTTTTAATTGATAAACGTTCCAATATTAGGTCCCATCAAAATTCTTCGTTATTCCATTATCAACATTAATAATCTCACTCAAAATAACTCATGATCAAACTTAGTCGAATCTACCTTTTTAGTTCATTAAAGTCGTGACTTCACCTATTTTTCAACGAAATTTTTGAATTGTATTAATCACATTATTCTATGATAAATTTCAGTGGTTACTGATATACGTATTTTCTTACGTTTATATTTGTTATATTTAAGTCTTTTGCATGATATTTGAAGTCATTTTGATTATTTCTGCACTATAATATGGTTTCACAACAAAATCAAACGTTTTACGGCAGTTTTGCGATAGTATGGTATTTCTTGATGATCATGTGGTAAACGATGTCTGATGGACCTGAAATGTTAACCATAGATGGAGGACATGTTAATCATGATTCTTTCCAAAGGGATTTTTAATCCGAGATCTAGATTGGGAGATATGAATATTTGAACGTGCTGCTGTTTTGCAGGAAAACGCATCACGGCCGTGAAGGCTTTGCAAGGGGTCGTGAATAGCACCAGAGAGCCAATTTCTTGCCCGATCGTGTCACGGCTGTGACGTCCGGGGCCGATGAGGGCGGGGAGTGATCGCCGGTGCTAGAGAGCTGCACGGACAAGGAGCGGCTCCTGGCAGGCTTCTAGGCGAAGGGGTACGTGAACGAACCGATCCGACACCCGAATGAGAGGGGATCCTGAGACTGACAATGTATGGGCGTGTCAGGCTAAGAATCGTATAAAAGAATTGATAGTACTACTCATATCACCAAGGTCGACCTACCTTTTCGGGAGTCCATCTATAGAAACTCCGTCGTTAAGCGTGCTTGACTTGGGGCAATCTAGGGATGGATGACCCCCTGGGAAGTTTCTCGGGGTGCGTGTGAGCGAGTGCACGAAGCACGCTAAAAGGTTAAATGGTGGTACAGTAGGGCCAGACTATCCGTCGGAGTATGGTGGGCCCAACCCCACTGGTCCCGGTAGGGACCGATGCTATAGTAACACCCGGTATGGGACGGGTCGTTACAACGGCCGTGGACATTAACCAACCAGGCCGTGAAGGGTGCTTCATGGCCATGAATGGAGGTGCGTAGGATAGTTCGTTAGTGTTAGTTTTATTTTAATACTCGATCCACTCGATTAAGTTTTTGGCGCTGTTGCCAGGGAACTATCGATATTAGAAAAATCTTAGTTTATTATTCTAGCTATTTATTATTTCAAAATCTTCGCTTAATCATATTTCTTTTGGTCTAGGTACGTGTAAGTTGGTGCATGACCCGAAGAACCTTACACGACCAATAGTGGAAGAAGACCCGGAGATCGAAAGGACTTTTCGACGCAACGTGAGAGAAAACACAAGGCAAGTCGAAATGGCGACTCAAAATAACGATGCAATTCCATTAGCAGTGCAAGAACCACCAATGAGAGAACTTTGGAGAAACAATACCATAGGAACGATTAGCTCGACGATAGTACTTCCTCAGGTGCCGAACAATTTTGAGCTCAAACATCATTGGCTCCAAATGCTTCAGACGACAGCTCAATACGATGGACACTCCGAGGAAGATGCTTATCGCCACATCGGAGACTTCTTATCCGTCGCCGACACAATACGGGTACAAGGCGTTAGCCCCGAAGCCATTCGACTCTACCTGTTTCCATTCTCTCTGCGCGGCAATGCCAAGGAGTGGTTCAACCTACTTCCCGATCTATTACCACGTGGGACCAGATGCATGCCACCTTCATCAATTATTTCTTTCCACCTTCCAAGGCACTCAAATTAAAAATGGACCTGACCGCATTCAAGCAAAAGGAGGGCGAAATCTATATGATGTTTGGACCAAATTCAAGGCACTCTTGAACCGTTTTCCTCAACATGGGATAACTAAGAGCGAGCAAATTCAACGGTTCCATGAGTCGTTGAACGATCATACCATACAATTACTAGACGGAGCATGCAATGGAGGGATATGTAATCTTAGCGCAACGGAAGGCTGGAGCATAACTGAAGATTATAGCGCGAACAGTTTCCGACGAGGGAGTTCAAGCAGTAGAGGTAAACCACTAATGTACGATGTCGCTGAAACTACCGCAATCAACACCAAGTTCGACGCCCTCCAACAACAAACGCAGACTTTGATGAATGCGCTATTACCTATGAAGCCGACCGTTAATGCTGTCCAATTACAAGCCGCACCGAGGACTCTCACAACTAATGCGCCTTTTCATTTATATCCGACGTATATTCCACCATGCACTATTTGCGGAGGAAGCCACGACACAGCTCACTGCCCAACCACTATTCCAACAGAGCAAGTCGATTACATGGAAAATTACCAAATTCAGTGAAACTTCGTTCCAAATCGAGTTCATCCAAACCTGGCCTATGGGAATCAACAACAAGCTCCACCGGAATTTTAAAATAAAGGTCGCACGGATACTATGGTGGAAATTCCGATGTTGCCCCTCAAGGTCGCGGTGATAAGTTGGAGGGCACGCTCGAGAAGCTAACGGGAAAGCTCGACCCTCACCTGGACAATCAAGAGGCTCGATTGCAAAGCACCGGGTCTTCACTACGGGCCTTGGAGAAAGATTGCTGAATCGATCCAACAACGTCCTCCCGGTTCATTGTCAAGCTACACTGAGACCAATCCAAAGGACCACCATGTAAAGGCGGTCACGCTCCGTAACGGGAGAGAGCTCGAGGAAGTGCAGAAATTAAAGAAAAAGAATGCGAAAGCAAACATTGAGGCCGACAAAGAAGAGGAGACCGTATCTAAGCCACCTGTCAAGGCGTATCAACCGAAAATTCCTAGCGAGACTTAAAAGGGACATCGTTGACGACCAGTTTGGTAAATTCCTTGCAATTTTTAAACAATTACGTATTAATTTACCACTTGTTGAAGCTCTTGCGCAGATGCCTCGTTGGGAAAATTATTGAAGGACCTTATCACGAACAAAAGCAAGCTCGAAGACGTATCCACGATTGAGTTGCGAGGGGATTGCTCCGCCATCTTACACAGCAAAGATCCCAAAGAAGCTAAAAGACCTAGGGAGTTTTACTATACCTTGTTTAATAGGCGATCTTGTAGTGCATAAGACATTGGCCGATCTAGATGCAAGTATAAATTTAATGCCTTATTCGATGTTCTAGAAACTTGGTTTAGGGGAACCCAAACCTACTAGGATGAGTATACGATTAGCAGATAGATCTGTTAAATATCCTAGTGGTATTGTAAGACGTTCTTGTTAAAGTCGATAAATTTATCATTCCTGCAGATTTCGTAATTCTTGACATGGAGGAAGAGAAAAATATTACTCTAATCTTAGGAAGGCCATTCGCTACCGGAGGGACTATGGTCGATGTTCGTAACGGAACATTGACATTTTCCATAGATAGTGAGAAAGTGACATTTGATATGGCCGAGTCCATGAACAATGTTGAGGAGTTAGACGATAAGTGCTTTTATATTGATGCGTGGAATGAATTCTTATCATTGTAGGGAATTTCGTAGCCCAATCCTTCATCTCAAAGTAAGAAATAGAGGAAAACGAGGAATTCCATAAGGAAGAGCCGAACGATGACCTACTCCTCGTCGTTGCCCAAGCAGATGTAGATGAGAATGTCAATGAGAAACCAATGACCGAGGTGCAAAAGAACAGCGAAGAAAATCGCGAAAAAAGCTCGGTCGATGAACCACCAACGCTCGAGCTCAAGCAATTGCCCGATCACTTGGAATATGCTTTCCTCGCGGGAAATGCAAAGCTTCCGGTAATCATTGCTTCAAATCTGGAGAAAGAGCAGGAAATTATGCTCTTAGACACACTACGGGAGCACAAGAAGGCGCTCGCATGGAAAATAGCTGAATTCGAGGAATAAGCCCGACGTTTTGCATGTATAAGATTCTCATGGAAGACGAGTTCAAACCGGTAATACAACAGCAAAGGCGTCTGAACCCCAACATGAAGGAGGTAGTTAAGGCCGAGGTAATTAAACTGCTCGACGCGGGAGTGATTACCCAATCTCGGACAGTGCATGGGTGAGACCAGTTTAGGTAGTGCCAAAAAAAGGAAGAATGACAGTTGTGCCAAAAAATGAACTCATTCCCGACAAGGACTGTCACGGGATGGCGCGTATGCATCGACTATCACAAACTCAACGAAGCAACTCGTAAAGACCATTTCCCTCTTCCTTTTATTGATCAAATGTTTGAACGTTTATCTGGTCATGAATTTTATTGTTTTCTCGATGGACTTTCAGGTTATTTGCAGATTTCCATTGCACCCGAGGATCAAGAGAAGACGACGTTCACGTGCCCGTTTGGGACATTCGCCTACCGACGGATGCCTTTTGGACTTCGCAATGCTCCGGCCACCTTCCAACGTTGCATGATGGCTATCTTTGATAAACTATAGGTGACGGAATGGAGGTATTCATGGATGATTTTTCGATTTTTGGTGACTCGTTCGAGATATGCTTATTTAATTTAAAGAAAGTACTTCAGCGATGCGAGGAAACAAACCTTGTGCTAAATTGGGAGAAATGCCATTTTATGGTAAGAGATGGTATTTTTTTAGGTCATAAAATATCGTCAAGAGGTATCGAGGTAGATAGAGCTAAAGTAGAAACCATAGAACGATTACCTCCACCTTCGTCGGTAAAGGCAACTAGAAGTTTCCTAGGACATGGGGGATTTTATCGTAGATTTATCAAGGACTTCTCTAAAATTGCTAGACCTTTAACGCGCTTCCTTGAGAAAGACGTACCTTACGAATTTACACATGAATGCCTGAATGCATTTACCTTACTTTAGGATGAGCTAATTAATGCCTCTGTTATGATAGCCCCTGATTGGAGCCTACCGTTCGAACTAATGTGCGATGCGAGTGATTTTGCAGTAGGTGCAGTTCTGGGACAGCGACGGGAGAAGCATTTTCAGTCGATACACTATGCGAGCAAAACTTTAAACGAGGCCTATGCGAATTACACTATGCCGTCGATAAATTCCGTTCATATCTTGTTCTCTCAAAAGTTATCATCTGCACGGATCATTTGGCCCTCAAACACCTCTTCGCGAAACCGGATGCATAATCGAGGCTTATCCGATGGATTTTGTTACTCAAAGAGTTCGACGTGGAATTTCGTGACCAAAAAGGTACCGAAAATTGCGTAGCCGATCACTTTTCAAGACTCGAAGACGCAGCCCACGAGGCTGCCGACGAGGAAATAATCCAAGACCATTTTCCCGACGAGCATTTATATGCTATACGTGAGGTACTAGATGAAACCCCATGGTATGCCGACTTTGCTAACTATCTTGTCGCGAGGATCATGCCAAAGCGAACCACAAGTCATCAGAGGAAGAAATCTTGAGCCACTGTCATTCGGGGCCATGTGGACGACATTACGGAGGTAATCGAACTGCACAAAAGGTACTCGAATGTGGTTTTTAGTGGCCTACACTTCTCAAAGACGCTAAAAATACGTAGAGGAATGTGACAGGTGCCAACGGACAGGTAATATTTCTAAGCGAAATGAAATGCCTCAAAACTTTATTCTTGTGTGTGAAATATATTGATGTCTGGGGCATTGATTTTATGGGTCCGTTTCCTACCTCTTTCAAGAATCGATATATCCTAGTTGCGGTTGATTTCAAAATAGGTAGAAGCACAAGCAATACCTACTAATGATGCTAGGGTAGTTGTTAAATTTTTGAAATCATTGTTTTCACGATTTAGTTCACCTCGTTGATTAACGATAAAGGTACGTATTTCTGTAATACTCAATTTGCAGGGACGCTCGAAAAATATGGCGTTAAACATAGTGTTACCACTGTGTTCCATCCTCAAGCGAACGGCCAAGCAGAAGTTGTAAACAGGGAGCTGAAGCGCATACTCGAAAAAACCGTGGAACACCATAGGCGGATTGGCCGAACAAGCTGACCGATGCTTTATGAGTACCGGACAGCATACAAGACGCCTATCGGATCCACGCCCTACAGACTTGTTTATGAGAAATCTTGTCATTTACCCGTCGAGCTAGAACACAAAGCATATTGGGCTCTAAAAAAGCTAAATTTTGATTTGAATCTTGCAGGTGAAAAGCAAAACTTGCAGATCTACGAGCTCAACGAGTGGAGACAAATGGCTTATGAAAATACCCGCCTCTACAAGGAGCGTACGGAGCTTTACCGTGATCATAAAATCATGAAGCGGGAATTCTAATAAGGTGACCAAGTCTTGCTGCACAATTCGCGGCTATGGTTATTCTCGGGAAAGCTAAAGTCGAGGTGGTCTGGCCCATTCACGGTGACTCGAGTATTCCCTTATGGGACCATCGAGATAACACATCCAGAAAAAGGGACTTTCAAGGTGAACGGGCAGCGTATCAAGCATTACTATGGCGGTAACATCGAGGCGCTCGAAAAGAAACGATTCACCTCCTCAACACCACCCAGAGCTGAACCACTGAACAATGTCTAGCTAAAAGACATTAAAGAAAACGCTACTTGGGAGGCACCCCAAGCCTATCCTTTGTTTTTTTTATTTGCGCATTTTTTGTTTTTAATGATTTGTTTTTCGATGATCGCAGGGAATTCAAATCTCAAGTGTGGGGAGAAGCCGTACAAATCATGCACATCAGACTCTATTCAGGGAAGTTCGCCATCTATTTATTTCCTCGTCCTTGTATTACGTAATTGTTACGTTGAGTACAACGTAAATCTTAAGTGTGGGGAGGGGAATTTCTGCAAAATTGATGCGAACATCTTATATAAGTGCATGCCTTGATTTTAGTATAAATGTTTTTCGAAAATTTGGCATGAATTTTTTGTCGAAAATCATGTTTCTTATCATGAAGGGATGACTTTATGTTAGATTGTGAGTAATTAGGGTACATATGCTCAGTCTACTTCTTTCTTACATGATGAACTTGGCGATACTTGAGAGATTCGTACACATAACCTGATTGGTGTGAGATTTTTGAGCCTACGAGCTTTTTGCTCATTTCTTTGGTTGTGTGAATCATGCTTAATTTATTTCTCTTCAGAACTTGCTTGTGTATTACGTTTTGAAACTACTTAAAGTGTGATTGCGTGAAAATGAGGAAGGCATTAGGAATTCAGTCCATAGCCAGAGTATCCAACCACGATTGGCCCCCGTAGTTAGCCTCTTTGAGCATAAGCCTTTTACTTGTGAAACCGGATTATAAATTGCCGGCTCGGATTAAGTCTTCAGACATAAACCCATCGGAGCGACAATAGAAGTGGAGGTTGAATGCCGGACTCAAGAAGCCCAACCCGTACTAAATATCCGAGTTGAAAAGAAAGAAAGAAAAAAAATAGAAGAGATAAAAAAAGGAAGATATAAGACTAAGAACCCTTCCTCTGATAATCTTTCATTCTCAGAAAGCGTATTATCTATTTCCTTGATCGAGAAGTTGGAAGACGAAGGGCTTGGTTAACCACGAATACAAAAGAACGGAAGTGTTTAACAAGAATGACGGACTTTGGCGCATTCGAGATGATGTCATGATTCTGACACGACTACAGCTCATATCCATTTTACGCTTATTCCTTACATTTCTTACATATCTCAGCCATATTATTACCCGGTAAAGACCTTCCGATTCACGTTTGATCACTAAAAGTAGTAGATTTACGAATCGCTTGCAAGTTTATGGTAGATGTTAGATTAGTGCATGACCCGAGAGATATCACCGACATCTTAACCCATACACTAGTGATTAGAATGAATCTTTGTGAGGTGCGGATCTTGATAGGTATTGCAAGAAAATCATGGAGTTAGTCGTTGATTTCGAATATGCTTTCCAACTTTATTTGCATTATCTCCTACGTGAGTTCATTCTTGATTGATACGTTGCATGATTTTATCCTTTTATATGCCATTTGCATTTTTTTTTGCTTGAGGACAAGCAAACGCTTAAGTGTGGGGAGGTTTGATAAACGTGTTTTCTTACATTTATATTTGTTATATTTAAGTCGTTTGCATGAAATGTGAAGTTGTTTTGATTATTTCTGCACTATAATATGGTTTCACAACAAATCAAACGTTTTACGGCAGTTTTGCGATAGTTTGGTATTTCTCAATGATCACGTGGTAAACGATGTCCGATGTACCTGAAATTTTAACCATAGATCGAGGACACGTTAGTCTTAAATCTCTCCAAAGGGGTTTTCAATCCGAGATCTAGATTGGGAGATATGAATTTTTGAACGTGCTGCTGTTTTGCAGGAAAATGCGTCACGGCCGTGAAGGCTTTGCAAGGGGCCGTGAATAACACCAGAGACCAATTTCTTGCCCAATCGTGTCACGGCCGTGGACCTTAACCAACCAGGCCGTGAAGGGTGCTTCATGGCCGTGAATGGAGGTGCAAGAGGCCGCGAATAAGGGCAGAAAGCCATTTTCTAAGCCCCGAACGCTCCACGGCTGGGAATGGTGGCTACCGAAGTCGTGAACGCGGGCAGAAACGTTATTTTCTTCAGGATTTATGTTGTCACGGCCGTGCGGATGCATATATGAGGCCGTGAACGTTTCCATGACCATGTTAAAAGTCAAGGCAGATCAAAATATGCCGCACTTGTCAAAGGAAAGATCACACACCTAAGAGCTTGGGACCAATTCTCTGCATAAGACAATCCATTCAATTTAATGACAGACATGAAATCAGTTTTTTGGCTGCAATTAAGACTTTGGAGGCTAAAGATCTTTCAAAATTTCTCTCCTTGGAACCGACGATGAAGAAAATGCGCAAGTTAAAGAAAGGAAAACTCTATATAAAGAGCAACGTGAAGAGAAAAAGAGAAGGGGGGAAGAAGATATGTGAAAGATACTCATTAAGCTCATATACATACACATACACATTTCCTTTCAAAACCCAAGAACACATATTTAGTTCTCTCACCACGTGTTCGATCAAAGTACTCAGTGAAGAACGGGGATTATGTCGAAGTCGAATTCAGGGAAGTATTTATGATGTATTCGATGTTAATTACTTGCTTTGTTGTGATGATAATGAGTAGCTAAATCTATTGTGTATTAGAAATGAGATGAACCCTAGCGAGATCGATCGTATGTTACGTGTATTTGATGTTTTGCTATTGTTATGACTCGTTTATGAAGCTTATGATTTTGATTATGTCTATGAGATTGAAATTGTCTAGTTAGCTCGATCATGTCTATGTGATTAAGTAAACATAGTTGGGAAATCGTACGCTATGCTCGAGAGAGGGGCGAACGATTAGACAACTCGTAAACGAGCGGAATAAACTCATCGCTAGAGCTAGGATGAACTACCCCGCCGGATTAGAGTCAAATCTAATAGCGGGATTCACCGTGTTTTTAGTTCGATCTTTGGTCAAGTAGTTAGGGAAGCTTGCCCAGCTACTTAATACTTTGATTAGTTGTTTACGATCATTGTATGGTAAGGCGCAGTTTCGTCAGCTATATAACTCGTATGCATGTAATAGAAATCTCCACGGTCTAATGATAGCATTGCTTACGTAGACTTGATATTTGTCTTGGTCTAGATAGGGGGATTCGAAGTCTCAAATACATCTGTTTTCATAAGAGTTTTCCTCTCCGTACTATTTTATTAAGTTGCATTTTTCTTAAGTTATTATTTACTTCAACAATCAAACATTCGCATTAGAATATTTAAGCAAAAGTTTTTCTAAGGTAGATAGTTCTCTTGGGATCGATACTCGAATACGTGCTACGTCTATGCTATTTCGATAGGTACACTTGCCTGTTGAGCGTAGGATAGTTCATTTTATTTTAATACTCGATGCGCTCGATCAGTTACATGGGAGATTGGCATTGATTAACCTTATTGTGTCATTTACGTCGGAGATTCGAGCAATTTCCAACATTTTACGATCTATTCCTTTTTGCCATTACTTGGGTATTACATGTGTTATTTACTGGTGACGAGTCGTTATTATTTCTCATTATATGTTCGTTTTGCGGAAACATTTGTTATAAACTTCAAGACATATGGTATTATTGTTCCATTAACTGTTACCCAGAAAGCATGAAGTGTTATCCAGTAACCATTTTAATTAGCAAACGTTTACAGCTCAAATCTCATCAAATTTCTTTGTTATTCCATGATTAACATCAATAATTATCGTCGATAACTAAGGCCCATGATGAAATTGTGTCGAATTTACATTATCCAGTCATTAAAGTCGAGAATCATCGTATTAAACGAAATTTCCGAATTGTTTTTGAAGCATTCGTGCTTTATGAACTTCGAAAATTCTCTTTGACTATGATGACCCATGAAAAATTGAAACCTATATAACTTTCTGCTGTTAGTAACGTCGAGATTGGTTCGGATTTGGAGCGTGAATTTTTTCTTTATGCCTCTTGAATGTAAGGAATGTGCTATTGCAGGAACCACAGTGTTGTTTTTGAATGATGTGTTACTTTTGCGACATGACTTGTTATTTACTAAAAGAAACGTGGTATTTTATGCTATACGGGCAATACTTATTTTCTCACAATTAATGTCACAAATATCCGAAACTTATAAACACTTATGATCAAATTAACGATAATTTCAACTTATATTATCACAATTGTGGAGATCTGTTCGGGTCTGAGTGTGAAATCTCGTTTCGATCGATGTCGCTTGTTTGGTAGAGATGATGGCATATACTTGTAAATTTTTGCAACGGTGAAGGACAAATATGTCTTATTACAGGGTTTGGGTATTTTTCTCTGAATTTTTCGTTGTAAAGCTGACAATTTGTTATTCGTTGTATTAATATTGGTATTCTCGTTTATAGCGTGTAGTACTCAATAAAAGACTATTTGCTATTCAAATGAAAGGAAGTGTCTTTTTAGCGCGGAACAGTTATTATTATTTCGAAACTTGTTACTTTAAGCATAAAAAGCCATGTGATCTCCTTTCCCAGGTCTTATTGCCGAACTGGTTCTCCCATTTGATATTGAAATGACAAGTAGACCCTACCTAAAGCAATGAATGGACAACTTTCTCCTTCGCCGTAATGTTGCGTCTCCTCCGAGACCAGGACCTTTTATCATGACTTCTGCTCATTGCATACCTTGATCTACTACAGTACGAATAGCATTTGTAGCGGCTGTTTGAGCGGCTTGCATCATTCAGGTATTTTTTGTCGATTTGGCATATGTTAGGGTTAAATATGTCTTATCGCATCATTTAAGTATTTTCCTCTGATTTATTTGTTGTCTTAGTATTGGCATTATAATTGATAAAGTTGTTACTTAATATGCGATATTGTACTCAATACAGACAATTTGTTATCCAAATGAATGGAAGTGTTTTTTTCAGCCCAAAATTGTTATAATTATTTCGATAAATGTAATCGGATCATTTAGGTATCCTGTGGTAAATTTCGCATATGTCAGGGATAATTATGTCTCTTCGCAGCCTTTAGGTAGTTTCCACTGAATTTTTCGAAACCTAGGTCCTTTATCCTAAACCAAATTCTAATGGGACTGAACACAAAGTTAAATATACTGGATTGCTATTCACCGCCCCCTTTTTCCTAGTCACCGCCCCCTAAAGGACTGAAAAAAGACTATTTTGCCCTTTCTAATTTAAATTTCTATTTAAAGTAATTTTCCTTACAACTCATCTGATATCGCAATCAGACATCCAAATCAGAGTCAAACATAACAAAAAATTAAAACATTTCAATGAATCGTCTATTTTCGAAATTGAAAGGTCAAAAGAAAGTGTCTACTGGCACGGATGGTAAGCAAATTCTCGTAAATTCCGTTCGTATAGACGTGAATTCTCGAACTTACGTTGGACAACATCGGAAAATTCGGTCCGACCGAAATGAAATTTCGGTCGGCAGAAGCGTTGACCGAACAACAATTTCGGTCAACTCTTCTGCCGGCCGAAATTTTATTTCGGTCGGGTCGAATGGTGACCAAAATAGTTGTTCGGTCAGCTCTTCTGCCGACCGAAATTATTGTTCGGTCGGACCTGTATTGACCGAAATCAGTTTTCGGTCGCCTTAGAGTTAACCGAAATCAGATTTCGGTCGCCTCTTAGGGTAACCGAAATCCGATTTCGGTCGGGATTTTTTTTTTTAAATTTTTTTTTTCCAGACCCGGAGATTGTCCCGGAGGATTCCACGGGTGACAGGATAAACTACAGTGAGCATTTCCGTGAAGAGGATGCCGCCCGAAGAGGATGCCGCCCGAAGAGCAAATCCAAATCACATTAAATTACGTACGTAGTCGGTATGGCTGCGCGGGGGGATGGCGCCCGAAGAGGATCCTGACTCCGACGAAAGCAGACGAGGATGAGAATGCCGATCGTACCAGTCCATGTAACCTTCAACGGTCTCACCAAACTCTGAGGTACTCCGGCTGATGTATGACAGGTTGAGGATGTACGCGTAAGGGAACTGCCGCCAAGCAAATTCTGCTGCATCGCCAGAATGGTGCACCTTATACCTCGACGGGTCTGCTGGCATAAACGCCTTCTGCGGCGGTGTCATCGACGGCGGGATGTGCTGCACGTAACCCAGCTGGCGCAACACTCTAGAGGGTACGTAGGGCTCCACGATGTCGCGATATCTAACACAGCCCACGAAAAGAGTCCTCAGGTGCTGCGCCGCTGGATCGGGACCGTACGGCAACCAAGCAACCCGGTAACAATTTATTTTGTAATATATAATTGTCGTGAATATAGAATATAAATTGTTAAAATACCTCGCTCGCTGTCATCATGTCTAGCTGACGGCGGATCTCAATTAACCGGTGTCCCGTCCGCTCGACCTGAGATACGGACCACATGCGTGATCGTGCATGGCCAGGCTCCACCTGATGGGGTAGACGGTGTGGGCGGAAGCATGGGAAGTACTCGTAGATCCACGCCTGTAGTAACGACAGGCACCCAGCTAAACCCCTTGCATCCGCTCGGCTTGCGAGCCCAAGCTGGCGATAGAGGTAAGCAAGAGCGGCCGAACCCCACGAGTAATGACTGGCAGATGGCAGGGAGCGATAGAACTCGTGCATGATGTCGGGCTTCACCCGATTCCCGCTCTTGCCGACGAACAGGGTCGACTCCAATAGAATCCACAGCCAAGCGATGGCCTGGAATCCCGCCGGCCGACCCTCCCGCACCTATGCATCACGTCTTTCGACGCCACCGACCCTGCTCTCCAAAATCCCCTCAGGGCGTCTGCGGAGACGCCCATAATCTCCCTCGCCGTGATCTGCTGGTCGCCGGCGTCCGGGGTGCCCGAAACCATCGTCCCGTCGATCGGGATACGGAGGATCTGCTCGACATCGTGGAGCATGATCGTCATCTCCCCCCACGGCATGTGGAAGGTGTTCGTGTCGGGGTGCCAGCGCTCCACAAAAGCGCACAGAAGAGGCTAGTCCAAGTGTACGAGCATGGCATCTGCGAGGTGTAAGAGGCCTGTGGCATCGATCTCGCTCTGTGTCTCCGGCGGGAATTGGCAGTACCACTGCTTAAGCTACCAAAGCACTAACGCCCGCCCCTCGCACTTCAGCACGGGCCTCTCCTCCTCACCCATCTAGATGCGGGGCGCGATGTGCCCCAAGTAACTAGGGATCACCTCGCCATCTTGCGGACCACCTGGCTGTGACCCCTGCACCCTCCAGGAATCGTCATCTACGACCCTGGAGCGCTTGCTCCCTATTTTATTTTTTACGAATACCACATAAATAAATTTAATTTTTGGTACGATAGTTAGGACACGACATCGAAAGTCAGTTTATAATGAAGACGGGATGTACCTGACGAGACCGGTATCGGATCTTCGTCGGATGACTGAAACGATGCCGCATCGTATGGCACCTCCTCATCCGCATGCGCCTCCTCCTCCGCATTCGGATCGTATTCCGCATACACGGAATGCGAATCACCCGCTCGCTGCCGCCTCGCCTCCTCCTGTTCCCTACGAACGGATGCATCAACGCCGCGCGCACTCGTATGACGCTCTCCAGATCCCTCCAACTGGGGGATCTGCTGCTCCCTCCAAGCAGGGACTTCCCACCCTGCGCCTGCAATTAGATAAATTGTTAAAAAAAAAATTGACCGAAACCAAATTTCGGTCGGTCCACGACCGGACCGAAATCCGACTTCGGTCGGATAACGCCTGACCGAACTCGGATTTCGGTCGGCGAGGCTATGACCGAAATCGGATATCGGTCGATACCAGCACGACCGAAATCCGATTTCGGCCGGCCAAGTCCCGACCGAAATCCGATTTCGGTCGGGACTTGGCCGTCCGAAATCGGATTTCGGTCGTGCCGTTTTTCGCCCGATTTCGCGTCCGATCAACGGTTTTCCGGCCTATTTCGACCCGTTTTCGACAATCTATGTAAATACGAATGAATTTTACGACAATTTTCTTACCAATCGTGAGAGCACCCCCTTTGCCTTTCCCTTTCCTTTTCCTCGTTCCATTGCGATTTGCGAGGTGTTCTCTGTTTTTTTGTTTGATTTGGATGTGTGATTTGAAAAATGTTGCGTAGTAAATGACTTTAAATAGGAATTCTTAATTTTTATTATATTTTAGCTTTTTAAATAATTTTAAATAACATAAGGGCAAAATAGTCTTTTTTCAGTCCTCTAAGGGCGGTAACAAGTAAAAAGGGGCGGTAAATAGTAACTCCCTAAATATATTAGTAGGGCTTGAAGTTTAATTAACCCAGTATTGAAAGCAAAATTTCCCTACTCTATGTATGACTTTGACTTACTCTTTTTTTGGGTCGCTTCAGTCTTTGTTTATGTTAGCTACTATACTATTAATTGGAAACCCGTAAATTCCACACTAATTTTCAACGAGTTAAAGGCACGTGTTTGAATATTGGAGCTCAAAAAATTGATGTTTATGTGTGTCTTATTACTTGATTTATCCAACAAAAATGGACCCTTGTTTGCGCGTTGTAATAAAAATGATGTAGTACTGTCTTTTTCTTTTTTGACGGGGTCTTTGATCGATGATTGATGGAGAAGAGAAAAACAAAATGTCCTTTGTAATAATAATAACAATATACTCTTCAATTTTGTCATAGGGCTTTTGTAACAAGATAATGTTTCTGTTTTGGGCCTTTTATAATCAATCTTATCATTTATCCAAGATACTCTCTATGTATCAAAGCCCATTTGGTACATTTTCACAACGGTCTTTGTCTTCCATTCTATATTCATCTTATTATATCCCAAATCTTGGCCGAGGAGAAAAAGGTTCATTGACAGAAAAGCTTGGGGTGAATATCATCACTGATCAGTAAATGCTAAGAAGGTGAAGGTAAAAAATTAGAAGCTGACAAATGAAATGACTCTTCAAGCTTTAATGTCGTGAAACACATCAATGGTTGCTTGGAAGAAATAAAAAAAAAAGACAATACCGAAACAGGAATAATATTGCAGTGCAGAAAGGACGACTCTTGCGCTTGTAAGATTTTTAAGGTACGTTAATATTCCTATTTCGTTTGTCTTGTTGCAATTAAAATGTGTTTTGATTATGACCAACCATGGTTGCCCGTGAAATATGCAGTAACTACTCTTTAATTGGAGAGATCACAACACGAATATTCTGTTAAGAATACGCCTTTTTCCTTTTGCAAGTTGCAAGAATACTCTTAAATACCCTCTTCTTTGAAACCCTAAATATTTAATCTATATACTATAAAAGTTGAATATGGACAATATTGTGATGAGACGGGTCAACAAAATGCCCCCACGACCAATAAAATTGCTTGAAGACCAAAGGACAACCAAACAATCTACTTTTTTGGACCAAATTCGTTGCATTTGATTGGCTAGTGATCAGATCTGCTGACGTGGCAGCACAGTAATGATTTTATTCACTTTTTGCTTTCAGAGGCAGTCCAAGAGCCTAATAATGTCCACTCGCTCATGCCATAAATGATAATCTTATTAGACTATGCTCATAAAACGTCCGACCAAACCAAAAGTTTTTCATTAACAGGGTAAGAAGAATCGTTCGTGGGTCGTCGAAGCC
The DNA here is from genome assembly GCA_027422505.1 of Craterostigma plantagineum. Classification (NCBI taxonomy): domain Eukaryota; kingdom Viridiplantae; phylum Streptophyta; class Magnoliopsida; order Lamiales; family Linderniaceae; genus Craterostigma; species Craterostigma plantagineum. Next base: position 14,546,428 of record JAPQWV010000020.1, read on the forward strand.
CGCGATTGGGGGAAGGCTTTCGATTCTCCACCCAAGTCGGCGTCGTCGATTGCTGGGTGGTCGAGGTCGGGCAGGAATGAGAGCTCCGGCGGACGGTCTGAGGTTTCTTCACTAGCGAGAGATACTATCATCAGATGAGCCACAAGGAGAAGGCTTCTTCCTCTAATTTTCGAGCAGGGGAGCGATGTTTTCTGCGCTCGATGCATACATTGAATTCGATTGAACTGCTTGAGTTATTTGTAGGTTATTGACGAGGTTCATAGCTGGTAAAGAAAGTGTTGACGACGATGAAGATGAGTTAGGTGTTTCAGCTGCTGATGAGGGTGGAGAAGATGCCTACTTTGTTAGCTTAAGCGTTCCCATGATTTATGCATTTGACTTAGTCATCAACGTTTTGCCCGAATTCGCAGGTTGAAAAGGGTGGAGAAGTTGCCTAGTTTGTTAGCAGCCACAGAGGTGAAGTTATTGCAGTTGCTGATAGGTAATTTTTTCGAAATGAATCCATTCTTTCAATTTTTCTGCCCTTTTTTCAGTGTTTTTGGATACTTATCGCCAAGGGCGCCAGTCGTTTGTCATTGAACTGCAATTGGTAAATTTACTGTACTTTAAAATATAACACAGTTCAATCACACACCTCTCACTACACAACAAACTAATATTCTGTAAACAGATGGCTACCACCCGACGTGGCGAGGATGTAGGGATGCAATTGGCTCGAGCCTTTATTAGCATCTAACTCCGAACTTCCAATTCCAACCTTTCCGCCATCTAATCACTTTACATTGCCCCTCTTGAGCGTCCTCAACATAGCAAGGTGAGAACAACGACAACAAGAATAACAAATTCTTAGTTCGTTTTCCATTTCGTCGAGTATTGTATTCGTTCAGATTATTACATCTAACTATTCTTTTGCACGTCTTCCCCCGCGATTGCCTAATACAACAGTAAAGATCAACGTTTTTCCAATCAAAACCTAAATAAGCAGAATCAGGGCGAGTTGATAAAGAGAGGTCAGCTTCAAAAACCTTACATAGTATCAGCAATTGCATTCAAAGGGTCTTCAGAGAAGAAAGCGCTATCTCCTTTTGGAGGGGTAATCAAGCCAATGTCATCAGATATTTTCCGACACAGGTACAATCATGACCGCAGCCACTCTTACATTGAAGGGTTTGCGAAGGTGATATTTAAGAAGAAGAATGGAGAAACATTTGACTTCTTAATTTTCTGATTGCTTGGGCTGAGATTAGTAATGATTTGAATTGCTTGAGAGTTGTGAGAGGTCTTGTAATCTGAGAATTGATTTCTTATCTCATGTGTGTGGGGGTGGGGGTTTATTACCGCTCGATGATTCGATTTGTTTGGATTTGCTTAGGGAGTTGAGTTATTAGGCCATGTGATTCTACTTATTTAGGTTTTCACTGGTAAAATTTTGATTTTTACTGAGGTATTAGGCACTCGCGGGGGAATCAAAAGCTAGATATCCACAAGCAAACTTAAAAACAGTTGACTTGGTAAGTTTGTGTTTAACGGAAGTGCTATCTTTTTCCTTTTCTTTTTTTTTTTTTTTAACTTTTTTCGTAGTTAGAGATTGATTCCATGACCTGAGTGCCTATGTATGATCAATTTGTGATCATTTTTATGAATTATAATAATAACAGGATGGTTGCGATGCGGATGATTACGCTGTGGATGAGAAGTTGAAGGAGTCTCCGCCACGTAGGTCTATTTCTTTGCTGATGGTTCACCTTCTTACAATTGCATAGCTCATTTTCCATGTTATGATATCATTTACTAGAATCTATTCTAAAATAGTCTCATGTTATATATCGAGTTGTTTGAGGGTTGCAGATATGGAGACAGTGAGCCAACTGATAACGCTGGGGTCCTATAAGTGGTTTACTGTTGTGAAAAATATATTATTAGCAACTGTGTTTTTTGGGTTTCTCTCAAAAGATTGACATTCTGAATGTACTCTACTTTGATTTGGACAGGGAAATAAAGAGGAGAATCTCTTAAGAATCTTCAGTTTGCTATATTTGGTCTTTGCCCGAGTCAATTGGCAGCTATTTCCCTTTGGAGGAAATTCAAGCTAACGGTAATGTTTTTAGTGTATTTTTCAATCATCTTCGTTTGATGAATTGGTGGTTAGGGTGTTCTCACTAACCTTTTAGATGAAACAGAATCACCATGCGTAAGAAAGATGGGCTGGCAAGCTCATCTTTCTTGATTGCGAGCAGCATTTGTCATCTATATAGCCGATTGTTTTTTTTAAAACTAAAAATTTATTTTAATTGATGCAGAAAATTCTCTTGAAGGCTTCCATCTTCTGTTTGCAATTGGTTCATCTGAAATCACTGTGCTTGGACAACAATAACGTGAAGCAGGTTCCAGCTTAATCTACAACTTTATCGACATTGTCATCAGTAGCAGCTTGGCCATTGTTGGGCGGCGGCCATAATTCAGCTTCTAACCTTCGATGAACTCTTTGCTGCTCACTGCTTTACAGCTCAGAGGACATCATCGAGTAGCATCATAAGAATTGGAGCCAATAATGATAATAATCCTTACAATCTTTTGCCCTTATAGAGAAACAATAACACCACCGATGGTAATAATTCTCAGTTGGGACATGATTTTGGGCTGTTCGACATCATGGGGTCGGGCTCGGGGTCGAAGCAGTTTCCTTACAGCAACGTAGAATCCAATATTTGGTGAAGAAGAAGATGATCAATGTTTGTTCCCTTGAGCGATGTATTCTCCAAGATCATGAAGGGAGTTTAAGGTTGTCTAAGCTGTAATTAGTTGCTTCATCAATGATCAACTATAAGTTATGACGAATGTCGTCGTATGTCAACTGTATATTTCGTCGGAATAATTAAGCTTCGAGGTCACTTAAGGGTGTCCACTGTATCATATTATTTTCTTGAACATATTTGCTCATTTTTTATTCCACGTAGATATTTGTTTTCGTATATTATGTAATAAATATTATAATACAATATGATATCATATTCATTGCACGGAATTAAGTGGGGGCTAGCAAGAAATATCACACATCGATTTCACCAATATCCCTTTCTTTCTTTGAAGTTCTATATAACTATATTTTCCTTGAAGTAGCGCACATCATGGGGCGAAGGATATCAAACGTTTGGTACAGATTTCGTGCGTAATCATTTTCGTACAACTGCTTATCGTCACTGGGTGCAACAAGTATGCCGTAACATCGAGGATATTAACATGCGCATCAAAGAAGCCTGTATGGGGATCAGTAACTATAAGCCCGCAAGAGTATTGGAAGCTTATGTTATCCATAAACCGAGTAGAAGTCTAACTAGAAGTCTCCCCATTCTTTGCCTCAGTATCCTTAAAAACACAGAGACAATAAAGGTTCCAAGGGATATGATCAGTTCTATTGGTGATAATGTGCGTGATATATCGAACTATATATATTCTGAGTTTGAAGAATGCATGTCCTGATAGTGAACTTGACGAAGAAGGGTATAAATTGTTCGAACAATTTATGATGCATGGGCCTTGTGGGTTTAATGGCCGTGCATGGAAAATAACAGGTGTGTGAAGAAAATTGGAAGACAGTTCAACGAAAGAACTACTGTGGACGAATCCGGACACGTCCGTTACCGCAGGAGAAAAAATGAAAGATATAGCACTAAAAAAAATATCGTGATGGATAACAGTTTTGTAGTCCCACATAATTTAAGGATGCTGAAACACCATCAACAAAAAATAGAAAGTTCTGCACATGGCTGTTAAAGGAGTAAGCTCTGATGTTGTAAGACAGATGCGGTCGCAACCATTGTCATGCTGCCCACAGAGTCGACTAAAAGCAGGCTGAGGTGCAATTTCCTCTTTTTTTAGTTGTTTGTTAATGAAGATACAATTGTTCGTGTACTTACGCCTCGCAGACATCCCCGGCTTCATGGTGTATTATATAAATATTACTGTACGATTGTTAATAGTCATGTTTCATTATCATGTCGAATCAAAGCTGATTATTATATGACTGTTATTAAAAATAATGTTATAGACTGCCCAATTGCCAAGCTGCGATAATGTGTAGTAGTATGTTAATGTCGTTAATTTTGTATGACTGCTCAAGTGAGCGACTCCTGAATTCTTTTGTATGATTATGTTGTATTATCATAGACATGGCAACCATTCATATGTTTAAGTGAGCATAAAGATATTAATACAAATCTCTAGCAAAAGCAAACGCACGGTCGTCATAAAGACTGCAACACTCCAGAATAAATTATCTGGTGATAGGAATATATTATTCAGGCTAAAAATTGTAACAAAATAAATATATCTGGTGAGAGGAATATGTTATTCAAGTTATAAATTGCAACAAAATTATTGCAGAAGCTTTAAGTCACACACTCAATGTCTCCTTTTATATTAATTTATAATATTATTATTTATTTTATTGGAAAATAAGTAGTTAATAATAAATAATAATAAAACTTGAAAAATATATCAAAAGTGGGCTGACAGCTTGAGGTTCTGGGCGAGGCGGGCTGGGTGTTTGGAGGCGGATGGTTGTCGAGTCTGTCACAAAATAATCTCGACGGGTACCCGGTCCTGACCCTCCATGTTGTCATCCTTAGGTGAAAGCTAATTAACAATATTGTATTTGAAAAATTGTGTTAACATGGGTCATATGGTTAATCATATGCTCTTGGTGATCTGACTCTTAATTCTGGTTTAGCATCTGGTTTGTTGTGCGACTTCTCCGTTCGTGGACATTGATGAACTTGCGCAAAAATGGAGAGCCCTTGAGTCTTGATCTTATTTATTTGGATGAGAAGGTTATTTGGCCTACTTTTTTACTCGTGTTGGCACATGACAGACTTATGCAGGCTTGGCTACTATCCATTTTCAAAGGCCCATCAATTCAATATTCTTTGAAGGACGGTCTTTTATTTTCTATATATAAGTGTGACGTGATCAATGCACCTACTAGCTACCGTATCACTTATATTGCTCCAGATGGCAAAGAAAAGGTGCTTGAGCACATACTATTAATTTGTGAAATGTGTTCTCATTTTCAATGGGTCTTTTGTGATTTGATATTGAACAACTAATATATCTTACGCTACGTTAGCTGTTTATGCCTCTTACTCATCTTCTCTAAACCAAAATAAGATTTCAGAGCTCAGCCGATTGATTCTTATATTACAAAATACCTCAGAATATATAGTGCGAAGGTTTAAGACTGTGTCACGTTTGTGCGACCGAAAGAACGACGTTTAAGTTTATATGATTGTAAAACTGTAGGACTGTGAGGCTGTCTGCACTACTTAAACATTGTAAGCATGTACGATGCACGGCTATGAGACTGTACTACTTAAATATTGTAAGACTGTAAGCCTGCACAGCTCTACTTTAACATTGTAAGACTGTAAGAGAATATGCATTTTTATTGTTGTTTTTATAAAAAGCTAAGGATAATCTTGCAATAATTTTTTATTACACAATAAAAAGATTCATAATTTTATATTAAATAATAATCGACTGACTTTTTTCTTATAATATATTATATTAATTTACATTATAATATATTGTAATACATTAATGTATTCGGTACATCAATGTATGGTAAAAAAAATGCTGCGGTCTGTTCAAGGTTTCGGTCAATCAACTACCAAAACTTCGCGACATATTAAAATCTACGGCTCCCAAGGTGGTACAAGAATTTTGCTAGTGCAAAGAGTTTTTGAAACTTTCCGGTCCATCAAAAAAAATTTGCTACATCATTGTTTGCACTGTCCAAGGTTTTTGGTCCATCAACTACGAAAATATTTTTGAAACTCGATAACAAAAATCAGCTCACGTGAAGCATTGTAGAAATTTTCATATTAGTGGTTAGGCGTCGTGGGCCACTTGGAAAGGGATGATGGAAACAAGATTATTTCCATCGTCGCCGTAAAGGTAAAGATTTGAATCTAGGGACATTTTCTTTCGCCATTTTACATACTATGTTTCTGTGGCCTTTGTTTTAATGCAAGAAACTATTGTGTTATAAAGTTCAAGCAGTACATGTGCGGTCGCGTGGAGGACGATGATTATTAAAGGAAGGGGTCATAGAGAGGACGGACATGAAGCCAGTTGGTTTTACGGCGGTGTTCGACGATTTTCTGTTTACCACTTCATGTGTTGTTAGCCAACTGCTGAACATAACTGTGTTTCTATGGGAAGTGTTAAAGTTCTCTCGAGGACCGTTCTTTCTCCATCGAGGTACAGTGTGACCATTCAAATTGCAATGTTGACAATTCCCGGTGAAAGTCTATTACGTAAAACAGTAAGTGTGTACCTTTAGAGGTCAGTTTCACGGGCCAATGTATGTTCCCTGTGCTAGAATTATGTTTCTTGCATAAATCAAGATTTTTGGCATAAAAGAAGAAGACGATAAAACGACAAGTTTGTCACATACTATACAATTAACTTCAACACAATTGAGCAGGACGACATATTCTATTGAATGTGGTATATGACCGAAGAATATCGGTCTCACTGTACTTATATTTGATATAATATGATTACATTCTTGCAGCTAAATAAAATGATTACGCATGTGATAGAAACTAATTATAAATACCACATTTGGATAAATGTATTTAAATTTGTTGCAAAAGGTTGATCAACTGCTTAAAACAACAAAACTCAACCCCATCGTATATTCGGTGAGGCAAACAAAGTAAAACAACAGGAGAATTAATACATTCATACAAGTAGATTATATATTATTGAACAGTGAAGCAGACGTACATATCGTTTTTTGAAACATTGTAATAATGAAAATTTGAGGATTATGTTTGACTGTCACGTATGCGCCACCGAAAGATCGATGTTTAAGTTTATATGAGGCTGCAATACTCAAACATTGTAAGGTTGTACGTTAGCGATGCACTCAGCTGTGAGACTGCACGACTTAAACATTGTAAGACGATAAAATGCACATATATTACTTATACATTATAAGACTGTACGATTCACAACTATCAGAAGGCACTACTTGGACATTTGTAAGACTGTAAGACTGTACGGCAATGAGGATGTAGATAATGTTTTTTATTATTGTTTTTATAGTGCTAAGGATAATCTTGCAATAATTTTATATTACACAATAAAAAGATTGACAGTGGACAAAACCGATCTAACTTTAAAATTGTGTCGTGCATACACCATCTTAGTTCCTTTATTGTATGAACCAAATCAATACAAGTAATGGTTATACATGCCATTTTATGATTTCATCAACAGTATTTCATCGATCATGCTAATGTGATTTTTCTTATTAACATATGCATGTCATCTATATACTTCGGATGAAAAAAGGAAACCGTGCATCGCATGGGTCTAAACCTAGTTGTTCTAATGTATCCCAAAAAAAAATAATAAAGTAATTCAACCCCAAGATCTTTGTTGTGGTCTGTGGACTGTTAGAGTTAATCCCTTTGATAGTCACAGTTGCTCATTGACGATGAGTTTCAATTTAGCTTCGTTGGAGAGTGAGGACTATGATGATATTTCTTGATATTAGTACTATGATTAAAAAAGCCCTAAATATTTACTTACAGCAATCCATATCCAATTTCCTAGAGATAATAAACTCAGGAAATTGTCAACAGTTAAGTATTATAGGAGGTTCATAGATTAAAACACATAATTGGGACGAAAACCCTTTTTAACCAGTTATGAATACTATGATTTCGTGCCTAAATGCCAAATGGCGAAACAGTGTCCGGCCTTTTGCAGTTAATGGTGATCCACTGCTGTCTCGATTTGATGCATGAGTGTGATCATACACCAAGTATTATATATTTATATACATCATCATAGATTTTAACCTTTTTTCTTTTTAGACAAAAAAACAAGGCTGTTCAAAATTTACATACTGTAATTGATATATAAATATATATGTGTGTGTATCAGCATTTACTTGATCTTTGCATCGAAGAAGACACGCATATCAAATCCAATATCTCATCCCATAGATTTCAATGTCCCCCTCGCCTCATATTTCCCATTTATAAATAGATACTCATCGAAGTAACCTCTTCAAGCGACTCCATTATTTTATTCAAATTGAAATAAATCTGATTAGGGTTTTCTTCATTGTCTTTTTATTCTAACTCTATTAGGGTTTTGGTGGAGAAAGGAGCATCCTTCAGCCCAGTTCGAGGCATATTGAGAGCTGAATTCATTGCTGCCGACTCATCGGTACAAGAACACATCATTAAAACGAAAAAAGTGTTGGTCCAGCCTTTGACGCCCACCAAAGAAGAACGAAGAAAAAAAATTAAAAGAAAATAATATTATATTATAATATTATTTTATATATATAATAATTTAATGAACGGCTGATATTGAAGGGCGATGCGGCGCATTCCTGGCCACCCGTTTCGAGTGGTCCAGAAGAGCTGAAGACATCTATAAATAGGCTGAGGATTCTTCGGTTATTATCATCACAAGCTCATTCGAGTTTTACTATATATAGAGAGAAGTAGTCCGGGTGAGTTGTGAGGTTATCAGTTCGGGTAGAAACTGATAGGGTTCCACATCCACAGAGAGGTGTGAGGTAAACACGAGTGGTAAAAGTGAGATAGTAAAAATTCGAGGGTTGTAATTTTTACTATAGTGAAGATTTTGCCGACTCGGCCGTGGTTTTTCCCTCTTCGTTAACAGAGGGTTTTCCACGTTAAAGTTCTGGTGTTCTTTCTTACGTTACGGTAAATTTTATTTTTACCGTGGTAGTTACTGTGCGGGTCCCACCAAATTTACCCCGTGGGTCCCACTTCTCCCGATCGTCGTACCGAGCCAAACCGGGACCTGTTCCGCTGCGGGGCCCACTGACCACCGCGGGGCCCACCACCATTCCCAACAAGTGGTATCAGAGCCTGATAGTATTCTGAGTATGCTCTGTGGTTGCAGCTTTGACTGATCTTCCACATCAGAAAAGGTACTCGTAGGTTGCTGGTAATTTTGACGGCCATGGAGAACGACGGAGGAATGATCAAGCTGACAGTAACGAATTACTCCATATGGAAATCAAGGATGGAGGATTATCTTTATTGCAAAGACCTCCATGAACCAATCGAAAATGAAGGCAAGATGCCTGAAGACGGGAAGGCCGACCAATGGAAGAAATTGCAACGAAAGACGCTAGCTGTGATCCGCCAATGGGTGGACATTAGCCTCTACAACCACGTCCGAAATGAGACAGACCCCTACAAACTCTGGACGAAATTGGAGGGTATGTATGAGGTAACGAATGCGCTGAGCAAGGTATTCATGATGCGAAAACTCATGAATGTGAAGCTGAATGAGGGACGATCAGTTGCTGAACATCTGAACGACTTCGAAGGACTGGTAACTCAACTCACAAGTGCCGGTCTAGTCCTTGATGATGAGCTACAAGCATGTCTACTATTGGGATCTCTACCTGATAGCTGGGATACGTTGGTGGTATCGCTCACTAACTCCGCACCAAGTGGTAAAGTCACGATGGAGATGGTGAAAAATAGACTATACAATGAAGAGATACGAAGGAAGGATGCTGCCAGTACCAGTACGGGAAATCAGGCCCTTGTCATGGAGAAAAGGGGTCGAAGTAAGAGTAGAGGACCAAAAGGATACGACAAGTCGAAAGATAGATCCAAGTCCAGGGAGATGAGGAAGTGCTACCATTGTGGAAAAATTGGCCACTTACAAAGAAACTGTAGGCTTCTCAACAGAAAGCAGAAACAAGATGATGACAAGAACACGTCTGCAATCGCCTCCAACGATGGTGGAGAGGTTACTCTGGTAAATGAAGCAGACTGTTGTCATGTTGCGGATGCAAGCACCGAATGGGTAGTGGACTCTGGTGCTTCCTACCATTGTGTTCCAAGGCGTGAATACTTCTCCACGTATAAGGCGGGAAACTTTGGCACTACCAAGATGGGTAACCAAAGTATTTCTCAAATAGTGGGGATCGGTGATATCTGTATCCAGACGAGCGTAGGGTGCACATTGCGGTTGAAAGATGTGCGACACATTCCAGACCTGCGTCTCAACCTAGTTTCTGTGAAGGTGCTGGACAACGAAGGATACTTTAACGAGATGGCGAATGGCAACTGGAAACTCACCAAGGGATCATTGGTGGTAGCGAGAGGAAAGCTATGCTGCTCGCTGTACAAGATGCACGCGACGATATGTGCTAACCAACTGAACGCAGTTGAAGATGATGCTTCTCCAAATTTGTGGCACAGACGGCTGGCACACGTAGGAGAGAAGGGGTTGAATGTCTTGGCTAGAAAGTCCCTCATACCAGTAGCCAAGGAGAAAGCGCTAAACCCCTGTGATTATTGTTTATTTGGGAAGCAACATAGAGTTTCATTCGCGAAGAATTTAACCAGGCGAATGAAGAAGTTGGAGTTGGTACACTCTGACGTATGCGGGCCCATGGAAGTCGAATCTCTGGGAGGTAGTAAATATTTTCTGACCTTCATTGATGATGCGTCTCGCAAGACCTGGATATATCTGTTGCGGACGAAGGACCAGGTGTTCTACTATTTTAAGAAGTTCCATGCGATGGTGGAAAGAGAAACGGGAATGCCGCTAAAGTGTCTACGCACAGATAATGGTGGTGAATACATCTCTCGGGAGTTTAGAGATTATTCCACAAAGCATGGCATTAGGCATGAGAAGACAGTTCCTGGCACTCCTCAGCAAAATGGTGTCGCAGAGAGAATGAATCGAACCATTATGGAGCGAGTCCGAGCGATGCTCAAGATGGCTAATCTATCTAAGTCATTTTGGGGGGAAGCTGTCAACACTGCAGTCTATCTTATCAACCGACTACCTTCATCGGCGTTGGATTTCGATATACCAGAGAAGGTGTGGACTGCTAGAGACATCTCATATTCGCATTTGAGAGTGTTTGGCTGCAAGGCGTTCATGCATGTGCCGAAGGAACAAAGATCGAAGCTCGATGATAAATCGAATCCTTGCATCTTTGTTGGGTACGGAGACGAGGAGTTCGGCTACAGGCTTTGGGATCCAAAGAAGAAGAAGACAGTTCGAAGTCGCGATGTAGTATTCTATGAGCACGAGATCATGGGCGACTCAAATGTGGATGTGACGAAATCCACAGGTGGAGGTGTAGACGATTATACACCAGTTAGCATTCCATATGATGGTGCCACGGAGGAAGGAATGCAACAATCAGAACCTGAACCAGAAGAGTCAGCTATTGGAGATGATGAACCTGTCGTAGATGAACACACTGAAGATACTGAGCAGGGGGAGCCTTCAGATGTGCAAGAAGCAGTGAACCTCAGCTGAGAAGGTCAACTAGGGAACGCCAACCATCGACGAGGTATCCGAGTTCTGATTATATTTTGATTACTGACGAGGGGGAGCCAGAGAGCTTTCAGGAAGTACAATCTTGTAGGGACAAAGATTGTTGGATAAAGGCTATGCAAGAGGAGATGGATTCTCTGAAAAAGAATGATACGTACGAGTTAGTTCGATTGCCGAAAGAAAAGAAGACACTCAAGAACAAATGGGTGTACAAATTGAAGAAGGATGACGGCAAGCTGGTCAGATACAAGGCTCGATTAGTGGTCAAAGGTTTCACTCAGAGGAAGGGGATCGACTTTGACGAGATATTTTCACCGGTCGTGAAGATGAGTTCAATCAGAGTCATATTGGGACTAGCTGCTACCATGGATCTTCACTTGGAGCAACTCGACGTGAAAACCGCATTCTTGCATGGTGATCTTGATGAGGAGATATATATGGAACAACCAGAAGGGTTCGAGGTTAGAGGTAAAGAGGACATGGTCTGCCGGTTGAAGAAAAGCTTGTACGGACTAAAACAAGCTCCACGGCAGTGGTACAAGAAGTTTGATTCTTTCATGGTGCATCAGGAATTCAAGAGAACAGATGCAGATCCATGTGTTTACGTCCGGAGATACTCTAACGGTAAATTTATCGTTCTTCTCCTGTATGTTGATGATATGCTAATTGTCGGACAAGATGCAGAGATGATTAGCGGGTTGAAGAAAGATTTGTCAAAGACGTTTGACATGAAGGATTTGGGTTCGGCAAAGCGGATTCTCGGAATGGAGATTACCCGAGATCGGAAAGCTGGGAAATTGTGGTTATCCCAGGAGCGCTATATTGAACGAGTTCTAGAGAGGTTCAAGATGAAGGATGCTAAGCCAGTTAGCACGCCACTTGCCGCACATTTTCAGTTGCGAAAGAAATTCGGTCCATCAACAACAGAAGACGGAGAAGATGTCCCAGATGTTCCATATTCATCGGCGGTCGGAAGTTTAATGTATGCCATGGTGTGTACGAGGCCAGATATCGCTCACGCAGTTGGCGTTGTGAGTCGATTTCTATCGAATCCCGGAAAGTCACATTGGGAAGCAGTGAAGTGGATCTTGAGGTACATGAGAGGAACTTCCAAATTATGCCTAACATTTGGAAGTGGTAAATGTTTTCTTACAGGCTATACGGATGCTGATATGGCCGGTGATCTCGACCGCAGAAAGTCGACGTCGGGATACATATTTACATTCTCAGGGGGAGCTATCTCATGGCAGTCGAGGTTACAGAAATGTGTTTCTTTATCAACTACTGAAGCGGAGTATGTTGCAGCAACGGAAGCTGGCAAGGAGATGCTCTGGTTGAAAAGATTCCTTCAGGAGTTGGGAATTCAGCAGGAGGAGTACATAATATTTTGCGATAGTCAAAGTGCTTTGGACTTGAGCAAGAATACTATGTATCATTCGAGGACGAAACACATCGATGTTCAGTATCATTGGCTCAGACTAGCTATTGAGGAGAAAGCGTTCAAGCTACAGAAGATTCACACAGACAAGAATGTTGCGGACATTCTGGCGAAGGTGATTCCCAAGGAGAAGACTGAGTTCTGCGCCGGGCAAGCCGGCATGGGCTATCGCTGAGGTGGTAGGAGATCTCCCCTACAAATAATAAATGAGGCTGGAGGGGGAGAATTGTTGGTCCAGCCTTTGACGCCCACCAAAGAAGAACGAAGAAAAAAAATTAAAAGAAAATAATATTATATTATAATATTATTTTATATATATAATAATTTAATGAACGGCTGATATTGAAGGGCGACGCGGCGCATTCCTGGCCACCCGTTTCGAGTGGTCCAGAAGAGCTGAAGACATCTATAAATAGGCTGAGGATTCTTCAGTTATTATCATCACAAGCTCATTCGAGTTTTACTATATATAGAGAGAAGTAGTCCGGGTGAGTTGTGAGGTTATCAGTTCGGGTAGAAACTGATAGGGTTCCACATCCACAGAGAGGTGTGAGGTAAACACGAGTGGTAAAAGTGAGATAGTAAAAATTCGAGGGTTGTAATTTTTACTATAGTGAAGATTTTGCCGACTCGGCCGTGGTTTTTCCCTCTTCGTTAACAGAGGGTTTTCCACGTTAAAGTTCTGGTGTTCTTTCTTACGTTACGGTAAATTTTATTTTTACCGTGGTAGTTACTGTGCGGGTCCCACCAAATTTACCCGTGGGTCCCACTTCTCCCGATCGTCGTACCGAGCCAAACCGGGACCTGTTCCGCTGCGGGGCCCACCACCATTCCCAACAAAAAGAAAGTTGAAGATTAAAATGCAGTGATCGGTTTCTGATCCAATGAGGCTGGAGCTGTGATCAGTTCTTTATGTCACGCTTGGACTGAAGGGAGCTCCCTATAATTCCCATCAACGTCTCCTTTTTCTCTCTTCTTTTTTTTTTTTTTGTTTAATCAATCGCTTCATTTGATCATTGTGTTTCATTTTTAATGACCTGCAGGTTCGATACTTATCATGGGGAATATGAAGAAACAAGTGTTAGCTATTATATGGTCAAAATACGTACACCATAATATAATTATCACTTTTCTTCTTACAATCCCTTACTAATCAACTCCAACATATGACAAACAACCGTAGCAGTTGAAGTAGAAACACTCATCGCAATGACTGCGAAGATTATTAAGACAAGGCTCGGCCTTGTCTCCATCATAAAAGACTGCAAATGATACATGACGTCACATATCAATGAACCATAAGAACCATAATCACAGTAAATTTGCTTCTCCCAATCCATCCAATTCGTAGGAGGAGGATCATAGTTCTTCTCAGTTTTCTTGATTTCTTGGATCCTCATGCGAAGTACGATCATGTTTTCGTCGACTAACCTCCCATTAGAATCTTGGTTGTGGGCTTCTTTTCTTGCAGCATATGTTATTACAACGGTATGACGGCGAAGCTTTTTGTTCGAGATTGGGTTTATCTTTTGCGATATGAGGAATGGATCAAAGGAAAGTGATGGTGAATAAGGAGAAGAGATTGATGCCATTTTGTTATGAATGTATTGCTTGAATATTTGATATTATTAATGATGAGATGAATGGGGTTTTCGTGGATATATATATATATATATATATATATACATATATATATATATATATATATATTATACATATATATATATATATATGTATATATATATATATATATTATATAGGTATTTTATGCTGCTCACCTTATGTGGGCACCTAGTGATGTGGCATCGATTCGTGCCATTTTAACGTCCCACATCGACATCTAAGATTATGTCGTCTCAATAAACACCTTCTAGGCGCCATTAATCGACATTTCGGATGCTAATGTGGCATATATATGTATGTATGTGTATATATATATATATATATATATATATATAATATATATATATGGTTATGAGATGCGATTATGGGCGAGGAAAGTGTCAAAGATATTATTGAGGAAAGAGTCGCATATTTGACAACTTGTCTTACTAGAGAAGAAAAATGTACGTACAATCATAAATAAAAGCGTGTTGTGATGATGCTTTCATTGATGCGCGTAGCAGTTGGGAGTTATTTGATGCAACTACTTTTTCTTTAGTCAAGGCTAGTTGTTGTAAATAATCCCATATGATTTATTATTACTATGATGCTCATAGAATCCGTGTTATAAATGACATGATGATTGCGCTTATTAGAGTACAACAGTTGAGATCTGTTTTTCTAGCTGGAGAAAAAAAAAAAGGGTTTCCTATTAATACTTTTCATGGTTTGAATAGGAACTATATAGTCCGTTGACATTCTGATAATCATTTCATTGCCATTAAAGTACTTCAATAGTGAATGATCTTTACTTTAACTTCCATGTTTCAACCACTTTCGAATTTTTTTATCAGAAATATGTATTGTGGTGTCAATTAAATAACAGCAAAGAAAAGGTCAAAAGAACTTAACCACATCACTTTTGTTTGATTGGATTTAATTAGTTACATGATCCAAGTTGATTTAGCTATAAAACATACTCCACCGATATAATGGAGTTGTTCTTATTAGAAATAGTCACCCCCATTTTTTTAACCTTTTATCATTGTGTAATTCTCTTAAATGGGTGGTCGTGGGGATTCGTACCCAGGACATCTGGTACCTGAGCTCTGATACCATGTTGTGACCACTTTCCATAAAAGGTTAACCTTGAAGGAAGTGTATCACTTTTTAATCTTATAGATTATATTTCAACAAGTGTGATTAATTTTAATAATGAATGTTATATGCGATTTAAGTTGTCTATGAGAAAATCGTATATACTTAGAGGTGCCAAAATATAAGGGAATAATTTGAAAATACTCATCGCGATCATGGAGAATCAATCACCTAGGTCTCTTGGGATGACCTAAAACTTGTAATATCACCCAACTATCATTGCTTATTCGTCATTCCGTTGATGAGTTGTCACATAAACTAAACAAACACGATGATAAAGAGTAAGGATATAAACAATTGTATGTTTCGGAGGATTACTTCTCGCAAAAGTCAAGATGAAGATGCTAGATAATAAAAGAGAAATCAGCCTAAACGTGAAGAGTCTTATTGGAATATAATATATAAGATTATCAAGTGATACACTTCATTCAAGATTAACCTTTATGAAAAGTCGTCATTCAACAATACTAAATACGATCTAATCATTATTTTATATAATAATATTATTTGGAAATAAAATTTTTAATAATATTATCAAACATCCTACTAGACCGTATCAAAATTTAGTAGAAGAGTTCAAATAATATTATAGAATAATAATTCCAATTATGGATGATCAACTCAAAATTATTCAAATTATGAGTTATTTATGAATATCGTCAACTATACAATGGATCTTTGCAAAATGCATCTATGTGATTTGAAACATGTTTGGCAGGTATATTTTTATTTTAAAATTTTAATTACTTAGATATTTTTAAAAAATGAGAATTTGATTTAAATTGAAAAATCCATAAATGTCGTTTTCAAGGTTAAAATCATGTTTTATATTATATTCGAGGTGACAATTATTTTTCTATTTTATCAAGGCTCATGACATTAGAATAAGTGCTTTTGGTATGCCAATTTTATCATGCAATTACAATTTTATCCTTTATGTAATAACAATTTAATCCTTTATTTTTTTTTTATCTATTCTGAATATATTCTAATAAATTAATCTTTTGTAATGTTATAAAATTATTTACTCCTTGATCACTTCATTCAGTTATTCTTTTATTTATTTTAGTGATATCCCTACAAATCATTTATATATATTTATAAAAATATTTTTATTAGAGGAGCATAGAATACTAGTACTTTATTATATGTGTTTGATTTTTTGGAAGTGCCTTTTAAGGGTGGATTCATTTTTTTAAATATTGTTTTCAAGGTGAAAAACGTATTGTAATTACTCTACAATGATTTAGAGCTAAGCTTCATTAACTATTAATGGTAACTAATGACTGTGTCATTGTCATCTTATGGGAGAGTGGAGCCATAGACAAAGAATTACATTGTGTAATTATATTAAGGAATGACCATTATGCCGAATTTTGTAAATGGCTTGTTGCTATGTAAAAATAATCTCTTTATTTTTATTTAATAATTTTTAAAACTTAAATGAAAACATAATGAAGAAAAGCTTTCTGAAACGTAGAAAAGGATTTGTCATATTATCTAAAACAGATAAAATTTTAAATATATTTTTGTAATTTGTTTTAATTTCTCATAATTTGTAATTACTGATAAATTAATTATACAATGTTTCCACCACGGTTTTCAACGTGAATAAAAGGGCTTTGCACCAGATGAAATAGTGTCTTCCAACGCGACTCCTCTAAATAATATTAATTTTTTCAGTTAAAAGTATAATTATTAGCAATCATTTTTCTTATTTGAGTGGTGAAAATGAAAATAATGGTAAATAAAAAAACGTTGATGAGCTTTGTGATAACGAGAGAATATTATCTAATTTCATAATTCCATTTTCAAAATAGCATTATTATTTTTATTCTGAAAGTTGAATGAGAGTGAATATGGAAAACGATGCATGATGACGGAAGGAAACAATGAAAATTCATAACTGGTTGCCAACTTTATTTATTATCTTTATTATTGTTGTTTATTCGTATTATTTAAATTTTATATTTAAAATGAGAAGTTGTTCATTTATTCGTATTATTTAACTTTTCAAGAAGTAAAATTAAAAACCAAACGCTATTATGGAACTTATTACTCCAAAAGGACATGCCCTAAGGCAGCATTTGGTTTACAAGTTATACCTAGAAAATGGGTTATAAAATTATTAATAACTCATCTTCTCTTGTTTGGTTTAATAAGTTGAAGCCCAAGAAAAGTGAAAAAGCCCGCAATTATTAAACGGGTCATTCGACTATTTATCTCAAATGGACCCCATTACAAATTTATCTTACATTTTTCAACTATGTCTATTACAATTTTGCCCTTATAGGAACGAAAGAACTCTAATTCATTTGCAACTGCTCTAATTTCCTCATATTCCTCCTCTGATCGCATGCTAAGGAAGGGCTTCCATTCCGATTGATGTAGTTCTTCTTCTATAGGCTGAAAAACTTCCAAGTGAATGTTAAGTTTTATCTCAAGAGCATATTTAAAAACTGTTTATCTCTCAGTTGTATGCAAACTAATTTATTGGTCTTGGGTAGATGTTTCTTCGATCGGTTTCTGTATACGTCTAGGTTGTGTTGTCTGTCTATGTTATAGTCATGATTGTATACATTGATGATATGACTTTTATGCCATTTATGTCTTCCTTCTGTGTGTTCTTGAAAGCACCGTACATTTGATGTTCAATATAATGTTCGTTAGCTGTGTGTTGATCATTCTGAGTGTTTGTGAAGTTTACCTTTTATCTTCTGTATTGGAAGAGCAAAGTACAACAGTCTTATAGCTGCTTCATACTGTTGTCGAATGATGTGTGTGTCTGAATTCTAAATTCTTGTTTCGTCTATCTGTTATAGTCAGAGTTGTATACATTGACATATGATTTTTATGCAATTTATGTCTTCCTCTCTTACGATAAGTGCTTTGTATGAAACTTCAAGCAGACCAATAATTTTGTTTCTTTGATTTGCCAACACTGCATTTCTTTAAACTATTATTTATATATTTATTTTTTTGATCAGCTATTGTCCATGTAATTTTACGCATATGCAAGTACCTAACTCAATCGTCTTTTTTCAATTGGTATCATAGAGAAACATGGATGCCGTATCCCGAAAAAATAAGGAGTTATTGGTTATTTTGTATGCAATTTTAGTTCAATCAATTATTGTGATTTTCTTGTTTGCAAGTGAGTTCCTAATTGAAGCTGGACAAGAACGCAGAAAACGGAAGGGTCCTATTAGATATAAGATTGCAAATATATTAACAAAACAAATCCAGTACCTAAGGGGGTAGTTGAAATTAGTGATGTAACATGCGTAAACCACATTGGAATGAATAGAAATGCATTTGCATCTCTTCTTTGTCTATTGGAAAATGTTGGCGGGCTCAAACATTTGCGGTACACCACAATTCGTGATAAGACAGCTATGTTCCTCTTAGTCCTAGCACACCACACCAAAAATCGCGTTCAACAGCAAAATTTCAGCAAGTCCGGCCAGACAGTCAGCAAGGACTTCCATGAAGTGTTAAATGCTGTGCTAAAGTTACATCGAATTCTTATATTGCCCCCCGATCCTGTTGAGGCTGAAAATATGGAACCAAGATGGCAATGGTTTAAGGTATGACAAATTAAATCATCATTTATAGGTTGTAATTTCGTAGAAGTGTAAATAATTAAATGCCTTTTAAATTTATTATGTAGGGTTGTTTAGGGGCATTGTACGGTACACATGTGAAAGTTCATGTTCATGAGCATGAAAAGGCCCGCTACCGCAATCGAAAGGGTGAAATATCTGTAAATATCCTTGGGGCATGCGATACAAACATGAATTTTACATATGTTTTAGCGGGTTGGGAGGGATCAGCTGCTGACTCACGTGTAGTTCGTGATGCTATTAGTCCGCAAGGATTAAAAATTCCCAAAGGTATTAATGTATTATTTGACAAGAGAATGTGTATATTTAACACTAGTTCTAGTTTAACTGGTTTTTGAATAATTTTAACTTGTTCATTCAGGCACTTATT
Organism: Craterostigma plantagineum; assembly: GCA_027422505.1. NCBI lineage: Eukaryota > Viridiplantae > Streptophyta > Magnoliopsida > Lamiales > Linderniaceae > Craterostigma > Craterostigma plantagineum. Next base: position 14,565,986 of record JAPQWV010000020.1, read on the forward strand.
ATTTATGTGATAGCGGATATATGAATGCCGAAGGATTCCTAGCACCTTACAGAGGTGTTAGATACCACTTGGATGCTTGGGGTGTCGGGAGAAATGCACCACAAGACAACAAAGAATATTTCAACATGATTCATGCTAAGGCTAGGAATGTGATCGTTTGCTTAAGAAACGGTGGGCTATATTCGGTCGCCATCTTTCTTCCCAATCAAGTCGCAGATAGGATAATAATGGCATGTTGTCTTCTTCAAAACTACATTCGAAGAGAGATGTCATATGACCTTGAAGAAAGTCCAGAGGATATTTTGGGTACTGAAGATGACGTGGTTGAAAATGAACTTATCAGTGATGATGAAGACCATGTGACTAATATTGGGTGCTCTGATGAGTGGGCTAGTTTTAGGGATAACTTAGCTCATACTGCCTATATCGAATGGAAAAACTCAATCTAACATTTGCCTTTGTTTTGTGCTGATTTTGTCTTTGGTGTAAATTTTTTTGCATCTTTTGGGATAATGTTATGATCGTAGTTGCAATTCTTCTGTGCTTACTTTATGCTAGTGCACTGCGTTAAGTTGCTTACCTTTGAGCTATTTACTTAAGTCGTTCGTTCATCTTGTTGAAACTATGTTTTAGATCATTGTTTGGCCAGCATATATGCATTATTTCCTTGTCGGCTCATTGTTCATAGTGTTTATTAAAATTGTTTTTTTTCCTAGCAGCAAATTGAATGGATCTAGGAGGTTCGGGGAACTCACAAAGTAGCACACTAAAATTCGATAAAACAAGGCGTGGTTGGACTGTGGTGGAGGAAAAGGCACTAATAGATGGGCTAAAGGAAATAATAGCAAATGGTTGGAAATCTGATAATGGGTTTAGGACCGGGTATCTGAAGGCACTTGAAGTTTATATGACAACCGCAATACCAAACACGAACATTCGAGCAGTGCCACACATTACATCGAGGCTCGCTACTTGGAAGAAAAGTTATGCATATTTGTCTTCTATGTTGAGCCTCACAGGTATCGGTTGGAACGATACAATGAAGATGATCGATGTTCAGGAGGATCAAGTATGGGATGACTATGTAAAGGTCTCATGTTTTCAATTTTGTATTAATGAATATGGTTGAGTTTGTCATTAGTCGATTCATCACTTACATTGATTGTGTGAATCAATCACAATAATTTTGTTATAGAAAGATCTGATTGCATGAACCATGCGCAACAAGTCATGGCCTTACTATGCAGATTGGGTGGAGATTTTTGAGAAGGATAGAGCTACAGGTAAGGATGCAATGGATTTTCCAGAGGCTAGTAGAGACGTTACACCAATTGGTCTAGAAAATGCGGGTGTAGACTTCGCTTTTGTTGAGCAAGAACGCAACAATGACCCTGTTGATGATTCAGTTGCAAACTTTGTTCCTCAACCCAGTGGCAGCAATATGAACAAGAAAACAACGAGGAAGAGGAAAATGTCTGACAACAACATCGGGTCTATCGAGCTACTTGGCCAATATTGCGCTGAGACAACCGCTTGCCTGAAAGAGCTTCTTCGAATGATCAACCCGGAAAGTGCAGTCGCTGAGATGAAGAAAGAAGTATATGATGTCGTGGACAAAATGGAGGGACTAAGCCAACCACAGAAATTCCTTATCAGTAAAATACTAGTGAAAAACTCAGACGAGCTGCAGCTATTTTTCAACCTTCCAGAAAACAAAAGGTTGGAATTTTGTTTTTGTGACCCTCAGTGGAATGATTTAGGAAATATATGATGTTATCAGATGTCCTCTTTTGGTATTTTGATCGTGTAAAAAGGTTTAGTTGTATGTAAGGCTTATCTTTTGTATCGTGTGCCTTGTACGTCACATGTGTTCTGATACATTCTGAATTAGTCTTACCATTTTGTAAGCATATATCATGTATATATGAAGAGCACTATTAGTAGTTTTATTTTTATCTCCACATTTATAAATGATTTTTTTATCTAATGAAATCTACAGTAGTAAAACCAAAGACTCGGACAACAATAACAAGTTGCTAAGCATAAACATTGTTCAACAGTCGAGATTAGTCGAGCACTTGATACAAAAATATTTACACAAGTGCAGCAAAATATCCCAAATCAGCTACCCATTAGCCAAACTTCCACGGTCCACGCCGAGATTACCATAACACACTACTTGACTAGATACACAATTCTGATTTTCGTCGGAACACAAGCCACAAATATTTATACGTAACTTGTCCAAGGGATACTAAGCCATCCATGGGCCAAAACAAAAGACCAAATATGAAACATAGACAAAACATGGGATGTGTCACTTGCTCAAATGTTCATCTTGGATTGTTGGACGCTGTTGAGCTTCCAACATCGCTTGGAGCTTTCAATGGAGAACCAAACACATCTACGAGCAGCGCAGTAGGGGCCTCGTAATAACGTTGCAGGGCTAAAAGGTTATCGTTGCAATAGTGATCAAAACTATCTTCAGCCCACAGTTTCGCAGCTACATCACCACGTTCTTCGTCTTTAAAAGTAAGCTTACAACATCTATTTTCTTGCGTTGCACAAGCGGTTCAGCTGAAGTTGCCTCAAACTCATTTGCAGTAGGCATCTTACCTTTGGCGTTATCGTCTTAGAGTACGAGTGATCTAGAATTAGTGTCGCTTGATATTTCAATTACTTCTCGGTTGCGAAGCACTAATGTAGTTGGATGGTCAAATATGATGCATAGTTTCGACCACTGAGTTTCACCGTGAAGCCAATATGCTTTAGTCAATGGTTCCCCCTACAAGATTACTCGACGTTAGTCCTCAAATTCAACATAATAAACACAGGTTAATGGCTCATAATTAGAATATTATTGTACCTAATTGCATACCTTAAACCATAATATCCATTCCTGTATAGGAGCATCAATGAAGTTATATTCTTCATCCCATGTCACATTAGGTTCGCTTAGAATTTTGTTGAAGACAATATACCGACTTCGTAGCATACTGAACCTTTCCAACAGAAATGAACCACCATATATCAAACCAAAGCGCTCTTTAATGGGATGATGGATGCTTGTAATTTGTGACGTCGCGCAAGTTACCCACCATTTTGTCGGTAACTTTCTCCTCGATCAATTTCTCAATGAAGAAGTTATCAAGCGTCTCTGGCCATGACTCGTCATAAAGATACTCCTCTCGACTGAGTAATTTATCGAACTCCATCGCTGCAAAATAACAAAAAACAAACATTTTGAAAATCAATCTTCATTGAAACCATACATGCTACAGAATGAATGGATCAAGTTTTTTAATATAAAACAGAGAGTTCATGTACCAAAGGTTTAGTCAATTGTTTTGAAAATGAACAAGTTCGCCCAGTACAAACAAACTTCATTATTTTCGCTTTGCTCTCGTCCTTAATAAATTTGTTCAACAACCACACTGCAGAAATTATTTAATGTTCATATCTGAGCATAAATACTCTCCAGCTATCTCAACTGCATAAGCGTAGGTATTAACACCATTGAGTTGTAACCTTCAGTCAAATCTATCTCATTTATTTTGGAAACTGTAATTTCTAGAGAAACTCATATTCGAAGGGGTCTTACCTTGAGCCCTTAACGTTGGTTGCTCTGTTCTTCCTCTCTGTACTTTGCTTTGTACTACTTCAAGGTGCAGCGTTTTTGATGGAGTAAAATGATATTAGGGTTTATAAAAAAGGGGCAAATAAGTATTTTAAACATTTATCTGTACCATTTATTGCTAAACCAAACAAGATAGTATTTTATTTGTATTATATTTGTGAAACAGCCCACATGTCATATTCTTTGGACAATCAATGTTTATTTTGTACGGGCTTGAATTTTCTTATTAAGTGGGCTAAAAACCAAACGCACCCTAAATCTACCACTAATGGACCGGGGCAATATTATAATAACAGAAAATCTTGGTTCAAAACTCAAATTACCAAGATATCTTCTTCTTCTCGCCTCCCCTCCTACGTCATATATACATATGTCAATTCAATAAAAGAAAGAAATATTACTTTTTCCACTTGTTAATGTTGAGGCTTCAACATTGGCAATGTTGGGGTAACATTCTAACCAACATCTGTTGGCCGAGATGTCTCCAACTTTTGTTTTATCATTCATGCCCGAAACTTGTTTAATTCGTGTCTTGGCTATTTTTAATGTTTCGAAGGACTTAAATAAGGATTGAGAATTGATCAAACCGTGTGAAAAACGTACGGAGAAATTAGGAGCAAAATAAGGAAGAAGCTTACTAAAAATAGGAAGATTGGAGCTCAAGTCAAGACTAAATCATTAGGAGATATTGAAGGGATCTCCTACCAATTCAAACATGAGCCAAGACCTATAAATATGAGGAGATTTTGAGCTGCAACTAAGACCTTTGGACGAGAAACGTTTTAGAGCTATGAAAAAGGGAGAGGTTCTCACCTTCAAGTGTGTGTATTGTGTGAAAAGTAGGGTTAGCCTTTTGATCTTTGATTTACTTTGAAAATAGTGAAGGTAAAACCTTATATACCACATTAACCCTAGGTATATTAAGGCCCAAACACTTAAGAGTAATTAATTACAATCTAGTCCAAAGCCCAAGCTAAAAGGATAATTACAAAAGATAACCCAAGACTTGAACTATTGACACAATCTATTAAATATCCTAACAATCTTCCCCTTTGTGTCAACTGTTGGGAGTCTTGGATCTTGGGTATGGTGATGGTGGATTAGCGAGTGTGTGTTTCGCGAAGTCTTAGCTTGAACTCGAAGGCGCGGAGATTCCTTCGAAGAACAATTCGATCAGCTATAGCGTCAATGAGCTTCGCGAATTGGGATCGGCAGTGTGGGTCTCCTTTCGAAAGTATGCGGCAAATTCTCATGAGCTTGTCTTGGATGATGGTGAGAGTCCCATCCGAGAACTTTGCCACTTCGGAGCAGCGCAGTAGCCTCATCTTTCCCTTGTAGTTCGAGTAGGCGACCGTCGGATCATCTCCGTCGATCACATCGCCCTCTCGATAGTCGTCCGCATTCTTGAAAGATGGGCGAGTCAGGTTCACCTTCTTTAGGTTGTGCTCCACCGCCATCTGCAGATCGTGGAGGCGAAGAATCTCACCTGTCGGAGCATGTGTCGCTTGAGAGCCACGTAGCCCATAGTGACCGGTTCAGCCCGTACTAGATGTCCAGAACTTCTGAAGACGAGTCTGAACTGCTTCATGGATTCCAGCATGCTGTACAGATCACCCAGGCGCAGAAACTTGAAGTCCGCCTTGCTCACTTCACTGTAGCTCTCATCCTGCCTCATTACCGTGAACACTGGATAGTGGACACGTCCTTTCGACTCCTGGCGAATGTCAGTGACTTTGCAGATGGGAGCTCGATTCATCTCAAGAGCGATGTTTTCCTCATCGGACAGCGTCCGCTGTGTGCACTTGTGGCAAAGAAGGCTCCATCGGTAGAGCTTCTTCTTCTCCTCGCTCCAGTTTGGATATTCATCAGCTCATATTCATCGAACGCTGAGATGATCTGCTCCTTGCGCCGCCAGATCCTCTTCCTGATCTCTTCTTGGAATGGTGCGGTGATCTTCTTGTTTTCCCACGGCGCTTCCGGTATATTCGTCGTGGGCACATCCGGTTGAGCAGCAGGAGCCTCAGCTTGCTGTGCTTGAAACTGTAGGATGTTCTCGAGATCGGCGGGTTCAGCGTCGTACTCCTCACCGTTCTCGTTGTCTGCAGTGTTGATCAGCGTGTGCGATGCTTCCTTTAGCAGACATCGAGCATTCTCCACCAATTTTCTGGCTGCTACTGCATCGGCGGGTGTGTAGAGCCATATATCGTTGAAGATGTAGGCCTCGATCTCGTTCTGCGCGCAGTAGAAGTCCTCGGAAGCCACGTTGGGGTCGGTATTGAGAAGGGTAGAGCTGTGAAGCGGCGAGGGTGTTGCGTCAGAGGAGGTTGTGGATTGTGGGGATGGTTGTGGTTGGGACTCTGGGGGCTCGGTTGATGTGATGGTTTTAGCAAGGATGATTTGGGTGTCGGGCGGCGTAGATGTGGTGGTGGCCTCTAATGTCGATATGACAGTTAGAGGTTCTGAGAAGGTGGGTGGAGAAGATGTGGTAGTAGTCTCTAATGTCGATGTGACGATTAGAGTTTCGGAGACGGTGGGTGATTTGGCTAGGGACTCGGGGTTAATAGGATGGGATTTTTGGTTGGTGGGGTGTGAGGTTTCAGTCGCGGGCGTTGCTTCAGGTGCAGAGGAGGAAGGCAGCATCGATTGCACAAGTCCTTGAGTTTGGCCTTGCTGCCTATTCTCCCCCTCGCGTCGATCATGATCACCGTCTTGATCGTCGCGTCTGATCCCGCTAGACTCGCCTTGAGTACGGCAAGTCATCGGCTGAGTCATGATGGCCTTCATTTGCTGTTCCTCCTCATCGAGTTCCGTCATTGATTCGAATCGGGCTCGGAGGATGTAGAAGAGCTCCTTTGCGGAAATGGAGGAGAGAACAGCTTCTGCGTCCACATTTTGCGTTGGTGGTGGCGTCTCCGGGGCCACACCTTTGCCTTTGTTGCGGGTGGACGCATCGAGACCCGCAAAGACTTTATCGAGGATGGACGCCTCAACAGTCTTTGCAAACTCTTGAAGACGAGCCTCTAGCGTGGTCTCGGTAACGAAATGGGGTAAGTCTAACAAGTTGGAGTCACGAAGAAATCCAACTTACACCGAATCGGAGAAGATAGCTGATCGGCCGCCCGTTTGCACAGGTCGGCAAAAGACGGGGTCACTAAGACTTCTCGTTGGCATCATCGATGAGACAGACTCAAACGAATGATGGCCTAGGCTCACGGTTGTGGTGATGTTGGCCGTGCTAGGTCTTCCGCTCTCAGACACAGAGACATCATCGAGCGTTCCGACAGAATCACGAAGACTCTGTAGTGCAGTAGAAGGTGTATGTGTCCTAGAAACATATGAAATTATGGGGAGTGAGGGCACTATACTCGATGTGAATGAAGAGGATGCAGTCTGAGGCGGGGGACTGCTTGTTTCAACATCGACTATCTCCAAGTGGGATGTCGATGGCATACGTGGCTCCTCGTGGAATGAAATATCTTCCTGTAGAGAGGAAGCTAAGTGGATTGGTGGGGTTGTTTGCGTGGTTGAGTCATGTGCCACGTCTTCTACTCGGGAGGTGAACATCACCCCCTGCACCTATGGTTTGGGCTCGGCTTGTTTGTGGCTGAGGAGGTCGATCGTTTTTCCGTTTTGATCGACGCTCCGTGGTGCGGCTTACGTCATCCTCACGCGACCATTTTTTCGATACGCGGGTGGAAGAGTATGCCGCGCGACTCGATGACTTTTTAGAAGTGGAGGTGGGGTTTTGGCTAGTCCCGGGGTTAGGAGCAGCGGGGTTGGTCTGCTCCGTAGGGACAATGGATAGTGGACGGGGACTCTCGCGGAATGAAGCGGTGGAGGCGCGATATTCTCGAACATGTGGGTTTGTCGGGTCGGCATAGGCGAGGACTTCGTCTGGAATGACCATGGCATGTCGATCTTTCGCCGTAGTATTTTTCTTGGCGAACTTCTCGACAACGAGAATAACGAAGTGTTCACTCGCCGGACGGATGCGAATGCCGGTGGAGAACAGGCGGAAGTGTTTGATGAGCGCTGGGAGCCACATCATGTAAGGTACGATGCGGTTCTTGACGTCCTTGGCGACTTCCTGATCGCGACGTTGAATCATGGAGATGAGATCCATCCAGATGATCTCAGTGTAGTTGTACTTGCGGTTGTGCGATGCCGGTTAGGATGGTAAGAATTTGGTGGTTCCCGCGGTCCTGGCCGGCATGTTTGCCTGACATGCACATGTTCAGTAGGAGGTACAGTGTGCGCCAGGGTTGAGATAGGTTGCGTGTGGTGACTTCGCTGAGAACTAGTGGGCCTTTCTTTTTCTTATTTTCAGGTTGATATCCCAATCTGTCGATGTCCTCGATGAGTTGTTCGTGCGTTGGAAGTGGTTCGTAAGGTGAGTAGACAGGGAGTTGAAGTACTTCTTGGACAATCTTCCGTGTGAGGACTACAGTTTCTTGATCGATTTCGGCGGACATTGCTGAAACGCGGTAGTGTGGTCCAGCAATCTGCAATGTGTGCCAGAACTGCTGGAGATAGACTTGCGCTTCTGGCTCGCCATGAGTGAGGGAGTGTCGGAGGGGATGCCCTTTGAGGATCTCTATGATGATGGGGCATCACACCTAAAGTTGTCCAAGTCCACCATGTGGTTGTTTGGTATCAAGGCAGCCCATCGACTTGTTGGGAAGACCTGCTCAATCGATGGAACATATGTCAGCGTATTTAGCTCAAGGGCTTCAAGTGCTTCTTGGTTTATGTTAGTCATATCTGTGCTCGACAGTAATAGTAGCATAATTAGTACGGACTAAGTCGCGAGAATATGGATATAAGTAAGTCGTGGGTGAAACAATAAAACGAAACATAAAAGTGCCCAAAATCGTAAAGATAAAAATAAAATTAAAATTAGCTAACTAAGAGTTCTTTTGAAATAACGTTGTTAAGATTGAATGATGGTCATATGATGGCGAATTTCGACAATTTTCGGAATTTAAACGAAATTTTTCCAACCACTTAGAAATTTACAGGATTGAAAGTGTTCTTGTGATATGAGAAAATTTTGGTACATGAGCAAGCCGAGAAAAAAAAATCGCATTTAGTGTAGATCGCATGTAGGGGAAAATTTTCGCAAGTAATTTCACAAGTTATCTTGTAATGGACAATTTCGCTGATTATCACACATAGACAAGTCGAGAGAAAATTTTTGCATTCAGTGTAAAATTTCGCATGAAGAATAAAATTTTCGCAAGTTATGGAATTGCACAAGTTATCCAAAAATTCTTGCGGTTAAAATATTTTCTCAAAAGGTATTAAATTTTCGCAAGTAGAACAGTTTTCAAGTTAGCAAAAATTTCGCAAGTTGTGAATTTCTCAAGTGATATGAAAGTTTTGCGGAGTGATAAAGCTTTGAAGAAAATCTGCTTAAGTGATAAAATTTCTCGGGTTGAAATTTCTCAGTTTGACAAGTGAAAAGAAATTTCTCGGATTGATAATTTTCTCAGATTGAGAAAGTTTCATGATCCGCGAGAAGATGATGCATGTAAGGGTTGAGAAATTATTGAACCACTGTAGCTGCGAAAGAATTGATCAGCATGAATCCGAGAAAAATTAAGTTTATGGATTGAGAATTTTTTGGGTCACTGTACTGCGGAATAGTGAGGATGTGAAAAGATGTAATATGAAGTGAGGTGTATGAAAATTTCGCGGGGCATGACTTCACTGTAGCAGAAAAAAAAATTTTAACGTGACGGAAAAAAAATTTCTCGGATGAAAATTTTCGCGGGACTTCCCTCACTGTAGCAGCGAAATTTTAACGCAAGGAGTTTCTCGGATAAAATTTTCGCGGGACAGTGAAATTTTATCGTAAGAAATCTCTCGGATAAAACTTTCGCAGGACCTCACTCACTGTAGCAGCGAAAATCTATCGTTAAAGTATTTTCTCTGAAAAATTTTCTCGGTGAAGAACACTGTGCGAAAACGTACGAAACGACGCTATGATTTTGCCTTAGAACCACTCAAATCTTAACCAAATGCACTAAACTGGACTCGTTCGACTCGAAATTGGATGGGCAATACATATTTGGGGGTTTTAAACACCAAAATCCTAACATGCGTCCTAATTAAAGCCGAGAAAAATTAATTTTAAACCTAAACAAAATTAAAAAACGGGGCAAACATAGAGTAAAACGAACGAGAATTGGTTTATTTTGCGATGTATTCATACCGAAAAACTGATTTTGACGACGGAGTATGCAGAAAAACGGATTTTGAAGGCGGATTTGAAGAAGACGACGATTGCGAGAGGTTGAGAAATTTTCGAAGAGGAGGGTGCGAAATTTTTGAATTTTTCTCGGGAATTTGGGAAGATTGTGAAAAGAGTTAAGTGTTTTGGGGGTTTTGTGACTGTTCATGCGAGATCTTGAGTAAATGGGCCAAAATTCGCGGGCTTGGTCAAAATTGGATCCTGAGCCGAATTTCGCGGGCTTGGACAAAATTGGGTCCAATTGGTGTTCAATTGGTCCAATTTTGACCCCGTTTGACCAAAAATTAAAATTTCAACCCAAAATTCAATTGGTCTAATTTTGACTCCGTTTGACTAAAATTTCAACAATTTCAACTCCCTTTTTAAATAAAGAAAAAAAGCAGAAACTCCCCCTTAATCGAAAACTCCCCCTTAAGAGACATAATTCAGAAGACACATAGAAAATGGAGTAAAGTGAAGAGAAATATGTACACTTTATCAAAGTTCATGTTGGGTCGATTGATCACAACTGAAGATTCAACATGCCCAACATAGTCACAAGGTGTTGAAATCGTTTGATATCCAACGGTTTTGTGAAAATGTCGGCCAGTTGATCTTCGGTAGTGACGTAGTGCGATTCAATCGTCCCTTTTTCGACATGTTCTTTGATGAAGTGGTGACGAATATCTATGTGTTTCGTTCTCGAGTGATGTACTGGATTACTCGTCATCGCAATCGCACTCTTCGAGTCACAATAAATGGGAATTTTATCAACATGAAAATTAAAATCTCGTAGTTGGGTTCTCATCCACAAAAGCTGTGAACAACAACTAGCGGCGGCGACAGACTCTGCCTCCGTCGACGAAGTGGAGACACAGTTTTGTTTTCGAGAAGACCAACTCACGAGTTTACCGCCCAAGAAGTGTGCAGCTCCAGAGGTGCTTTTCCGATCCATCTTGCATCCTGCGTAATCCGAGTCAGAGAATCCAACCAGTTTGAAGTCCGATCGAGTGGGGTACCACAAACCCAGATTGGGTGTTCCTTTGAGATAGCGGAGAATCCTTTTGACAGCAGTGAAATGGGATTCCTTAGGTGTAGCCTGAAAACGAGCGGAGATTCCTGTCGAGAGAACGATATTCGGTCGACTAGCAGTGAGGTACAGAAGAGAGCCTATTATCCCACGATGGACATTTGGTCGACGGGAGCACCAGATGGGTCCGCGTCGGGTCGGCCAGAGGGTGACATAGGTGTAGCGGCAGTCTTAGCATCCTTCATTCCATATTTCTCGAGGATGTCATGGATGTATTTGGACTGGTTGATGAAGATTCCGTCGGGGAGTTGCTTTACTTGAAGACCAAGAAAGAAATTCAGCTCTCCCATCATACTCATTTCGAATTTCTCCTTCATCAATTCTGCGAATTCTTCACACAGTTGTGGTTTAGTTGTTCCAAAAATGATGTCATCGACATAAATATGTACACTCATGATGTCTGGGCCATTCCGCTTGGTGAAGAGAGTTGTATCCAGAGATCCTTTCTTGAATCCAGACTGAACGAGGAAGTCTGAAAGGACGTCATACCAAGCTCGGGGAGCCTGTTTTAGTCCGTCGATAAACGTGATGAGGAAACTCTTCGCTCAAGAACCCTTCAGGTTGATCAACGTACATTTCTTCTTTGAGAAATCCATTCAGAAATGCAGTCTTCACATCCATTTGGTAGATTTTGAAGTTCTTGTGAGCAGCAAAGGCAAGAAAATTCGTATAGCTTCGATGCCTTCTTGTTGATTGTACCCCTTAGCCACAAGTCTTGCTTTATTGCGAATGACAACACCGTCTTCATCCTTTTTGTTCTTGAAGATCCACTTCGTGGCGATAATGGATCTGTTGTGAGGGCGTGGTACGAGTTCCCAAACTTGTAAACGTTCGAAATGATTTATTTCCTCATGCATTGCAATCAGCCAATCAGGATCGTTGAGAGCTTCAGCTACTCGTGACGGTTCGGCTTGACTGAGATAGCAAGCGAACAGACTTTCATTCACCGTAGCCGAACGCGTCGAAACACCGGATGTGGGATCTCCAATAATCTGATCCGTAGGATGACAGCGAGCCCATAGTGGTACATTAGTCTGTGAAGAGCTAGCTGCATTTGTGTCGATTGGAGGCTCATCAGATTGGAGTCCGGTGTCCGAGGATGAGATCTCAACTGTAGTAGATTGAGAGGGTTCGGCATCAGGAACAGCAATGTTCCCAGGGTTAAGTAAAATGTCGTCTTCGTTGAGATTGAGATCATCCAAGTTTGGAGGGACGACATCATTGCCGATATCCGGTGATGTAGGTGGGGTGGTTGCAGCGGTAGGTTGTGTGGTGGCGACGGGAGTTTCGGGGACTGGCTAAAAGTACTCGAAGAGCAGATCGAGATCCAGTTCGCCAGAGTTGCCCTCAGATGAGGAAGTATCCGTCGATGAAAGTTGACCTTTTGTCAACGACTGTAGAAGACCTGGTTCTGGACTGATATGAGCAGAAGCCATGTGGTTGCCTTCGCTTCGTCAAAGGTGACATTTGTGCTCTCTATGACTGATCGTTTCTCCTTAAGATAGACTCTGTATGCCTTCGAGTTCAGCGAATATCCAACAAAGATGCCTTCAAGTGCTTTTGGATCGAGCTTCCCAAGATGTTGGCGATCATTGGCAACAAAACATCGGCAACCGAAGACCCTTAGAAATGATATATCTGGGATACGACGGTTATTCAGCATCTCGTATGGGGTGCGGTTGAATCTCTTGTGGATGGAAGCCCGGTTCTGCGTGTAGCAAGCCGTTTGAATAGCTTCGCCCCAAAGAGAGTGAGGAAGGCCGGATTGGATGAGGAGAGTCCTAGCTGCTTCACCTAGTGTCCTATTCTTACGCTCAACGACACCATTCTGTTCCGGTTTCTTCACAGCTAAGAACTGCTGGGTGATGCCCTAAGTGGCATAGAAATCACTGAGCTTCTTGTTCTTAAACTCAGTTCCGTTGTCAGTTCTGATAATCCGAACCTTCTGTTGATGAAGAGTTTGGGATGTAACAACAAATTCAATGATTAAGTCAGGAACTTCATCCTTTGTGCGAACAAGTTTCTTCCACGTGTAGCGCGAGAAGTCGTCGACAATCACAAGAATATACCGTCTTCCTCCGAGTGTAGCCTTAGGCATCGGGCCACAAAGATCCATGTGCAAGAGCTCGAGAATGAGCTTAGAGGATGGCGTTTCCTTGGAGATGTGAGACGAGCGCTTCATCTTTCCCATTTCACAGGCAGAGCAGAGTGCTCCTTATGATACGACAACTGAGGTAGACCGTTGACGAGCTTATTCTGGCGTAGTTTGTTGAGAGTCTTGAAATTGAGATGTGAGAGACGTCGGTGCCATAGATCGTTCAACTCGGGTGCAGCACGAGAGAGAAGGCATATTGGTCGAGAGGTCGTAAGATTGAGTACGTAGAGGTGAGACGTGCACGTTCCAGAAAGAAGAGGCAGTCCCGAGGCATCGATAATGCTGCAGATATCAGATTCGAAGAGAACCTTGTATCCTTTGTCGCAGAAACGACCGATGCTGAAGAGATTGTAGCTCAAACCCTCGACGTAAGAGATGCCCTTGATCGTCAGTTTGTCATGGACGAGATCGCCAGTTCCGAGAATTGGCGCCATTTGACTGTTTCCGAATGAGATCCTTCCAAGATAGCGCTTGGAGAAGTTGCTCAACAGCTCCTTGTTCCCAGTCATGTGTGTGGAGCAACCTGAATCTAGATACCACACATGACAGACCTGCAAACATCAACAAACGTTGGGTCCCCGTTTACGGACGGGACCTTCTTGTGATACAAGTAAAATTTTCATGCGCTTAACGGGAAATGTGGGGTCTAAATCAGGTTGCGCTAGATCTAATTTAGATTTCCCGTCGTGATTTGTTTGATGAGGTGGGATTATGGTTTTTCTAACCCATATTTGCCTAACTTGTGCTTGCAGGTATGGTGCCTTATGCATGAATTGCGAGGGATGTTGTTGTTGTTTTCGTCCTTCGGTTTTAGTTGCCTTTTGCTTGTGAACAGTAGGTGACTTTGCTTTTGACGACGAAAGGCGTTTTCGCTTAACCGTAGGTTTAGGCGAAATGGGAGAATGCAAAGGCGTCGCAGAGGAGATTCGCTTGCGTGGTCGAAGTGTTGCATGTTCATGTGTTTCATATTCATGAAAGCATGGGAGAACAAAGTCATTGCAACAACACATAGACATAAGCTTGGTAAAAGGAAGATAAGTTCTGGTACATAATTATCTACGTCCTTAAGATATTGAGATTCATTACATAAAGAGGAAAGACGAGTATAGGATGGTCTTTTCTTCTTGTCATCGAAGAGCGGGTTCTCCTCTATCTCAAATGAACACCCTTCCAGAGACGTCGAACTCACATTCCCTGTATCCATAGGAATACGAGAGTTAGTGTTTGAACAAGTTCAGCTTCAGGAGTCATCATCGCCGTCCTCTTACATTTACATGTTTGAGAATCGGGTACTTGACTTGATGTAGAGGGATTGTTCGAATTGTGAAATTGCTCTAGTGTAAAGATTTTGCTAAGTAGATCATCTCGTTCTTTCGCGAAGGCCTTCCGCTCTAATTCTAGTGTTCGTTTTAGTTCTGCTATGACCAGAAGTTTCTCTGGGATATAGATGCGAGAAAGCACTTCTCGGAAAGCAATTTCCTGTTCTTTGGTTGGAAGTAGAGTCTCGACGTCCTCAGAGAGTGAAGGTTTCTTAGTCTTATCACTAGCATTCCATTCTGTGTAGTCATACGCGATTTCCGCCCAATGAATGTTCTGCTCCCTCTTTTCTTCCGAAAGGACAACGGAGGATGATCTCACAAATGGCATAAGCTGGGAGGGAGCACACTTTCTTGTTTGCAGGAACGTAGTGTTACACATGTTATACCTTTTAACCATTATCGGCGTTGGTTCGCAATTGCTGGCCAGGCCGATTCCCTCCCGGGCGTCGTAGAATTCTGTTTCCGCCTGTTGGTTCAACTGGCATAAGAGACGTGCGTTTTTTGTTTCTAACGTGAAGCTGCTCTTCAAGTTCTTTCACCTTTCGGTACAGCCTAACTCTTTCCTTAGTAAGCAGTTCATATAGTGCGGCCGTCAAGAGACGAGATGTTTCACATGAACTGATGGCCAATGTGGTTTCCTTAACCTTAGTCTCACTTTGTTTATTCTTGTTTTGCAGACGTTTGACTAACGCTTCAGAGGCAATTAGTCGTTCGTTTGCGCAAGCGAGCTCTTCTACTTTTAAACTAAGTAAGGCATAGTTGTTTTCAAATTTTAGTTTAAGTTCATCATAATCCCTAGCGTCTACGGTGGGTTTCTTAATGGTGTGACGGTGATTAAACACATCATCGAGTTGAGAAATTCGTACCTCAGACTCTGCGTTGGTAGGGGTCTTAGCAGAGTTCTCATCGGTGTTAACCATCTCCTCGTCCTCGTCATGTTCGACCAGCCTTGCCATGCAGCAATCTTCATCCTTAGGCTCCTCGTCTTCGGAAGTGTCGTTCACCCACTCAGCTTCTTCGGTGAGAAGAACTTTCCCACTTTCCATTTTGCGGGTCATTCTGGCCTTACGGTCGTAGTAGCCAGAGTCCTTCATGCGTGGGGGTGGCATTCCTTGGCAAAGTGGCCTGACTTTCCACACCGAAAGCACTTCATAGATTTTTGAGGTGCGGATTCCTCCTCTTTCTTTATCGGCTTAGCTTCCTCCGTAGGGGTAGTCTTTTTGTTGCCGCTAAGGTTCTTTGATGATTGGAGGAGGATGAGAATTTTTTCCCGATCTTCTTTGAGACCATCTTTGTGAGCATTGCCAGTTGCTTGCGTAGATCACGAACATCTTCATCAGATTCTGTATCAGCTTCGGATCCTGAAGAGGTGTCAGATACAACAGCTGGTAGCTTTCCTTTGTTCTGTTTGGTCTTGGAGGTGGAAGATCGTTCAGTAGTCTTGTTAGGAGAAGAGCCAGCGGGTCAACTCGAGTGTTGGCGGACTGAGGTTGCACGTAAGGAGCATAGGCAGACAGGCTGTCTTAGAGAGCATGGATGGAGGTGTTGGAGAGGTCCTTACTCTGAATCATCATCACGGTTGCATTGCCCCAATGTGGTTTGAGGCTACCAAGGAAGCGGTTGTTGATATCGAATTTGTCCCTCGAGATCTTGGCTTTCTCGAGTTCATTGATGACCTTCAAGTATCGGAGGTACGTGTCACGCAGCTCCTCTCCTTCATAGGCCTGGAAGTGTTCATACTGCGAGAGACAAGTTGATTTCCTCCCCTGAGCACTCTCTGTTGTGCCTGCCATAATTTCCACGAGTTCATCCCATATTTCCTTGGCAGTTGTGCAGCACTCGATGTGTGCGTAGACTTCGTTGCCCATAGCCTGGAAGAGGTATCCTTTGGCAACCTCATCGGCCTGTAGGCGAGCCTCTTCATCCTCATTAATGGGACCTCTTGGAGTGCGGCGTTCATCCATGGGAGGGTTCGCGTTTGGTTGAGCAGGGATGATCGTCCAAAACTGTGCTGGACCGTTGAAGATGGAGTCCAGTAAGTATTGAGAGAGTGGTGCGCCTTTGTTCCTGTTGAACGTGAGGAACCTGTTTGTCCATATGCTGTAATCGCCTTGTCCCAGCATCTGGGGCCTGGTGTCGGAGCCCACTGTTGAGATGTCATTTGTGGTAGACCTGGTTGGTGCAGTCGAATCGTCCGTGGTTTTGATCTTGTATAGATAAGAAAGTTAGTGACGAACGAGATGAGAAATATGAGTTTAACGAGTAGAGTTTGAGAAAATCGTTTAAAGAATTTCTTAGAACTAAGTGAACGTGTGTGATGGTCGAAAATGTAGGAAGGGAAAATATATCTTGAAATTCAGAGTAGTTCTAGAGATTTAAAAACGAGATTGGAAGAGTAAATTTTTGTCAAACGTGGTCTAGGGGGATAGGACTAAAGTGTAAAGGATCAAGACTTGAATAAGTTCGAAAAAGAATAACACGAGAAAAATTTAACACGAGAAAAAATTTGCGGTTTGAAGAGACGTTTCAAAATGGTTCGTGATTACAAGATAAATTACCCGAGAAATTATTGGTTGAGAAATTTCAGTGTTTGCGTGAGTTTAAAGAGAAATTCTCGGACAGAAAGAATTCTCAGTTGAAAATTGTTTTCTCAGATTTTAAAATTTCGCATGTGAGAAGGTTTCTCAGTTTGAGAATTTTCAGGTTAAAAGAAATTTCAGTTTGGAAGAAGTATCGCGGGTTGAAGTGTGGTTTTAGAAAGTTTCTCGGATTTGAAAAAGTCGTGGTTTTGAAAATTTTCTCGGAAGAAAGAAACTTTCTCGGCTGAAAATTTCTTGGATTTGACAAACTTTCTCAGTTTCAAAGAATTTTCGCGGATTTGAAAACTTTCTCGGTTTTAAGAAATTCTCGACTTAGGAATATTTCTCAGCTTTTGAAAATTTTCGCGGCCCAGATAAATTTTTTCGGAATTTTCTAGGTTATCAAAAGTTTCTCGGCTTAGAAATATTTCTCAGTTTTGGAAAGTTTCGCGGCTCAGATAAATTCTCGGAATAAAATTTCTCGCATATGAAGTTTCTCGGATTTTGAAGGATAAGCAGTTGAGAAAAGGTGAGGTGACAGTGAGGTGAAACAGTGAAATTTTTGCGGTTTTAGAAAGATTCTCAGAATGTAATTTCTCGAATATAAAATTTCGCGGACTTGAACTACGCAACGAGAAATTTCGCGGCCAAGAACATTAAGTCACTGTTCCATTGCTTGACGCGAGTTTTACCAGAAAATCGTCCGGTTTTCACTCAAATCTCAACAAAAATCACTCAAACTTGATCCAAAACTTCAGAAATTCTTCCCTAAACACATAATCGACCGATTTGTGGGCTAAAAACAACAAAAGAAATGGATCAAATCGACCAAAAACAGAAAATGGCCGAGATGACCTTTTTTTGAAGAGTTTTGCTTCAATCTTGCTCAAAACTCGTTAAGACTGATACAAAAGTGTTCTAAAAATATTTTAGGCATATAATCGATCTGGGGGAAGGTTTTAAACACAAAAACGAAGCATTAAAGCCCCAAAACGAATCCAAAATACCCGAAAGTCATTTTTTGCCCAAAACACCTTTGATCTTTCTCGGAATCGAACGAAACGGGATTCAAATCACTGTAGATCGATCCACGTTTGCTCTGATACCACTTGTTGGTCCCGATTGCACCAAACAAGGAATCAAAGAGGCGTGAATGGGATGAAAAAGGGAGAGGTTCTCACCTTCAAGTGTGTGTATTGTGTGAAAAGTAGGGTTAGCCTTTTGATCTATGATTACTTTGAAAATAGTGAAGGTAAAACCTTATATACCACATTAACCCTATGTATATTAAGGCCCAAACACTTAAGAGTAATTAATTACAATCTAGTCCAAAGCCCAAGCTAAAAGGATAATTACAAAAGATAACCCAAGAATTAAACTATTGACACAATCTATTAAATATCCTAACATTGAGAGAATTTGAGCGAGCCAAAGTGTCCTTTTAGCCTAGTATTTTTGCAAAAGTCTTAGGACTATGTAGATTTGCAGAATCGTTAGATTCGTAGTTTTTCATGATCGTTTAGATTCGTAGTTTTTCTAGGCTTGTTTTTACTATCTTCGGATAGTTAGTTTGCCATCCATTGCTAATAGTGGAATTTTGCCTTGAGGCACGCAGCAAGTTTTTTTAACTTGCTGCACAGATTTACATCTTGTGTTATTTTAGTTTCGTCACTAAGTAATTACAATATTCTGCTGTGCACCTGAATGTTAGGCTGAGTGTTACCCCGACATTTCACCCAACATCAGTTTTACAACTTAGTGTTGTACATCCATATCGTACCGGGACCACTTCAAAGTAGTATCGGAGCCTCCGCTTGACGTGATTAAGCGTTTTTTTATCCTTTTCCATGGATGTTACAAGCTCAAACTACATCAGCAAAGTTCCAGTGTTAGACGGTTTCAATTATGCCTATTGGAAGGTTCGTGTGCGCCAATGCATCAAGTCCATAGATGTGCGAGCGTGGAAGCTGTTCTCAACGGATATACTCCACCTCGATCCCCTCCAGCGTCGACAAGCCGATCGAAGAGTGGTCTAATGCTGAAACGAATGCGGCCGACTATAACGACAAAGCTCTTAATGCCATCTTCTCTTCGGTGGATATTTTCATGTTCAAGATCATTCAGAATTGTTCGACGGCAAAGAACGCTTGGGATCTACTTCAGAGGTACTGCGAAGGCGATGCGAGCGTAAGGGAAACCAAACTATGATATCTCCTCAATCAGTTTGAAAATCTCAGAATGAAAGAAGACGAGGACATCACCACGTACTTCGGGGAAGATTCTGACGATTTCGAGCAAGTGTGCTAGCCTCGGAGATTCGATTTCTAATAAGGTACTGGTTTCTAAAGCTTTACGTACGCTAACTGAAAAGTTTAATGTGAAGGTAGCTGCCGTCGAGGAAGCACATAATCTGGGCACGATGGAGCTCAACACGTTGATGAACATTATGAAGAACTATGAGACCAACCTCGAAGTCCAAAAAAAGAGCTTCACGCGGCAACAACATTGCTATAATCAGTCAGTCATCCAAGGTACAAACTGAAGTTGATCGTGACAATGGCGAGGATGTGGCTATGCTCGTGAAGAATTTTATGAAGTTTCTTCAGAAGAAGAATGTCGAGCAGAATGTTGGCCCAACATTCAGGAAGGGCCAGAGTGCCAAAGCTTAACATGCTTCTGCCCATCCGTTCTTCAAACGTAAACCAGATGGAAAGAAGAAGAATATCAACTATGATTCTGTACGATGCTATGAATGTCAAGGTTGGGGATTTTGCAAACGAGTGTACTAACACTCTTCGCAAGTACGGAAATGCTATGTTGATCGAACTTTCCGACGATGAAGATGAAGAACAGTGCCTTAAGGAGTCCAGGCAATCATCAGTAACCATACACATTCTCAGACAACGAAGAAGAAGATCATCAAATCGGCTTTACGGCGATAACGGATGTTGAGCCAACATTCGACTCAACATCTAGGAAACAAATTATTTTTGATTATGATGACTCAAACTGTTTTGATGGGTATTTAAGTTCTGATGATGCGGGTTTAGAAACAGACCTTTGTGCAGAAGTCTAGACTAATGAAGCTGTGTTATTGCTGTCCACACAATATGAGAATGAAAAGACGAAAAACTCGGAGCTCAAAGCCATAGTGAAAGCGTTGTCCGAGGAGAATGCCAAAAATGAAAAGATGATCGAAAGCTTGGTGGATGGAATGAACAAGATGGAAGCCGTACTGACACGAAAGGACAAGGAGATCGACAAGCTACAAAAGCGCGTCGACGAGGCCGATAAAACTTTTACGAAGTTGAACAAGGGTAAATCGACCCTTGATGAGGTATTATCTCTTGGTATTTTTGATAAACAAGTCTAGGATTCAGTTCTCAGCCCATATGTGATGATCCTAAACCCGTGACCAATGTTCAGCCTACGATAGTTTTTGTGAATGAAAAATATCATGCCTCGAATGATGTTTGTGAAAATATGATTGTTAAGACTACTCCTAAGCATGCTGCTAGTAAACTTAAGGATGTATCATTTAAAAATGTCATCATTGCAAGCAGCCCGATCATATTAAGCCATATTGCTGGAAATTGAAGGGGGAGATTTCTGCGAAGAAATCGATGTCGGCTGGAATGTCAGCCAACATTCCGCTCAATTTTGAGAAATCAGTGTCGAAAGGTATGTCTGGAGAAAGTTCAGCTGGCTCACCTTCAAATTCTGGTAATCCAAATGCTGTTTTATCATCCAATAAAATTTGGGTAAAGAAGTCCGTGCATAAGTGCAATCTTGTCTATACCTCTTTGCGAGCTAACGTGACAGGTTCTTGGTACTTCAATAGTGGGTGTTCCCGACATATGACGGGTACCAAAGAATATCTTAGTGAACACATGCCCTTAGAGAGTGGATGTGACGTTCGGATGAGATGCTAAAGGACGGATTCTCGGTCGAGGCAGACTGAACGTGTCCGACTTTCCCAAGCTGAGCAATGTCCTTCATGTAGACGGGCTCGTAGCCAATCTGATTAGCATAAGCCAACTTTGCGACGATGACCTGGAGGTAAGATTTAATAAGGGATGTTGTGAGGTTTTTAACAGCAATGGTGTTCGAGTTATGGCAGGTAAAAGATCGAGCGATAACTGCTACTTAGTCGTAGACAAATCCAGTTCGAAGGACATGTGCCAACTCTCGAAGGCCGAAGACGATGTCATTTTTTGGCATTACAAATTGGGCCATGTCAAAAAACACGAACGCTGGAGCAACTTATAAACACGACGCGATCAGAGGCATTCCAAGCTTAAGGAGTTTGGTAAGGTTGTTTGTGAGTCATGTTTGAAGGGTAAGCAAGTGCATGCTAGTCATAATGTTGACTAACATGTTGCCCAACATTTTAAAACTGCTCATTGTTTTCACCTTATTCACATGGATTTGATGGGTCCGATGGAAGTAGATAGCAATGGTGGTAGGACATATGCATATGTGCTCGTGGATGATTATTCTAGATATGCATGGATATTTTTTCTTAGGGAAAAATCTGAATCGTTCGATTTTTTCAAAAAACTTTGCGCTATGATTAAGAACAATTTCAGTGCTTCTATATTTCGTATTAGGACTGATCATGGTAGGGAATTTGAGAATCAATTCTTCGATGAATTCTGTGATAGGAAAGGTATTATTCATGAGTATTCATCTCCTAAGACGCCCCAACAAAATGGGGTGGCCGAAAGGAAGAATAGGACTTTACAAGAAATGGCACGTGTTATGTTGCATTCTAAGAGTCTTTCTAAGAGGTTTTGGGCTGAAGTGTTGCATACGGCATGTCATATATCTAATCGTGTGTTCTTTCGTCATGGTACTAAAATGACTTCGTATGAATTGTTGAATGGGAAAAGCCTATTGTCAAGTACTTTCATGTTTTTGGATTCTACTGTTATATGCGTAATGATCGTGAATACTTGACCAAGTTTGATTCGAAGAGTGATAAATGTATCTTCCTAGGTTATTCCTCTAATAGTCGTGCTTATCGTGTGCATAACTTGCGCTTGAAGTCTGTTCAGGAATATGTGAATATTGTATTCGATGATGCTGCTGATCTTAGCAAAATGTCTCTACAAGTTGATATTTCAGAATGTTATACAAGCGGTTGATGAAATAGAGAAGAATGGAGATGACAATGTTGAGCCAACATCTGACTCAACATCTGTGCCAGAACAGAACACCGAGGCTGCACCCAGTGAAGTACGACGAGATCCACCAGCCAAGATCCAAAAGGACCATCCCACTGACCTCTTTATTGGAGATGTTAACGAAGGTAGGAAATCAGAGACAAGCCTCGCAAGGATTATAAGTCTATGGTAAGAAAAGTATGCATGAACATAGTATACGCTGAGGTACGTTTTAATTATCTTGTTTCTGAGATAGAACCTAAGAATGTCCGTGAAGCTCTCAAGGATAATTTCTGGATAAATGCGATGCAGAGGAACTCTTGCAGTTTGAGAAAAACCAAGTATGGACCTTGATTCCACGACCGAAAGACATTAATGTCATAGGCACGAAGTGGATCTTCAAGAATAAATCTGATGAACTTCGTAGAGTTGTTAGGAACAAAACACGTTTAGTGGCTCAAGGTTATACACAAGTCGAGGGTATAGATTTTGATGAGACTTTTGCTCCCGTGGCGAGGTTAGAATCAATTAGGTTGTTATTAGCTATTGCATGTTGGCTTAACATCACGTTACACCAAATGGATGTTAATGGTGCGTTTATATATGGGTATATTGATAAAGATATCTATGTTGAACAACCTAAGGGATTTGAGGATCCACATTTTTCTAACCATGTTTTTAAGCTGCAGAAAGCTTTGTATGGACTAAAGCAAGTGCCTCGAGTTTGGTATGGTAGGTTAGCTACATTTTTGCTCGAATTTGGATTTACTCGAAGTGAGGCAGACCGCACTCTTTTTATAAAAAGGGTCGGTTCTGATATTTTGATTGCCCAAGTTTATGTAGATGATATTGTGTTTGGCTCAAGCTCATAGTCTATGCTAGATCAGTTTGTGCAGGCCATGAACTCCACGTTCGAGATGAGCATGATCGGGGAACTAACCTTCTTTTTAGGCTTGCAGATTAAACAAAGCAGCGACGGGATCGTTATGTCCCAGGAGAAGTATGCTAAGAACACAGTAAAGAAGTTCGGGCTTGACACGGCTAACGTAATGAAAACTCCCATGGGGTCCACACTAAAGGTAAGTAAAGACAATGTTGGACAGAATGTTGATCCAACTTATATCGATCCATGATAGGCAGTTTGCTTTATCTTTTAGCGAGTAGACCCGATATTATGTATAGCTTATGTGTCTGTGCTAGATATCAATCTGAGCCTACGGTTTCCCATCTTAACGCCGTTAAACGTATTTGCCGATATGTGACTGGTTCTTGTAGCCTAGGGTTATGGTTCTCTAAAGATACTAATATGAGTCATGTAGGCTACAATGATGCTGATTGGACAGGTGACGAGGATGATCGCAAGAGCACAAGTGGCGGATGTTTCTTCTTAAGTAACAATTTAGTTGCATGGTACAGTAAGAAACAGAATTGTGTGTCTTTATCTACTGCTGAGTTTGAGTATGTTGCTGCGGGTAGTTGCTGTACGTAATATGGTTGAATAGCATGTTATGTGACTATGGTTTAGAGTGCGAATATGTTCTCATGTATTGTGATAACCTTAGTGCCATCAAGATATCTAGGAACCCTATCCAGAATTCACGCACGAAGCATATAGATATAAGACATCATTTTCTGAGAGATATGGTAGAGAAAGATTTTTTGTATTGAGCATATAGACACGAAACATTAGTTAGCTGACATTTTCACGAAAGCATTGGATTTTGAAAGGTTTTCGGACCTGAAAAAGTCCATAGGTTTGCATCAGTCTGTCTAAATGTTGGTCCAACATTGTTCTGTTTTCCTGTGAAATGACTTGATTCTTCTTGACTGGTCCCTGCATGAACTCGATCCCTTAAAAAAAAAAGAAAAACAAGGCTCTTGGTAATAAGTTCCCTAAGTACAAGGTATTCACGGTGACGATGTACTCTTTGCGACAAAAAGTCAATCCTTTGACGCATATAAGCCTGCTCATAAACTCTTTGCTAGATATAGGTACTTGGTAATATAGTTTCCTTAGGTACGCGGCATTCGCTGTGATGATGTATACTATGCGACAAAAAGCCAAACCTTGAGGCTTAGGGTATAAGGGCAGTGCATAAATTGGGATAGATAAATAAGGTGAAAGGGTAGAAACAAAGGGAACTTGTTTTAAGAAGGATTGGGCAGAAAAGTCTAGGATTACGGAATGAGAGTCAAATGTTGGGGCAACATGTGTAACTGTCAGTTTGATCATGCTATATTTTTGTGCTTTCGTTTATTGGCATTATCTTTTAGGTCTGCATTTGTTAGTTTGGTGTGTCTAGTTTAGATATATCTCAGAATTGCATTAGAACTCTTGAAGAAGCTCGTTACACTTGTCTCAAGTGATCCTCATTGTCGCCTAAACGTTTAGTCTCGCTCGATTGTATTATGACTTTTGACTTGGTATTTTTGGTTGAATTATGATCTTATTTGCTCCTATATTTTCGCATGACCGATTCTTCCATATACTTTATTTAGCTCCATGTTTACTTAGACAGGTGTGACCTTATTCAACCTCATCCTCAACTGTCTATAAGCTCTTTATTCCAGCTGTTAGCGTTACTCAGCTCAGTTACATCACGATTTATCCCTATTTACTGAGTGACCGTTTTCTGTGTGACGT
This sequence comes from Craterostigma plantagineum, assembly GCA_027422505.1. Taxonomy (NCBI): domain Eukaryota; kingdom Viridiplantae; phylum Streptophyta; class Magnoliopsida; order Lamiales; family Linderniaceae; genus Craterostigma; species Craterostigma plantagineum. Next base: position 14,590,807 of record JAPQWV010000020.1, read on the forward strand.
TGGATATTTCTCTCTTTTTGGTCGTCTTGACCTCTCATCAATTTCGCATGCCCTATGTCAAATTTCTAATTTCACGCCGAAATTACTCTCTGTCCTTGACTGTGTTTGATATAATTAAGGGTTACCCATTCTGTCTTGCATCTCAATTTCCTGAATTTATCTTTGACTTCATTATGGCGAACTCACATGTTTCTGAGTCTTAGAATGTTGGTCCAGATGTAAGCCCCACATTAGCCTCAACATCTGCAAGTTGGCTAATAGAGAAGTTCTCTGAGTTTTTTCTTTCTTCCCTAAAAGGGGGAGAATGTTGTGCAGATAAAAAGGGGGTTACACGCTCAAATACTAGCAAGTGTACTAGGTCATGCAAGTAGTAAAACGGACGAAGTCCGAGTATCGATCCACGAAGACAGTTCGATTAATTCTAAGATAATATTCCTAATTCTAATTTAGACTAAGGGAATATTTATAGTTTTAATGATTTGATTAAAAGAAATAAAAGATGCAAATAAGAAAATAATCGCAAATAAAATAGATGAGAATGAAGCAGTTGAGGACGACGTGATCAAGACACATGCTCTGCACGAATTATTCCTACGTCTTCATGCAATCTAATTTATCTAATCAATATGAATCAAGTCAAGGTGGAATTTCCTAATATATGTGCTGCCCGTTATTCACGTAACTAGCAACCCTACATGATTAGTGAACCAATCAACTATATTCCAAGACTGTAGTTCCTATACGTGCATTTAATCTTCGTGAAATTCCACAAGTTTAGGCGCTTTCGGCGCCTAAGGTCTCGAAAACCACACATACGAAACTGAATTCCATCTCTGGTCGGTTTTACGTAGTGATGTTCGATATTTTGATCTAACCTTTTTAATCACCTTTTCGGTCTCATGTACTAGGTCAACATTCGTGTGCGCGATGGCCGATCACACACACGTCATTAAACTCAAATAGCGAACACATAACTTAAATAATATGATTAAATAAAATAATAATAATAGCATTAATACGTAGTCATAATTCGGCCTCATAAGGCCTCAATCACGAAAGAAATTAGCCTAACATATTAATATACGAAAACGACAACGAATCAAAAGAAAACATTGTCGAAAACGAAATATTAAAAGGTACGAAATTCGCCCTTTTTCGTTGCTCGACTTGTCTCGCTCTTGCCGTCGATTGTCTTCGTTATTCGCCTCTTCGTTGCTATCTTTTTAATTTCAGCCGTCGAAGGTCTGCTCTCCCGTGTTTTGTTCGCAGCTGCTCTTTATATAGAAATCCCTAGCAACCGACTTAAGTTTCTTTGGGCCGAATATATCCATAATCCCGTAGTCTCAAATCTCGCTTTTAAAACTTAAATAATCGAATATTCAGCTTATTCAAAGTAGTAAATTTGACTTCTCATCTTGGGCCTCGTGCATATGCATGTATGCGTTGGGAACTCATTCAAGCATTACCCACACTTGGTTTCTCTTCTTCTCACACGGCTGCTCTCACTTCATCTTACGGACCCCACTGCTCTTTCAAATACATATCATCAGAGGCATATAGTCAAAAGGTTGAGTGGACTTTCAGCGGGTAATTTTGATCTTGATTTCTTGGGCTTCAAACCACATTCTCCTCCTCTCGTGTTTTTATCTATTTTGCCTCGATCTCTATCAAACAAGAGAATGCACGTAAACGTCGGATATTCAAATACCTTTGAATAAATAATGATCGGGAATATGCATTTATGGGTATAAAAGGGTGTAAAATCCTAGTTTATCAACATCCCCCAAACTAGCTTCGATCGTCCCCGATCATAAAAGCGGAATAAAACCAAATCAAGTTAGGATTGTAAAACATCAGTCAATGAAATTCTCCCGTTTCATCTCAGAAAACGTAAGAGCATATAAAGTCGGGATAATCATCAACCTATGAACTATCTAGTCAAAACACGAGACATGAGGTAATAAGTCGCAATCTTATCTTAGCATAAAAGGCATTTCTAGAATCGTACTACGCATCAATCCACAACTCACACAAGGGTCGCGCAATGGCTCGAAGTGTTTCTCAAAGGGATCTGTATAAAGACACTCAGTTCACGACATGAAAAGATATTACTCTAGGCTTGCAAATATATCACATCATAGTCACATAGTAGAAGTCATGCACGAATCGAAGGGTCTTTCATCAGGGGTTGTAATGGGGCTCGGGTTTTGAAAGGTGCGATAGGAAAGTGAGCTAAGAGTATCAAACGTGTCAATCATCGAATCGCTCTTCCCACCACTTATTTTGCTCTTCTAACGCCGTACCTATTTTTTACTTAACTCATCCGTTTTCCTTTTCTAGCTCTTCTCGCTCGTTTTTTTTTCTTTTTTTTTTCTTTTTTTCCGAACCAGCCCCTCCTATCTCTCTCTTTTTTTTAGGTCTTATCGAATGGAGAGGTTTCTAGTCCGCTGCAATATTACGACGAGATATCTATATCATAGGACGAGTTCATAACTGACATGCATCGACGATGAGCTCCTTCTCAACCAACAAACCACTTATCACGACATCGATAAATTAACACGTTGATACGGGTCGTATAGGCTAAATTTGAGGCAGTTAGGCTAAATATTTGGGCTCCAAATCAACAAATAAGTCAAATAAAGCACAAAGGGGCTCACTAAGTGGTAAATACGTAAGGTAGGGAAATATTCAAGCCAATGACTCAATCCTAGTGCCCTTTTCATTTTCACGCATAAAATCCACATAGTAACCATTGACATGCATAACAGAGCAAGTTCGAAAATATTCAGTTCATGCGTGTCACACAAGAATAAACACCGAGCATAATGAATTGCTTTGAATTTGTCTCTGCAGGCTCAAAAGCTCACATATATAACTAGATTTGTGCTTCATGATATGCAATATTCTCCTAAAGCAGTCAATGTAGCCAAATAATCATGCTAATAAAACGACAATGCAACGTGTAGGACTATCACACTCAATTCATCGAATCATAATACGACATGGTAAAATTTCAAAAAATTTCATCATTGACAGGAGACTTCACAGATGGGGTTCAAATCGCAACCTTCATCAGTTATACTCACTAAAAGACCGAAACACGTCGATACCTAAATCTGTAAGCATATTAACTCTAGCATGTGTCACACCCACCCCCAAACTAAATAGCACATTGTCCTCAATGTGTAAACTAAAAGAAAAGAGAGAGTAAAAGTGACACTGCCCTGAATTTATGTTGTCGATAGAAGACTTGATTGCTCCACAGTAAACAAGCGACCATTGCGAACGGGCAACCCCCAAACTGGTTATGAGCCTGCGAGAAAACGCGACTAGGCGGCACAGTGAGAGCGAAAAAAAATAAAATAAAATAGGCTATAAAGTAAATAGGACTTAAAATAATAAATATGCATCGACGGCCTTGGGTTGCCTCCCAAGAAGCGCTGTTTTTATAGTCTTTAGCTCGACTCTCGTTCGTGTTGAAGGTCCACGACTCTGCATGTTCAGTAGAAGTACAGAACACCTTGATTTCATCTTTTTGGAGAGAAGTTTGATCTCAGAATGGTACAGCTTTGCGTGGTCGCAATCTTTAAACTCTCTCCATGGGTCGGGAGCCGGCTCCCAAATAATATCGAAATCAACGATCATAGATGCCTTTAATTCCTCAGCGAATATGCTATCTGAATTATATGTTGACTTCGTAACCAAGCGTAGAATCGGATCGAAAGTCTCGGGCTCCATCTTTCTCTTTTCCACGACATCATATACTGCGAAATTCTTGCTTTCATGCTCACTAGTTTCTTGGTGATCCTCCAATTCCTCAAGAACTCCTGGGAGATTCGGCTCTGCTGAAACGAAATCTACAGTAGCCTCTGCGGGTTGATCAGTTTTTTCTAACTCGATCTCATTGTTAGCTTCACTTGGTTCCAACACCGGTTCTTGAGTTATTTCACAATTCAATGGAATGGCTTCTATGTGCTCTTCCGGATTTGACTCTATGTGTCTCAAGGGTACCTCTTGTTCGCGTTCAGACACTGCATTTTTTAGCTTTTCAAATTGGGCCGTCAGATTCTCCAACTTCGCTTTTAGACTCTGAAAACTCGTAGAAGTAGATGTACGACTACTGTCTTCTGCCATCTTCTCCAGCGCTGTCTCCCAAACGGCTTTTTCTTTTTGGGGCGGATCAATCTGTTGTTGGGCATGTTTTTGAATTAATGGTTGCTCATACGACCCTGCCATCGTTTCGAGAGCTATCTCCGAAGCGGCTTTTTCTTTTTGAGGTTGAGTACATTAATCATACGAGGGAGTATGTGAATAATCGCCAGTGTTTGAGTAGCCATTCTCTCCTCGCCCATCATACCACGATCGTAGAGGCTCGTAACTATTGTACTTGCATTCACTAGTGAGATGTCGGCATCCGCAAAAGTCGCACTCCAGTTCATCATCGCATGTCGCATAGGTCTCGAGATAATATTGCAAGTATCGCTGCATCCCTTATTCTACAAAACGCAAACGAGAAAGTGAGAGTATCACCGTATATAAACAATACTAATAATAAAAGAATATATATAAATAAATAAAGGTCTAAACTAAAACTTAGAATAACTCCTAGAATTAATATACCGCTGTCCCCGGCAACGGCGCCAAAAACTTGACACGCTCAAAATACTAGCAAGTGTACTAGGTCGTGCAAGTAGTAAAACGGACAAAGTCCGAGTATCGATCCACGAAGACAGCTCGATTAATTCTAAGATAATATTCCTTATTCTAATTTAGACTAAGGGAATATTTATAGTTTTAATGATTTGATTAAAAGAAATAAAAGATGCAACTAATAAAATAATCGCAAATAAAATAGATGAGAATGAAGCAGTTGAGGACGACGTGATCAAGACACATGCTCTGCACGAATTATTCTTACGTCTTCATGCAATCTAATTTATCTAATCAATATGAATCAAGTCAAGGTGGAATTTTCCTAATATATGTGCTACCCGTTATTCACGTAACTATCAACCCTACATGATTAGTGAACCAATCAACGATATTCCTAGACTATAGTTCCTACACGTGCATTTAATCTTCGTGAAATTCCCCAAGTTTAGGCGCTTTCGACGCCTAAGGTCTCGAAAACCACACATACGAAACCGAATTCCATCTCTGGTCGGTTTTACGTAGTGATGTTTGATATTTTGATCTAACCTTTCTAATCATCTTTTCGGTCTCATGTACTAGGTCAAGAATCGTGTGCGCGATGGCCAATCACACACACGTCATTAAACTCAAATAAAGAACACATAACTTAAATAATATGATTAAATAAAATAATAATAGCATCTTAGTCATAATTCGGCCTCACACGGCCTCAATCACGAAAGAAATTAGCCTAACATATTAATATACGAAAACGACAACGAACCAAAAGAAAACATTGTCGAAAACGAAATATTAAAAGGTAAGAAATTCGCCCTTTTTCGGTGCTCGACTTGTCTCGCTCTTGGCCGTCGATGTCTTCGTTATTCTCTTCTTCGTTGCTATCTTTTTAATTTCAGCCGTCGAAGGTCTGCTCTCCCGTGTTTTGTTCGCAGCTGCTCTTTATATAGAAATCCCTAGCAACCGACTTAAGTTTCTTTGGGCCGAATATATGCATAATCCCGTAGTCTCAAATCTCGCTTTTAAAACTTAAATAATCGAATATTCAGCTTATTCAAAGTAGTAAATTTGACTTCTCATCTTGGGCCTCGTGCGTATGCATGTATGCGTTGGGAACTCATTCAAGCATTACCCACACTTGGTTTCTTTTCTTCTCACACGGCTGCTCTCACTTCATCTTAAGGACCCCACTGCTCTTTCAAATACATATCATCAGAGGCGTATAGTCAAAAGGTCGAGTGGACTTTCAGCGGGTAATTTTGATCTTGATTTCTTGGCTTCAAATCACGTTCTCCTCCTCTCGTGTTTTTATCTAGTTTGCTTCGATCTCTATCAAACAAGAGAATGCACGTAAACGTCGGATATTCAAATACATTTGAATAAATAATGATCGGAAATATGCATTTATGGGTATAAAAAGGGTGTAAAATCCTAACTTATCAGGGGGAGATAAGGAAATTCAGGGGAGCAGAATAAGGAGCCGAGCAAAAAGGGGGAGCTGACCAAGAAGGAGAAGCAGCCGAGAAAGCATCATAAGGAAACTTCATACTCCATTGAGAGTGAATTTCTGATCCTTTCTGTTTGTGCATGCATAATTGATTTTTGTGATTTTTATTTATGTCAGATTAATATATTTTTACTATGTGCATGCTGATTTGCTTCTCTGGTATGTTTACATGTTTGCCTGCTTGCTTGCCGAATATTTTTAGTTTGCAGATGTTAAGTTCAGACCTTGTTATGGCTTTGTACTATTTTGTAGTTCTTTGAACAGCTTAATCGCTATTCTATTTGTGTTTACTCTAACCATCTTTTAATGTTTTGTGGTTGACTAGATTTGACCTTCAGGGGGAGAGTTCCACTATGTCTAACGTCTGCTTTAATTTTGGGAAGAAAGATAAAAAGGGGGAGACTGTTAATGTTGAGGCTTCAACATTGGCAATGTTGGGGTAACATTCTAACCAATATCTGTTGGTCGAGAATGTCTCAAACTTTAGTTTTATCTTTCATGCTCAAAACTTGTCTAATCCGTGTCTTGGCTATTTTTATTGTTTTGCAGGACTTAAATAAGGATTGGGAATTGATCAAACCGTGTGAAAAACATGTGGAGAAATTAGGAGCAAAATAAGGAAGAAGCTTACTAAAAATAGGAAGATTGGACCTCAAGTCAAGACTAAATCATTAGGAGATATTTAAGGGGTCTCCTACCAATTCAAACATGAGCCAAGGCCTATAAATATGAGGAGATTTCGAGCTGCAACTAAGACCTTTGGACGAGAAACGTTTGAGAGCTATGAGTGAAAATTAACGAGTTTCGTTGGGAGAATTTGAGCGAGCCAAAGTGTCCTTTTAGCCTACTATTTCTTTTGCAAAAGTCTTAGGACTTTGTAAGAATCGTTAGATTCGTAGTTTTTCAGGGTCGTTTAGATTTATAGTTTTCTAGGCTTGTTTTTACTATCTTCGGATAGTTATTTTGCCATCCATTGCTAACAGTGGAATTTCGCCTTAAGGCACGCAGCAAGTTTTTATAACTTGCTGCACAGATTTACATCTTGTGTTATTTCAGTTTCGTCACTAAGTAATTACAATATTCCGCTGTACACCTGAATGTAGCTGAGTGTTACCTCGACATTTCACCCCATCAGTTTTACAACTTAGTGTTTTACATCCATATTGTACCGGGACCACTTCACCACTCAATCAATCACATCATTCACCAGACCATATTACACGGCGGAACAAACCTAGCGTGTGCCGCCTGCAAATACCAGCGAAGGAAGTGCTACGCCGACTGCCTCTTTGCCCCCTATTTTCCGGCCAGCAAATGCGCCGGAAATTCCCCGTCGGCAGCTGCTATGAGGCCATTCGTAAGGCTGCGTTGATACTGAAGAGCAAGGAAGAAGAATATCGCCGTCTTCGTCAGCTTCTTGAACTGAAAAGGTCAACGTTGGCCAGTGCTGCTGTTGATCTTCGGCCGCCTTTTTCAAACTGAGTTCTTATTATAAATAGTCCACCCCATTTTTTTTTGTTTGAATTATATTAACTCTTTGGAGGAATCATAGACAAAATAATCTTGAAATGATTGGGTCATGTCCGATTTTATTCGCCACGTTTAATTTTTTTTTTTTTTGGCTAGCAAGCAAGCTAGTTCACGAGGTTTATTATGTGGTCTCAGTCTCAAATGGTAGGATTTATATTTTGGGTAAACCAATATATTTGAGTGCGAAACGATATCATCTTTTTATTTAGTTATTGTTATTGTCTTCTTTTTTTTTTGAAAAATTGGATAGAATTTATTCCCCACGTACCCAAGCTTTATCTTTTTATATATAGTAACTTTGAATGGACTTATATTAATTTTGCATGGGGATTCAATTAAAGCGCCTTTATTTTCCTTGTCAATGCCGGACGCTTCTATATAAACGCGATAAAGTATACGAAAAGTAACTTAAATTGAATTGAATATATACATATCAATTGTCCATTACGTAAGAAAATTCATGTAGTTGTTTCCGGTATAACTTGAATAAGCAGTGATTTTAATATTAGAAAAAAGAAAAAAAAAACTTTGTATGCATGCGGTTATCACGTTGTATGTAATTTAACGGAAATCCACTTACTTGAACTCTGCATGGAAAGCGAACATCAAAATGGACCATAAATCGTCAGGTAGAAAAAAAGGTAATCAACTTAGACCTTTACTTTTCCTAATAAGATGCAAAAGTAGAATTTGACCACCAGCTAACTAGGGACGCATAATTTTTTATAACTCATTTTAATTACTTCAGAAATAATATCATGATCGATCAGTACTTGCACATTTTAATTATAACGTTAATGAATCCCCAATATTCTTAATATATAAAGAATGAATCTTTCACATTATATTTCATGTCCACATCTTCATGAATTGTGTATTCAATTTGACTATTTTTTATTGTTGAGATTCTAAGTAGGTTTCGTCCCACATCGGATAATTCAAGCTCTTTGAGCCACTATATATATACGGGGCTTTCTCCTCCTATCACCAATTGGTTTTAGGAAGGACCCCTCGATTTCTAATATGGTATCAGAGCACACTGCTCGACAGCTGCGATTCAGGCTAATCAAATTACAGCGAATTGAGGAATTCTAGGGTTCAAGCATGGCGACAGAGACAGCGCACACGCAGATGAGCGCGCAGACTAATGATCCTTACTATCTGAATGTGAATGACACTTCCGGCCAGCTTCTTGTCCACGAACAGCTCAATGGTGACAAGTACGCGACTTGGAGCAGAGCAATGATGATTGCATTGATTGGAAGAAACAAAGAGGGGTTCATCAATGGCGATCTCAAGCCGCCGGCTGCGACAGAATTGGACAAAGTTGCAGCGTGGAAGAGGAATAATAATGTTGTGAATGGATCTTGAATGCCGCTTCTAAAGAAATTTCAGCCAGCATCTTATACAGTTCATCGGCGAGGGATGTGTGGATTGACCTGCAGGAAAGATTCGGCCAATCCAACAAACCGAGAGTATTCCAATTGAAAAGAGAATTGGTCAATTTATCTCAGGGAAGTAACACTGTGGCAGTATACTATGCTAAGCTGAAATCGTTGTGGGAAGAATTGTTCAATTATCTGCCAACGTGTCAGTGTATTTGCGGGGGAATGAAGCTGATGAAGACACAATTGGATGAAGAATATGTAATGGTCTTCTTAATGGGACAGAATGACACCTATTCTCAGCTCAGAGGTCAGATTCTCACAATGGACCCGCTGCCTTCGATCAATCGAGTCTTTTCATTGGTAGCCCAAGAGGAAAAGCAGAGGTCCATGATGATGGGACCAGCTAGAGGAAGTGATGATCAGCTCAATAACATGTCTATGCTCGCTACCAAGAATGATCAAGATCCTGAAAGAAGAGGCTATATGGGACAGGCTGTTAGGTTTGATCAGAATTTTGTCAAGAAAGGGAACTTTGGACAAAAGAGGGACACACATAAACCAACATGCACTCATTGCAACAAGAGAGGACACACAGTAGATAGTTGTTATCAAATCCATGGCTATCCGCCAGGATTCAGACAAAATTTCAAGTTTAAAACTGCCAGGGTAAACCAATCAGAGATGGAACAAAGACAGCCTAGTTCTTTTGGAAGAAACCAGGAAGCAGGTACTGGTAGCCAAGTGATACAGCTTCAGCTCACACCACTTCAGCTGCAAAGTCTGCAATCACTCATCAGTCAATCGGCTGCAGCTCAAACACAGGAGGATCTGGCACAGTCTCAGCCAACAGGTAAGAGGACAGGTATATGTTTGTCCTCTGTGATTCCTGAACTTATTCATTCCAGCATGTGGCTGCTTGACTCAGGAGCTACCATGCATGTTTCCGGTAATAAGGATATACTGTATAATTTGCATGAAATTAGGAAGTCAAAATAGTTCTTCCAGATAACACTGCCATAGAAGTTAATCAGGCAGGGACTTTTAGGCTGAACAATTATATAACACTGTCAGAAGTGTTGTATGTTCCACAGTTCCATTACAATTTAATTTCAGTGAGCTCTTTAATCAGTAACTGCCCTTGTAAAGTGATATTTGAGCCTGATGGTTTCATGGTACAGGACCCTTTACAGAGGGTGATTGGCAGGGGTAAAAGAGAAGCAGGTCTCTATGTCATCGAGGCAGCTGTTAAGAAGATTGACAGTTTGCATAATCAAGATGTATCTGTTCTTTTTAATAATGTTTCTACAGATGTTTGGCACAGCAGATTAGGACACCCTTCTCGCAGGGTTTTAGACCTCTTAAGGAAGTCCTTGAAACACAATAAAGAAGGTTCAGATGAATACTGTAAAATCTGCTCATTAGCAAAGCAAAAGAAAACAGTTTTTCCTAACAATAATAAATCTGCTTGCTCGGCTTTTGATCTCATACATTGTGATGTGTGGGGTCCTTTCCATGTTCCATCTTATCTTGGACATTAGTATTTTGTCACCATAGTTGATGATTACTCGAGGTTTACATGGCTTTTCATGGTAAAACAGAAATCTGGGGTCCAAACTGTTATCCCTCATTTTTAGAACTTGTTGAAACACAGTTTAGGAATAGAGTTAAAACAATTAGATCTGACAATGCCCGTGAGTTTAACTTGCAGAATCTTTTCAGTAGAAAAGGAATATTGCATCATCTGTCATGTGTAGAGACACCACAACAAAATGCAATTGTTGAAAGGAAACACCAGCATTTGCTTAATGTAGCTCGAGCTTTATTCTTTCAATCTGGTTTGTCAATGGAATACTGGTCAGAATGCACATTAGCTGCAACCTTTTTGATTAACAGAACTCCTTCAGTAGCTTTAAATGGAAAAAGTCCTTATGAGCTACTATATCAAAGACCCTTTATTAATCGCATGCTTCGAGTGTTTGGTTGCCTCTGTTTTGGCTCAACCCTTGCAGGTGCCAGGAAAAAGTTCGATGCAAGAGCCACGGAATGCATCTTTTTGGGCTATCCAACTGGGACAAAGGGGTATAAGTTGATGGATCTAAGGACAAAAAGGGTGTTCATCTCAAGAGATGTGAAATTTGTGGAATCAGTTTTCCCTTTGAAGCAGCAGTCTGTTGATCCTCAATCAGGCATGGATCCTTTTGCTGACCTGGTGTTGCCCAGACCACATCAGCCTCTTCATGGGCAGGAACATCTACCAGAAATTATGGCACAGGAAGACCAACACATGAATGTGCCAGGGTCCCCAGAATCCTCAGACATTTGCAGAGGATCAGTGTGCTTCAGGCACTGAAAGCTCTCAGCTTCATCAGACATTTCCAGAAGATCAGTGTGCTTCAGGCAGTGGAGGCTCCCAGGTTCAACATCAGACTGACACAACGAGCCAGCAGGCACTCCCAGGTCTTCATACAAGATCAGGGAGACAGTCCAAGAAACCACAATACTTGGGGGATTATCACTGCAACAGTTTGCTGCAGAAAAACAACCTGTACCCTATTACAGATGTGCTCTCACACCAAAACTTCACTAGGCAATATCTATCTTGGATCAACACAGTTACAATGAACCAAGAACCAAGAACATATGCACAAGCTGCTTCCTCACAGGAATGGATCAAGGCAATGCAAGAAGAATTAAGAGCCTTGGAAGAAAATGCAACTTGGACCATCATAGTTTTGCCTAAAGGGAAACATGCCATAGGCAGCCGTTGGGTCTATAGAGTGAAATACAACTCAAATGGGGAGGTGAAAAAACACAAGGCGGGGTTAGTCGCCAGGGGATATGATCAACGCGAAGGAGTAGACTATATAGACACCTTCGCACCTGTTGCCAAACCGAGCACTATCAAAATAATCTTGAGTTTAGCAGCTAAATTTGGATGGAATCTGGTCCAAATGGACGTCAACAACGCCTTTCTTAATGGGGAGCTAGAGGAGGAAGTTTACATGGAACTTCCCAAGGATTCCACACAGCCTATGAAAGAACAGGGAGAGACAAGATAGTTTGTAACTTCACAAATCACTTTATGGTTTGAAGCAAGCATCCCGGCAGTGGAATCAAAAGTTTACCAATGCTGTGAAAGAGTTTGGCTTCATCCAAACCCAATCTGACCATACCTTATTCCAAAAGGGGCAGGGAGATCAGTTAATTATACTTCTTGTTTACGTTGATGACATAATACTGTGTGGACCATCAGTCGAGGGCATAGCTGAGGCAAAGGTGTTTCTGAGCAACTGCTTCAAAATCAAGGACCTAGGCAATTTGCAATATTTCCTTGGAGTGGAGGTAGCAAGAGGCCAAAAGGGAATTTATCTATCCCAGAAGCAGTACACCTTGCAGTTACTGCAAGACACGGGATAAATAGACTCAAAACCATTAGCAACTCCCATGAGCCCGAGCCAAACGATTACAGAAAGCGATGGTGAGCTGTTGAGGGATCCGTTTCAATTCAGAATATTGGTTGGGAGGCTTCTCTACTTAACTTTTACCAGACCGGACATTGCATTCTCAGTCCACAAACTCAGCCAATACATGTCAATGCCCCGCACAACACACCTAGCTACGGCTCATCACATGCTCAGATATTTGAAGGCCACACTGGGGCAGGGGATTCTCCTCAACTCAGAGCAGAGCTTTGAGCTCAAAGCTTTTGCAGATGCCGATTGGGTTGGCTGCAAAGATACTCGAAAGTCCGTAACGGGCTACTGTACTTTCATTGGAAATTCTCTAGTAACGTGGAAGGCCAAGAAGCAGGCAACAGTATCTAGATCATCTACGGAAGCAGAATATCGAGCTCTAGCTGCAGCCGTTGCAGAAATCCTCTGGATCAGACACTTGTTGAACGAGTTAAGCGTTTCTGTAGAGCAAACACCAGTCATATTTTGTGATAATCAGTCTGCGCTCAAGCTAGCAATGAATCCCAAATTTCATGAACGCTCGAAGCACATAGAGATCGATTGTCACTTCATCCGACACCACGTAGCAAGTGGTGCAATCAAGCTCCTCCCAATTCGGTCAGAACTGCAGCTCGCTGACGTGTTTACGAAGCCATTACCAGCTCCTCTCTTGCATGAGTTACTGCTCAAGATGTCTGTCATCAATCTGTACCATCCATCTTGCGGGGGGTATCAAAAGAGGAGCATCAAGATCAGCAGAGAAATGCTAAGCTGTCATCAAAGACCACAAGTGCAGTTCAAGCTCAAGGCACAAATGGAGCACGTTTCATAATTAAGAGACGCGCCAAAGTCTTTACTTATAGAAGTGCGGATGCTGGCGACGACTTCAAGTGGCTCACTAATAGAAGTGCGTTGGCTAATAGCGATTTCAAGCGTAAAATATAAAAGAAGCTGTTTTGCGTGAGTGTGTGTAGTTAGTTGAGTCAGCTCATTTTTCGCTCGCTTCTTTTTATTTTCTAGAAGATGAATCTTCATCATCTTCTTGTGTTGTAATCCAACTGTAAATCGATCAGTGATTACAAGTTTGTACCGTGGATGTAGGATTTTCTAAGATCCGAACCACGTTAAAAGCAATTGTCAACACACACGCAAGATTTCATTTCTTTTCATGGTATCGAAGCGAGCTTCCGCTCACCGTCACCCGATTCATATGCACGTGTTAGGCCAATCATGCCACACGTGAGGGGGCATGTTGAGATTCTAAGGGGGTTTCCCACATCGGATAATTCAAGCTCTTTGAGCCACTATATATATACGGGGCTTTCTCCTCCTATCACCAATTGGTTTTAGGAAGGACCCCTCGATTTCTAATATTTATTTATCTAAACTGTGGCCATCGGTCAGTCAGGCACTAATCACATGGTCGATCGTGCCTACATTTTGACCATTACGTTCTTCACTGACCAAAAACGAAGACCCTAAATTGTCGATTATTACGTTTTCTATGTAAGAACAGTTCATTTATTGCTACAATGATTTTATAATACTTGTGGCTATTGAATATATAGTGCCTATAATTAACGGTGGATAGCAAAAGTCAAGATGAAGATGTTAGTTAAGCTCACATGCACATGAATACAATCAACCTTCACACCGCCGCGATTAACGTAAGATGTCATTATCGAACGAAAACCAATGCAATAACATTGATTTTCTTATTTTTATTAACGATTACTTTCTTTTTCTAAGTGATTGAGTAAAATTATCTGAGTTCGCAAACGTGGCACATAATACCATGTCTTGATTGATACCACGTTAAACAATTCGTAAAAAAAAAAATAATCCCTCCGTAAAATAATATTCTCACATCCTTAACGCGCATTGTATATATAGATTAATTTAGGGTTTCACCGGATTGGAAGGTAGATAACAATATCAATAAAATTTAAACGGGTAAATTTTTTGAAATTAAAGAAAGATTTGAAGAAGAATGCTGAAATTCTTCTACCCGACATATCCCAATAATACTAAATAAAGAAGCTTGTACACGCAACCCTAGTAGTACGTACATCATACATGATCCTTCATTGTACCCTATATATTTTTAAACTAATATTGTTGTGACGCACCATCCATACGATTTAAATTAATATCAACAAATATCATCAAATACACCCACAAAGCCAACCAATCATATAGGTACTTATAGAAATAAATTAAATCTAACTTAATTCATCACGAAAGGGGTCACAAGTCATAACTTGCATTGCATATAATCATTTTCAAACATATCCAAACAGCCCCCACCTCACCAAATTTCCCTTCCCTTCGTCAATTGACCATTATACCCTCGTCGTCATAAATAAAAATCGCGAGACCCCATAACACCTAACGATCAACAAATCCCCTCTCATTAATTCCATCCCTCGCAATAAAATCCACAACAAATACATTAACCCTTCCTTGATTTAATAATCACTGCATACAAAGAAGATTCAAAAGTATGGGAAATATCGTAGGAAGTAGAAGCAAGAAGAACACCGCCAAAGTAATGAAAGTCACCGGCGAGACTCTCAAGCTAAAGACTCCGATCCAAGCGGGTACGGTTCTTCTGACCCACCCGGGTCATGTCTTGTTAGAATCCGAATCCGTTAAGCATTACGGGTTAAGAGCCAAGCCGTTGGAGCCGAGCCATGAGCTCAAGCCGAAGCGCCTCTACTTCTTGGTTGAGATGCCTAAGATGACGTCGTCAGCTGTTACAGAAGACGATGACAACAGAGTTGCAAGGAGGGTAAGATCGGTAATTCACATGAGCGCCAAGGACAGGCTCGAGAGCCTCATGTTGGCTAGGCGGTCGTCGTCGGATTTGTCCATTATGAGGCCGCCGCCGCCGGCTCGGGCGAGGATTGACGGCGGCGTAGGGTTTGCTGATGATGGTAAAAGCTTAATTTCGGAGTATAGTGGTGGTGGTGGTGTTAGGTTGAGGATGAGGATATCCAAGGCTGAGTTGGAGAGGCTGATGGCCGAGAGCGGCGGAGACAGTGATGACGTGGCGGAGAGGATCGTTAGGCTCTGCCTTGCGAAGGGCGATGACGTTGCGGCGGATGCTGACGTGGATAAGCCGCCGACGATTAAGTCCCGCCCCCGCGAGGTTTGTGTTGTATGACTTTTTTATTATATTTTAATATTTGTAGTAAAGTAAGTTGACTATTCAAATTCACTGTCTTGAAATTGAACACTAAATACGTTGAATTGGTGGCTCGATTTAATGCTTCGATGGGAACTTTCTAACGTAGATCTATCGAAAAAGGGGCTTTAGTAATTTTTTATAGCCTTTTTCTTTCTCCTTCGTAGTAATTAAACGTTTGCATGTGTACGGTTTGACTTTTTCGTGAAAGCTTAACGTACATTCCCATTTGGTGTGGGTGCTGTGGTTCACATCATTATGTAATAAGTGGGATCATATCTTCGATATAGAGAAGAAGCCGAGTTAAGCATAAATATTGGAGATTCCAAGTAAAACTCTGTCATCGAACGTAATTTATTTTAATGCAAGATAAATACTTAATATACATATGATTTTTTAGGACAATTGAAAGAGTCGTAGTTCTAGTTAGAGAGAATTGGACAAGTCGTAATTGTCAGCGAAGTGCCCGTAGATGAGCTAATCTAATTCTTGAAAGTTGAGTCATTGGATCAATTTTGACTATATTTTTTTTTCGGAACGATTTTGACTATATTTTTAATAAAACCATATGTTGGCCGTCCTTAATGGGCACTACATCTCTAAATTATTGATATATATATATATATATATATATATATATATTTCCATTCAAATGTTTTTAATGAATTTAAATTTCAAGGCATTGCTTTTTAGAAATTTAGGTAATTTACCATATTTAGAAGATTTTGGCATTTTATTATTAGCTAGGCTATCTTTTTTTCAAATGGATTAGAAAACTCTGAAGATTGTGCACATAGCAACGAAACTAACCCCATTTAAGCTTTTCGAGGTGCTGTATGCTCGTTACCTAACTAATAATTAATATAAATTTCTAATTGTTGTCTTATATATCATCTTTTTGCAGAAAAGAGTTGGATTCAACTTGCCGGTGAGGGAAGGAGAGATCCACCAGCTCGTTGATGGCTACTAATATACATCGTATAAAATTAAATAATAGCTATGTCAATTATTAAGTATATATATTTTCATTTTTTTTTCATATCTCCTAATTCCCTTGAAAATCCCTCAGCAACAGCGAAGAACAGATAGATCTGTGCTCATTTTTTGTTTTCAAACATCGGATTATATGCAAAGCTGAAAAGCTGAGAGTAGGAAATGTTTTAGTTTTCTGGTTCTTTGTCTAGGTGAATTTTGAGAGGTTTGTAGGCCATTTTAGATATATGTATCAAATCTTATTTTAATGGTTATTTGTATTTATTAATATTGCTGTTCCGTATTTCGACATCTACCTGCCATCATTAGTCTTTCTTGATCAAGTTTTAATTTTTATGTTTTCCCTTCAAAAGTCAAACGATGTAGGGACCGAATAATTTATAATTAGTCAAAATAGTAGCAATTCAAGAATCAAGACAACATTAACGTGTTTTCTTTATTCCTACGCCTTGGTCTCATTTAATTGAAACAACAGATCTAACAACTGCCACCCATAACACTATTCCTCCCATGTGGATGTTACTTTGTAAGTTATATTCTACGTATTCAGTCGTGTTTTTTTTTTATGTTTGTTGTTCTGACGATAGCAGTTAAAACGTTAGTTGACAAGAACGTCATTGGTTTGCCTTGTTTGTGACATCTCTTTACAAAATTACCGAGTATCCTTTTTTTCAAGTTTATATTCACACTGACAATAATAGAACAATGGTGAAACGGCCCAATTTGTTAATGACGACCCAATTAAAACTTTGCAGTTTGCTAGATCGGATCATAGCCCAGACAATATGTGTCTTTTCTGAATATCTTTTTTTGTTCTTCCAAGCAATCTGACTTTCGCTCACGTGTGCAATTTATACATGTAATGTAGGAATTACTAAGAGTAATCATAACTAACTAGTATATATGCACGCTAGAGATGGTAGGGTATGGGTATATCCATCTAGACCCATACCTAAATCTAATTAAATAATGGATATGGGCATAATCAATATTTGATGGTCTCAATAATTGAGTATAGACCCAAATCCATTAGATTAAACCGGTAAACGGGTCTTAAATGGACATTAAATGGATCTTTAATTCTCTAAAAATAGCATTACTTTACTTCATAATCCGATCAAAAAATAAAAAATCGGCTATTTACATCCATAAAGAGAATATCCATTTTAGATATCAGCTCATTGAGAAAGCAATGCAAATAAAAATAAATCTTTAGTTGGTGCAGTTTAGGTTGGCGTTTCATTTTCTTTTCCCATCGAGTTAAGGTAAAGTTTTTCTCACTAATAATAACCGTGTGTGTACGATACGATGCTACAGATTCATTAATTGTGGAGCAAGGTATAATTCATGCGTAATGATAAAAATTTGTATTACGTATGTATTAATCTGCCAAAACAAATGATTATCATAATATGAAAAGTAGATTACAGTTACATTACACCATCGACATATTCATATAATACAGTAGAGATATCGATCTTATATAATTAAAAAAGATTGATCACTCATATATATATATATATATATATATATATATATATATAATCAAATAGCCAAAGTTTCATCATGTATGTTTTGGGTGATGATGATCGTCTTAATTATGATCATCATGTATGGTCTTCATCGCAGCATATTTATGCTGCGTTTGCTTTAATAGCAAAGCCCAGAAAATGGGCTGTACTATTATTAGTAATATATTATATCTCGTTTGCTTTTATCCCTGAAGCGCGAGAAAAGATAAACAGCCCACACTATATTAACGGGATCCTTTATTATTTATTCGATACCAACTGCTGATATTATTTTAACCTGTATTTTCAGATAAATTAGCCCGATATATATTAGCGGGCTTAGACCATTATATTAGCCCATCTAAAAAGCAAACGCAGCCAGGTTAAATGGTATACTAGGCTTCATTTGTAATTATTGGGCTTAACGTTAGTAAAATGGTAGCTAATACCAATCTAAGCCCATATTTAATTTTATTGGTTTGGGCATGAGGTATACCCAAATATATTTAATTGGGTATACCCATACCCGTTATTAGTGGGTAGAATCGTTCGGGTATGGTAGGTACGGAAATGTTGCCATTCCTACTGCACACTCTATGCGTGTGCTTAAAATATAATTATTTTCTTTTTAATTTTGAAATTTATAATTTATTTTTAGTAGATAAAAAAGGAAAGTAATGAGTAGGAGTATAAGGATAATCACTAAAAATTGAGGGGTTAAATATGACAAGTATTTAATTAATAAAATTAGAAATAGAGAGAATAATTGTAAATATTTTACAGACCAAAATGACAGTTAATAGCAACTCCTCACCCTTAATATAGTAGAATATATATTTTGCGCACCGAAAAGGGGTGTCGCAATCATAGAGTCAGTTGTGGGATACTCCATGTAAAAAATGACTTTGTACGACAAATTAATTTATTTATCTTTCTCATCACTTTTTTTAATGGATTATACTAGTGCAAATTAAGTTTCAGGCTCAAATACATATTTTAAATTAGGTTTCAGGCCCCTGTCAGAAAATTCATTGTTTTAAGGACCCAATTTTTATGAAATTTAGAGATAAGGACCTAAATTTTATGCAAGTGTTATGCAGTGTACATGAACAGGTATTGGAGATCCATGAAGTGGTATTGTAGACCCATGAAGTGGTAGTGTAGACCCATAAAATGGTACTGTAGATCCATGAATTGGTAATTAGATCAATGAACTGGTACTGGTGAACAGTGAAGTGGTACAGCAGAACACTTAAGTGTTTCTGCAGAAATCGGGTCCTCAAAACTATGAATTTTCTGACAGGTCCTAAAAGCTAATGAAACTTAACATGGGGCCTGGATTGTAAATGGCTCAGTCCATCTGGCTGTTCATTTCAATCGCATTTTCCAGTATTTTTGAAAAGATTATATCTCATTAATGAACATTTTAAATGACAGTCCCACGGATATGTTTTCATCACCATTTATGTCAATGTTAGGTGGCGCGAAAATTAATTAAAATGAAGTCCTTTTATTTAATAAGCACAAAAAAAAAATCTTCCTTTCAAACTTTTGTACACCAAACATAAAAAATAGTCCTTGCACCTCAAATTAGTTCAGTCCGAACATAGTTGAACTTTATTATCGGTAATGAGATCACCTTTTCTAGGGGAATTAACCTTGAGAAATCTACACATAACTCCCTAATCCCAAACTGTAAATCAACTAACTCCCCCCTTCCCATTCATTTATCATCAAACTCCTCATTTCAAACTTTTATATCACATAGCTACCTAATGGACGATTTTAGCCTTATAAAAACAACAATATTACCAAAAAACCTGTCAACACCCACGGACCCCATACCCAAAATTTGTAGTACCAATATACGTATTCTTGTAGTACCAATGTATATATGTTCGTGGTATCATACCATGGTACCATTCCGTGCGATAATGTGGTACCATACGTAGGTTTGTAGTACCTTCCGTATCATTTGCTTACTTATCGCACTCCTACCCTAAAATTATACCGACGAACCCCCTACCCAAAACTTGTAGTACCAATGTATAGATGTTCGTGGTACATACCGTGGTACCATTCTGTGAGATAATTTAGTACCATACGTAGGTTATTTGCAGTACCTTTTCCGTACCATTTGTTTAACTATCGCAACTCCTACCCTAAAATTGTAGGACAAATAGACATATATTTGTAGTACCAATATACAGATGTTCGTGGTACCATATCGTAAGCTAGTGTGGTACCATGAGTAGGTTACTTGTAGTACCAATATCTATGGCGACCGTCACGGACCAAAAATAATTCAGATGACCGAAAATTCCTTACCCAAACTTGAAGTACCAATATACGTATGGTTGTAGTACCAATGTATAGATGTTCGTGGTACCATGACGTGAGATAGTGTGGTACCGTACGCAGGTTACTTGTGGTATCTTTTTTCGGTACCATGTGCTCAGCACAAGTAACCTATGTATGGTACCACACTAGCTCACGGTATGGTACCATGAACATCGATAAACTGGTACTACAAATATTGGTATATTGGTACTTCAAGTTTTGGTAACGAATTTTTCGACGCCATCTGAGTTTTTTTTGTCGTGACGGTTACCATAGATATTGGTACTACGAGTAACCTTATATTGGTACCACACTAGCATATAATATGGTACCACGAACATCTATATATTGGTACTACAAATACATGTGTACTGGTGATACAATTTTAGGGTATTGCGATAGTTAAGCACATGGTACGGAAAAGATACTACAAGTAACCTACGTATGGTACTACACTAGCTCACGGAATGGTACCACGAACATCCATACATTCGTACAACAATCATACGAATATTGATACTGCAAGTTTGGGTAAGGACAAGAAAAGGGTGTGGGAATTAGTAGAGGGGCAAAATCGCCAATGGGTTCATGAAATGGTACCACGAGCATCTATACATTGGTACTACAAACATGCGTAGATTGGTAGTACAATAAAAGCGTGTGCCTATTTAATTCGGAAATAAAAGCGATTTAACAATTAACTGCTACCATCGTTCAATACTTATCAATTTGGAAAAAAAATGATTAAAATATTTGAACCACAGCTGGGGGACTTTGTCAGCATTAGGAAATAATTGAGCTCTTACTTTCCATACACCGTAACTTCACTACTATATATATAAACACCAATTTCATTTATTAGGGCAAACATTGCAAGTGAAGATATATAAACACAGTCAGTTCATATTTAGATAAGTATGTCGTCATTGTTGGGTTTTAAGCCTAATGGGCCTTGGGCCCAAGTGTGGGTAATTGGCCCACTAAGAGAAGAGCTGAAACGATTTTATTAAATCGAGAAGACGTCGGTCGTCGAAACGAGAAATTGTTGAAAGATTACGAATCTACGTTTCGAGACGAATCTAACGTATATTAATTTGCTCAAAACCGATATCAGGTGAATGAGAAATTAATTGGTAAAGCCGGCCCAATTAAAAATAAAAAAACAAAAAAAAAATAAAAATAAAAAAATATATAAAAAAAATTGATGACATGGCGGCTGATGACGTGTCACTGACACGCGGACTGACGTGGCGCTGATCTGGCGCTGACTGGGCATGGTGATATGGCTGATTGAAAGGGTATTGGGTATCAGTCCGAGAGTTGTGACTATTCCCAGATTGACCCTTGGCCAAAGGTTGTGTCTATTTGCAATTCGGCCCAGTCAAAGGAGGTCAAACTGAAAAGTTATGACTTTTCACGAGTTGACCCCTGCAGCTTTTCGGACAGTATAAATAGGTCCCCTGGCAGAATAGAAATTCATTCAATCCACTCCCAGCACTTTACAAAAAGTTGACAGCACGTCCCTTAGGCATAATAAGGCATAAAAAAACGTAAGAAAGGCTCGAGTCTTTAGTAGATTCACCCGATAATTTCGTTACGGTGTGCAACGTTTCGAAATTCCTGAAGTCGTTGTATCTTCGGGACGTATTGCGACAACCCGAGGCACTGAAATACGGGGCAATAACGTCTTACGGAAAGCGTACGACATACGTGCCTCGACTTCGACGTATAACCGAAACTCTGTCCGAGTTTACGAGCGCCACCGACCAGACGCCCAACACCGGAACCAACAATCGTAAGACGTTATTCCGTCTGATCGATGGCGACAATAGCGAATATTTCCACCGCCGTACCGCTGACGGGTAGCAACCACGCCGAAAGGCCGGTGAAATTCGACGGGGCGGACTTCAAGAGATGGCAACAAAAAATGCTATTTTATCTGACGACTTTGAACCTGGTGCGCTTTCTGAAAGAGCTCCCGCCCCAGGTGAACGCCGACGGCGTCGCAGACGACGACGCACTCGAAGTGGACGGACAACAACAGGCGGTGTTGGACACGTGGAATCATAATGATTTCATGTGTCGTAATTATATTTTGAATGCCTTGGACGACTCCCTATACAACGTCTACGCGGTCGCTAAGACTGCTAAAGAGTTGTGGGACTCGTTTGACAAAAAGTACAAAACCGATGACGCCGGACTGAAGAAATTCATTGTCGGCAGGTTTTTGGACTATAAGATGACCGACTCCAAACCAGTGTTGGACCAGGTCCGTGATATGCAGTTGATAATCCACGATATACACGCGGAGAATATGCAGATCAGCGAATCCTTCCAGGTAGCTGCTATAATAGAGAAGCTGCCGCCCCTGTGGAAGGACTTCAAGAACTACCTCAAGCACAAGCGAAAGGAAATGGGGCTTGAGGACCTGATCGTGAGGCTTCGAATCGAAGAAGATAATCGAAGGATCGAGGCCAAGAACAAAAGGGGTAGTGTCGAGGTACGTGCGAACCTGGCCGAGTCTAGCACCGGCAAAAAGCGCAAGAGGCCTAATACGATGCAGCAGAAGCCGAACAAAATTAGGGGCAACTGCCACAACTGCGACAAACCTGGGCATATGGCTAAGGACTGTCGGCTGAAGAAAAAGAGCAAAGCTCACCTTACCGAGGCCAAGCTGGGGACAGATCTGACAGAGATGGACCTAGCCGCCGTCGTATACGAGGCCAACGTGGTAGACAATCCTAGGTCGTGGTATATCGACTCTGGAGCGACTCGCCACATCTGCTCTGATAAGGAGATGTTTTCAACCTACATCCCTATCTCAGGTAGGAAGCTGTTTATGGGCAATGCAGCCACCTCTGACATCGTCGGATTAGGGAGGGTAGTGCTGAAGATGACCTCGGGCAAGGAACTCACTCTTGTGGACGTGCTGCATGTGCCAGATATCCGTAAGAACTTGGTGTCCGGCTCCGTGTTGAGCAAAGCCGGATTTAGACAGGTGTTTGAGAGTGATAAATATGTACTGACCAAAAACGGTCATTTCATAGGAAAGAGCTACCTCGAGAAGGGGATCTTTAAGATGAATGTAATGCCTGTAACGCGAGATTGAGCTCGGGAATAATAATTAAGAAAGTTCATCTTACTTGGTTGAGTGTTCCAATTTATGGCATCATAGATTAGGACACGTGGGTTTAAACAAAATAAAAAAGTTAATAAGTTTAAACCTGCTTCCACAAATGGTATTCGACTCACAACAAAAGTGTGAAGTCTGTGTCGAAGCAAAAATGGCCAAGGCACCGTTCTTCTCTGTCGAGAGAAGTAGTGCGCCAGAATTGATCCATACTGATATATGTGATCTGAAGTTCGTGCAGACTAGAGGTGGAAATAAGTATTTTATTACTTTCATAGACGATTGCACGAGATTCTGCTACGTATATCTGTTAAGTGGAAGGACGAGGCTCTTGATGCCTTCAAAAGATATAAGAGTGAAGTTGAAAATCAACTAAACTCAAGAATTAAAATAATTCGAAGTGATAGAGGAGGAGAATACGTGGCGCCGTTCGAAGAATTCTGCCAAGAGCATGGCATTATTCATCAAACAACTGTGCCTTATTCACCTCAGTCAAATGGTGTTGCTGAACGCAAAAATAGGTCTCTTAAGGAGATGATGAATGCTATGTTAATCAGTTCTGGGCAACCTCAGAACTTGTGGGGGGAAGCAATCCTCTCGGCAAATCGCATTCTGAATATGGTGCCACACAAAAAGAAAGAAAAGACTCCATACGAACTATGGAAAGGTAGGGCTCCGTCGTACAATTACCTGAAAGTGTGGGGGTGCCTAGCAAAGGTCGAAGTACCTAAACCTAAACAGGTTAAGATAGGACTCAAGACTGTTGATTGCATTTTCATTGGATATGCTAATAACAGTAGTGCATATAGATTTCTAGTGCACAAATCAGAAAACTCTGAAATGAATGCAGGGATGATATTTGAGTCGAGGAACGCTGTATTCTTCGAGAATATTTTTCCAAATAAGGAAGAGAAAGAAATAAGCTATAATAAGCGAACTCACGATGCCGTTGAGAGTTCACCTCAAGAAAACGAGGAACCACGGCAAAGCAAACGTAAAAAGGTGGCCAAATCATTTGGGCCTGATTTCCTAACGTATATGTTAGATGATGAACCACGGACTTTACAAGAGGCATTGTTTAGTCCAGAAGCTCCATTCTGGAAAGAAGCTGTGGATAACGAGATTGAGTCCATAATGCAAAACCATACGTGGGAGCTGGTAGATCTCCCAAAAGGGTGCAAGCCTTTAGGATGCAAATTGGTCCTTAAAAGGAAGCTTAAGACCGATGGATCAATCGAAAAATATAAAGCTCGTTTAGTAGCTAATGGGTTTAACCAAAAGGAGGGGTACGATTTCTTCGCTACCTACTCACCCGTGACAAGGATTACATCTATACGGGTCTTGATCGCTATAGCATCGTTGTATGACCTCGAGATACACCAGATGGACGTGAAAACGGCCTTTCTAAATGGGGAACTAGAGGAAGAAATATATATGAGGCAGCCCGAAGGGTTTATTGTACCCGGGCAGGAAAAGAAAGTGTGCCGACTCGTGAAGTCACTTTACGGGCTTAAGCAAGCGCCGAAGCAGTGGCACGAGAAGTTCGACATGACGATGTTGTCGAATGGGTTTAAGATTAACGAGTGTGATAAATGCGTTTATATAAAAGGCACACCCGATGAGTTTGTGATTGTCTGTCTTTACGTAGACGACATGTTAATCATGGGAAGCAGTCACAGAATAATCGTGAATACGAAGAATATGCTGAAAAATTATTTCACTATGAAGGATATGGGTTTGGCTGACGTCATTTTGGGAATAAATGTCTCTAAGACGTCCGAAGGAATTGTGATTACACAATCTCACTACGTTGAGAGCGTGTTAAAAAGATTTAACGCCTTTGATGATCCTCCGGCTAAGACACCTGTGGACACTAACGTACACTTAGCCAAAAATAGAGGAGAGCCCGTGTCGCAACTCGAATACGCTCGGATGATTGGTAGTTTGATGTATTTATCTAACTGCACTCGACCTGACATAGCATACTCAATTAGTAAACTGAGTAGGTTTACGAGTAACCCGGGTAGTAGCCACTGGGTAGCACTAAGAAGAGTGCTAAGATATTCACACTATTAGTCACGACATATTATACTCTAGATATCCCGCGGTACTAGAAGGGTACTGCGATGCGAATTGGATATCTGATAGTAAAGACTCCAAATCCACGAGTGGTTATATATTTACCATCGGTGGAGGTGCAGTTTCTTGGAAGTCCTCCAAACAAACGTGCATAGCTCGATCCACGATGGAGTCAGAGTTCATCGCACTAGATAAAGTCGGTGAAGAAGCAGAATGGCTTCGAAATTTTCTGGAGGATATTTCGTGTTGGAACAAACCTGTGCCACCAATTATGATACACTGCGATAACATGGCGGCTATCGCAGGGCACAGAACTGTATGTATAACGGCAAGTCTCGACACATTCATCGGAGACATAACACCGTAAGACATCTTATCTCTAGCGGAATAATTTCCACCGATTATGTGAAGTCAAAGGAAAATATTGCGGATCCGCTTACAAAAAGCATAGCTAGAGATCAGTTAGAAAACGCAGTAAGGGGAATGGGACTAAAAATCCACACAGCAAAGAATAAAAACAGTGGTAGCTCAACCTCGATGAGTGGAGATCCCACGAACTTGGTTCAATGAGACAACTAAGCAATGATTAGTTCAGTAGTATACTTGAAACTAATAAAGTTCATACTCGACAGCTGCCCAAATAATTTCCCGATGACGTGTGGCTGGGTAAGCACGTATGCTTTTAATGATGACTATACCAAATTGGTGGAGTATTTCGGGCTACTCCAGGATTAAGTCCTAATAATCGGTCACCTATATAAGTGTGAAGTGGGGCTGCTTCAATGGAAAATACTTATGAATCGGAGATATGGTCCACGGCCGAAACGGACACAACGTGAGAATCGAAAAGAGATCAGAGTCATCACTGTGTGTATACTGTTGTCTTGGTTTACACAAAAAGCCGCAAGTTCAAGACATCACGTTCATTGAGCAGCGAGTAAATCCGATAGTGTTTCACTAGGGAATGTTCAAAGCCACAAGCTACCTATCCCGATGCAGTGATGAGTCGTCGGGACTTTCTTGCAAAAGTCAGCATGCATTGCATTCCATTCATGTGGGGGATTGTTGGGTTTTAAGCCCAATGGGCCTTGGGACCAAGTGTGGGTAATTGGCCCACTAAGAGAAGAGCTGAAACGATTTTATTAAATCGAGAAGACGTCGGTCGTCGAAACGAGAAATTGTTGAAAGATTACGAATCTACGTTTCGAGACGAATCTAAGGAATATTAATTTGCTCAAAATCGATATCGGGTGAATGAGAAATTAATTGGTAAAGCCGGCCCAATTAAAAATAAAAAACGAAAAAAAAATAAAAAAAATTGATGACGTGGCGGCTGATGACGTGTCACTGACACGCGGACTGACGTGGACTGACGTGGCGCTGATCTGGCGCTGACTGGGCATGATGATGTGGCTGATTGAAGGGGTATTGGGTATCAGTTCGAGAGTTGTGACTATTCCCAGATTGACCCCTGGCCAAAGGTTGTGTCTATTTGCAATTCGGCCCAGTCAAAGGAGGTCAAACTGAAAAGTTATGACTTTTCGCGAATTGACCCCTGCAGCTTTTCGGACAGTATAAATAGGTCCCTGGCAGAATAGAAATTCATTCAATCCACTACCAGCACTTTAGAAAAAGTTGACAGCACGTCCCTTAGGCATAATAAGGCATAAAAAACGCAAGAAAGACTCGAGTCTTTAGTAGATTCGCCCGATAATTTCGTTACAGTGTGCAACGTTTTGAAATTCCTGAAGTCGTTAGTATCTTCGGGACGTATTGCGACAACCCGAGGCACTAAAATACGGGGCAATAACGTCTTACGGAAAGCGTACGACATACGTGCCTCGACTTCGACGTATAACCGAAACTCTGTCGGAGTTTACGAGCGCCACCGACCAGACGCCCAACACCGGAACCAACAGTCATCTCTTACAGGCAAACTCATCTCTTCAATATCCATTAAATCCGATGGAGATGTCTTCCATGAAATCTTCAGAGAGAGGCCTCACCACATATCAGGGATGTGCCCTAAGTATATCCAAAACTGCGATATTCACGAAGGAGAATGGGGAAAGGTTGGATCTGTATTTACTGGAACTACAACCATGGTAGATCATCCAACCCTAGTTAGCTTGCCTTTGTTAATTATATTTACTAGCTAGGGTTTACTACTACACCTACACGTGTGTGATGTGTGCAGATGGGAAAGACTGCGTTGCGAAGGAGATCGTCAAGGCCATCGACGAAGAGAAGAAGTCGGTGAGCTTTAGGATCATCGAAGGAGATCTAATGGAGCTTTACAAGGGCTTTGTTCTGACCGTACACGTGGACACCAGCGGCGAGGACAACCTCGTAACTTGGACTTCTGAGTATGAAAAGAAAGACGAAAGTGTCCCTGAACCACACTCGCTAATGGAGTTTTGTCTTAACGTTACCAAAGATATGGGGGCTCATCATCTCCCAAAGGAACAGAAGACGACGCAAGTAATTAGTGAAAATTAATGGAGTAATTAATTATGAGTGTGTGTGCATGCAATGAGTTTATTGTGTGTCCTACTCTCCGTGTGTGTGTGAGAGAGTGTCTATGTATGTATTAATATGGTTGTTGGCTGTTGTGTGTCGTGGGGTTTATAATCCCAACGAATTATGTGTATTTCAAGAAAATAATGAATAAACATATGTGATATGTTTTCTTGGTGTTGGTGTTATTAATAATGTTTATTTTGCATTTCTATTTGTTTGTAAAATAGGCTTCTAGCACGATACAGGAGTTAGCTATCGCTACTGGTTTATCTATTCTTTAATATTAAGGGTGAGGAGCTAGGATAAACCGTCAATTGGTATGTTTCAATTGACCAATCATACTTTTCTGCATCTATTAAAAAAAATAAAAAAGACTTATTAAACCACGTACCTTTTATAACCTAATATTAAGTACCAAATTCTATTCTAGTTTATTATTATTAAAATTATTTAATAATAATGAACTTTTTATTGCACATATATAATGTGCGCTAAAAATACTATTTTAATTATGTGTGAAATGAAATTGAAGTTAAATGCGCTTGCGCACATGCACAAAATTCGATTCGAGAGTCTACTATGACCCCAGGGTATTGTTTAATGTTTTTCTTTTTGATGCCATTTTATTTGTAGAGATTACAATTGATATGGGCTCACAGCATGGTGAAAGCGGATAGGTGAGTAGTCCATTTCTTACGCATCAACCAATATATTTTGTTTGTCTACTCTGGGACATATTCCTTCTAGTAGTTCAAAACTTATATAAATAACTACTTATAATTTTCGATACTCGAGTGAATGGAAAATAAATCAATTATATCCTACCAAATAAAATTGAAAAAGAGATCTCCAGTAACATAGCACATTTAATTTAACTTCAAAGCCAGAATCAACAATTATTTGCGACGAGCGAGAAGAAGAGGGAGATGTATATTCCATTACTGTTGAAATTAAGATCAGCACAGAAGAGGATTGGAACTGTTTTTGGTGATGCGAGCAAAACTGGTAAAAGAGCTGAAGAAGATATAAAAGGGAGCAGCTTCGATATAAAAGGGAGCAGCTTCAAACTGCTTAAATGAACTTGTTGAGCTACGACTGCCGATCGACTCGCCTCTTAACCGAGATTACGCGTCTGTAACTCGATCTAACCAATCAAGCAATCGCAGCTTGAATTTACGCAAACCAGAGATTGAAAACGCAAAGAAATGACACAGCGATTTTACGTGGTTCGGCAAACTTTGCCTACGTCCACGGACCAACAGAGCCTCCGATTCGATTAATCACCAACTAGAGTTTTACAGACTTTCAAGTCTACTACCAAACCCTAGTTTACACCTTTCGCTAATTCTCACTCTATCAAAAGACATGAGCTCTCAAAGTCGCCTTCTTGAACACCCCATTCTGGTATTTATACAGCTTAAGAATTCAGCCCTGCTTTGCTCGCTTGTACGTTCAGCTTCAGAGTGTTGTACCTCACGCTCAGCTGAACTTATAAAATCGCCACAGCTACCAACATCTTTAATCTGAGCCGTCTGATTTATATTAATACTTGATTCGACAATTGAGATTTAAAGATAAACTTTAAATCTCAGCCTTCAGATATAGAATTCCCTCCATGATCGAACGGTAGCTGCTCATCCTTTGGACTTGACAGATTTCTAAACCAAAAATTACTCTCTTCCAAGCTGTGATCATCTTGGCTGCTTTCCAGCCATTTCCCGGCTTGTCTCCGGCGAGTTTAGGCTCGTATTTCCTAACAGAACTCGAGGAATTTTTAAATAAAGACGCATTTCATACTTAAAGAATTGCTAGGTGAAGGAGCATTTTATACTAAAAGAGTTGCGACAGATAAAAGGACGTTTATACTTTGAGAGGGAAAAAGCCTGGAGTATAAAAGGCAGGAAAACGAAGACCATTAGATTAAGTTTTCTGTTTCATCTCTGATTTTCACGTGAGCTCAGTTGGATAATTAGTACCTTACCAGATTATCCCCTTTTGATTTCTGTATTTTCTATAATCAAGAACAATCAGTAGAAATCATCGATTGATTCGATCGTGGACGTAGGATTTCTTATATCCGAACCACGTTAAAAGATCGTGTTCACATTTCTTCAAATCGTATATGGTCTCAGAGAATTCTGCAATTCGTCTGCGCTAAATTGCAATCCCAGCAATGGAGAACACTGAAACGCAAGACACAGGCAATGTGCATCACTTGGAAAATCAACCTGCAGTCAATACGCTTTCGTTGATTAACGATCCATACTTCTTGAGTGGAAATGACACTTCGGGCCATTGTTGGTTCATGAGCAGCTCAATGGCGATAACTACGGTACTTGGAAACGTGCTATGATGATGGCTCTTATTGGGAGAAACAAGGAGGGATTCGTCAATGGAACAATTTTTCAGCCGCCGGCGACAGATTTGAACAAGACAAATGCGTGGAGAAGGAATAACAATGTGGTTATCTCTTGGATCTTAAATTCAGTCTTGAAAGAAATTTCCGCGAGTATTTTGTATAGCTCTCTAGCTAAAGACGTGTGGTTGGACTTACAAGAGAAGTTTGGGCAAACCAATAAGCCTCGAATCTTTCAACTCAAGAGGGAGCTCATCAATCTTGCGCAAGGCTCGAACTCAATTTCTGTTTACTACACGAAATGAAGACACTCTGGGAGTAGCTATCGGCCGGCTTTTCAGTGCACCTGTGGGGGTATCAAGGCGGTCAAAGACTACTTAGATGAGGAATACGTGCTCGTTTTCTTGATGGGGCTAAATGAATCTTTTTCCCAAATCCGTGGCCAAATACTCCTGATGGATCCGACACCCTCGATCAACAAGGTGTTCTCTCTGTTAATTCAAGAGGAAAAACAGAGGTCCATGACCTCTGGGCAGGAAAGGATCAGTGAGGTACAGAGCAATAATATGGCAATGATGGCTGCTGGAACAGCAGATCAAGAACATGCCAAGAAAGGGTTTTTTAGAGACAAGATGGATAATTCTAAAGCAGTGTGTACCCATTGTAATAAGAAGGGGCATACTATCGACACTTGCTACCAACTTCATGGATTTCCCCCAGGCTATAAGCAGCACACACGCTATATGGCACCAAGAGTGAATCAAGCACTTGTTGAGACAGGATTCAGAACAGCAGGATCAACCTTTCAGGCCAATCCTGGGTATACCTCTGCAAGGGATGCAGTGGTGCAGCTGCAGCTAACACCTTTCCAACTTCAAAGCCTCAAAGATTTGGTGAATCAATCGGCATTAACCTTGCAGCAGGACAATTTGGACCAAGTACAACACGATGAGAAGGGTACAGGTACATGTTTTTCTTTTAATTTACCTGTGTTATCAGATTCCAGATATTGGTTGGTGGACACTGGTGCAACCAGGCATCTGCAGCAATCTGAAGCTGTTGTCCAATGTTCACCGAATAGAGGAATCTAAGGTTATATTACCAGATAACACGGTAATTAAGGTTAACAGGGCAGGTTCATTCATCCTAAATGATTCTATAACTCTGACTGATGTACTCGTAGTACCTCAGTTCTGCTTTAACCTTATTTCAGTTAGTCTCTTGTCTTATAGTATGCATTGCAAGTTTAAGTTTGATGCTGATGGGTTTCAAATACAGGATCAATCAATGCAAATGATTGGCAAGGGTAGGCAGAAGCTGGATTGTATATCATGGAGGCAGACTGTCATCCTAAAATTTCACTAGCTGATAGAAATAAATCTGTTTTTATGAATGAGGTTTCTTTTGATCTGTGGCATAGTAGACTAGGACACCCATCAAACAAGGTGTTAGATGTATTAAAGACATCCCTAGGTAACTCGGTCAGGCCGCATGATTCATTTTGTAAAATCTGTCCCTTAGCAAAACAGAAAAGACTCCCATTTCCAGTTGATAATAAATCCGTCTGCTCGATTTTTGATCTTGTTCATGTAGATATCTGGGGACCTTTTAATGTCCCATCATACCTAGGGTACCAATACTTTGTGACCATAGTAGATGATTATTCTAGGTTCACATGGCTTTTCATGATAAAGCAAAAATCAGAAGCACAATCTGTGATTACACATTTTTTAGCTATGACAGAAACGCAGTTTGGATGTAAAATTAAAACTTTAAGATCAGACAATGCAAAGGTACTTAGTTTGGATCTTTTACTTAAGGAGAAGGGTGTTTTGCATCAGTTTTCTTGCGTTCAAACACCACATCAAAATGCAGTGGTGGAAAGAAAACACCAGCACCTGCTCAATGTAGCTCGGGCTTTATATTTTCAGTCGGGAATTCCCATACAATATTGGTCAGAATGTGTTCTTACAGCTACGTTTCTTATTAACAGAACACCCTCTATGAATCTGGGTAACAAGTCACCCTATGAACTAATTTTTCAGAAACCTGTTAACTATGATTCACTAAAGGTGTTTGGATGCCTTTGCTATTGTTCTACTTTAGCTGCAGGAAGGAAGAAATTCGAGCCAAGAGCTAGAGAATGTGTATTCTTGTGCTACCCAAATGGGATAAAGGGTTACAAGGTGATGGATCTTTTAACACATGAAGTCCTAATTTCCAAGGATGTCATATTCAGGGAAAGAGAACTACCATTCAGACAGAGGACTGGAAGGCCAAGTTCCGAAGATCCTTTTGCTGATTGTGTGCTGCCTAGATCCTTCTTTCCAGCAACCACCATGAATGGGCAACAATCATCAGATGAAGAGCCACAAGAGGTGCAGCCGAATGCACTCTCACATAGTCATACAGAGGATATAGCAGGGCATCACAGACTCACCTGGGAAATCAAGCAGAGTCATCACAGACAAACTCGGAGGCTCAGAATTCTACAATTGGGAAGTTCAGAATTCAAACATTCCGAACTTAGCTTCAGAGGATCAGGGCAGGCCTAGAAGGGAACTGAAGAGACCCTCATACTTCAAGGATTACCATTGCAATAGTGTGAAAGAAAGGAAAGTTTTTGTACCCAATGTCAGAGATACTATCACAGGGAAGGATTCCAAATCAGTCACAGGTAGGGTTGCAAACGAATCGAACTTTTTTGGTTCGATTCGCGATTCGATTCGAAATTCTAAGATTCGAATTCGAATATTTAGAATACGAATCCGAATAAGAATATTTTTTTTTTTTGATTGGAGAAATATACGAATACGAATATGAAATCACAATATTCGATTCGAAAATTAATCAAATTATTCGATTCGAATAATATAACATAAAATATAGTATAATTAATATATATTCACATATAATATATGATAACTTACTAAAATATTTACAAATAATATGTTATAATTCAATATATGTTTAAATAGAACTTATTATTTTCAATATATGTCTAAATATAATTTATTATAATTCAATATATATTTTAGATATGATATTATATTTTATTAAATAAAAAATGAAAGATGACTTTGAATACAAGTATTCGATATTCGATTCGAATATTCGAAAAAATATTCGAATTCGAATAAGAATCGATTTTATGATTCGACTAAATATTCGAGTATTCGTATTCGTATTCGATTGTTATCCGAATACGAATAGAATATTGCGGTATTCGACTCGATCCGATTCGTTTGCAACCCTAGTCACAGGCTTTCTTTACTAGGGTATCCATGACAGGGGAGCCCAAGAATTTTGCACAAGCCTCGAGATCAGAGGAATGGCAAATGGCAATGGATGAAGAGCTGAAAGCCTTAGAGGAGAATAATACTTGGTCTATTGTGTCACTACGAAAAGGGAAGAAAGCAGTGGGGTGCAGAAGGGTTTACAAACTCAAGTTTAATTCACAAGGCAAGGTAGAAAAGCACAAGGCCTTACTTGTGGCCAAGGGATACGATCAAAGGGAGGGGATTGACTAGATAGATACTTTTGCCCCGGTTGCAAAACTTAACACTATTAAGATTATACTTTCCTTGGTGCTAAGCTGCGGTGGGATCTTGTCCAAATGGATGTGAGCAATGCTTTTTTGAACGGAGATCTAATAGAGGA
Organism: Craterostigma plantagineum; assembly: GCA_027422505.1. Classification (NCBI taxonomy): domain Eukaryota; kingdom Viridiplantae; phylum Streptophyta; class Magnoliopsida; order Lamiales; family Linderniaceae; genus Craterostigma; species Craterostigma plantagineum. The sequence goes on from JAPQWV010000020.1 coordinate 14,625,113, forward strand.
GGTGTACATGGAGCTACCGCAAGGACTGTCGAGATCCGGCCAGAATTCAGTCGAAGAGCTCATGGTTTGCAAACTCCATAAATCGATTTATGGTTTAAAACAAGCTTCAAGGCAGTGGAATAAAAAATTCACTGACGCAGTTAAGGAGTTTGGATTCTCACAAACTCAAACGGACCACACACTGTTTGTGAAAGGAAAGGGTGATCAATTGGTAGTTTTGTTGGTCTACGTCGATGATATATCATAGCGGGTCCATCAGGGGAGGCAATCAATCAGACCAAGGCCCTTCTTAACTCATGTTTCAAGATCAAGGATCTTGGACAGCTGAGATACTTTCTAGGAGTTGAAGTAACACGGGATAATCAAGGCATTTACATCTCACAGAAGCAATATGCTCTCCAATTATTAGAGGACAGTGGTTATATGAATGCAAAGCCACTGTCAACGCCTACGAGTCCATCAGAAAAAATTACAGCTGATGATGGTGATCTGTTAATTGACCCTTTTCAGTACAGAAGAATGATTGGAATGTTACTTTATCTAACATTTATGAGGCCTTACATTGCATACTCAGTACATAAGCTGAGCCAATACATTGCTGCGCCAAGAACGAGCCATCTGATGGCTACTCACCATCTGCTTAGGTACACTAAGAGCTCCCCAGGTCAGGGGATACACATGGCCAGTGATCAGGATCTTCATCTGAAAGCCTTCTCGGATGCGGACTGGGCAGGCTGTAAAGACACGCGCAGGTCAGTAACAGGATTTTGCACTTTCTTGGGAAGCACCTTGGTTACATGGAAGGCAAAGAAACAGCTCACGGTGTCTCGCTCATCCACTGAGGCAGAATATAGGGCATTGGGCTCGACAGTGGCAGAGGTGCTATGGATAAAACATCTGTTGGAAGAACTTAACTTCAGCATCAGGAGGACACCTGTCATATATTGTGACAATCAATCGGCTCTCAAGCTAGCTTCAAATCCCAAATTTCACGAGTGGTCGAAGCATATAGAGATTGATTGTCATTTTATCAGACATCAAGCATCCATTGGTAACATCAAGCTTCTGCCTATAGATCAGAAGACCAACTAGCTGATATATTCAGAAAACCACTTACGTGTCCTCAGCTGAAAGAATTCTTATACAAGATGTCTGTTGTGAACCCACATCTTCCATCTTGTGGGGGGATGTTGAAATTAAGTTCAGCACAGAAGAGGATTGGAACTGTTTTTGGTGATGAGAGCAAAACTGGTAAAAGAGCTGAAGAAGATATAAAAGGAAGCAGCTTCGATATAAAATGGAGCAGCTTCAAACTGCTTAAATGAACTCGCGGGATTTTTAAATAAAGACACGTTCATACTTAAAGAATTTCTAGGTGAAGACGCATTTTATACTAAAAGAGTTGCGACAGATAAAAGGACGTTTATACTTTGAGAGGGAAAAAGCCTGGAGTATAAAAGGCAGGAAAACGAAGACCATTAGATTAAGTTTTCTGTTTCATATTTGATTTTTCACGTGAGCTCAGTTGGATAATCTGTAACCACTAAGCTAATAGCCCGTCGTGCGAGCCTCCCACAGGAGGAAAAGACGATAGGAAAAGCCTTCTCGGTGGAAAGTCTTTCACTCGTTTGTTTGGTCCTTTGTTTGCTTCCTTCTTCCTATTCTAGCTGGCTGGCTAATATGATTGTTGCCTGTCCTGATTCAACATATTATTCAAAAACTTTGTGAATTCTTTCAATATTGAACCTTGGACATATAAGAGTTCCGAATCTTTCTCTCATTCAAAACCGTGCATGAGACTTTCATCTCACACGGCTACCAGATTATCCCCTTTTGATTTCTGTATTTTCTGTAATCAAGAAAAATCAGTAGAAATCATCGATTGATTCGATCGTGGACGTAGGATTTCTTATATCCGAACCACGTTAAAAGATCGTGTTCACATTTCTTCAAATCTTATATACCGATATTAATAGTCGATAGTCAACTCAATCGATCACCCATTTCTTGATTTATTCTTACAAGTACAAATTCATATTGATCTCATCGTCATTTTCAAAATAAACTATAGATAAATATGTATGTGTACATTCCAGCTTGTAATGAAATTAAATTAAGCGTCAATTCTTGATGAGTCCTTTACTGCCAGGAACATCAATCCACTCGATCTGAATCTCCACTTCCCCACACTCAACTTCTTTCAACCTAAGATTCATGTCTTGAGTCATCTTCCCTTTGTTCCAAATTATGGAGCTTTCATCGGACAAACAATTATCCCTCGTCGGTCGAACCCTATTGACTTTTGTCCCATCTGGCAAACTCTCTAATCCCATCTTAAGGCACTCAATTAAGGGATTAATGTCTATCTTTGCCTTTCCCATGATGTCGTCCCCAGTGAACGTATCTTTGTCGTAAACACACTGTGATTTGTTGTCATTATAATACTTGTTGTCACTCTTTATTGCGTAATAAATAACTTCGAAACAATTTAAGATTAGGGTTTCGTAATAATACCAGATTGATGGGATCTTTGAGGTCTCTGATGTAAATTGTGAGCTCTTCGTCCCATTTAGGGTTGCAGTTGTCTTTTATAACTCGTGTCTTCACTTTCTTTTAACGCAACAAAACGATATGATGCAAGGATTATTATTTAGTATACGATATATAAAAGTACAATTTTTTATCAACATTTCTATTACCTGGGTGGCGCATGTTATGATGACATAAGGATCACTGCTCAGAGTGTCACGTACGGCGAGATTGATACCTCGGCGAACACGAATCCTTAAAAGGCCCAAACAATCCATTTTTATTTTAATTTATTTTCTCTTTTTTGGTTTACTATTAATCTTCTCCTGCAGAGAGTACTGCGGGGAAGAAGAAGAAGAATATGGAAAACGAAGAAAGGAATGGTCTTTTTGTTTGCCAACGAACCTCAGGGAATATCAGACGAATAAGGAGAACCAATGCTAGTTTAAAAATACGCATTTGTCCATGTTATTGACAATTGTATGCATTTGCTTTACTTAATTAATTATTCTCCATTTGGTCAACGCTTATGTCCTTCTATGAAGAATGACCAATCGTGTTTCTACTTTTGACCAAATTAAATGTATGTTGTATGTAATATATTTTTTTTTCATTAAAGCCATCTCCAACTATTCCTGTATATATAAAGTTGGTACAATACAATTTCTCCAAATATAGAGTTTGAACAGTACCACTAAACTCCAACCATTTCCCTTATATTTCTTTCCTCCATACCAATATTTTCAATATATTTCAATTATCATTATAATTTAAGTTTTTAAATATTCTATTGAAAAGCTATTTAAAACTATCTAAATATAATAACATTAATTTTAGTTATATAGAGTTTGAACAGTACCACTAAACTCCAACCATTTCCCTTATATTTCCTCCACACCAATAGTTTCAATATATTTCAATTATCATCAATTTAAGTTTTTAAATATTCTATTGAAAAGCTATTTAAAACTATCTAAATATAATAACATTAATTTTAGTTATAGAAAATTATCGCAAAACAGTTTCTAAATTACAGTTTATAGAAATTTAACAAATTATTATTTTAATTTAAAAATAATAAGTTAAAGTTAAAATTATTAGTTTATCGTTATTTCCCCATAATTTAATAAAAAAAATCACTTTTCTCTCTTATCGTCCCTGTTCATCATCTTCCACATAATTCCCTGTTCATCATCTTCCACACTCGATTACAGAAATAAATTCATAAAACCCTTAATTAATCGAACACCTAAATAAGTTAAAATTAAAGATTTAAAAGAGAAACTGAAAAGTAAAATAAAAAATGAGATAGAGGAGGAACAGTACCCGCTACAGATAGCGGTGGACTGTTCATTTCTCTATATATAGCGTAGCATTTGGGATTTGGTTGGAGTTTCTCCAACTCCATTTCTAACGTGTAACGTTGAGTTTAGAGGCTCATCGGAGATGCTCTAACCTCGTATTATTTGAAGGAATATCACATCACGTCCTCTAGAGCCTATGACTATGATCTCTTTCTTGTATTCTATTATATAAAAGGTGTGGGGTGACTATAAATTGTTACATTCGATCTGTCACTTATTTGCAATTTAATCATCTCTTTGTTATTAATTACTTTAATAATTTTTTATATTACCTTTACTTATATCCATACACATTATTTTTGTTTATGTAGTTAAAAATTATATTTTATATATTAAATGTTACAAATAATGAATCTTAAAATTAGAAGTAACATAAATATAATTATATTCTTAGCACACGCATAGAGTGTGCAAAAGACGTACTAGTATTAAGAATTTTCCAATTGCTCCTTATTGAGAGCATCTTCGACCCACAACATAAAAATACAGGTAATTTTACACCATACTATAGTTGTTACGGTGTTTTTATTCTAACTCATAAATTCTATTTTCTACGCTAATTTTGACTTTACCCTAACTCTATTTTTACGCTAAATATCAAATACTATCATATTGACTTATGAAACTTTATATTATAAATATTAAAAGTCAATATAATAATAAACATTAAATAAATTATAAAATGGCAATTATTTTATTATATAAACTAAAAGGAAAATATCAATAGACAAAAGAAAATTAATATTATTTTACTTCTTTTATTATAAGAAAATATCAAATATTTTAAATATAAGTAACATATATTTTAGGGGTTTTTACATATAAGTACCTATTTAGAAAAAAACTTGTAATTTAGTACCCAGTCAGGATTTTTTTATATGTAGGTACCTAACAGAATAAAGTTTTTGCACATAGGTACTCAATCCCCGAAAGTACATCAAACAACACATTTGGGTACCCTATCTCAACACATTTGGGTACCCTATATCACAGAAAATGGTACGACGTATGTTATATTTAGGTAGGCCCTATGTAACACGCAGGCATGCCCGTAGGTACGACGTATCCTATATTTAAATACCCTATATAAACGTGTTATAGTACGCAATATACACATAGGAAGGTACGATATGACTAAAGAAACTGATAAAATTAAATCGGGTACCTATCTATAAAATTTTCTGACATGAGTAGTTATGTGTAAAAAAATTTCCAATTGGGTATTTTTCTATATATTCACCTATATTTTATTAATAAATATAAATAAATAGTAACTAAAATCTATTTTGTTTTGAAAATGTGTGTACCCTAGAACTAGAGTTTATCTGCTAATCTACACAGTATTAGTATTAAATATAGAGTCCCGTTAGGGTAGAGACAAGTAACCGTTAGAGATGGTCTTAAACAACAAAATATATTATAAGTTCAATAATCATAAGATTAATTAAATAACACATAATTTCATGACACAATATCGTCGATGAAGGGAATGTTGGACAAGTCTATGATTCCAGCAGCTACTAACAAAGCAAACATCCACAATGGTAGAACCCATAATACCAGTGTTAATAGTATTTGTTTCCCTGCAAAAAGGAAAAAAAAAATCTGATATTATGAAACTTCTATAACATTACAGTAGCGCCTACTGAAGCATACAATACAATTACGTTTTTAAGTTAACTAACCAACTAATTAGAAGATAATATTTATGTAGACGGTAGAAGAAGCTAAAACAATTAACTAATTACCAGCAGTACGAGAAGTTCTTTCAGTTCGATCAATCAACCACTCGCCTGTCTCCCTCAGCTTCTTCTCCATGGAACCTTCGTTCTTTCCCACTGAGTTCTTCAATATATTATCGAACAAACTATTGCTCAGCTCTTTCCCTTCCCTAGAAAAAGAAAAGAAAGGAAAAATTCAGAATAAAGGAAAAACACAGGGATTTTATAGATTAACTGAGCCTTGCCCGTCGTCGCCGTCGTCTTTATCGCGAAACACGCCGGCGCCGATTGCTCTTTCGATTTCAAGAATTGTGGGTTGAGCTTGCTTTCTTCGCTTCGTTGTTAGATTTTCGTTTTTTGATTTGAGGAGTTTGTTGTCCGAGGAGTTGATGAGGTTGGAAAGAGGAGGCAATGAAGAAGGTGAAGAAGAAGAAGAAGATGAAGAGTCGTTATTTAGTGAGGATGAAGAAGCGAAGATTCCAAGTTTGTTGATGGAGGAGTAACAGTTGAGAATCGCCATTATTACAGATAATATCTTCAGCACAGAACGCAGATGAAATAATTTAATAAGATATACCGCGGATTTACATTACATAAAATGGCTGTAATAATATTAACTCGCGGTCCTAATTAACAAGCCAAGAGATGGATGGATAAGGTGGGATGCTGTGAAGGCTCTTTTCATATAAGGCCAGGGTCTGGACTATTTGGGTCGGGTCCGTGGGCGGGTATTCGGATAAAATCTTGGAGCGGAAATTTAAAGAGAAAATAAAACAAAGTTCTTCGTCACGTTCACGCCAAAACAAGAAAATAAAAAGCTCCTATTTATCTATACTGACAAGATATGGATTGCTGGTCCAAGATGCCCCAATCGAGTCACATTTGGAGATTAATGTGAAGTGCTTTGCGGATTAACATTTTTCTTTTTCTGGGCTTAGTGTTCATGCCTTAAAAATCAGGCATAAATATCTTTTACGTAGAGAGAAGGACCCAAGTAATGTTTATATTAGAGAATCTCCAATCCATGCCATAAATACAGTCAATTTACAGAGTAATACGGTTGCTACAGTGTTTTTTACTCCAACCCATTAACTCTATTTTCTAATTAATTTTTACTCCAACCCATCAAATCTGTTTTTTACACAAAAAATCGAATTCGTATTTATTAATATCACAATTGACTTAATAAACTTTACATTATCTATTACTATTCTAAAAGCGAGAATACGGCCTGTTTACATACCATATTGACGGTCATTAATTACTCACAACTTTTTGGGTGGGAGACTTACATTCCCCGGTTGCTGGTTGTCTTTTTATTTATGCTTTAAAGTAAGTGGCTTTTCGGAATTTTTTCACACTTTCATTGGGCTTTTTTAATCTTAGTCCATATTATTTATTTCGCGCAACAATTTAAAGAAAACCACCGCCTACTTTGATGCATATGCTGACACATTTTGGTATCACAATCCCCAACACAGCCCTTGGAAACCCCATATTTCTTCAGAAACACGAGATCAAACCCCCTTCGAAGGAAACACATATTCAGACTTCCAAAAATTACCAGTGACGAGGTCTAGCGAAGATATACATCGTCGCACGTCTTAGGAGAGATGGGCTGGAAAAAGAAATTATCAGTGGCATATTTAATTGTTGTTACTACTTGCTTAGAGGATGGGATATGAAGTGTGATGTTTTTATTGTTGCTGCAATGCATTTTTTGATACAAAATCAGGCAACAAAATATACACCTATTGGGTACCATTTCGAGCATGTTGCGGCGATCGTGGATAAAATCTTATGTCTTCCCTTTGTATTGTACAGACCAACTTAACTCGCAAAGCTTGGAATATAAAATTTTTATGGCAGTCACGCAAAGACGTCTCCTTTTTTTGGAATGTTATCCAATCTACAACTCTTTGCGAGTTAATTATTAAACTGTAAGAAATTTCCATAACCTATATTGTTGAGTTAGATCATTGTTAAGCTTTCCTTATTTAAACTAACTTCGATAATAGATTTATGATTCTGTTGCTAATCATTACTTGGCACAATGGATCTCATAGAAGAAAACTTCGATTTTAACTTACTAAACTTGTGTGTCTTTATAGTGCATGTGGGTGGTTTTCTTTTTTTTTTTTTCTTTTTTGGATGACAACTAACTGGACATTGGTTGCGTTTGATTTCCCTTCTAAGCCTAGATAAGTTCAAGTAATATAGATAATATGCCATTTATAGTGTTCGGTAATTTATTTTCCGCCCGGTATATAAATAAACATGGCAACGAGGCTAAGCTAATTTATCCTAGGCTTCTAGATAAATATTTTAAAATTCTTATCTTGGGCCCTTATACTAGCATTATAACGATACGGTGACATGATTGCTAACGACCTCGATGAAGGTTAGGTTTTCAAGGAATGGGTGTGCTCAGCGAGATATAGGTAGAATTTGAAGTAATTACATGTGATTCATGACTGGTAAAGTTTGTTTTATAGTTTTTATTTGGATAGGATCATATTTATTGCAGAGGCTTTTTTAAGGAGATTGACTTGCAATACAGATTAGGGGGTCACATCTCTAATGGGTACTTCATTTTTGTGTAAAACACAAAAATAAAGTACGTCTCTACTCCAGTATGACTCTATATCTAACATCAATATTGTGTTGATTTGCAGAGATACTCTAGATGTAGAGTACACACAATTTCAACACAAAAATTGTGTTGTACTTTCTATTTATTTATAATTTATTTAATAAAAAATATTTTAATTATATTTAAATATTTGATATTCTCATAATAATAAAATTAAAAATAATATTAATTTCCTATTATTTATTTATTTTTTCACTTTAATTTAATAATATTATACTTAAATAATATGATAAATTTATAATTTAGTTAATTTTAAATATTAATTATCATAATTTATTGACTTTTTAATTTTTATAATATAAAGTTTGATATAGGATTTTGATTTTTAGAGTAGAAAATAGAGTTAATGGGTAGGAGTGAAAATTTGTGTAGAAAATAGAGTTTATGGGTTGGAGTAAAAGCACCGTAACAGCTGTAATATTGTGCAGAATTAACTGTATTTTCGTGCTGCGGGTTGGAGATGCTCTAATGTGTTAACCCCACCTGGTAGATAGTATGGAGTGTCATTATTTGTGAAGCCGGTCAAACGTATAGTCCAACAAATATAGCATGCGTGCTTTTTGTTGAGCATCTCCAAGGGTCCTTCGAATGTGGAGTTGGACACCATGGATGAGGGTGGAGGAGCTCCAATGACCCCTCAAACCCTACTCCAAAATTGGGGGATTGAACAGTGGACCTCGATCTGTAGCGGGGCACTATTCACCCACTATCCATATAATTTTTTTTTGAACTTCCTTTTATCTTTTATTTATTTGATTATTTGTGTAACAATGGTGGAATGGTGGAATGAAGAAGATGATGGTAGAGTAGAAGAGAGAGAGACTGGTGACATGGATGATGAGGTGAAATTAATAAATAAAATAATTTATTTTAATAAAAATTTAATCAATTAAAGCTTGAAGAGAAAAAAAAGAGATGGGCTTGAAGTGGGCGTGTTGAAGAGAAGAAAAATTAATATCTACAATTAATTACTATAGTTAATTACACAAAATGTTAATGCATACTACAAATTAAGATATAATAGGTGTGATTATTCCGTATAGAGGAAAATATAGAGGAGATTGTTGGAGTTCAATGATACTGTTCAAACTCTATAGCTAGAGGAATTGTACTGTTGCAACTTTATACGTAGAGGAGCTGTTGGAGATCGCCTAATTTTGTGTAGGCGGTCAAAGAAGCCCCTTTAAGCATTTTTTCGTGTGCACCTCTCAATGTTGAATCTCCAATAAACAAAACAAACAATGAATGACTGATCATACACTCGGATCAAAACAGCTCAGCACATAGTACATTTGGCTGCGAACTTAAAAGCTTGGTAAGCATGAGGGATGTTTTTCAACATCTATTTTTAGCTTTAGAGCGTGTAGTTGAAATTGCGTCGAGTGTGTTTTTAAGCTTGGGTAGTAGCATAGTATTGATAAAAAAAAATTAAACCGAACTTTTTCATTGTTGTATTTATTTTATGTATGTAGTACTCCCTCCGTCCCATAAGTTTATGGACATTTGGATATTGGCACGGGAATTAAGAAACTGAATATTTTAATAATATAGTGTGTTGGAAAGGTAAAAAAGTGTATGTTTTGGCACGTCTTTTGATGATATTTAATATTATTATATTGATTGTTTGTGATAGTTTTTTTGCTAAAAAGGAAATGCAGAAAAGATGTGGGACGTCCGATTTAGTAAAATGTACAAAAACTTTTGGGACGGAGGGAGTATATTAATTCCCGTGTGCATAAAACTTATCATGCCCTTTTGTATTAATTTTTTACTATGTAGCTAAACCACAAACACAATGAGTACGTGCGATAGGTTTTTCATTTTCTCGATTCATCCGGTTCACGGGCTATGGTTTACCAATACCTCGCAACGCGCGGTGTCAACTTTCTAGTAATGATTAAAATGTCAATATACTATAATTATTAATAGTTAAAATTAATTAAATTATAAAATCAGCATATGGTTTAATTATAACTTTATTAAATAAAAAGAAAAATATCAATAAACGAAAATTAATACTTTATTTTTACTTCTATTATTATAAAAATCATCAAATTAAATATTATTAAATATTATTTTTATTACATAAATATAACAAATAGAAATTGCAACTCTATTTTTGTGTTGAAAATTGTGTGTACTCTAGATCTAGAGTATCTATGCTCATCAACACAATATTTGTGTTAAATATAGTCTCATTGCAGTCGAAACGTACTCTATTTTTATATTTTACACAAAAATTAAGTACCCGAGATGCTCTTAGGGATAAGGATCTATTCCCACTTAAAAGACTTTTTACCCTTTTTAAATAGGGAGAAGGACCCAAGTAATTTCTTATGGTAATTATACCACTTTACTGCGTTCTAGTACCGCGTCTTCTAAAAAATTAATACCGAATGAGAATAAGTAATATCTCATACCAGTTTGGTTAACGCTTCTTATGGTAATTACGCCTTTCTGGAACCGAATCTTTTGAAATTAATACCTCTTTATATAACATCAGCAGGGGCATTTTCGACAAATCATATTTTATGTCCTTTTACGTTAAATTTTATGCATAGTAGGTCCTTAAAACTATGTTTCATATGAATAGGGTATGAACTCAAACAGAAAAATATGCTGGGGCTGAATTAGAAAGCTCCCTTTTTTTTCTTCTGTGATTCAATGTAGAGGTGTTCAGACCGTAACCAAACCGTTAGAAAAACCGTAACCAAACCGTAACCGAACCGTCGGTCAACGGTTCGGTTAACCGTGGTCAACGGTTACGGTTCAAACCGTAACCGAACCGTAAATTATGAAGGTTCGCTTACGGTTCTTCATTTTCCTAACCGTAAACCGGCGGTTATAACCGGCGGTTAACCGTCTTTAAATAATAATTAAATATATAATTTTATTGCTCTTGTCATAATATCTAATGATAACTTATTCACCATATTTAATTTTTATTTTTGTTTTATCAATTATCATAAAATTAACTTTAGAAAACTTAGAAGAATATTGAGTGATAAAAATTATATTTAGAACTATGCCTACGACGAATGTCCGCCAAAGATTTTCGAATCGAAGAATGAATGTTAATCATAATATTTTTTAATATTTAAGGTGTTTTTCAAATGTTGAAGGTTATTATATAAATTCTAACTTAGGAATGGAAATTTCTTTTTTTTTACATTTTATATAAAATATCAAAGTTTTTTACTATATTTAAATTATTATAAAAGAAAAGAAAATTCTAAAAAAGAATTAGAAAAAAAACCATAAACCGGCGGTCCAAAACCGTAACCGTAACTGTCTTGGCCGGTTCAAACCGTAACCGTAACCGTAATTACCACGGTTCGGTTACGGTTAGACGTTTTCATTAACCGTAAACCGGCGGTTCATAACCGTGAATCGTAACCGTAACTGTATGAACACGTCTAATTCAATGTTTACCTATATATACTTGGGTAATGGAGTGGTCTTCCTTGTCTGCGCACGTGAGAATATGTCGGAGTCATTTTTTTATGTATGCAGACAAAACCTAATAGCAGTTGAGAAGTAATGATAATAATATAATTTCATTGAATACTCTACTGCTTATTACTTTGTTTGACTACTATTTCGTCTTTTCCCAGCCATTCAAAATCTCCCAAACATTCACTAATATCTGAGTGTGTTTAGTGCGTGTTTCAGGGAAGGACACAACGGACCATAAACATAAAGACCACATTTTTACAGTTGTGATTAGGGTTTTGAAAAACACTTAAGTTCGTAGATTATTATTATTACTGATCGGTCTAATCCTCTCAGAGAGTCATCGAACCCATATTGCACAATATATAGTAGCTTAAGCAAAGCACTTTGTTAATATTGACTAACTCAGCTTTGACAATGTTGGGCTAACATTTCAGCCAACATTGTTGTCTGTCAACATTCGGTTTTATCTTTCATGCCCAAAACCGTTTAACCTTTTTTGTATCTTTATTTACTGATATGCAGGATGTGGTAAACTGCTGAAATGGGTTCAAACCGTGTGGAAAGCGTGTGGAGTTGCTTGAACGAATTTAGGAAGTACAATTACTATCAATAGAAGATTTGAAGATCAAAGGAGATCAAGTCAAGCAATTACCATAATTAGAAGATCTTAATATCAAGGAGAATCAGTCAATCAGTTTACCATAAATAGAAGATAAGAGATCGACCAATGAGATGAGAAGATCGAACTAAATATATACTATATTTAGGGAGATCTTCGAAGAGATATTTGAAGAGATATTCAAGGGATCTTTTTACCAAATAAAGATGGAGCCAAGACCTTTAAATAAGAGTTATTTTCGAGCTGCAAAGTACGACTTTCGAGAGAGCTTTCAAGGAGTAACTTTGAGCGACATATTGAGCGAAAACGATGAGCGAAACACATATCGAGTTTGAGCGAGTTTTATATATTGCGAGAGTTGTCTTTTAGTCTAGCTTTTCAAAGGTCAAAAGATTTTGTAGTTTGCAGAATCCTTTCTGATTCGTAGGTTTTGCTAGACGTGTTTTTGACTATCCTTTTTGATAGTTTGTAATCCATCTTTATAGTGGAGTTTTGCGCCTTGAGGCACGCAGCAAGTTATTTGACTTGCTGCACAGATTTACATCTCGTGTTCGTTTAAGTTTCGTCACTAAGTAATTATATTCCGATATGCACCTGAATGTTAGGTTGAGTGTTACCCCGACATTTTACCCAACATCTAGTCTATACTAAGTGTTTTACATCCATATCGTACCGGGACCACTTCAAAGTGGTATCAGAGCCTACGCTTGACGTTACTAAGCGCTGAAGATCATCTAAAATGGATGTTTCAAGTTCAAATTACATCGGCAAAGTCCCTGTGCTAGACGGCTCCAACTACGCCTATTGAAAGGTTCGTGTTCGGCAGTGCATCAAGTCGATAGATGTGCGAGCGTGCGAGTTCGTGCTCCATGGTTATTATACACCAAAAACTGCCCCGGACGAAGATGGTGAAGTCTATGAAAAACCGGTCACTGAATGGAGTCTTCAAGAGAGAAACGCAACCGAGTTCAATGATAAAGCCCTCAATGCCATCTTCTCTTCGGTGGACATTTTCATGTTCAAGATCATACAAAACAGTACTACGGAAAACGATGCATGGGATTTACTACAGAGGTACTGTGAAGGCGATGCGAGTGTGAAGCAGACACGTCTAAGGCTACTCCTCAATCAATTCGAAAATCTCAGAATGAAAGACGATGAGGATGTTACCACATACTTCGGCAAAATTCTGACGATTTCAAGCGAGTGCGCCAGTCTTGGAGAGCCAATCGCGAATAAGGTATTAATTTCTAAAGCAATTCGTACGCTAAATCCAAAGTTTAATGTGAAGGTAGCTGCGGTCGAGGAAGCCCACAACTTGTCCACGATGGATCTCAACACGTTGATGAACATCATCAAAAACTATGAGACCAATCTCGAAGTACAACAAAGAGCTTCACGCGGCAAAAACCTTGCTCTAGTAAGTCAGCCATCCAAGGAACAAACTGAGGTTGATCCCAATGATGAGGACGACATGGCCATGATAGTGAAGAAATTTACAAAGTTCCTACAGAAGAAGAATGTTGGGCAGAATGTTGGTCCAACATTCAGGAAGGGTCAGAATGTCAAAGGAGAACCTACGTCTGCTCCTCCATTCATCAAACGCAAACCAGATGATAAGAAGAAGAATATCAGCTATGACTCGGTTAGATGCTATGAATGTCAAGGATGGGGCCATTTTACCAACGAATGTGCAAACACACTTCGGAAACGCGGGAAATCGATTTGGGTGGACCTATCCGATGATGAAGATGAAGAGTAGTCCCCAACACAGCACATGCAATCATCAGTGACGATCCAGTCATTCTCTGAGGGTGAAGACGATGAGGATCAACAAATCGGCTTCACTGCGGTAATAGATGTTGAGCCAACATCTGACTCAACATCTGAAAAACATATTATTTTTGATTATGATGACTCGAACTGTTTTGATGGGTATTTGAGTTCTGATGATGCAGATACAGGATGTTGCGAAGAAGTTCAAATGAAAGAAGCCTTTGAGTTGATGTCCGCACAATACGAAATAGAGAAGGGGAAAAATCAGCAACTCAAAGCCGCGGTGGAAATCCTGTCCGAGGAGAATGAGAAGAATGAAAAATTGACCGAAATCTTGGTGGAAGGAATGAACAAGATGGAAGCCGTACTGACACGAAAGGACAAGAAAATTGACAAGCTTCAAAGGCGAGTCGACGAGGCCGATGAGACCTTTAAGAAATTGAACAAGGGTAAATCGACCCTTGATGAGGTATTGTCTCTTGGTATTTTTGATAAGCAAGGCCTATGTTTTAGTACTCAGCCTGTATGTGATAATCCAAAGCTTGTGTCGCATGCTCAGCCTAAGAGAGTTTTTTCTCATGTCACGAGCGATGTTAGTGAGAATACGATAGTCAATACTAGTCCTAAGCATGCTACTAACTAAGACTAAGGATAGCTCATATATTTGCCATCATTGTAAGCAAACTGGTCATTTAAAACCGTTTTGCTGGAAATTGAAGAGGGAGATTTCTGCAAAGAAATCGATGTCGGCCGAAATGTCATCCAACATCCCGCTCAACATTGAGAAATCAGTGTTGAGTCGTGTGTATGGAGAAACGTCAGCTGGCTCATCTTCAAGTTCTAGCAAACAGAATGCTGTAGTGTCATCTAGGAATGTTTGGGTCGAGAAATCTGGTCATAAATGTCTTGTTGTGTACACCTCTTTGCGAGCTAACGTGACATGTTCATGGTACTTCGATAGCGGGTGTTCCCGACATATGACGGGTACCAAGGAATATCTCAGTGATTATACGCATTTAAGGAGTGGATCTGTGACGTTCGGAGGAGGTTCTAAAGGTCGGATTCTCGGTCGTGGCAGATTGAACGTGCCCGACTTTTCCAAGCTGAGCAATGTACTCCATGACGGGCTTGTAGCGAATCTGATCAGCATTAGCCAGCTTTGCGACGACGATCTTGAGGTAAGGTTCAATAAGGAGTGTTGTGAAGTTTTTAACCGCGATTCTGTTCGAGTGATGGCAGGTAAAAGATCGAGTGACAATTGCTACCTAGTCGGCGACAAATCCGGTGTGAAGGACGTGTGCCAACTCTCTAAGGCCGGGGATGATGTGATCCTATGGCACTACAAACTGGGCCACGTCAACTACAGAACTTTGGAGCAACTTATCAAGCATGACGCAATCAGAGGCATTCCGAAGTTTAAGCAGTTTGGTAAGGTTATTTGTGAGTCGTGTTTGAAGGGTAAGCAAACACATGTTAGTCATAATGTTGACCAACAAGCTGCCCAACATTTTAAAACTGCTCACTGTTTTCAATTGATTCACATGGATTTGATGGGTCCGATGGAAGTAGATAGTATAGGAGGCAGGAAATATGCTTATGTGCTCGTGGATGACTATTCTAGATATGCATGGATATTTTTTCTTAGGGAAAAATCAGAATCGTTCGATTTCTTTAAGAATTTTTGTGCGATGATTAGGAACAATTTCAGTGCATCTATCTTTCGTATTAGGTCTGATCATGGTAAAGAGTTTGAAAATCAGTACTTTGATGAGTTTTGTGATAAGAAAGGCATTGTGCATGAGTATTCATCTCCTAAGACACCCCAACAAAATGGGGTGGCCGAGAGGAAGAATAGGACTCTACAAGAAATGGCTCGTGTTATGTTACTTTCCAGGAATATTTCTAAGCGTTTTTGGACTGAATCATTGCATACTGCTTGTCACATATCGAATCGAGTGTTCTTTAGGCATGGTACTAAGAAAACGTCGTATGAGTTGTTGAATGGGAAGAAGCCTACGGTCAAATACTTTCATGTCTTTGGGTGTTTATGCTACATGTTGAATGATCGTGAGTATTTGACCAAGTTTGATTCGAAAAGTGATAAGTGTATTTTTCTAGGATACTCGTCTAATAGTCGTGCTTATCGTGTTTATAACTTGCGTTTGAAGTCTGTTCAAGAGTCCATTAATATTGTGTTTGATGATACTAATGACGCTAGTAGAGATGCTCCTCAAGTTGATATTACACATCAATTCAAAGCTGTTCATGAAACAGAGGAGCTAACAGAGGCGGAACCTGAGGACAATGTTGAGCCAACATCTGACTCAACATCTGTGCCAGAACAGAACATTGAGGCTGGACCCAGTGAAATGCGACGAGATCCGCCAGCTAAGATTCAGAAAGATCTTCTCACTGACCTTATTATTGGAGACGTGAATGAAGGAAGGAAAACCAGAGACAAACCACGCAAAGATTATAAGTCTATGGTAAGAAACATATGCATGAACACAGTATACGCTGAGGTACGTTATAATTGTTTTGTTTCTGAGATAGAACCTAAGAATGTCCTTGAAGCTCTCAAGGATAATTTCTGGATAAATGCGATGCAAGAGGAACTCTTGCAGTTTGAGAAAAACCAAGTATGGACCTTAGTCCCACGGCCGAAGGACATTAATGTCATAGGCACGAAGTGGATCTTTAAGAATAAATCTGATGAACTTGGTAGAGTTGTTAGGAACAAAGCACGTTTAGTAGCTCAGGGTTATACGCAAGTTGAGGGCATAGATTTTGATGAGACTTTCGCTCCCGTTGCTAGGTTGGAATCTATTAGGTTGTGATTAGCTATTGCATGTTGACTTAACATCACGTTACACCAAATGGATGTTAAGGGTGTGTTTTTATATGGGTATATTGATAAAGATATCTATGTCGAACAGCCTAAGGGGTTTGAGGATCCACATTATCCTAACCATGTTTTTAAGCTGCAGAAAGCTTTGTATGGGTTGAAGCAAGCTCCTCGAGCTTGGTATGCGAGGTTAGCCACGTTTTTACTTGAATTTGGATTCGTACGAGGTGAGGCCGACCGCACTCTTTTTGTAAAAAGGGTCTGTTCGGATATTTTGATAGTCCAAGTTTATGTTGATGATATTGTGTTTGGCTCAACCTCACAATCTATGCTAGATCAGTTTGTGCAGGCGATGAATACTACGTTCGAGATGAGCATGATTGGGGAACTAACCTTTTTCTTAGGATTACAGATTAAGCAAAGTAATGACGGTATATTCATGTCTCAGGAGAAGTATGTGAAGAACATGGTGAAAAAGTTCGGACTCGACACAGCTAAGGTAATGAAAACTCCCATGGGGTCCTCACAAAAGGTTAGCAAAGACAATGTTGGCCAGAATGTTGACCCAACATTATATCGATCCATGATAGGCAGTTTGCTTTATCTTTCAGCGAGTAGACCCGATATTATGTATAGCGTATGTGTCTGTGCTAGATATCAATCTGAGCCTAAGGTTTCCCATCTTAATGCTGTGAAGCGTATTCTTCGATATGTGAGTGGATCGTGTAGCCTAGGATTGTGGTTCTCCAAAGATACTAATTGAGTCTTGTAGGCTATAGCGATGCTGATTGGGCAGGTGACGAGGATGATCGCAAGAGCACAAGTGGCGGTTGTTTCTTCTTAGGTAATAATCTTGTTGCATGGTATAGTAAGAAGCAAAATTGTGTGTCTTTATCTACTACTGAGTCTGAGTATGTTGCGGCGGGTAGTTGCTGTACGCAATTAATATGGTTGAATAACATGTTGTGTGACTAAGGGTTAGAGTGCGAATCTGTTCTCATGTATTGTGATAACCTTAGTGCCATAAACATCTCTAGGAACCCGATCCAGCATTCACGTACAAAGCATATAGATATTAGGCATCATTTTCTGAGAGATATGGTCGAAAACGAGTTGGTCCGCATTGAGCATATAGACTCTAAACATCAGTTAGCAGACATTTTCACGAAAGCATTGGATTTTGAAAGGTTCTCGGACCTGAAGAAATCCGTAGAATTGCACTTGTCAGGTTAAATGTTGGTCCAACATTTGGATCAACATAGCATATGTCAAATTTGATGGTTACTGCTTCAAT
The DNA here is from genome assembly GCA_027422505.1 of Craterostigma plantagineum. Classification (NCBI taxonomy): domain Eukaryota; kingdom Viridiplantae; phylum Streptophyta; class Magnoliopsida; order Lamiales; family Linderniaceae; genus Craterostigma; species Craterostigma plantagineum. The sequence continues at coordinate 14,643,370 of JAPQWV010000020.1, forward strand.
GTTTGATTAAATATTCTGTTCTGTTTTCTTGTGAAATGACTTGATTCTATTCGACTGGTCCATAAATGAACCCAATCCATCTTTAAAGGCTCTTGGTAATACGTCCCTAGGTACACGGCATTCGCTGTGACGATGTACTTATTGCGACAAAAAGCCAATCCTTATTGTGTATAAGCATGCTCATAAACTCTCGGCTATCTTTAGGTATTTAGTAATAAGTTTCCTTAGCTACACGGCATTCACGGTGACGATGTATACTATGCGACAAAAAAACCGAACCACGAAGCTGAGGGTATAAGGGTAGTGCAAAATTTTGGTTAGTTATATGAGGTGAAAGGGTAATAAAGGGAACTGGTCTTGAGAAGGATTAAGCAGGAAAGTCTAGGATTACGGATTCAGGATGTTGAGTCAAATGTTAGGGCAACATGTGTGACTGTCAGTTTGATATTGCTACATTTTATGCTTTCGTTTTATTTGTGTCTGTCTTTAGTACTGCATTTATTAGTCATATGTGTCTAGTTTAGAAATCTCTCAGAATTGCATTAGAACTCTCGAAGAACAGCTTTTTACATTTGTCTCAAGTGCTCATCATCGTCGCTCAAACGGTTAGTCTCTTGATTCTACCTTGACTTTTGACTTTGTGTCTTTGGGTTGAATCATGATCTGATGTGCTCATATTTGCTCGCATGACTAATACGTCCACATACTATATTTTAGCTCCATGTTTACTTAGACAGTTGTGACTTGATTCGACCTTATCCTCTAAACTGTCTAAGTTATATTTGAGTGGCTCGCTGACATTACTCTCTGCCCCTACGTTTCTGATATAATTCACGGGTTAATTCTGTGCTCATATCAATTTTTTTTGGATTTATCTTTGATTTCTTTATCGCAAACTAACTTGTTTCTAAGTCTCAGAATGTTGGGCCAGATGTTACCTCAACATCTGCAAGTTGGCTAACAGAGAAGTTCTGACTCTTTTCTTTCTTCCCAAAAAGGGGGAGAAGGTTGTGCAGATAAAAAGAGAGAGATAAGGAAATTCAGGGGGAACAGAATAAGGAGCCGAACAAACAGGGGGAGCTGACCAAGAAGGACAAGCAGCCGAGAAAGCATCAGAAGGAAACTCCATACTCCATTAGAGTGAAACTATGATTCTTTCTATGCATACTTGATTTTTTCTCTGACTTTTACTATATGCATGCTGATTTGCTTATCCGATATGTCTACATGATTGCCTGCTTACATGCCGGATATTTTTATTTTGCAGATTCGCCTAAAGATCGTTTCTTTTTACATGCGTGACTTTATGGTTATTGTGTGCATGCTGATCTGGTTAATTCTGCTTGTGTGACTATGTGGTTTGCCGGCATGCGTATGAACAGTTTACATTGTGCAGATGTTTAACTTAAGACCTCTTTATGGCTATGTACTATTTTCGTAATACTTTGAATAGTTTAATCGCTATTCTGCTTGTGTCTACACTAACCAACTTTTAATGTTTTTGTGGTTGAATAGATTTTGCCTTAAGGGAGAGTTTTGGAACTTTTAAATCTGCACGGGTTTTGGGAAGAAAGATAAAAAGGGGGAGATTGTTAATGTTGACTAGCTCAGCTTTGACAATGTTGGGCTAACATTTCAGCCAACATTGTTGTCTGTCAACATTCGGTTTTATCTTTCATGCCCAAAACCGTTTAACCTTTTTTGTAGCTTTATTTACTGATATGCAGGATGTGGTAAAGTGCTGAAATGGGTCGAAACCGTGTGGAAAGCGTGTGGAGTTGCTTGAACGAATTTAGGAAGTGCAATTACTATAAATAGAAGATTTGAAGATCAAAGGAGATCAAGTCAAGCAATTATCATAATTAGAAGATCTGAATATCAAGGAGAATCAGTCAATCCGTTTACCATAAATAGAAGATAAGAGATCAACCAATGAGAAGAGAAGATCGAACATAAATATATACTATATTTAGGGAGATCTTCGAAGAGATATTTGAAGAGATATTTAAGGAATCTTTTTACCAAATAAAGATGGAGCCAAGACCTTTAAATAAGAGTTATTTTAGAGCTGCAAAGTACGACTTTCAATAGAGATTTCAAGGAGTAACTTTGAGCGACATATGAGCGAAAACGATGAGCGAAACACAAATCGAGTTTGAGCGAGTTTTATATATTGCGAGAGTTGTCTTTTAGTCTAGCTTTTCAAAAGTCGAATGATCTTATAGTTTGCAGAATCCTTTCTGATTCGTAGGTTTTGCTAGACGTGTTTTTGACTATCCTTTTTGATAGTTTGTAATCCATCTTTATAGTGGAGTTTTGCGCCTTGAGGCACGCAGCAAGTTATTTGACTTGCTGCACAGATTTACATCTCGTGTTCGTTTAAGTTTCGTCACTAAGTAATTATATTCCGCTGTGCACCTGTTAGGTTGAGTGTTACCCCGACATTTTACCCAACATCTAGTCTATATACTTAGTGTTTTACATCCATATCGTACCGGAACCACTTTACACTTGAAAAAGTGGACAATTATATGTCTTTCAATCTTGATGAAAAATTGAATATACATACTAATTAATTACACATGAAATGAACATCTAAGCATGGATAATTATTCCATTCCCAAACAATAATTTATCAAATTATTAATCACATCACAACGATCGATGACTAACTAATCTTGTCTCCTCCTTGTTGTTTTTCTTACCAACACTGCTCTTCTTCTTCTCTTTAATAATATCAAGCTTAGGCTTCCACTGACTTCTAACAGCAAGCATTTCAAACTCTTTCCTCAACTGAGGCGTCGAGCAAACCCTACCAATCTTTAGTCGATGATCAACATCTTCTCCAAATAGTTCTCCGTGATTGTTCTTCACTAGCATCTCTTCGAAGACCTTAATCCTCAGACTTCCCGAAGGAGTCTTGACAACCTCGAAAGGCGAACCCTTTCCTTGAAAAGCCGTTCGACATCGAACTAACGTGGAGAAGGACAAAGCGGATTGGAAGAAATTGATGGGGAGGAGAAAATAGTAATTTCCAGGCCGAAGCTTATCGTTTTGTGACAAAGGAGGAGTTTTCTGACCGAGGTAGAAGCTGTCTGATCTACACAACATGTGCTTGGGAAATTCTTGCATTAGCTCCATCGCTTTGATTGGCTTGTCATAGATCTTTAAGTCGCCGTCGTCGCACTTTATTATTTTTATTTTCTTGCGATTTTCTTTCGTATAAGCAGCTTCTTCAGAAGGGATATGAACGCATGAAGAAACTTGGAAGCAACGTGGTAATAATGGGGTTTTCATCTTTTATGCTCTTCAAGAAAATGGCGAAAAAGCAGCTGTTTTTATGTGCTTCTAGTGTCGATGGAAAGGCAAAAGAATGTATATTACACAAATAATGTGTTGGAGATGTTTGGATATGTGGATGTTTATATATGCGTCAATATGAGTTGGAGAGGTTGAGTTTGTTAAGAAAAATTGGATTCAATTGCAGGCATATAATATAGGCAAGTGTATGTAGTAACGAGTTTTGGATTTGATGACTATGGTCAACGATAAAGAAATGATGGTCACCGCACGTTTATTCTCAAGTTCAAAAAAGACAGGCTTTACTTTGACCAAGATTTTTGCTTTTTTGATTTGTAGGCCTTCTTTTGTGGCCTTTGTTTATGGGATATCCTCGAATCTTTTTTGTCATTTTGAATTTTTCATACTCGTATTTTATGAATGGGTTACTCAATAGAAAAAGATGAACCTACCTGACCTAAACCCTATTTGGAAAAGTTAATTTATTTATAAATCCATGTTCGCTTTGAGATGCACTGCATGTACTCAGGGATATCATCGGTCGTGTATATCTTTATAATGCATTTTGGTGCATGATAAGATAATAGAAGTAACTATGATATAAAACGACTGTAAAATATTTGTTGTGCCCAATTGTGATCAACAAAGACATTACATATGTACGACCTCAAAGTTCCTAGACGAACTAGGCTCTGATAAAACTTCGCCCTCTGGAAAAAGAAATCCAAATTTTATATGCCGGGAAAGAAAATAAATATGTTTATATTAAAAAAATAAACGGTGTCAAATTAAGAAACGTGGCGCAATATACATGTCGGGTACGCTCTGAGCTTGCACTATTTTATATATTCGAGTCGTACAATTTGATTTGCGGACAAGAAGCAGATGATGGCATATTTTTGTTTTTCAATATATGAATAACATTAGGCATTATCATCATATCATCTCAATGGATAATGAATATAGAAAAACATTCTTTCGTAACAATATTAATCTTTATCTTTGTGAATGAATAACAAAATCTCAACACCTCAGTATTCCACCGTATTCTTCCTAGAACCGTTTATTAGCATCTGAGATGAGCTAGAGGTTCCTGAATTTCCTATTTAATAGATAACATGGTTATTTTCATTTCATGTCCCGTCAAAATTTTCACTTTAGATTCAGACCATGTCAGGAAAAAATTTAGTTTCGATTTCTGCAATACCACTTCTTTGTTTTACAGTACCACTTCATTGTTCGTACCACAAAACGATCATCCGATACCAGTTCATATAAATTCTATAATACCTTTTCAAGGTTAGGGCCTTATTTCTAAATTTATAGAAATTGGGTTACTTCAAACAATAGTTTTTCTTAAGGGGTTTGAAACCTATTTTACAACTTTAGAGGGACCTGAATTCAAATATACCCTCTTGATGTTGACAGGCGTCATGAAATAATTTAGTTCAATAGGTTTTTGATATGTAAAGTTCCTACGCATAAAATCGGGAACCGCCACCATTATAGACATATGCACTACTTACAGATAGAAATAATGTCAAACAAAATCATGTCATAACAGTTGGGTATTGGATTGCAAAGGCACATGCCATGTGCGAGCTCGGGTCGGGTCTTCGAACGTTTTTCGAAAATTGCATCGTCTTCGAACAAAAGTCGTTTCTAACAGTGAGAAATTATATTGTTTTTCAAAATTAATGGGGCCGAAAACAAAGTAAACCGTGTGTGTCATTATTTGTTGTGTAACTAATGAGAATATACGAAATCTCATCTCATTCCTGCAACAATGCAATTTAAATATGTGTAATTAAATGATTTAACGTTAAAATAAAGTGTTTCCCACTTTATTAGTGATTGGTTATTCCATTATTTTTTTATTTTTATTTGTTAAATATAACGAAAATAGACACGTGTAGCAAGTAGGAGCAAACTACAATTCATTGTATATATATGAAGATTATAAAATATACATAGTCAATAATAATAAACGGCGATTGTTAGTGATTGGTTATTCCATTATTTTTTTATTTTTATTTGTTAAATATAACGAAAATTGACACATGTAGCAAGTAGGAGCAAACTACAATTCATTGTATATATGAAGATTATAAAATATACATAGTCAATAATAATAAACGGCGATTGTTAGTGATTGGTTATTCCATCATTTTTTATTTTTATTTGTTAAATATAACGAAAATAGACACGTGTAGCAAGTATGAGCAAACTATAATTCATTGTATATATGAAGATTATAAAATATACATAGTCAATAATAATAAACGGCGATCTAGTTTAGGCGGTCATGAAACATGAATTGGGAGAGACACGTGTAATTTAAATGGGCTTGCCCCATATATATAGTGTAACAACCTTATTGAAAATAAGTGTGATGTGATTTTATTATTAGCTGGCTTAACAAATTTATAGGTATAGTTTATCATCTTTGGTTCGTGTCTCTCATTATCTAATTTAATCTTGTGTACAGCTTGGAAGCTTGGATATATAATATATGCATCCATTGTTAGCATTTATAACAAAATGAAATTTACCCTATGAATGCTTATAATAATAGTTCTCAAGTCACCTTTGAGCTATAAAATTAAATGCAACAATGATACTTACGATAATAGTGTAGATCGCCGATAGATGACCTCCTCAATTTCTTACACGAACACAAGAAACATCATGAAACATCATGACAATTGAAAATAATACAAGCATGACACACATATATATATATATATGTGTGTGTGTATATGTATAAATAATACTTACGATAAAATTAACCCTACACAATCTCATCAAGCCCAACCACAGCCCTCTATATAAACAAAGCATAGACCCATCGCTTTTACACACTCGTTCATCCAAAACTCTCCTCTCCTTTCTTTTCAGTAAAATCATCAATCCCTCCAATAATAAGATCAAAGCAACAAACACGCTCCGTAATAACATACCCATAAATCTTTCTTGAAAAAAAAAAGAGAAGAGAAAAGAAAAAGTGCATGGCTTCTTCTTCTTCTCATAGCCGCCTATGGTGTCTTTGTCTCAGTGTAATAACAATGGCGGTCTACGGTGCATTCGCCGCCGCATCAAAGACGCCAATCGACGTTCCCTTTGGCAGAAACTACGTTCCCACTTGGGCTTTCGACCACATTAAGTACTTCAACGGTGGTAATGAGATCCAACTAGTTCTTGATAAGAACACATGTTAGGTGAGTTTTGGTAGGTACCGTCCAAGCAGCAAACACACAATGTTTAGTCAAAAGAGGTGGCTTGTTTTTTCACGTGGGATCTTCAAAGAGTTTGAGCAGCTTTTTATATTCTTCATTTCACACAAAATGGGTTGCTCTTGTTCACATGAATAGATCGAAGATCAGTTGCCTATAAATAGACATTAGGCGAAGGAAGAGAAACTTGCCTCAGAGCCTCAGGCCACAGAAGCACCACCATCACATCTTCAGCGAGGGTTTATTCCTCGGTCACCACTTCCAATATTTTGTAGCTTTGATTCTCCATTATTGGTATAGCTACTTTTGTATCACGTCAGTGTACGTGACTGTAATCTCCACATAATAAAGAAGTTCTACCCTCCGGCCCGTGGACGTAGGTCATTCTGACCGAACCACGTAAATCTCGTGTCACTGTCCAAATTTATTTTTCGTCTCTATATTATTATCGTCATTTTTCGGGCAAAATAATTATCGGGGATTTCCGCATATCCTAACAAATTGGTATCAGAGCCAACCCGATTTATTTTTAGCCACCATGACGATAACAAAAATGTCAATTGAAAAGTTCGACAGAAATGTCAACTTTGCAATGTGGAGTCTCAAGATGGAGGCCATACTAATTCAAGACGGTTGTGAGGTGGCGCTTGAAGGCGTAAAGAAGAAACCAACCGAAATGAAGGACGATCAATTTAATGAATTGGACAAGAAAGCCAGATCGGCTATTATCTTAAATCTCTCTTACGAGGTTTTACAAGAAGTTGCCACGGAGACGACGGCCATGGGTATGTGGGATGCGTTAAAAGCTATCTACATGAAGAAGACTAAGGAGAATCGGCTTTATTTAAAGCAGAAGCTATACAGTATGAAAATGACGGAAGGTACTTCTATACTCTCGCATCTCGATAAATTCGATTCTATCATTATTGATTTGGCGAACGTAGAAGTCAAAGTGACGGACGAAGATCAGGCCATAATATTGTTGTGTTCCCTTCCCTCGTCTTTAAAGCATTTTCGTGACACTATAATATATGGGAAAGATACGATATCGTATTCTAGTGTCAAATCCGCTTTACAATCGAAAGAACAGATAGACAGGGATATTACGGGAGAAACAAGTGGTAGCCAGGCAGAAGGCCTGTTTGCACGGGGAAGACCAGAACGTAGAGATGCTGAAAGTAGCAGATCTAAAGAAAGGTCGAAATCCAGGTACAGAAATAAAGTCTGTAATTTTTGCAAGAAAAAGGGACACATTAAAGCTGATTGTTTTAAATTAAAAAAATAAGGAGAAAAATAATCAGCAATTTAATAAACCCGCCGAAGCTAGTTTAGCTGCTGATGAGAGCGATGGAACTATATTTGTAGCAACTGCAAATATTATTAGGTCTGATAATGAGTGGATCTTAGATTCGGGTTGTTCTTACCACATAAGTCGGAGTCGGGATTGTTTTTGCACATATGAAAATTTTGATGGTGGATATGTGTTGATGGGAAATGATGCTCCGTGTAAAGTTATTGGTAAAGGCACAGTTAGGATCAAGATGTTCGACGGAATCATCCGAACGCTCACTGAAGTCAGACACGTTCCAGATATGAAGAGAAATCTTGTCTCTTTAGGCACACTTGAATCTCAAGGGTGCAGGTTCTCAGGTGAAGGTGGAGTTTTAAAGATTGCCAGAGGTGCCCTTGTCGTGATGAAAGCTTGCAGGTCTGGAAATTTATATATTTTGCAGGGAACTACTGTTACAGGTTCCGCTGCAGTTTCAACATCCCCGGGGGTTGATACCACGAGATTATGGCATATGCGACTTGGACACATGGGAGAAAAAGGCTTGACGATTTTAAGCAAGCGGGGCCTACTTTGCGGTCAAAGTACTGGTAAGATGGACTTTTGCGAACATTGTATTTTTGGGAAGCAGAAACGAGTCAGCTTCAATTCGCCAGCTGTCCACAGGACGAAAGGTATTTTGGACTATATTCATTCTGATGTATGGGGTCCTTCTCGTGTTCCGTCCAAAGGTGGTGCAAGATACATGTTGACTTTCATTGATGATTTTTCAAGGAAAGTTTGGGTCTATTTTCTTAAGCAGAAAAGTGATGTTTTCCTAACATTTAAACAATGGAAAGCTTTGATTGAAAAGCAGACAGGAAAACAGATCAAGCGGTTGCGGACAGATAATGGCTTAGAATTTTGTGGAAGCGAGTTCAACGAGTTTTGCAAAAATGAAGGAATTGCTCGACATCACACTGTTCGAATGACGCCTCAACAAAATGGTGTTGCCGAGCGCATGAACCGGACGCTTTTAGAGAGAGCTCGATGTATGATCTCCAACGCTGGGTTGACAAATGATTTTTGGGCTGAAGCTATCGCCGCAGCATGTTATATTGTCAACCGCTCACCGTGTTCACCGATCAATTTCAAGACTCCTGAGGAAGTATGGTCAGGTACTCCTGCTGATTACTCCAACTTAAGAATATTTGGGTGCCTAGCTTATATGCACGTAAACGAGGGAAAGTTAGAGCCTAGAGCTAAGAAATGTATTTTCCTCGGTTACGCTTCAGGGGTGAAAGGATATAGATTATATAATCCTGATCCCAAGTCACCCAAATTTATAATTAGCAGAGATGTTACTTTTGACGAGTCTTCTATGTTACATCCTTCAAAAGAGTCTACTAATTCTTCTAATCAAGAAAAGGAGGATAGTGTACACAGCGAGGTGGAGCTCGAGATCAATAAAGATCCTTCAAATGATCCTGCTACGAATTCAACAGATCAAGAGGACGAGCCAGGACCTGATTTAGATCGTGTTGAAGATGAAAGTACCGAGCAGGAATATTCTATAGCCAGAGATAGGGAGAGACGAGAGATTCGACTACCACAGCGGTACGTAAATTTAGTTTCGTACGCTTTATCAGTGGCGCAAGAAACAGGTGGAGGCGACGAACCTTCTACCTATTCGGAGGCAATTAGCGATGTTAATTCTGATAAGTGGCTGGTAGCGATGAATGAAGAAATGGAGTCTCTACACAAGAATAGTACGTGGATTCTTGTGCCGCCGCCGAAGAAAAAGAAAATAGTCGGATGTAAGTGGGTCTTCAAGAAGAAAGAAGGTTTATCTGGTTCTGACGATGCAAGGTATAAGGCACGATTAGTCGCGAAAGGCTATAGTCAGGTACAAGGTGTAGATTTTAATGATGTTTTCTCACCTGTCGTTAGACATAGCTCTATTCGTGTATTACTTGCATTCGTTGCCATGTATAACTTGGAGTTAGAACAGCTCGACGTCAAGACGGCGTTCTTACATGGTGATTTAGATGAACAGATTTATATGAAGCAACCTGAAGGCTTCATAGTTGAAGGCAAAGAAGACCAAGTTTGCCTGTTGAAGAAATCCTTATACGGATTAAAGCAGTCTCCAAGACAGTGGTACAAACGTTTTGATTTTTTCATGTTGGGTCATGGTTTCTCCAGGAGCAAGTATGATAGTTGTGTTTACTTCCGGAAGTTAAATGACAGTTCGTTCATTTATCTATTGTTATATGTTGATGACATGCTCATTGCGGCTAAGAATCTTGCAGAAATTCACCAGTTGAAGGCCTTATTGAATGGTGAATTTGAAATGAAGGATTTAGGAGCAGCTAAGAAGATTCTTGGTATGGAGATTAGACGTGATAGAGGAGCTGGTAAGTTACACCTGACCCAGGAAAGTTACCTTAAGAAGGTTTTGGAGAGATTTGGCATGAGCGATGCCAAACCAGTCAGCACTCCTCTTGCTAGCCATTTTAGGCTAAGCGCTGCTCAGTCACCATCAGATGAGGAAGAAGCGTACATGGCACGAATTCCTTACTCTAGTGCAGTCGGCATTATTGTTTATGCAATGGCTCTTCCAGTTTCAAAGTTCAAACAGTGTTTGGACTTGATTGGTGATTCAGAAATGGTGAACTAGCCCGTTGGGGCTATGGACGGAGAGAGACAGAGATAGTGACTAAAGGTGTTACTAATTAAGGTGGAGTTATTTACGGTACCAAAGCTCAAGGTGGAGATTTGTTAGGTGAGTTTTGGTAGGTACCGTCCAAGCAGCAAACACACAATGTTTAGTCAAAAGAGGTGGCTTGTTTTTTCACGTGGGATCTTCAAAGAGTTTGAGCAGCTTTTTATATTCTTCATTTCACACAAAATGGGTTGCTCTTGTTCACATGAATAGATCGAAGATCAGTTGCCTATAAATAGACATTAGGCGAAGGAAGAGAAACTTGCCTCAGAGCCTCAGGCCACAGAAGCACCACCATCACATCTTCAGCGAGGGTTTATTCCTCGGTCACCACTTCCAATATTTTGTAGCTTTGATTCTCCATTATTGGTATAGCTACTTTTGTATCACGTCAGTGTACGTGACTGTAATCTCCACATAATAAAGAAGTTCTACCCTCCGGCCCGTGGACGTAGGTCATTCTGACCGAACCACGTAAATCTCGTGTCACTGTCCAAATTTATTTTTCGTCTCTATATTATTATCGTCATTTTTCGGGCAAAATAATTATCGGGGATTTCCGCATATCCTAACAACACAGGTAAGAATAAGATAAGAGTTGGCCTTCATCTAAGAAAAATATGTTATCTTTTCCTCTCTTTTATGTTTGTTAATGGCGAAAAAAATGCAGGTACTGGGTTTCAATCGAAAGGTTCTTAACCTCTTTGGTCACTTCAGTATGAACATTAAGATGGTTGCTGGGGATTCTGCTGGCACTGTTACTGCTTTCTATGTGAGCTTTAAATTCTATTATTATTCGACAACATTCGCAAGATAGATTAGAAAAGAAAATGTTGAGCCTAATTTTCTTTTAATTTTTGAAGCTGTCTTCGCAAAACTCAGAGCATGACGAAATAGACTTTGAGTTCTTGGGTAATAGAACTGGGCAGCCATATATAGTGCAGACAAACGTTTACACTGGTGGGAAAGGGGACAAAGAACAGAGGATTTACCTTTGGTTCGATCCAACGAAAGACTTCCACAGATACTCTGTTTTGTGGAACATGTACCAGATTGTGTGAGTGTTCTTCTCTTCTTACCTTTTTTACTTTTACAACTTATTATAGCAGTAGTTGAAAAAGGTGATGACTTTACATCTGTTCCTTTTTTTTTCGGAGGGTTTACATCTGTTCCTTTGACACAAACATGATTTTATGACTTGATTTGATTATTAGTTTAGTAATTGTTTATTTTTGAACATGTGGAACTTTTTGACTTTAGTCGGCCATTACCATCGATACAACAGCCATCCTAAAGCCCGCTGATTGAGGAAGATTAACTCGAAAAGATAACAAAAAATAGGATTGCAGACGGGCTTATTATACTTTTAGTCAAGTTAAGGACACTCAAGTTAAGGATCTTAACTTCAGTTCATTAAACCTAAAATTGAAGCAATTTAAGGGAAGTTCATTGTTGGCAATTTTAGTGCCGGTAAGTATCAAAATTGAAGCAATTTTAGGACAGTTAAACCCATAAATCTAATTTCAACTCAAAATTTATGCATGTGACATAGATACACTGTGGACTATGATTCCCCTTTCTTCCAATTAAGCGCCACATAAAATAAGTGTTAGAATTGAAATAAATTTTTGACATTTAAACCCGAAACCTCTGAGAAGAACCAAGATTAGTCCGAGTCGACGGCATATGTATAAATTTTGAGCTCAAATTACGTTTTTAACTGTCCTAAAATTGCTTCAAGTTTCATACTTATAGGACTAAAATTATCACACCTTTAACTCAGGTCTCGTTAACTTGCTTCAATTTTCATACGTGCGTGTAGGCCTGTAAACGAGCCGAGCTCATTTACACCTGAGCTTGAGCTCGTTGAGCTTTTCAGCTCACGGTTCGACCTCGAGCTCATTTACACCAGATGAGCTCGAACTCGAGCTCGAGCTCACGAAGCTCATCGAGCTCGAACTTTTAATAAAAAAAAAATATAAATTAATAAAAATAGTATAAAAATATAAAAAAAATTAAAAAAAGTAAAAAAATTTAAAAAAAAATCGAGATTTTAATAAAAAATAAGAAAATTAGAAAAAATATAAATTAATATTAAAATATAAACTAATATAAAAAATATAAAAAATTTTATAAAAAAAAGTTTGCGAGCTTTCAAGCCGCTATATCGGGCTCAAGCTCGAGCTCGATATAAACGAGCTCGAGCAGAGCTTTTTCCGAGCCGGCTCGTTGAGCTCACGAGCCGGCTCGGCTCATCTTTCACCCCTACGTGCGTGGGTTAAATTGCCATCGTTGACTTAAGTGCCAATCAAAATGTCACGTCATTAAACACAGAGGACTATAAATACAATTATGCCTTGCCAAAAAAAATTAAAACTTCATCCATTTCGTCTCTCTGCAGATTCTTCGTAGACGACGTGCCAATCAGAGTTTTCAAGAACAGCAAAGACTTGGGCGTGAGGTTCCCATTCGACCAGCCGATGAAGATCTACTCCAGCCTATGGAACGCCGACGACTGGGCGACGCGCGGCGGACTTGAGAAGACCGACTGGTCGAAAGCTCCGTTCACGGCTTCTTACAGGGGTTTCCACGTCGACGGCTGCGAAGCTTCGGTGGAGGCGAAGTTCTGCGATACTCAGGGAAAGAGGTGGTGGGATCGGAGGGAATTTCAGGACATCGACGGCCAGCAGTGGCGCCGCCTGCGTTGGGTAAGAAGTAACTTTACCATCTACAATTATTGCACCGATCGTACGAGGAATCCTACGGTCCCTGTTGAGTGCAAGAGGGATAGGGATATTATATAATAATAATAATAATCACATGAACGATTTGCTGCTTATATTATATATTATGTGTCTGTATTTTGGTTTGTGTTTGACCGATTTGTCGTGAATGTATTGATATTCTGTATGTGTAATGGAATAAGGTGGTCAGATGATGGTCGTATGTGTTGTGTTGTGTCTCTTCTCTTGGCTTTGGATATTCATATTTAATGCACTATTTTCGGTCGTCGATGATATGCGACTATCCATGTTGGGCTTTGAGATATTTGGATATTATTTAGAACGAGGTCTCTGATCAGAAAGAATCAGAAAAAAAAACTAACGAGGTATCTCAGGACTGTGAGACAAAGAATTTAATAACACCTACTCGTTGTAAGAAGGGGATTTTAAGAAAAAAATACCTATTAAGAGTTTAATATTATGATTCAGTCCCTCCGATTTTTATTTTAGAAATAGGTATTGACACTAGGCAAAAAATTAGTTTTGACTCCCTCAACTAGCAAATTCCAATATTGCCCCTTTCTTCTTGATCGAAAGCTGTTAAAAATTCAGGGTGGGTAGTCGAGAGAGCTTCAGCACAGAAAACAGAAATTCTTGCCGCCGATAGCAGAGGCAATTGATAGCTTTATCCTCTTGAACGAAACTAAACCCTTTACTCATCGATTTTCTTCAGCAAGAAATTACATTGATATTTTTGGAGTTGCAACGGAACTGGTACGGATTGGTCGAGATTCTCACAAAGAGGTTTCCAACGCCCCTTTTTCCCCCTCAAAATGAGTTCTCTCTGAGAATAGAGAATCATCATGGATAACCCATCAGCTTCGCGGGGACGAGATAGTGTACAGCAAAAGAAGCTGATTTCATCTGAAAATATGTATTTTAGATTGCGGTTCAATCAAATCCCTCTCTTGAACGTCCATAAATTGGATAGTTTATAGGTTCCAAGAAATTCCTGTGGAGGGAAAGAAAAGAGAGATCCTCTCCATGTTCAACCCCTTGTGGCGGAGCAGCCTCGAGATACCTTCCTGTGGATCGATGGTCTGAGGCGTAGCATGTCTTTTAAATTTTACTGAAATGCTTGCTTGTTCGAGTTTCATCCATGGATGGTAATACTTATAGGTCCTAGGTTTCCATGGCAACCAGGTGACCTAGAAGATCTCTCATCCAGCCAGATGGGCCATGGAGATGATAAGGAAAGAGAAGGTAGCCAAGCAGCTAGAGAGGGTTGCCGACACGTCCATTGTTGAGCTGTCGCAAGTAATGACTGAGATATCATAGGAGAAAACACCCTCACGCCCAAGGATGAGAAGCTAGTCGGGATCTTCTTACGGATGGTCGATGATCTGAGGCTTAAGACTCTGAGGAGAAGCTTGAGCCAAATGCAGGGCGTGCTTTTCTTGATCACCGCAGCCGAGCTGTACCTGACATCCCACGAGGGGATAATTAGATAACAGATGCTATTGACGGAAACACAGAGATGGCTACCTGACGAAGTAAGATCACGGCAGCCAAGCTGTACGTAAGATCATGTCTACAGGTTGCGCTGTTTGGGGAGTAGCGGACATTGTTAATACTTTCCAAAAAAAGGATATTCATAATCACTAACATAAAAACGGAGTTTCACCTAACATTACCTTCAATCAAGGCAAATACTTAGAATTCATTTTTAGAATACCTAAATCAAGACAAAAGAACATGATATTACAATAAAAATTCTGATACTTATACGGGAAATACTTAAAGTGGGTCATGTCACTTAAGTCTAAAATGGGTGTTTTTCTTATCATACACCTTAAATGATAAGGACACTAATCATTTGAGTGTGCTCCCAACTTTACTTCAAATTTTCTAAAGTACCTAAATTGGCAAGCTAAATACCTAAACTGGCAAGCTAACTACCTAAGTTGAGCCGAAAGTACTAACAAATAATACCAATGTTTAGCGGGAAAATACTTACATATTGGAGCGAGTCACCTGTCAAATGAATTGGTTCAATTTCGCGTGTATTTTCTGCTTGAAGTTCGGTATTTCTGTCTCAAAATTAAGTACTTTTCTCACGATTAAGGTATCTGAACCCAATATTTAAGTATTTCGCTTATGGAGAAAATGATTTGCGAGAAGAGGTATATTCACTTTCGAGGATTCCCAATCATCGTTTTTTTGGTTTAATGCGCGAGAGAGGCAGCGTCCCTGAAGTGGTTGTGTATACGGCCGTGATTGAGGGATTCTACAAAGCAGAACCAAGACGATACTATGAGGGTTTCCGAGAAGATAAAGAGGGTAATGGTGCGCCTCTCAACGCTTTTACTTATAGGGTCGGATATTTGCAAAGAAAAAGATTGAGGGATGTGCATACGGCTTTGGTATCGAAGAGGCCATCACCCTATTGGTAATCACCCTATTCAACTTGTTGACTTTAATAGGTTTATTGAATAATTTTTGTAGGGAGAAAGGCATTGAAGAGGCAAAACGAAGCGTGGTTCGTGTATGTGAGACAAATGACCTTTTCTAATCAAGAGAATGGAAATTTGAAATTCTAGTTGTAATTTGTACCTTTTCATCAAACATCACACATATTAGTTTCATTGTTCATCACCAACATGCAAAATACTTCTTTCTCGCAACTCACTTTAAATTCAAGAGAAGTTTGGGATAATATTCCTAAATCGAGTCCCTAAATACCTAATTTAGGGAAAAATACCTTATTTGGAGCAGAACATACAAACAGATCGTAGCGTGACATCTATGACTAAATTGGTACCTTTTCATCAAACATCACACATATTAGTTTCATTGTTCAACACCAACATGCAAAATACTTCTCTCTCGCAACTCACTTCCAATCCAACAGAAATACTTAACATTTGGGATAAAATACCTAAATCGAGTCCCTAAATACCTAATTTAGGGAAAAAAAATACCTTATTTGGAGCAGAACATACATACAGATCGTAGTGTGACATCTATGAGTAAATTGGTACATTTTCATCAAACATCACACATATTAGTTTCATTGTTCATCACCAACATGCAAAATACTTCTTTCTCGCAACTCACTTTCAATCCAATAGAAGTACTTAAAATTTGGGATAAAATACCTAAATCGAGTCCCCAAATACGTAATTAGGGAAGAAAATACCTTATTTGGAGCAGAAAATACAAACAGATCGTAGCGTGACATCTATGACTAAATTGGTACCTTTTTCATCAAACATCACACGTATTAGTTTCATTGTTCATCACCAACATGCAAAATAGTTCTTTCTCGATTATTGTGGGTATTTTTGTAAGATGTTTGGTTAAACCCCTCAATTTTAGTATTAGATGATTGTAAGCCAGTGTCTCACATGCCAACAAGTCAAGGCGGAACATCAGAGGCCGGGAGGGATACTGCAACCCTTGGCTATTCCCGAGTGGAAATGGGAACATATTACCATGGACTTTGTCGTTGGTTTGCCAAAAACTGTGAAAGGCCACGACGCCATTTGGGTAATTGTAGATCGATTAACCAAATCTGCCAATTTCCTACCTATTAGTTCGACTTTTTCTCTGGAGCAATATGCTGAATTGTATATTCAAGAAATTGTTCGACTTCACGGGATTCCTTCGTCCATAGTCTCGGATCGAGACTCGAGATTCCTGTCTAAATTCTGGGTGAGCTTACAAAAAGCAATGGGGACGAAGCTTTCGTTCAGCACAGCTTATCATCCTCAGACCGACGGGCAATCAGAACGAACGATTCAAACTCTCGAGGATATGCTCCGAGCCTGTGTCCTAGACTTCAAGGGAACCTGGAGCAAATATCTTCCGTTGATCAAATTCTCGTACAACAACAGCTATCACGCTACTATCGGGATGGTGCCATACGAAGCTTTATACGGGCGAAAATGCCGATCCCCAGTACACTGGGACGAACTCGGCGAACGAGCGCTTTTGGGCCCCGATATGATACGAGAGATGACAGAGGCAATAACGAAGATTCGAGAGAGAATGCAAACTGCCCAAAGTCGTCAAAAGAGCTACGCCGATCAGCGACGAAGGCCATTGGAATTTGCGGAAGGAGATTTGGTACTCTTGAAAATATCTCCGATGAGAGGCGTCAAGCGATTCGGGAAGAAGGGCAAATTGAGTCCGAGATACATTGGCCCGTTCAAAGTACTCAAGAGAGTAGGGGAAGTTGCGTACCAACTGGAATTACCCGCCTCGGTAGCCCAAGTACATGACGTATTTCACGTATCAACCCTACGCAAATACGTTGCGAACCCGAATCACGTGCTGGGAAGTGATTCACTCCACCAACAACTCAAACCGGATCTGAGCTATGAAGAAGAACCGGTAGAGATTCTGATGCACGAGGTAAAACGACTTCGGAACAAGAACATTCCGTTAGTCAAGGTACTGTGGCGAAACCAGACGGTTGAGGAAGCCACGTGGGAACGAGAGGATGACATGAAGACTCGTTACCCCAATTTATTTCTTTTGAAGTAATTTCGGGGACGAAATTCTTGTAAGGGGGGGAGGATGTAATACCCGTAAAATATATACGGGATTACTTTAATAATATTCGGACGGTACGAAGTCGATTTCGAACATACACCGATTTTCTTCCCGAGTCAAGACAAGAATTTAGAATTCGACCCGATAATGAAAAATAATGGCCCAATTGTGAGAGATAGACTAGAATTGAGAATCTTAGCCCAATAAAATATAATAATAATAATTATTATTAAAAAAAAAATAGTAGAGGCCGAAATATTTTTAAGAGAGAGGGACCTCCCAACACATCATCACCTTAGACCATAAATGTTATAATATTAATGGAATCAAAACAAAGCAAATAAAACAAAACAAACCAACTCAAAACTAAAATAAACAAAATAAAAATAAAATTAGTACCCTACTTTATTACCCTAAAAATAATTTAACAACTCAACTACAATAAAAGGGATGGGGTGACGAAAAAAAAGTGGAATAAAAGAGAATAAAGTGATGTCCAAGTACTTGTATACAAAAAATTCAAAGTCATACAATGCCACCTAATATACCATAATAATATAATAAATAGGACTAAGCATTCAATAGACAAACACATGCAATAAGAGAGGAGGGACCGAGAGAGATAAGTGGAGAAAGATAAAAGAAAAGAAAAAGGGAGAGAAAGGGGAGAGAGAGGCCGAGAGGGAGAGAGGGGGAGAGGGAGAGAAGGAAAGAAAAGAAAAGAGGAAAAAGAAAAGGAAAAGCTCACGGGCGAGGAAGAGCTCGGGATCTAAGGGTCGGGATCACACTCGTAACACCACGTTGTACGGATTAAGGTAGGTGAAGATCACCTACATACGTAAACATTATTAGGATTTGTGAATTTTACGTGTTTTGCATGTTATTCATCGAGTTCTTCGTGTTTATCTGATAATAATAATTTGCTTGCATGAATTTTTCGTTGGTTAGCTTAGGGAGCATGAGATTGAGCATTTTTAGATCTATGAATATTTGGAAATAGGGATAGAGGACTTTAGATTAAGAGGATAGAGCAAAACTTGGGGAGAATTAGGGTTTCTTTATTCATTTCGGCCTGGAGGTTCAAAAAAATTCATATCTTACAATCTAGACCTCGGATTAAAAATCCCTTTGGACAGAATTTAGAGTTGCAAGTCTTTTATCTGTGGTTAAAATTTCAGGACCATCGGACATCGTTTACCCCGTGATCATTGAAAAAAACGAAACTGTTGCAAAAGAGCCTATAAAATAGTTATTTTTAAAAATTTAGGGACTTATCGAGATTTTACAAAATCTGGGGAGTCTGTGTTGTAAAATCCCGAACAAAGAATATTTTTAAAGAAAAGCTTTTAAGACATATTTAAAATTCGGAATAAATAACTGGGGTCCTTTATGCAATTTTCAAAAATTCGGGTACTAAATTGATAAGTTTCAAAAATCTGGGGACTAAAAATTTAAAAATTCAAACAGGGAATATTTTATTGAAAACACTGAATTTCTTTTGGAGAGAAATTAGAATTTTTCAAAAGTTGTGAATGCTAAATTGGAACTTTTCAATTGGGGACTAAATAATATTTGATAAGGACCAAATTGAAACTTTTCAAAAGTTTGAGTACTAAAAATTTATGTTGTGTTTCATCTAGAGTACAAATGAAATTTTCAGAAACTTTTAGGTTTTTAAATAAATAGTTTAAAACTTGGCCGGGTTAAATTATAATTTTCAAAATTTTCGGAGGGTTAAATAAATAATTAAAAATGGCCGAGGAGTTTTGTTGCAAAGTTACAGGATATTAGAATAATTAAATTTTCATTAAATTTGATTGGAGTCAAACGTAAATTTTGGGAAAAACACTCGGAACTAAAAATAAATAATTATTAAAATCGGTAGGGGTCGAAAATTAAATTTTCAGAAATTTATGGGGTTAAATAAATAATCAATAAATGCGGTTGAGGTCAATTTCAAATCTCTAGAAACTTTTGAGTTTAAATAAATGATTAATGAATTCGGTTGGAGTCATTATGCAATTTTCGGAAATTCCGAGGGGTTAATTGTAAATTTTCTAAAATATTTTTGAAACTTCATCTAAAACTGGAGTTGGAGTGAATCGTAAGGTAGAAAGAATTAAACTTAGAAGTTTTAGTTTAAGATCGAGAGGGAATTCTGTGGTTACGGTTTCGGGCCGATTAAAAATCGGAACGCGGGCTTTGGGCCCGAATTATTTGTCGAATGTTGATGTTGGGAATCGGGCCGGGCTGACACCTCGGGCCGATATGTAATGTGGAAAGGATATGTTGCGTTTTATGTGCTGCATTTTTATTTGCACGGCATTTGCATACACGTGTTACGAGGGGAGTACGGAGTCATGAAAGTGTTGTCTAGAGACACGAGTGAGATGGTTTATGAATGAGAAATGTTGATGAGTTGTATGAGTGAGGTTAGGACTAAGGCGCACTTTATATGGAGGGAGTGGGGCCTCCCGAGCTACTGACCCCTTGTGGGGAGTGGGGCCTCCCGAGCTACGGACCCCTGCGCGCGCGTGTTGCCTTTAGTACCTAAGCCTCGGGCCCTGATGTGATGTGATGTGATGAAATGAGATATGAGAAAAGAATTGAGCATGTATTTTGTGAGTTATGTCGGGATTGGGGTGTGAGAGCATTTGCATTGCATGTTTTCATCTACTGGGCAAAAGCTCAGGGTTTACGTATGTAGGTGAGGCGGCTGATGGCGGTGACCCCACGGTCTTTTGAGTGCGGGGCAGTACATGGAACGCGACCTGTGGAGTATTTCATTCATGTTTCGTATTGTTACTATTTGGGCTTCGGTCTAATACAATAATATGTGTGTTGTAAAACAATTTTTTTAATTTACGGGTTTAGACTTTTGGGCTTCGGCCCAGTACTTGAATATTATTATTTAATAACAAATTTTTATTAAATGGGCTATCCGCTGGTTACGCTGCGTAAAACCCGCCAAAATATCCCAACTCGCAGGTATTTTCCGCATAAATATGGTATTTTAAGTCCAAAATTAAGTACTTGTTGCCCAAATTTAAGTATTTAACGATGAATTCAAGTATTCGACTTACAACTAAAGTAGAGATGGAGAAAACCCCTTTTTTAGTGTTTGTGATGATCAATGTTCTTAGGAACGAAATACACATCCATTGGATATTTAAGGCTAAAATGTTTAGTCATTAATAACTCATCCAATTGCATGTATTTTAGTCATTAATAACTCATCCAATTGCATGTATTTTAGTTATTAATAACTCATCTGAATGGTAACAAAGATAATTGCTACTTTTAAAAGTAGAGATCTCAATCGAATATTCGATCTTGGTGACGACCATGTTCTTACTACACTAGATATTTGCTTAAAATCTATTATTTTAGTCTTAAATGATTCTTCACTGACCGCTCGTATTCTGTGCACAAATATTGGTACTTTAGGTATAAAATTAAGTATTTTTCACTCGATATCAGGTATTTTATCGATGATTTCATGTATTTGAGTTTAATATGAAGGTGAAGTTAGAAGGAAACTTGTTTTATGATTTTGGTGATGACCATGTTCTTACTACATTACATATTTGCCTAAAATCTATGATTTTAGTTCTTTGTTGAAAACCGACGATATTTGGTTGGAACTCATTTTCTCACTCAGTGTGATACTCGAATTTGGGGTTAAAATACCTTAATCCGGACAAAAATACTCAAGTTTGAGTTGAAATACCTAAACTCAACCGGAAAATACATGTCATACTGGGAGATTCATCTAAAACTAAAACGGTAGCTTCTCATCAAAGATCTCATTTGGTAATAGATTCAAGCAGAATGGTCTTTCTAGGTAAGCTTTTTTACTGTAATAACTGCAAATTTGGTACATAATATCATTCTCTTTTTTTACCATCTTCCTCTCCTCCATTATCTATTTCAGCGCTTGTTCGATGTCACCTAATACAAGAACGACAAGAAACTCGTCAAGCTTTCTCAACATATCATCGAACTCGCTGGTTTCGATGGATTTGCAGAAGCCGAAGAAAGAGTGCGTAACTTGGGCTCCGCTCACGTGGGAGATCTAACCAACTACGATCCATGGGTGACACTAACTTGCTTCAGTATATGCTCAGCCATCTAGGAGATTTGAGGTGTCAGCTTTGGGAGAAGGAGATCGAAATCAAAGAGGTGAAAGGACAGATGAAGTAGCTAAAGATTGTGTCAAACTCATCGTCTACATCTACCTCTTCGGAATTGACTCCTTGTGCCAGACCAAATCGAGCTTCATCGTCTTTGTGACGGCGGAAGCGAGGAGCAGAGGTTGGCCGCGAGGACCCCACCCCACACATGTAGGGTAGCAACGAAGCCTCTCGTAGATCAGAACCACCAACGAGACAATTATTGTACGCTTTATTGTATCTATTATCAAAATTCTAATTCTTACTTTTGCCATATTTGACGTTGGATGAATGGGTTTCTCTCTCCTCCATTGTGAGTTTCAGATATTAATTGTTTTTTTCATTATTTGTATTTGGGAAGCAAAGGGTATTATTGTAACTGTGGCATAAGGGAGTTAAAACTAAGATTCTTCCTAATGGCAGTACCTATTCACAATATAAATCTCGTAGGGACTGATATCTAATGTAAACTCCATTTAGGTGTTTTTCTCTAAATTACTCTTGTAGGGGAAAAAACGAATTTAGTTAGAGTAATACTATAAAGTATAAACTAAAGGAAGAAAAAAAAATTTGTAAGAAACACATTTCTATGTTCACTTTCTCCGTCGTTGTTTCACAACTCTCATACGTATTAATTCTTTTTAACCCAATTAACAAAACCTGTCGGAAATCCAAGAATCTCGAGTCTATTTCACATACACTCTTCGACACTGCGAGGCAAGCAACTTATTAATATCATGATCAACAAATACGTTGAGAAGAAGAGTCCATTCCAATGCTCGTCGTCATAGATATAATCTCTAAGTACAACAGCGCAATCAGAATCCGGATCAAGACTGCGTACTGAGACTGGATTGAAGCCAGATTGCATGATATCGAACGTGCCACGCTGGACAAGATTCAAACACATTTGAGGCGCGGCAAGTTGAAGACTTCTGATAAGAAATTAATTCAAGTCTGCCAGATACATCCAATTTGAAGTCAAGCCATGCTTATTAAGGAATAAAACAAAAGGCACAACGCGACTCACTACAAAAAAGAGAGGAATTAGCCACGACAGGAACCGTAGCAAAACCGTCGCAAAATGAGATTAGCGACAACAAAGGACCGTCGCTAAAAAGCAGTCACAAATTTCGTGCCGTAGCAAATTTCCGTCGCAAATTTTGCAACGGATTTTTGCCACGGACAGTCCTTAGCTAATGGAGGGAAAATTTTTATAAAAAAACAAATACAGCACCGGTAGCCAGGGCTGCCGTGCCAACCTCGCTGGAATCTGGGCATTCGGCACCGACATCCAACACCCGCTGCCAGATACACCACCACCGGACCTCGCCGTGGCAATATCCGCCACCACACGACGCCATCCCCACCAGATCCGCCACCACTCGACCCCAGCTCCGTCAGATCTGCCACCACCCGAGGTCCTCGCCGCCAAATCCGCCACAACCCGAGCTCGTCGACGCCGGACCTGCCACCACTCGAGCTCGTCGATGACGGACACCACCTGAGCTCATCGCCGCCAGATCCGCCACCACTCGATTCCCGCACTTAGTTTTGCGACCGAATTCAAAATCTGTCACAAAGATAAGCCGACGGATTTTATATCGCAAATATAGCGACAGTTTTTTCGTCCCAAATTTTGCATCGGAGTTTGCGACAGTTTTTCCGTCGGAAAACGTTGCGACGGATACTCCGTAATAAAATCCGTCGCAAAGCTGTGCCACCACATTTTTGTCGCTCCTAACCATCGCTATTCGATCTATTTTTGTAGTGACTGCTGCGAAGAACGGACATACCCATTTTGGGTAAAGTTAATTAATGCTCTGTCCGGTACACAATAGCTATCTCACAACGGATTCAATTTCAAACCTCAACTATAAAAAAGAGGGATGCAAGCTGAAGACCACACCGCACCGACTACGAATTTAGAACGAGAAATTAGCTCAAGCTTTCAAAGCGTTAAGTTCTTTAGCGAGAAAAGAATCGAGTGTTGTCATCACTGCACTATACCGGAACGGTCAGTGAGTGATTTGTTCTCAAGTGACTGTAAAAAGCTCTTGAAAGTAGACGGACCGTAAAAAGCTGTCTAAGTTGGGCTAGGAGTTTAGTTAGCGTAATATAGCCGTGAGGGTTGTATTGAGTCAGTCAAGCTAAGGAGTTTGTACAACAAGGTTGTAAACTGATGCTTCTAATGATCCTTCCTTGCGGGGAAGAGGGGGAGACGTATGAGATTTTGCTCCGAACTTCCTGAAATAAATTATGTGTCTTTCACAATCACATACTGAAAAGAAAATCAAATTGCTTGTATAGAGAATCGATTTTAACGTGGTTCGGATCTTAGTTAAATCCTACATCCACGGTGCATGAAATTGTAATCACTAATCAACAATAGTCAGATTACAGATCAAGAAGATAAAAAAACAATCTTCTGAAAGTAAGATCAGGAAAGCTGGAGAGTATCTCAGCTGAGAAGAAGTGCGTATATATAAAACGGAATTTCATTCAATCAGCTTTTTCTTCCACTTAAACTTGGCGCCAAGTCTTGAATCTCATTCAATCAGCTGAGGTCGTCAATAGCGCCAGCGACTCTATAAGTTGAACTTTCGACTTTAAATAAAGTGCGCCTTTTATAAAACGTTCTTCAGTCGTTTGTAGTCAGTTCCTTCTTAGACTTCACATTTTTGCTTCAGTTCATCTGCCTCCGAACTCTGATCTTCAAGCTCTTTTTCTGATACCCCCGGCAAGACGGATGGTACAGGTTAACTACATACATCTTGAGCAACATTGCTTACAAGAGAGGGGCTGGCAGTGGCTTGGTAAAGACATCTGCGAGCTGAAGTTCGGAGCGAATTGGCAACAATTTGATCATACCATTGGCGACATGGTGTCGAATGGAGTGACAATCGATCTCTATGTGTTTGGAGCTTTCATGAAACTTGGGATTCAATGCCAACTTTATGGCAGATTGGTTTTCACGAAAAATAACAAGTCTTTGTTCCACTGGGATGCTCAATTCTCCTAGCAAGTGCATGATCCAGAGTACTTCAGCTACCACGGTTGCTAGAGCTGGTGTTCTGTCTCTGTTGATGATCGGGAAACTGTCGCCTGTTACTTAGCATTCCAGGTTACCAAGGAATTCCCCAGAAAAGTGCAATAGCCTGTAACAGACTTTCTTGTGTCTTTACACACAGCCCAATCAGCATCGGAGAATGCTTGTAACTCAAAGTTCTGATTTGAACTTAAGAAGATTCCCTGCACTGGCGAGCTCTTTAGATAGCGGAGCAAATGATGTGCATCTGCTAGATGTGTTGTCCTCAGCATTGCCATGACTGAGTTTGACTGAGAATGTAATATCTGGTCTAGTGAAGGTTAAGTAAAGAAGTATACCAAACAGTCGTATATACTGAAATGGATTAGTTAATAGCTTCAGTCCCTGTTATGGTTTGAGAGGAATTCATAGGGGTTGAAAGAGGCTTAGAATTTGGGTAACCTGTGTCTTGAAGCAGCTGTAAAGTATACTGTTTTGGCACAGATAGATACCTTTGGCACTTCTTGCAACTTCTACCCCAAGAAAGTATTTAAGCTCACCAAGATCCTTGATCTTGAAGCAGCTGTTCAGAAAAAAATTTGCCTCCTCAATAGTTTGAGCCGAAGGTCCAGCTCGTATTATGTCATCAACATAAACTAGGAGGATAAGTAATTGATCTCCTCTCCCTCTTAGAAACAGTGTGTGGTCGGATTGTGTTTGAATGTACCCAAACACCTTCACAGCATTTGCAAATTTCTAATTCCATTGGCGAGAAGCCTGCAGGCCATAAATGGATTTGTGCAGTTGACAAACAACCTTGTTCTTTCCCGTTTTCTCATATGCAGTATAAAATCCTTGAGGAAGATCCATGTATACTTCTCCAGTTAGTTCTCCATTGAGAAAAGCGTTGTTGACATCCAACTGTACCAAATTCCAACCAAGTTTTGCTGCCAAACATAATATGATCTTGATTGTGCTAGGCTTGGCCACAAGAGCAAAAGTGTCTATATAATCTACCTAAGATAACAGATGGTTTTCTATTTATAAGGAAGTTGCAGTCAAGGTGCATTCTGACCAATAGCTAATTTGGAGTCCTAATTGAAAAAATAATGCATGTGCCACATTTAGCAAGTGTTGCGTTCTCCCTACTATTGAATTCTGTTGTGGTGTCTCTACACATGATAAATGGTGCACTATTCCTCGTGATCTGAACAAGTCTAACAAGTTAAACTCTCGTGCAGTTTCCGTCCTAATAGTCTTAACTTTGCAACCAAATTGTGTCTCTATGAGTGCTAATAAATATGGTAAGACAGTTTGCACTTCTGATTTATGTTTTACCATAAAAAGGCATGTAAATTTTGAATAATCATCAACTATGATGATAAAGTACTGATGACCTAAGTAAGAAGGCACATGAAAGGGACCCCATACATCACAATGTATGAGATCAAAAGGGGAGCAAACTGATCTGTTATTGTTGGAAAAAACAGTTCTCTTTTGTTTTGCTAGTGGACAGATCATACAGTAATTGTCTATAGTCTCATCTTTCAAACACTGCTTTAACAAGTCTAACACCTTATGGGAAGGGTGCCCTAATCTACTGTGCCAGATGTTAGCTGACCATTATTCAAGTAAACTGGAACAGATACATCATTTGCACTATCAGACATTCTAGCAGTTGAATCTGCCCTGAAGATATAAAGACCCGCTTCTTGCTTACCCTTGCCAATCGCTTTCTGTGAAATGTCATGTATCAAGAAGGTGTCAGTTCAAACAAACTTGGCAAGATTGATTACTGGCCAATGAACTCACTGGAATCAGATTATAATGAAACTGTGGCACCAACAAAACTTTTGTAAATGTAATGTGTTGGTTTAGTTTAAATGATCCTGCCTATTCTACCTCA
Organism: Craterostigma plantagineum; assembly: GCA_027422505.1. Lineage (NCBI taxonomy): Eukaryota > Viridiplantae > Streptophyta > Magnoliopsida > Lamiales > Linderniaceae > Craterostigma > Craterostigma plantagineum. Next base: position 14,670,281 of record JAPQWV010000020.1, read on the forward strand.
ATAAGAGAATTATCAGGCAGTATTATCCTAGATTTATTAATTTTATGCAGATCATACATCAAGTTTCTATTTCCAGAGACATGCATTGTAGCACCCGAGTCCAACAACCATATGGCAGAATCATTTGGCTCAGGAATTTTAAAGGATAAACAGATACCTGTTCTTTTACCTCTTTGCTGGATGTGCCCCATTTCCTCTGGTGTCTGGACAGTGTTGGATTGGCTTATGAGTGACCTCAGGCTCTGCAGTTGAAGGGGTGTAAGCTGCAACTGGATCAAGGAATTATTCCTAGAGGTGCTGCTAGTCAATGACTGATTCATTCGGGCAGATGCATCTTGTTCCTCATCAATGTTCATTGTTGTCCCATATCAACTGTTCACTGATTCACCCTAACTGATTTGTACTTCAGGCTTCGTCTAAAACCAGGTGGATAGCCATGAATTTGATAACAGCTATCAATAGTGTGCCCTTTCTTGTTACAGTGGGTACAAGTTGGCCTGAGTGCATCCTTTTTCTATCCAAATTGCCCTCTTTTTCCATGGTCCTGATCATTCTTGGCCGCTAACATGGCCATGTTATTGATTTGGTCATCACTGCTCCTGATAGGACCTGCAACATCGATCTTTGTTTTTCTTCTTGCAGCAGCAATGGGAAAACCTTACTGATACTGGGCAGTGGATCCATAGTAAGAATTTGTCCTCTGAGCTGCGAGTAGGAGTCATCAAGCCCCATCAAGAAGACCATCACATATTCTTCATCAAGCCGAGTCTTTCACAGTTTCATTCCTCCGCAAACACAATGACATGTAGGCAGATAATTGGCCAATTCTTCCCACAAGGATTTCAGCTTATTGTAGTAGACTGCAACAGTGTTGCTGCCATGAGCCAAATTAACCAGTTCTTTCTTCAATTGAAAGAATCTTGGTCGGTTAGTATGCCCAAATCTTTTCTGCATATCAAGCCAAACATCTCATGCCAAGGAATTGTAGAGTATACTAGCAGATATTTCCTTTGAAACTGCATTTAAAATCCAAGAAATTACAACATTATTGTTCCTTTTCCAAGTTGTATCATCATGGCCCTACTCCATGTGGCATAGTTGTTGCCATTGAGCTGCTCGTGGACAAGAACTCTCCAGATGTATATCGTTGACAGTGAGGTAGTACGGATCATCTATCAGTGGAGTTGCTGGCGGAGTCGATGGTATTACTTGCTCAGCCATAACCAAGATTCGGATGCGTCTCGCGATCTGCCTGATACCATGAAAAGAAAATTGAATTGCTTGTGTAGAGAATCGATTTTAATGTGGTTCGGATCTTAGTTAAATCCTACATCCGCGGTGCATGAAATTGTAATCACTAATCAACAATAGTCAGATTACAGATCAAGAAGATGAAAAACAATCTTCTGAAAGTAAGATCAGAATAGGTGGAGAGTATCTCAGCTGAGAAGAAGTGCGTATATATAAAACAGAATTGAACCGCATAAAGCTTCTTCTTCTGTTTAAACTTGGCGCCGAGTCTTGAATCTCATTCAATCAGCTGAAGTCGTCAATAGTGCCAGCGACTCTATAAGTTGAACTTTCGACTTTAAATAAAGTGCACCTTTTATAAAACGTTCTTCAGTCGTTCGTAGACTTCACTTTTTTGCTTCAGTTCATCTGCCTCCAAACTTTGATCTTCAAGCTCTTTTTCTGATACATACACATCACACTTCACATCCGGTCTTTGTTTAAAACTGACCGGTTCGCTTCCGCACAAGTTACACAAACGAATATCAAGCACCATTATCAAACCTTAACCGGTTTGGACCCGAAAAACAGATGAGTGTTTATTCACCCCTCTCTAAACGCATAACCGATCCTAACATTGCTAACCACATCCCAAAAGAAAAAGAAATAGTCCATCCTTACGTAAGGGAATGGATCACCGAGATAGAACAAGTGTCGTCACCAAAGAAATGTCACATCTCATGAGGGATATGCATATACTGGAAAATCAGCTGCCTATGATTTTCGTGAGAGGCTAGCTTCTGCTCAGAATGATGAAAGAATGAAGGTATCTTATAACATGATTTCAACCTTACGATACGGCCTAATTGATAGGAAATCAAGCTAACTTACTTTCTTTTTAGCTTTCGTCTCACCCATTTTCATGATCCAAATACAGTGTTAATTATTTGTCTTGCTATTTGGTTTTCTTCGTTGAGTGTACAATAGTTCGTTATTAAAGACTTAGCAGCGAAAAGAAAACCCTAAAAAAGTAACGTCGAGAACTAACTTGCACGCAAATCAAGGCTTGAAATTGAGGAGGCACAGCGCAAATTTCAACAGTTTTTTTATTTACTTATTGTCAACCTTTTCTAAACCACTTGATGTTTGTTACTTAAAAAAAAATAGCACTGGCAATTGAGGAGTTGGAATTTTTTTTGATATAGAAGAATGACGCTTCACTCACTGGTCTTGAAATATCGTCAATCTCAATTGGTCCATGCAGCCCTATCCTTTCAAGCCCGTCTACAACGTTGTCCCGGATTTCAAAATCGAGCTTGCAACGCGAAGATGGATTCTCTTCATCCTGCAAATAAATCAAATTAAAGAATTATTCATATATATATTAAAGATATTACTGAAAACATGTTAATCGGAATCATAAAATTTATCGCAGTATAGAAAACAGCTCACATGATCTGTTAAGAAAAATGATTGTTGAGTGATTTATGTAGTGAGGATTGAAATGTAATTTTTGGTGTATGTTAGATAGTTTATGTATTTTATAATCAGGATAAGGGCTGAACAGAAATTAGGTATTCTTCAGATTAGAATGTATAAGTAGCTCATCGTGTACACTGACTAGAAGATAATGCGACTATGAATTCTTTTATCTTCTTCTTTAAAACTTAATATGGTATCAGAGCCTTAACACTCAACACTCTTACGAATTGCAACTCAAACACAAACCTACAGCACTACAATCGCCATGGGCGATACAGACGTGAACAAAAATCAAGATCAGCATCAAGATCAGCAGAAACACACAAATGTCAAATTCAACGATCCTCTTTATCTGCATCCTTCAGACACTCCAAATCTTGATCTTGTGAGTGAGGTATTGAAAGGAGCTGAGAAATACAAAATCTGGAGTCGAGAAATAATAGTGGCGCTCGAAGCGAAGAACAAATTAGGGTTCATAGACGGAACCTGTCAAGAACCGAAGACTGATGAGATGCTGATCGGACAGTGGAAGAGATGCAATGCGCTCGTCAGATCATGGATTCAAAGATATCTCTCACACGATTTGGTTCATGGTGTGATTTACTGTGATTCTGCACACCTGATTTGGAAAGACCTAAAGGAACGATTCGACAGGGTTAATGGTGCCAGACTCTTCTCTCTGTTTCATCAGATTAATACGATTACTCAAGGGACCAGTTCAGTTACAGAATACTATTCAAGACTGAGGCAACTTTGGGATGAATATGATAGCCTCAGTCCATCTCCACCCAACAACATATCGAAGGAATATCAGGAGTTTGGAGACCAGATGATGCAATTTTTAATGGGACTTAATGATGGATATTCACATATGAGGACACAGATCCTAATGATGTCACCATTGCCGACTCATAGACAAGTGTACTCCATGGTCTGCAACGAAGAGACACAAAAGAACATAAGTCTGCAGGGAAATAATACAGAGGCCGCATCCATGGCATTGCAAGCTGGTACTAGCATGAGGAAACCATGGAATATACATGGAGATAGGTCAACTTGGTGGTGTGATCACTGCAAGCTCGCTGGGCACATCAAAGAAAACTGCTACAAACTACATGGATACCCCCAAGGATACTCTAGAGGGGGGAAGAGGAGGAACAAGAGGCCGAGGAAAAAGAGGCAGATTTACCAGTTAGGACAGATTAGGCCTCTAGGAATCCAGTGGAATGAAGGCCAAGGCAGGGTGAACTCAACTGTTGCTACACATGACCATGACCAAACCCAAGCTGCTGCTAATGCAGGGAATCCAGTCATGCCTCAGCTAACTGCAGGACAGTATCAACAGATATTGTCAATACTGGGAGGAGAAGCAGAGAATGGCCCTGCTTCTGCTATGACATCAACCAGCCAGACAGGTAAGGCCACAGGTATAATACAACCAAAGTTGTTTAATAATAAAGGTTGGATTATTGATACAGGTGCAAATAGTCACATGATCTCAGAAGAATCCTTATATGACATAGGGTCGGTTAGAGTAGATTCTAAGACCTTGGTAAAACTTCCCAATGGGGATTTAACTAGGCAGTTAAGACAGGGACAGTGACTCTTTCTGCTGATTTACAACTCAAAAATGTGTTGCTAGTTCCTGAATTTAAGCACAATTTACTATCTGTATCTAGGCTATGCAGTGAGGCTAACCTATCTGTGAGCTTTTATACTCTTTTTTGCTTGATCCAGGAGACTTGGACTGGCAAGATAAAGGGGATTGGTAGGACGAGGAATGAGCTATACTACCTACTTAGTGCAAATGATAATTCTGCTAGTCTAGACAATGAGCTAGGCAAGAACACATGTAATAGAGGAGAAAGATTATTACATGTTGTAGTCAATAAAGCAGAAATTAATAAAATTTCTTTATGGCATAGAAGGTTTGGTCACATGTCTTTCAAAAGGCTTGAATGTTTACCACAGTTGAGTTTAAAATTAGAAGGTAGTCATATATATTGCCCAACATGTCCTTTAGCTAAGCATAGTAGATCCTCATTTCCCAATAGGACAACTGTGACTAATTCTATTATGGAAATGATACATGTTGATGTTTGGGGACCTTATAGGGAACTCACATATAATAATGAGAGATACTTTCTAACTATTGTTGATGATTATTCAAGGGCCACATGGGGCTTTCTTATGAAAGCCAAATCTGAAGTGTTTGATCAGTTAAAGAAATTCTTGTTATATGCACAAAATCAGTTCTCACATAATATTAAAACTGTGAGGACTGATAATGCACTGGAATTCTTTAGCAGTGATTGTAAAACTCTTTTTGACTCTCTAGGCATTACACATCAAAGTTCCTGCTCCTACACACCACAACAAAATGGTGTAGTTGAAAGGAAACATAGGCATATACTAGATGTGGCTCGAGCCTTGAGGTTCCAATCTCATGTCCCAATTAAATATTGGGGAGAATGTGTCAAAACTTCTATTTACTTAATAAATAGAACCCCTACTCCCTTGCTACAAAGGAAAACACCATTTACTATTTTATATGGAAAAGATCCTGAATTTCAGCATTTAAGAATTTTTGGCTATCTTTGATTTGCTAAAATTTTAAAGCAACATGATAAATTTCAGCATAGATCTAAGCCTTGTGTAATGATGGGATATGCAGGCAATCAAAAGGCCTATAGATTATTGGACATTGAGACAAAAGGTTTCATAGTTTCTAGGGATGTGATTTTCTTTGAAGATAAATTCCCATTTAACCTGCATGGAAAAGGAGATTTGCATAAGCCTATGATCCAGCCTAAAAATGATGAACTGTTTTTGATGATTTAGTATGTCCAGATAATGAGAATAAAGAGTCAGATGATGGTCTACTCTTGGATCATCAAATGGTTGATATGAACGATACATACTCTAATGATGATACAAATGAATTCCAAGTGGATGAGACAGGGGAACAAGGTGATCCAGTTCAGGCAGGAGGAAACACTGAGGCAGATCAGCAACTGAGAAGATCCAGCCGAACAAGCAGACATCCCAACTGGATGAAGGAGTTTGTTACCCCATTTAATAGCAATGTCACTCAAACTAATTCTGTGACTTACCCTTTATCTTCATACCTGCAGTATGGCAATATGCAGCCAAAATATTGCAGCTATCTAGCTGCCCTTTCACATGAAGAAGTTCCAAGGAATTTCCATGAAGCCATGAGCTCAGAAAATTGGAGAAAGGCCATTAAGGCAGAACTTGAGGCACTTGAGTTGAACAACACATGGCAGATAGTTGATCTACCAAAAGGTAAAAGTCCAATTGGATGTAAGTGGGCATATTCTATCAAATACAAGGCTGATGGGTCTATAGAAAGGTGTAAGGCACGTCTAGTGGCAAAGGGGTACAATCAAATTGAAGGTATAGATTACACTGATACCTTTGCACCTGTTGCCAAGCATATAACTGTAAGGTCATCATCTCACTTACATCAATAAATGATTGGCCTCTATATCAAATGGATGTTACTAACGATTTTTTGCAAGGTGATTTATGTGAAGAAGTGTATATGAGCATACCTCAGGGGCTGAATATACCAAACTCGGGTAGTAGTTCCAAGGTGTGCAAGCTTGTAAAGTCACTATATGGCTTAAAACAAGCTTCGCGCCAATGGAATCATAAATTTACAATGGCAATGGATACCTTTGGATTTGTGCAATCAAAGAATGATTATTCTTTGTTTGTCAAATCAAGGGGGAGTAACATTGTCATTCTATTAGTATATGTTGATGATATCTTGTTAACTGGAAATTGTGATGGCATGATAGCTGAAACAAAGGAATATTTGCATAGAACTTTCCACATGAAAGACCTGGGGGAACTAAAATACTTCCTAGGGATTGAAGTAGCTAGATCAAGGAAAGGAATTGTGCTAAATCAGAGAAAGTATGCACTTGAGTTGCTCGGAGAAACTGGGATGTTGGCAGCCAAGCCACTTAGCGTCCCAATGGAGCAGAATATGTCCTCTGCTGAAACTGAGCTGGATGAATCAGAGAGCTACTCAGGAGTTGGTAAGATAAATGTGTATACTTTCCGTAGAATTGTAGGAAAATTAATATACCTATGTTTAACTAGGCCAGATATTTCATATGTTGTCCAAGTGCTTTCACAAAACATGCATGAACCAAAGAAAGTTCATGTTGATGCATTGCATAGAATTTTAAGATACTTAAAAGGTAAACCGGGAGCTGGGTTATTTCTTGATGCCCAAAGTGAACTTACCCTGAAGCATACTGTGATGCTGACTGGGCATCTTGTCCCAAGTCTAGAAAGCCTTTGACAGGGTATTTGCTATTCCTTGGAGATTCGCTGATATCTTGGAGAACAAAGAAACATAACACGGTTTCCAGGAGCTCTGCTGAAGCTGAATACAGGGCATTATCCATGGTGACAGCTGAGGTACTCTGGATGATCAGCATTATGAAAGACATTGGAATCACAACTGAAGAACCAATAAAGATCTATACTGACAACAAATCAGCAATGCAAATAGCTGCTAACCCAGTTTTCCATGAGAGGACAAAACATATAGAGATGGATTGTCACTTTATAAGAGACAAAATTCAAGAAAAGGTGATCAAAGTTGAATATATGCCACCTCATGAGCAGCCGGCAGATTTGCTTACTAAAGCCTTAGGAAGAAGACAGTTTGAATATTTACTCTCCAAGTTTGGTATGTTGAACTTATTTGATACCAAACTTGAGGGGGAGTGTTAAGAAGAATGAGTGTTGAGTGATTTATTTAGTGATGATTGAAATGTAATTTTTGGTGTATGTTAGATAGTTTATGTATTTTATAATCAGGATAAGGGCTGAACAGAAATTAGGTATTCTTCAGATTAGAATGTATAAGTAGCTCATCGTGTACACTCATTAGAAGATAATGCGATTATGAATTCTTTTATCTTCTTCTTTAAAACTTAATATGATCCATTGCTGAAATTGTTTATCGCTGAGGGACTCGTGATGAAGAAAAAAAGTTATGTGATTAAAAATTTCAATTAGTTAACGAGGGTTTATTATAGATTTTTTTATATAAGGATCCTTTCCAATTCCAACGTGTGACTAAATAGGCCATATTAATCCAATCCCTTGAAATTGGTGGACACGTGTATATTGGGACAAACTTGTGGGATAATTATTGGGACAGGATATCCGGGTTCGCGAGTAGGGTTGCAAACGAACCGAATCGAATCGAATCGAATATCATAATATTCAATTTGTATTCGTTAGTTTTTTCAAGTATTCGTATTCGATTCGATTCGTATTCGAATCCTAAAAATCGATTCGATTCGATTCGATAACGATATTCGAACATATTCGCGAATATTCGAATGAAAGAAAATTTCAAAATTTTCCCCATAAAACCTGTTAGAATTACAAAATAGTTCTGAAAAAATTACAAAATCTAAGAAACAACTCAATGTACGTATTTGCTTTTTCTTTTTACACTTGGAGCGTGAGTTAAATAGATGAAGGGTTTGCTTTATTTCCTTTTATGGGTTAAAATAAATAAATAATTTGGGTCTAATATTTTATTTGGGCTTAAAAGTATATATATATAATATATATTATTTAAATATTTATTACATTAAACGAATCGAATATTCGTTAATTTTTCGAATCGAATACAGACATATTCTTATTCGTATTCGAAATTATTCGAATCATAAAAAGTATTTGTATTTGTATTCGTATTCGTTTATTTCGTATTCGAATCTTAAATTTCGAATCAAATCTCGAACCGAACCAAAAATTTTCGGTTCATTTGCAACCCTATCCGCGAGTTAGTTCTTGAATTTGGTCAAACAAGAAGCCGACTTCGCTATAATATTCGAATAGTTTGGTTAGCTTACTTACAATATCACGCGAAGAGACAAAATAATCGTGTATATAAAAAGTCTATCTTTTTCCCCAAAGTTTGTCTTTTTTGCTAAACATAAATAAGGAAATCATCTCCTATCTATAATGCAGTACAATATTAAATTTGTACTGAAAGGCCACAGCCCACAGCCCAAAGACAACCCTATTATTGAAGTATCTCTAACTTGAGCCCGTGAAGATCGGAATAGGTAAGGAACGACTTATTCTTTCCTTTGCGGGACTTATTTGAATATATTTTTCTTTTAAGTTTTAAAAATTGATATTTATTCAGTAACATGCAATGCAATACACGATTAATAGGATAATATGACGATGAAGGACGGTAGGGACTTGAAATAACAAACCAGGAAAGAAAAATAATTAATTATATTGATAAAAGCATATACATTCGACACTTCGATCGATATCTATTTTTCAGTAACATGCAATAATTGATCAAACTTCCTTCGTGTTTTTTTTTTTTTGTTTACTCAAACAAAAACGACATAAACATAATTATAGAGAGCTGAGGAATTTTTGGTGGTTTAAATTCGAAAATGACGCTCGGGACCCACATATCTGACGTGTCCGTATCCAAAGTCCGAGCTTAGCCTAGCTGTCTCTGCAAACATATATATATATATATATATATATATATATATATATATATGTATGCACATTGCGAACATTGCTTGTCCGTGTTTCAAATTGTTTTCGAAATGAGATCTTTTAGTAGTTTTGTAGGCAACGATGGTTGGAATGCTCCCTCCCAGTAGGGTTGCAAGCGAATCGAATTTTTTTTGTTCGATTCGTGATTCGAATCGAAATTTTAAGATTCGAATTCCAATATTTAGAATACGAATCCGAATAAGAATATATTTTTTATTCGAGAAATATCCGAATTCGAATATGAAATCGCAATATTCGATTCGAATATTAATTGAATTATTCGTTTCGAATAATTTTTTATATTTAGAAATTTTAAAATGAAATATATGAAAAAGAAAATAAATCAAAGAATAATATTTATAAATTTAGAAGGTTTGTTTATTTCTAGTGTAGAATTAACTTCCAACATAAATTACAAAATTAATATTTATGTGTAAATATTTTCCTTTGAATAACTGCATTCATGACATAAAATGTAATAAGTTAAATCACATTTTATTAATGGAGAACATATTTTAAGAAATTATACAATTTCTAAGGATTTTTTTTCACCCTAAAAGGGGTACCAATATATAGTATTATAATTATATTTTAAATATTATTATTTTAATTCAATGTAAAGATAAATACTCATTCTCGGGCGTGGAAAAGGATCCAATGAATTCGAAGAATTGAATGAAGGAGCCGTATGAGGTGAAAATCTCATGTACAAATATAATCCATATTCGACTATTCAAATATTGATTCGAATATTTTCGGATACGAATAAGAATCGATTTTATGATTCGATTAAATATTCAAATATTCATATTCGGATTCGATTGTATCCGAAAACGAATAGAATATTGCGGTGTTCGACTCGATTCGATTCGTTTGCAACCCTACCTCCCAGCAAGGCCACCATTTCTACTAGTTATAATGTCAAATTGGGTTTGTATAATAGACTACGTAGTAATGTTTTAATATAAAAAGCAGTCAGTAAGTTCTTGATCGTTGTTGGGAGGTGAAGATATGTTGTTTTGGGTCATATTATAAAGCGATTGTTGTTGGATTTGATTTGGAGAATCCGTGCCAAATTAATTGCTATCCTTGTGAATATATATAATATATAAAATAATGTCATATATACTTTAGTTAATTAACCTATCTATAATCCATTGAATACTAGGAGAAAAATATGCATTCGTTGAAACTAAATGTACTTTCAAGCAGCTAGGTGATGAAGAATTATATTTCTAATAATGACTACGTTACTTAGTCAACTTAGATCCTCATTATGCAAACACATACTCTTGCTCTTGCCTCAAGCGTATTATTACCTAATTAGCCTATGTAGTTAATAATGAAATGTTTACCCAAATAACACATTAAATACGGCAATAAAATTTTATAAATTCTAATGATACGACCAAATATATAACGATGATAAACGTATCTATAATACTGCTCATTACAAGTAACAAAAAATTAAAATTTTGCATGACGACGTGACGTTTTTAGTTGCCTTCCACGTAGCACATGCCAGCTGTCCCTCAATCTACTATACTACAACGCGGGACCCACACGCTATTACACAAGCTTTCTTCCTCGTTTGTTTGCTATTGATTTTCTTTTCCCATTTTTTAATATTAGTTTTGTACCGCTCGCACGTCACCTCTTTCATTTTTATTCCACGCAACACACTCACCACTCTCTCATATTATAGAAACTCACCTATACTATACTACACACAATAATCACTCTAAGAAGAAAGAGATTTTTACATTTTCAAAAGAAAAATAGAAAAGAAAAAGAAGCTTTCAAGATTTGCTCACCGCTCGGTAAAGAATGGGGAAGTTGCACAAGTGAGAAACCAAAATCAAAGTTTTGTTTTTTATGTGATGTCCCCTTCACAAAAGTGAAGAAAAAGCTTTCGGCGATGGCTAAGAGTGGCGTTTTCGAAGGAAGTCAGCAGGCGAATGTAGCGAAGGCCATGGATTTGAAGAAGGAATTACAGAGGTTGGTCAATGCGATAGTCGTCGATCAGGACGACGACGACGACGATGTGAGTTTGGACAGTATTAACAGAGCACAGCAGATTTTATCTGCTTTAAAGGAGATGAAGATTGAAAAGATGCCATCTTTGAAGGTTAACGACTGTAATATGATCTCTGTTTCTGCGCCTGAAGAGTTTAAGTGTCCACTTTCCAAGGAGTTGATGATAGAGCCCGTAATTCTTTCCACAGGACAGGTTTTACATTATTCTTCTATTATTTGGAATGTTGGGTTTGGTCTGAAATTTCTTTAATGTCTTTCCCCTTCTGTTCTTTGGGAAAGATTATCACATTTGAAATGTCGAGTGCATGATGTTAGAGATGAATCGTGGAGGAAATTGCCTTGATCTTCTGTTATTTATCATTATAATATCAGATTTTACTTCCGTTTTCCTTAATTTTTAACAATATATAGCTTCAGATTGTTTCAAAGAATCATCTCTAAAATGTGCATCTTTTTCTAACTTTTTCGTCTCGAATTCTGAGATTTGGAATGTTTTTTTCAAGATTAGAATTGGGTTTTGTCTGAATTTCTCTAATTTCTTCCCCCTTTTGTAATTACATTTGAAGGTTCTCGATCCCATGATGTTAGAGACCAATCACGGAGGAAATTGCCTTAATCTGTTATTACCATCATTATTTCTCAAATTTCACTCCCTTCTTCCTTAATTCTTCAGAAAAAACGGATAGTAGATTGAGACATTTCATTTCGAATCATCTCTACAATGTGAAATTTATTATCATTTCCTAACAGTCGAATTTTCGCAGACCTACGATCGACCCTTCATCGAAAAATGGCTGAAATCGGGCAACCGAACCTGCCCGAGAACCCACCAAGTCCTCTCCCAAACCCTACTCACGCCCAACGAATCCGTACGTTCCCTAATCTCCCAATGGTGCAACGACCGCGGCGTCAAATTACCAAAATGCCCTCTGCCCGCCACCGCCGACCAACCCCTGACCGAAGCCGACCGGCGCCACTTCCACTCCCTGCTGAAAAAGACGTCCTCGCCCTCATCCCCGCTGCCCGAACGAAAAGAAGCCGCCCGAGAACTAAGGCTTCTGACCAAGAAATCTCCTCCCTTTCGAGCCCTCTTCGGCGAATCCACTAACGCCATTCCCAAATTGCTACTTCCACTCTCCAACTACGTCTGCCCTAATCTCCAAGAAGACATCATCACAACTCTCCTAAACCTTTCCATCCACGACAGCAACAAAAGGCTAGTGGCAGAAACGCCCACGGCGATCGACCTTCTCATCGAAGCCCTAAAATCGGGAAATATTGAAGCTAGGGCTAATTCTGCAGCAACCCTATTCACGTTATCGGCCGTCGATTCGAACAAGTCCCTGATCGGAAAATCTGGCGCGTTGAAGCCATTGATCGATCTATTACGAGAAGGGCACGCTTTGGCCATGAGGGACGTTGCTTCGGCGATCTTCAGCCTATGCATAGTACACGAGAATAAGTCGAGGGCTGTGAAGGAAGGTGCAGTTGGGGTCATTCTCGAGAAGATTTCGAATAGGGTTTGCGTGGATGAGCTGATTTCGATACTTGCGATGATTTCGACCAATCACATGGCTGTCGAGGAAATGTGTGGGCTCGGTGGGGTTTCTTGTTTGCTCTGCGTAATGAGGGAGAGTTCGTGCGGGCGTAGTGAGGAGAACTGCGCTGCGATTTTACATGCGATTTGCTTCAGCGACCGCTCGAAGTGGAGGGAGATTAGGGAAGAAGAGAGTCGTTATGGTACGATTTCGAGGGTTGCTCAGAATGGTACTTCGAGGGCGCGGAGAAAGGCGGGCGGGATTCTTGAGAGGATTAATAGGGTTCATGTGAATCTTACACACACTGCCTGAAGGGCATAATATCATATGTATATATTCGAAATCTACCTTTTTCTTCTTTGCAGAGATTTGAGGTGTCTTTCTATCTATCAATCTTGTTGTGGTCATTTTGAAGGTTTTTTCAAAAAAAGATAATTGGTGTATATTAATATCTTGATATGTAATCAAATAAAGGTTTGATCTTCGTTTTGGAGGTTTAGTAATGGTTTCTTGTTGTCTGAAGTGTTGAAGCTTTATTTTCCCAGAATGAAACTGCATTTGCTCTTTAGTCATGATCTATCTCAATGATGTTGATGGGAATTTCTTTTTTATGAAACAACACACATGTGAGGGAGGGTCATTAAAACACCTCAATGTGTCATTGGATTTAATGAAGGCCTAACAATATGTAGCATGTGATCGTAGTTGCTAATTGGAATATAGCATTGTAATAATTCAAGATTGTAATTTTATGAATGGAACACATGGAATGTCAAAAGGGGAGTGTGGCCATATTGAATGGTCTCGCCTTCTTCTTCTTCGTGATGGTGGTCCATCAAGAAATGCCTGCCCAACAACGGTTTATTTTTCTTTTTCTTATATTTTTCTTTAGAGATGTCAAAACGGGCCGGCGGGACGGGCCGGCCCATAACCGCCAAAGCTCGCCATGTGGCGGGGCAGGGGCGGGTAAGCCCGCCATCTGGCTGGCCTAAGAAATGCATAACCGCCCCGCCCGCTAGCGGGCGTGGGCTTGGCGGGCATAGCCCGCCACGTTAAAATAAAAAATAAAATATTAGAAAATTATAGAAAAGGTAAAAAAATAAGAAAAAATAATAAAAAAATAGGAAAAAGTAATATAAAAATAGGAAAAAAATAAGAAAAATGAACGAAAATATATTTAATTTAATAAACTTTTTTAATATTAATATATTTATGTTAATAAGTACCAATTATTACTTTATATTTACAATATTATATTATAAATAATAATTTTTTTAATAATCTGGCGGGCTACCCGCGGGCCCAAGCCCGTTTGACAGCTCTATTTTTCTTGTAATAGTCCCCCTCTCTCCATGACCAAAAGGCGTAGTTTGGACATTCGTGAATAATTATAAATTCATCTAAATTTGTTTGCAAGGTCCTCATTTCATATTTTTATGGATTTTTCTCTAATTTGTTTTATTTTTTTTACGGTCTTGATGTATCCCCACATAGCCCGGTTATTGCCTCCTAGCATGTTAAGTATCATGAATCAAAGAATTCAGATTAAACAGTTTTGGTGATTGTCCAAACTTGATTGAGTATACCGGTTAAACTAAGATTCAAGACCGGATACCAGCCATTAGTTCACAAGCGCACTAGAAACCGACCGATACTGGATCTAACAAGTGCCAAGACCGGAGTACAGATATCGTAACTGATAAAGTGCCAGGATTAAAGTACAACTACCGGAACCGACGAAATGCCAAGACCGGAGTCAGAATACCGGACCTGCCACGTGTACAAAGATTCAAATCATTCAAGGCGAGACTTTAAAGACTTCTATTAAAGCATTTAATGCAAGACTGGAAGGAGGAGCCAAGTTGAAGTCAAGCTAAGCTTAAAAAGGAAAAAACAATTGGCACAACATTGTTAACGACCCGTCCCATACCGGGTGTCATTATAGTATCGGTCCCTACCGGGACCAGTGGGTTGGGCTCACCACACTCCGACTGATAGTCTGGCCCCACTGTACCACCATTGAACCTTTTAGCGTGCTTCGTGCACTCGCTCACACGCACCCTGAGAAACTTCTCAGGGGGTCACCCATCCCTAGATTGCCCCAAGTCAAGCACGCTTAACTTCGGAGTTTCTATAGATGGACTCCCGAAAAGGTAGGTCGACCTTGGTGATATGAGTAGTACTATCAATTCCCTTATACAATTCTTAGCCTGACACGCCCATACATTGTCAGTCTCAGGATCCCCTCTCATTCGCGTGTCGGATCGGTTCGTTCACGAACCCCTTCGCCGAGAAATCAAAGACCTTATTCAAACTACCAAGTGAAGAAAGAAGTAGAGAGTGTTGTCCTCACTGTACGAATACCGATTTAGGTTAAGTAAGTGTGTTGTTTTCCGACGGACTGTAGAAAGCTATTGAAGTAGGTGGATTGTATTTTTACGACTGCCTAGGTGATTCACTAGATAAGGCTGAGGGCAGCTGGGTAGGTTGTACAGTGAGTGTATAACTGAAGTCTAGTGAACCTTACTTGCGGGGAAGAAGGGGAGACGTAGGAGATTTAACTCCGAACTTCCAGAAACAAATCGGTGATCTCTGTCCGCACACGCGCTAACACATCACATTTATTATTGGTCTTGGTTCATAACCGACCAACAAGCTTCCGCACATAACACACTTAGAAAAATATCAAGAACCGGTATTAGCCCTAACCGGTTAACTACCAAAAAGCATCAAGCGTTTATTCATCCCCTAAATGCGTAAAAACCGATCCAAACATAGCCACATGACCTTGGAGGCCTCTCCCACAACCACTAGGCAAGAGTCATTGGACTAATCTGTTTTTAATCAACGCAACTAAATATGAGGATAAAAATGACGTCCTCGAGGGCGGCTGCGCTTTTCATCATGCATGGCATCATTCATTTAAATAATTTAAATCATTTCATAATTTTAATTCTTGGTGGACAGAGAAAATAAAACTAGTAGTCATTGGATGGAATTACGATCCTCTCTCTATTGTTATTGTTCTCATTATTCAATAATCTCTAACCATTGAGAAGCTCCTCATATGGTGGAACCAAGTAATCGTACCTTTCGCTATCGCCATTAAAAAACATCATCTCCGATATATACATATATATTATATAAATAAACAAAGAGAGAAGGTGTGGGTCTACCCATGTGTGAAGCACGATTCTTGAAAATTATTTTGCAAGAAATGCGAGATGATAATTCCATGATTGTTCTTGACCTTTTTTTCTCCAATATGATTGGTTCTATTTCTGAATTTTTGTGGCCTATTTGTATATATAGAGAATTATATCTATACTCTTTTATAAAGGCAATGTGGATAAAACTGTTGTCAATTGACCAATTAGATTTTTGTACATTATTTATTATTAAAAAACAAAAAAACATATTAAACCATGTAACTTTAACATCATCATAACTATTTCAGTTTTATTTAGTATATATATACTCTTTTATTAAGCGTTAGGGCTTAGGGTAAACTGTCAAGTTAAATTAAAATAAAAAATAATTAAATAGTTAGAAAACCACTCACTCCATGATATTTTATATTCTCCATTTTTGCCCTTCTAATTTTAGTTAATAACTTTTATAATTAATATGTTTGTATTATTCAGCACACACATTTGAATGTGCAAATAAACTAGTCATTTATTTAAACAATCAACTATATTAATTTTATTTTGGGTATGCTTGCTTATCCTATTGTGTATAACTCAACTACAATTATAAATGACACTTGGCATAGTATAAATTTAATGGAACATGATTAGGATAGTTAGTGTTTTAACATGCGTAAGATAGTGTGTAGGAATGCCACTTGTCAAAATTTAAATGGAGTTGAGTTATACCAATTGGGTAGACAATTCTAAATTTTTTTATTTTATTTTCATTTTTAGTATATCATTTGTTAAAACATTCACTAATTAATTTTATTTTTATTGCACATAGGGTGTGCAGTAGTAAATAATCATTTTGTAGTAGTATAGATGGGCTATGAAATCTCGAGAGTTCGTGATACTATACTAAGGCCTGAAGATCAGTGTTATTGGGCCTCACTTCATAATATTTGGGCCTGAGAAGAATTATATGGTTGGGCCGAAGCAGCCTAATTAAAATCACAGTCTAATTAAAATTAATTTGAAGTCTTAAAAATATATCCGCTGCCGGGACTCGAACCCGGGACACAGAGGTACTGTGTCACTACCATTAAATTCATTCAACATTGAACTTTGATACAGCGGAATTACGTGTATCCCATTTCCAATTAGTATATGTATTCAAATTAATATAATTGCTAATTTAACATATTGTTTGCTATTTTCTGACTGTGGAAAATTAATATTACCAAATCAAGACCATATGAGCCACTTTGTTTTGTCGGAAGAAATTACGGCTCAGGTGTAGTGGGCTTTGGGCCAAACTTAATTTGAGCTGATATTGGGCTGAAGCCCAATTGTCTTGATTACTAAAGGCAACTATGCATGCACTAATAATTGAGACTTCCCTTTTAAGGGATAGAAAAATATATACTGCATGTTTTTGAAAAAAAATATATACTGCATGTAATCCTAAATCAAAATAATTTGAGTGATATCCTGTCAAACAAATATATATAGTTGAAATACTGGAATACTCATTGATGTTTCTTAGCATAATGTTTGGCTAAGTCTAATGGCTATGACGGGGAAAGTCATTTCCCACCTTCCCAAGTTAAGTAATATACAATTAGTTAATTTCCGACATTCATCGATAAATGTGTTTAAGAACATCTCCAACGGAGCTGCAAAAGAAAAAAAAACTGAAAAATTACTCCAACCGAACTGAAAACCCAAACCCAAAATGCGTTAAGTAGTTTCTCTCTCCTCAATATAACTCAAATATGCGATCACTGCAAAAGTATGCGTTTCTACTTTTAAAATTATTTATAAATCCTTTATTTATCTGTTACATGAAAGTTCTCTATTCCAAACGAATGAACAGAAACTTCAATATTAACAACAATATACGATTTTCCTTAAACAAAACAGATGAATCACCTGATGTCTTGAAGATCCTGTGTTGCTTGGACTTGGTGGCGTAGCTGTGCCGTGATCTGGGCACAAGTCGCACACCTATATAGCCGTTCGAGCCTGGGCAGCTGCAAATATTGCAGGAGAAGCCCTTATTACCAGGGGAAGGACACCCAAAGGCTAGCTTGAGTTCGTGGCATGGCTAAAATGCACCGTCGACAAAGTCACGGCGGCGCACAGTATGTGCAGATCTACGCCGCACGGCTTGCAAGTGTAAGAGAATCTGCTCTTCGTCGGTGGCTGAGATGAGAGGGGAAAGGAATGTTTATACAAAAATGACTGTTAAAGAAGACCTTGGAAGGCATATAAATCCAACTGTTATTGGGCTATCTGGACAAACAGCCCAATAAGGTTACCTCTTTTCAAATTTTATATGTAAAAAATTTAGTTTTAATTTTAATTTTTATGATATAATCTAAAATAATTTATTTGTAGTTAAATTTGTAAAGTTGTAAAATATGTGGGTAGTATTGACATTTATAAAAATTGGTATGGAAGTAGATATTACAAAATAGTCTATTGAGTTTGAGAATGAGTTGATCAGTTGGAGAAGATTTACTGCATTTTGAGTTCGAGTATGCGTTTGAGTTTGAGAATGCGTTTCTCGGTTGGAGATGGTCTAAGAGAAAAAAAAAAAGAAGAACAAACAACTATGAAGGTTAGGCCCCTAATAAAGTTTTCAATAATTATCGTTCTAAATAAGAAATAATTATCTCATTTATGACCCAATTGATGAATCATAAAACCTTACAACCACTAACGAAAATGTAGTGAAAAAAAGAAAAGAAAGAAACATGAAGGCAAAAGTCAATCATTTGTTTTCTTCTTACAACTTACATTAAATAGATACAATGAATCACCGCATTCTAATATTTGTCATAGTTCTAGTTCCAGTTGATTTCACTTGCACAACACTTCCGAATGTTTCCCCTTTACTTGTAACTTCTCCATTTGTAATAAATAAATTCAAAGTTCTATTACGTACTCTACGCCAAGTGACGAGCATGCATTGAAGAGCTAAACGTTTGATTTAAATAAAGGCCATTCTCTTGACTATGCAAAATGTTGACTATGCGAGAATTTGCTTTTATCATCATATATAATATGTTCACATGATCGCATCTTCTGCGTGATCTACGCCTTTCTTCACCAGTCAAAGCCCCAATACCATAACTTAATTTAATCTCCTCACACATAAAAAAATTACCCAATAATTGAAAACTGTCTTAATTTCCAATTCACACTTTTGTAACCTCTTCAAAGTTTGCTTCTATATAATACGCAAGACGACGACCACCATATCCCCTCCTCGATAACACATAACACAAAAACATACAATGGCTTGCTCTCTTTCTGCCTCAACGTCTCTCTTCACACTAATCGCAACGGTAATAATAACACTTTTGCCCTCCCATTCTCAATCTCTTACCTGCAAGCCCCAAGCAAACCTCACTAACTGCGAAAACCTCCCAACTCTCAACGCCACGCTTCACTGGTCCTACGACCCATCTTCGAAGCCCAAACCGACCCTAACCATACTCTTCTCCGCCCCTCCTCCCAGCGAAAACGGGTGGGTCGCGTGGGCCCTCAACCCGACCCAAACGGGTATGCTCGGAGCTCAGGCTCTGATCGCCTTCAAGGACCGAAAAAACGGCTCCATTGTAGTCAAGACTTACAATATCACGACAGTTAGTGGAATAAAGGAGTCGGCCATAGACTACAACGTTCTGACCAAGCGAGGGGAATATTCCGGCGGGCTGATGAGCATCTTCGCCGCCCTCGAGGTGCCACGTGTCGGCGGAGGCGGAAAGGATGAGCTGAACCAGGTTTGGCAGGTGGGCCCCGACGTTGGGAGCGACGGTGTGCCTTTAAAGCACGCTTTTAATCCGGAGAATTTGGATGCGAAAGGCACGTTGAGCTTGTCGGGGAAGGTGGTAAACGTTGGGTCTCCGGCGTACTCTCCGGCGCCGGCGGCTGGAAAGGAGAATAACGGTGCTTCTTGTTCGGCGTTGAAGTATGAGTCAGTTTGGGTGTATGGAGCTGCGTTTCTGCTTGGAGTGTGTGCACTTTTAGTCTAAGGGCATAATATTTTATTAATTTTGTTTTATTAAAATTATAAAATAAGTTGTTGTGGTATTTCAATTTTTTTTAAGAAAAGGAAATTTTTATTTTCTTCTTTTATGGTGTTGTGTTGGTTGTACGTTTATCAGTTATTAGTTGAGAAATAAGAAGGAAAACGAAATCGTTGTGTGTCCTTTTCATTATTCTGTTAGGATATCTTGTCAATATCATGCCATATTTTGATCAAATTTAAAAAGAAATGAAATTCCATAATTATATCGAAAGTGGACCTAAGTAATTTTTGGTTGAGGTATTAGTGGGAGTCAAAACACCTTTTTTTCCACGGGCCATAGTGTAGCTTATAGCTTGTAATATGTAACGTTAAGATTTTCAAACGTCTTCTTTCCTCATTAATTCTGCAGTAATTGTTTTTTGAAATTTTCACTACATATCGTAAAGTCCACAATGTCGTGCGCAGCTTAAAATCTTCGTTGAACGAACATGTGTGAAAGAATATTAAATGACGAGTTCGGAAACAATATATTATACGTATTTAATTGCGTATTCAGATCTTAGATAGTTCCATGCTATTAAACTTCATGTTCTTATGTCAGGACACTTCACAGCTATATCATGACAAGCCAACGCAAGGAATCATTTTTAAATTTTCACACGCTACTTTAATAATATGTGCGGAAGCTTGTCGTTTTTAATTACGATAATTGTGATTTTTATTTTTGCATGAAAGAGGGAAACATACAATAGTAACGATAATAATAATATTGTAACATGCATGATAGTGTCGTCGAACCTCATAAAGCTCTCTCATGTTCTTGAACTTAGTCTTTCTTTTTCCATGAAATAACCCCACACAATGCAAACATAGTCCACACGACTTTTTATTATATGAAGTCGTTTAATGTTCAATTATTACAATTTGCATTTGACCAATGCGAACGAACCCCACCCGCAAAATCGGCATATATGTGAGCTTCGGAAAACCCGATAAAAAAAAGAATTATATATAAAACAATTTACATACGAAAGTATCTCAAATGAAAAGGATATAGCGTTTCGATCATTTCTATTTTCTTAATATTTAGTTTTCCGTAACGGGCACATCATCATGGCAAATTTCAAACTAAACTTTCTCGGTTGATGCGAACAAGAAAGCTAAACTAAAATAAATGAGTGAGGTCGATCCTTTTCTTTGTGTAAATTGGAATCCAGCCCATCCATATAATATAAAACAAAGATAATAACGCTTACATCATAAATTCCAATAATACACGCCTCCTGACGAGAATATTCATTACACATCAACCGGAAAAATAATTAAAATCTAACACCATCATAGGATTTGTTAGTTTTCCTTCCCTTGAGGTAAACAAACCATGTAATAACTTCCAAGAACACCGAAACCCCTCCGATCACCGCAATCCCGACGATATACGCGATTTTCCACCTAAGCTCGGGATTCAAAATATCGAACCCTTTGAACACGTTGATCACTCCGAGGACTACAATCGAGTATCCAAAGCTACGGTGATACGCATTCCAATAAACCCGATACTTATGGTCCTTGTTGGGCCTCAATAGCAACGCAAACATCTGCACACAAAAAGAGAAGAACGAATGAGCTTCTGCTTAGGAATGCCTTTGGTATGCAGAATTCATTTGGAAATGTTGAACTAAGTCAACGCGACGAACAGTGATACTCTGCGCTCTGACCGTCGTACATACACACATTTCCTTATGCAGTCAGTTATATTATTTACCTGCAGCGTTGCGAGGGCGAAGAGTGAGATGCCTATGTTGCGATGAGCAGAGTAAGTGATGCCCTTCGATTGGCTCCCGAGCCCGAGGCCCGTTGCCCAGCCCGAGACGCCGATGGCGTAGGCTGACACCTGGCAGGACACGTGTAGGTAAAACCAGGCAGGATCTGAAGATGGGAATGTCCGTACGTATCTTGCGATGACGATTCCTATAGGGAATAGTAGGCCCCAGCTCACTACGTTGAGAACTCCATGGATCTAAATCGAAGTAATAAAGAATTAGAGGACCTGAAAGTTAATTATAGTAACTTCAATTATAAGATTAAAACATAGCCTCAATAAACTCACGTTCTTCTTCTTCATCCTATCACCGCCCACCTGCCATACCTGATTCACCACAGGGCCCACGCCGCGGGGCAGCGCCAGCTTCGCGTACAGCGTCATTGTAACGACCCGACTTCCTAGATACGTATTTTGGCGGATTTTCGCAGCGTAAGCAGCGGAAAGCCCATTTAATTAAAACTTTTAAAATATAATAATACAAATATGTTCGATGTCTAAATCCATAAGTCCAAACCCAAACATATTTTTATTCATTGGGCCGAAGCCCAATAAGTCCAAGCCCAAATTTAAAAAAACACGAAACATAAACTCGTTCCACAGGTCGCGTCCCATGTACTGCGCCGCCCTCAAAAGTTTGTGGAGTCACCGCCATCAGCCATCTTACCTACACACGTAAACCCTGAGCTTTTGCCCAGTAGATGAAAATATGCATGAATGCAAATGCTCTCACATCCCAATCTCGACTTATCTCACAAATATACACGCTCGACTCTTTTCTCATATCTCATATCTCATATCTCATATCATCACATCACATTCAGGGCCCGAGGCTTAGGTACTAAAGGCAACACGCGCACAGGGGTCAGTAGCTCGGGAGGCCCCACTCCTCACAAGGGTCAGTAGCTCGGGAGGCCCACTCCCCACATCTCAATCATATAGTGCGCCTTAGTCCTAACCTCAACTCATACCATTCGACAACCATCACTCGGTCATAAACTACCCCACTCATCAACACTATACAATGTCACCGTGACTACGCACGATTCTCTCCCCTCATAACACGTGTATGCAAATGTCATGCAAGTAAAATGCAATACATAAAAATGCAAATCTTCATATCATGTATCGGCCCGAGGTATCAGCTTGGCCCGATCCGAAAACTATCGTACGCTAAATAATCGTGCCCAGAGCCCGCGTTCCGAATTACTCGGCCCGAAACCTTACTCATCGATCTCTCCCCGAAGTTTCACTAAGAGTTCCCAAAATTTAATCCTTTTCACTTTATTTAACACCCTAATTTCAAAATTGGTCCCTAATTTAATATATTTTAAAACTCTATTGTCCAACTTTCAAAATATCACTTAAATTTCTAATTTATAAATATCTTTTTAAATTTTTGCATTTAAAACCCCAAAATTTCATAGTTTACTTTTAAGGATCCGAAAATTTTCCTAAGTTTCAGATCTGCCCCAAATCTTTAAAAATTTCAGATCTGCCCCGAAAGTTTATATTTATTTAAAAATCTCTCCTGTTGGGATTTTACATTATCAGCTCCCAGATTTAAAATTTTTCAATCTAGTCACCGAATTTTTGAAAATTAAACAAAGGACCCCAATTATTTATTCCGAATTTCAAATCTCCCCCAAATCTTTATATTTCTTCAAAAATCTCCCCTATCCGGATTTTACATTCTCAGCCACCAGATTTTTGAAACTTTTCAATCTAGTCCCCAAATTTTTGAAAATTACCCAAAGGACCCCAATTATTTATTCCAAATTTTAAATATGTCCTAAAAACTTTATATTTCTTAAATAATATCCCGTATTCGGAATTTATGACACAGACTCCCTGGATTTTTTAAAATTTCGATGAAGTTCCAAAATTTTAAAAATAATTATTTTATACGGCTGTTTTGCGACAGTTTTGGATTTCTCAATGATCACAAGGTAAACGATGTCCGATGGACCTGAAATTTTTACCACAGATAAAGGACTTGCAAATATTAATTCTGTTCAAAGGAATTTTTAATCTGAAGTCTAGATTGTGAGATATGAATTTTTGAACCTCTTGGCCGAAATGGATAAAGAAAACCGTAGAAAACCCTAATTCTCCCCAAGTTTAGCTCTATCCTCTTAATCTAAAGTCCTCTATCCCTATTTCCAAATATTCATAGATCTAAAAATACTCAATCTCGTGCTCCCTAAGATAACCAACGAAAAATTCATGCAAGAAAATTATTATTATCACATAAACACGAAGAATTCGATGAATAACATGCAAAACACGTAAAATTCACAAATCCTATATTGTTTACGTATGTAGGTGATCTTCACCTACCTTAATCCCGTAGAGAGCTACGTAACCGATTGTTTCGTGTGATCCCGACCCCAGAGCTTCGATCCCGAGCTTCCGGAGATTTTTCTTTACCTCCTTCTCCTCCTTTCCTTCTTTCTCTCTTTTTCTTTCTCTCCCTCTCTCCCTCTCTCTCTCGGCCATTACTTCTCTTCCTCCCTCACGGCCTTTTCTCCTTTCCCTCTCTAATATCTTTGGATTTATTAGTTATTAATGTGTCCTTAGGAATTTAATGAGGTGGCTTAGGTGGAAAGAGGTGGCATATTAGTTAGATCTTGTCTTTCTTTCTTTTCCTTTCCTCTCTTCACGTTCTCCTCTCCACCTCCTCATTTTTCTCTTTTTTTTTTCTTATTTCATTTATGTCCTTATGAGGTATATTAGGTGTATTAGTTGTATTAGGTCTTGTCTCATTAGGTGTATTAGATGTGTTTGATTCACTTACTAAGGCATTATGTGTAGATTTTTGTCTCCATGTAATTGTAGAGTTGGCTTTATTATTTCATTTTTCTTATTTTATTATATTTTCTTAAATTCACATGGAGGTGAAATATTATTTTGTTTTATTGTATCAAACTTACATGGAGGTACCTTATTATTCTCTTAATTTATTCCAGCCTATTTAAATTATTATTATTGTTATTACTATTAATTTTAATTATTTATTTATTTGGGCTTTCACTTCTTGTTTTCGACCCAATTAAATTTTATTAAAGGATCCAACTCCCAACCTTTTATTTTGGGCCATTATTTTCTTCATTTTGCCCATAAATAAATTTTTGGTCCTTTTAAATTTTTCGGGCCCAATTGTAAATTTTGGGCTCGTTCGAAAAGAAATCGTTTCTTGTTCCAAAGTTTATTTCATTTCGAATATTATTGAAGTAATCCCGTATAAGTTTTGCGGGTATTACATCCTTCCCCCCTTATAAGAATTTCGTCCCCGAAATTACAGTACGGAAAATAATTCGGGGTACTTCTTTCTCATTTCGTTTTATCGTTTCCAAGTGGCTTCTTCCAATACTTGATTTCTGCCACAAGACCTTCACGAGGGGTATTTTATTATTTCGAAAACGTTTCACCTCGTACATCAAAATTACCACCGGCCTTTCTTTATAGCTCAAGTCCGGCTTCAATTTTTGATGAAGTGATTCGCTTCTCAGCACCTGATTCGGGTTCGCAACGTATTTACGTAAAGTTGATACGTGAAATACATGGTGGACTTTGGCTAGCGAGACGGGTAACTCCAACCGATACGCAATTTCTCCTACTCTCTTGAGTATTTTGAAAGAGCCAATGTACATTGGGCTCAATTTGCCCTTTTTCCCGTATCGCTCCACGCCTCTCATTGGTGAATTTTTTTTTTATTTTTTTAAAGGCTTGATCACATTCGTTGAATTACAACGGCCCTTGTAACTTGTCTGCATGACTCTTCTGACGACTTTGGGACGTTTGCATTCTCTCCCGGAATTTTCCCACAGCTTTAGTCATTTCACGAATCATTGCAGGACCCAAGATCGCTTTCTCACCGATTTCATTCCAATGAATTGGGGATCGACATTTACGCTCGTTCAAGGCTTCGTAAGGCTCAATCACGATCGTGGCTTGTTAGCTGTTGTTATAGGAAAACTCTATTAGTGAAAGGTATTTGCTCTGCCTGGAAATCAAGGTTGCACGTTCTCAACATATCTTCGAGCGTCTGGATTGTTCTCTCAAGCTGTTCGTACGTCTGAGATTGATATGCCGTGTTGAAGGACAGTTTCGTCCTCATGGTCTTTCGTAATCTCGCCCATAATTGGGACAGAAATCTCGAATCCCGATCTGAGACGATTGAAATCGGGATCCCAAGGAGTCTCACAATTTCTTTTATGTACAACTCTGCGTACTTCTCCATGAAACAAGTTTGATTGATTGGTAGGAAATGGGTTGATTTAGTCAATTTGTCGACGATCACCCAGACTGCATCATGGCCCTTTGCGTTTTTTTTTTCTTTTTTCCTCAAGAATTCGATATAATAATGTTGGCTTCAACGTTAACGCTGCTAGTTTTATTTCGATCTTCCCCAAATTGATTATTTCCACTCCGAGTTGGCACAGGTTCGTATTAACTGATTTATGGCTCAAAGCTTCTGCGACTACGTTCGCTTTTCCTGGGTGATAATTTATTGCACAGTCGTGGTCTTTTGCTAACTCGAGCCATCGTCTTTGCCTCATGTTTAACTCCTTCTGCGTGAAAAAGTACTTTGGACTTTTATGATCTGTTAAGATCTCGCATCGTTCTCCGTATAGATAATGTCGCCAGATTTTCAGGGCAAACACCACTGTTGCGAGTTCCAAATCTTGTGTGGGGTATCTCGTAGGATTTGAGCTGTCGGGAGGCATACGTAATTACCTTCCCGTTCTGCATCAACCCGCACCCCAAGCCATTTTTTTTGAGGCATCACTGTATACCGAAAATATTTCCATATTAGAGGGTATTGTAAGAACAGGAACTGTTGTCAGTCGTTTCTTCAACTCCTTGAAGTTTACTTCACAAGCTTCCGTCCACCTAAATGGAACGTTCTTCATAAGTTAAGTCTGGCTTTCTTCACCGTTATTGTCACGATGAGCAGGTGTCGTTGGATCCAAGATGGCGCGTGATTAATGGTCAGGATTTCAAGGCTGAAGATTTAATTATGTTTCCAGGATATCGTGCAAAAAGATCGACGGCTGAGATGTTTAAGAAGTGAAAGAATCGGATGGTGAATTGTGAGCGTTGGATCAAAAATCCGACGGATAGTAGTGAAGGTGCTATTTCAGTTACAGAGTCGCATGCGATTCTTGCTCTAACACGTAGAAATTCAATACCACGTGGCGACTTGTGGAGCGTTCAATCGGATAAAATGGACGGTGAAGATAGATTGCGAATTCACGCTTAAAAAAATTTCTATCTTAGGATTTCCAACTTTCTCGAGCATGTAACTTCTTTTAGAGTGAAAATCATCGTGAGGTGAAAACGCGAGAGTTGTAGAAGAGATAGAGATCTGTAACTTTCGTGTTGTGATCAATAAGAAAGGAAGCTCGGTTGATCCATGGACATAGGTTGAAGTTCCGTCTTGTTTGTGCGTTAGTTCGCCGTAATAAATTCATTGATGTGACAGAGTCTACGCAGTGCAGGTAAATACCGCATTGATTTAAACGTGAGCACAATTTCTTTGTCGTAATGGACATCAACATCTTTTTTCGAGATTTTGGATTGGATTTTTGTGATAAAAGTCCAATGTGATTTTCTTCCTGTGCGTGATCTCTGAAATCGAGATTACGACGCTCGAAGAAAAATCCGATCTCGAAATTTATGAAGTTTATCTTTATACGGCGTTCGAAGGAAACTCGAAATTAATCTTGCTTATCCTTCGCTTCACTCACGCCTATAAAGTACTTGATGCACGCTATTTTGGATCACAACACAATTCTCTCCAACCACATCATTTAATTTTCGTAATGTATAATCTTGGAGGAAATGCGGATCGTGATGATGTTCCTCAGGAACCTTTTTGGAGGGAAAATCTCGAAAAGCTTAAATTTGAGTTATTCCTTCTTTTGGGATTGCTCTTCGCTGCAATCGCCATTTTTGTGATGTGGGTTGTCACTCACTGTAGTTGCGTTTAATTTGTGAAAGGTTATGTCATGGGAAGCCGGGCCTTTTTCTGGCATATTGGAAGAAGACGCCGGCAGAACTTCTCGAACGTCGTTGATGTTTTATCTTCTAAGGTTTTTTTTTATGTATTCGGATTGTAATATGATTTTCAGTTATGTAATCGTTATGCATCGACTCTATCATGTTTTCTCTATGTTCTCGTCTCGCTTCCTAAATTTCTAAATTAACCCATGTTTCTCTACGTCCTCGTCTCATTTTTAAAATTGCATACAAGCTCCGATTTTTAAAAATATTTTATATCGGTCGACTCTCTTTTGTTTCGCCTTTTATTTATTTTAACTTTCCGAATTTCAGCTTGGTCCAATTCGGTCAAGCCCAAATTAACAAAGCACAAATTTTGAAAAGGCCCAAAATTTAAATTTCGCCGAATTCCAAATTGACCCGAATTTTTTATCCGAATTTTTAAGCAACCCCAAATTCTATCAAAAGTCCGAATTTTTTTTATCATTCTCTCCCTACCTTAATTTAACCGAAATTCTCCTACCAATCTAAGTGTAAAAGTACGAAATCTCTAACTTTTGAACACATCAAGGAGCACATAAAATCACCCAAATATTCACGTTAAAGGATATATCCAAAAATCATAAATCACATAATTACGTATTAAACTTACAGGCGTAGGCTGATCCTCCAGGCTTTTGAGCGGCAGTACATGGACAGTCTACAGAACCTATAACCTAACGCTCTGATACCACCTGTAAGGACCCGACTTCCTAGATACGTATTTTGGCGGATTTTCGCAGCGTAAGCAGCGGAAAGCCCATTTAATTAAAACTTTTAAAATATAATAATACAAATATGTTCGATGTCTAAATCCATAAGTCCAAACCCAAACACATTTTTATTCATTGGGCCGAAGCCCAATAAGTCCAAGCCCAAACTTAAAAAAAACACGAAACATAAACTCGTTCCACAGGTCGCGTCCCATGTACTGCGCCGCCCTCAAAAGTTTGTGGAGTCACCGCCATCAGCCATCTTACCTACACACGTAAACCCTGAGCTTTTGCCCAGTAGATGAAAATATGCATGAATGCAAATGCTCTCACATCCCAATCTCGACTTATCTCACAAATATACACGCTCGACTCTTTTCTCATATCTCATATCTCATATCTCATATCATCACATCACATTCAGGGCCCGAGGCTTAGGTACTAAAGGCAACACGCGCGCAGGGGTCATTAGCTCGGGAGGCCCCACTCCTCACAAGGGTCAGTAGCTCGGGAGGCCCACTCCCCACATCTCAATCATATAGTGCGCCTTAGTCCTAACCTCAACTCATACCATTCGACAACCATCACTCGGTCATAAACTACCCCACTCATCAACACTATACAATGTCACCGTGACTACGCACGATTCTCTCCCCTCATAACACGTGTATGCAAATGTCATGCAAGTAAAATGCAATACATAAAAATGCAAATCTTCATATCATGTATCGGCCCGAGGTATCAGCTTGGCCCGATCCGAAAACTATCGTACGCTAAATAATCGTGCCCAGAGCCCGCGTTCCGAATTATTCGGCCCGAAACCTTACTCATCGATCTCTCCCCGAAGTTTCACTAAGAGTTCCCAAAATTTAATCCTTTTCACTTTATTTAACACCCTAATTTCAAAATTGGTCCATAATTTAATATATTTTAAAACTCTATTGTCCAACTTTCAAAATATCACTTAAATTTCTAATTTATAAATATCTTTTTAAATTTTTGCATTTAAAACCCCAAAATTTCATAGTTTACTTTTAAGGATCCGAAAATTTTCCTAAGTTTCAGATCTGCCCCAAATCTTTAAAAATTTCAGATCTGCCCCGAAAGTTTATATTTATTTAAAAATCTCTCCTGTTGGGATTTTACATTCTCAGCTCCCAGATTTAAAATTTTTCAATCTAGTCACCGAATTTTTGAAAATTACACAAAGGACCCCAATTATTTATTCCGAATTTCAAATCTCCCCCAAAATCTTTATATTTCTTCAAAAATCTCCCCTATCCGGATTTTACATTCTCAGCCACCAGATTTCTGAAACTTTTCAATCTAGTCCCCAAATTTTTGAAAATTACCCAAAGGGCCCCAATTATTTATTCCAAATTTTAAATATGTCCTAAAAACTTTATATTTCTTAAATAATATCCCGTATTCGGAATTTTACGACACAGACTCCCTGGATTTTGTAAAATTTCGATGAAGTTCCAAAATTTTAAAAATAATTATTTTATACGGCTGTTTTGCGACAGTTTTGGATTTCTCAATGATCACAAGGTAAACGATGTCCGATGGACCTGAAATTTTAACCACAGATAAAGGACTTGCAAATCTTAATTCTGTTCAAAGGAATTTTTAATCTGAAGTCTAGATTGTGAGATATGAAGTTTTGAACCTCTTGGCCGAAATGGATAAAGAAAACCGTAGAAAACCCTAATTCTCCCCAAGTTTTGCTCTATCCTCTTAATCTAAAGTCCTCTATCCCTATTTCCAAATATTCATAGATCTATAAATACTCAATCTCGTGCTCCCTAAGATAACCAACGAAAAATTCATGCAAGAAAATTATTATTATCACATAAACACGAAGAATTCGATGAATAACATGCAAAACACGTAAAATTCACAAATCCTATATTGTTTACGTATGTAGGTGATCTTCACCTACCTTAATCCCGTAGAGAGCTACGTAACCGATTGTTTCGTGTGATCCCGACCCCAGAGCTTCGATCCCGAGCTTCCGGAGATTTTTCTTTACCTCCTTCTCCTCCTTTCCTTCTTTCTCTCTTTTTCTTTCTCTCCCTCTCTCCCTCTCTCTCTCGGCCATTACTTCTCTTCCTCCCTCACGGCCTTTTCTCCTTTCCCTCTCTAATATCTTTGGATTTATTAGTTATTAATGTGTCCTTAGGAATTTAATGAGGTGGCTTAGGTGGAAAGAGGTGGCATATTAGTTAGATCTTGTCTTTCTTTCTTTTCCTTTCCTCTCTTCACGTTCTCCTCTCCACCTCCTCATTTTTCTCTTTTTTTTTTCTTATTTCATTTATGTCCTTATGAGGTATATTAGGTGTATTAGTTGTATTAGGTCTTGTCTCATTAGGTGTATTAGATGTGTTTGATTCACTTACTAAGGCATTATGTGTAGATTTTTGTCTCCATGTAATTGTAGAGTTGGCTTTATTATTTCATTTTTCTTATTTTATTATATTTTATTAAATTCACATGGAGGTGAAATATTATTTTGTTTTATTGTACCAAACTTACATGGAGGTACCTTATTATTCTCTTAATTTATTCCAGCCTATTTAAATTATTATTATTGTTATTACTATTAATTTTTAATTATTTATTTATTTGGGCTTTCACTTCTTGTTTTCGACCCAATTAAATTTTATTAAAGGATCCAACTCCCAACCTTTTATTTTGGGGCCATTATTTTCTTCATTTTGCCCATAAATAAATTTTTGGTCCTTTTAAATTTTTCGGGCCCAATTGTAAATTTTGGGCTCGTTCGAAAAGAAATCGTTTCTTGTTCCAAAGTTTATTTCATTTCGAATATTATTGAAGTAATCCCGTATAAATTTTGCGGGTATTACATCCTTCCCCCCTTATAAGAATTTCGTCCCGAAATTACAGTACGGAAAATAATTCGGGGTACTTCTTTCTCATTTCGTTTTATCGTTTCCAAGTGGCTTCTTCCAATACTTGATTTCTGCCACAAGACCTTCACGAGGGGTATGTTATTATTTCGAAAACGTTTCACCTCGTACATCAAAATTTCCACCGGCCTTTCTTTATAGCTCAAGTCCGGCTTCAATTTTTGATGAAGTGATTCGCTTCTCAGCACCTGATTCGGGTTCGCAACGTATTTACGTAAAGTTGATACGTGAAATACGTGGTGGACTTTGGCTAGCGAGACGGGTAACTCCAACTGATACGCAATTTCTCCTACTCTCTTGAGTATTTTGAAAGAGCCAATGTACATTGGGCTCAATTTGCCCTTTTTCCCGTATCGCTCCACGCCTCTCATTGGTGAATTTTTTTTTTTTTTTTAAAGGCTTGATCACATTCGTTGAATTACAACGGCCCTTGTAACTTGTCTGCATGACTCTTCTGACGACTTTGGGACGTTTGCATCCTCTCCCGGAATTTTCCCACAGCTTTAGTCATTTCACGAATCATTGCAGGACCCAAGATCGCTTTCTCACCGATTTCATTCCAATGAATTGGGGATCGACATTTACGCTCGTTCAAGGCTTCGTAAGGCTCAATCACGATCGTGGCTTGTTAGCTGTTGTTATAGGAAAACTCTATTAGTGAAAGGTATTTGCTCTGCCTGGAAATCAAGGTTGCACGTTCTCAACATATCTTCGAGCGTCTGGATTGTTCTCTCAAGCTGTTCGTACGTCTGAGATTGATATGCCGTGTTGAAGGACAGTTTCGTCCTCATGGTCTTTCGTAATCTCGCCCATAATTGGGACAGAAATCTCGAATCCCGATCTGAGACGATTGAAATCGGGATCCCAAGGAGTCTCACAATTTCTTTTATGTACAACTCTGCGTACTTCTCCATGAAACAAGTTTGATTGATTGGTAGGAAATGGGTTGATTTAGTCAATTTGTCGACGATCACCCAGACTGCATCATGGCCCTTTGCGTTTTTTTTTTCTTTTTTCCTCAAGAATTCGATATAATAATGTTGGCTTCAACGTTAACGCTGCTAGTTTTATTTCGATCTTCCCCAAATTGATTATTTCCACTCCGAGTTGGCACAGGTTCGTATTAACTGATTTATGGCTCAAAGCTTCTGCGACTACGTTCGCTTTTCCTGGGTGATAATTTATTGCACAGTCGTGGTCTTTTGCTAACTCGAGCCATCGTCTTTGCCTCATGTTTAACTCCTTCTGCGTGAAAAAGTACTTTGGACTTTTATGATCTGTTAAGATCTCGCATCGTTCTCCGTATAGATAATGTCGCCAGATTTTCAGGGCAAACACCACTGTTGCGAGTTCCAAATCTTGTGTGGGGTATCTCGTAGGATTTGAGCTGTCGGGAGGCATACGTAATTACCTTCCCGTTCTGCATCAACCCGCACCCCAAGCCATTTTTTTTGAGGCATCACTGTATACCGAAAATATTTCCATATTAGAGGGTATTGTAAGAACAGGAACTGTTGTCAGTCGTTTCTTCAACTCCTTGAAGTTTACTTCACAAGCTTCCGTCCACCTAAATGGAACGTTCTTCATAAGTTAAGTCTGGCTTTCTTCACCGTTATTGTCACGATGAGCAGGTGTCGTTGGATCCAAGATGGCGCGTGATTAATGGTCAGGATTTCAAGGCTGAAGATTTAATTATGTTTCCAGGATATCGTGCAAAAAGATCGACGGCTGAGATGTTTAAGAAGTGAAAGAATCGGATGGTGAATTGTGAGCGTTGGATCAAAAATCCGACGGATAGTAGTGAAGGTGCTATTTCAGTTACAGAGTCGCATGCGATTCTTGCTCTAACACGTAGAAATTCAATACCACGTGGCGACTTGTGGAGCGTTCAATCGGATAAAATGGACGGTGAAGATAGATTGCGAATTCACGCTTAAAAAAATTTCTATCTTAGGATTTCCAACTTTCTCGAGCATGTAACTTCTTTTAGAGTGAAAATCATCGTGAGGTGAAAACGCGAGAGTTGTAGAAGAGATAGAGATCTGTAACTTTCGTGTTGTGATCAATAAGAAAGGAAGCTCGGTTGATCCATGGACATAGGTTGAAGTTCCGTCTTGTTTGTGCGTTAGTTCGCCGTAATAAATTCATTGATGTGACAGAGTCTACGCAGTGCAGGTAAATACCGCATTGATTTAAACGTGAGCACAATTTCTTTGTCGTAATGGACATCAACATCTTTTTTCGAGATTTTGGATTGGATTTTTGTGATAAAAGTCCAATGTGATTTTCTTCCTGTGCGTGATCTCTGAAATCGAGATTACGACGCTCGAAGAAAAATCTGATCTCGAAATTTATGAAGTTTATCTTTATACGGCGTTCGAAGGAAACTCGAAATTAATCTTGCTTATCCTTCGCTTCACTCACGCCTATAAAGTACTTGATGCACGCTATTTTGGATCACAACACAATTCTCTCCAACCACATCATTTAATTTTCGTAATGTATAATCTTGGAGGAAATGCGGATCGTGACGATGTTCCTCAGGAACCTTTTTGGAGGGAAAATCTCGAAAAGCTTAAATTTGAGTTATTCCTTCTTTTGGGATTGCTCTTCGCTGCAATCGCCATTTTTGTGATGTGGGTTGACACTCACTGTAGTTGCGTTTAATTTGTGAAAGGTTATGTCATGGGAAGCCGGGCCTTTTTCTGGCATATTGGAAGAAGACGCCGGCAGAACTTCTCGAACGTCGTTGATGTTTTATATTCTAAGGTTTTTTTTTATGTATTCGGATTGTAATATGATTTTCAGTTATGTAATCGTTATGCATCGACTCTATCATGTTTTCTCTATGTTCTCGTCTCGCTTCCTAAATTTCTAAATTAACCCATGTTTCTCTACGTCCTCGTCTCATTTTTAAAATTGCATACAAGCTCCGATTTTTAAAAATATTTTATATCGGTCGACTCTCTTTTGTTTCGCCTTTTATTTATTTTAACTTTCCGAATTTCAGCTTGGTCCAATTCGGTCAAGCCCAAATTAACAAAGCACAAATTTTGAAAAGGCCCAAAATTTAAATTTCGCCGAATTCCAAATTGACCCGAATTTTTTACCCGAATTTTAAGCAACCCCAAATTCTATCAAAAGTCCGAATTTTTTTTTATCATTCTCTCCCTACCTTAATTTAACCGAAATTCTCCTACCAATCTAAGTGTAAAAGTACGAAATCTATAACTTTTGAACACATCAAGGAGCACATAAAATCACCCAAATATTCACGTTAAAGGATATATCCAAATGTCATAAATCACATAATTACGTATTAAACTTACAGGCGTAGGCTGATCCTCCAGGCTTTTGAGCGGCAGTACATGGACAGTCTACAGAACCTATAACCTAACGCTCTGATACCACCTGTAAGGACCCGACTTCCTAGATACGTATTTTGGCGGATTTTCGCAGCGTAAGCAGCGGAAAGCCCATTTAATTAAAACTTTTAAAATATAATAATACAAATATGTTCGATGTCTAAATCCATAAGTCCAAACCCAAACACATTTTTATTCATTGGGCCGAAGCCTAATAAGTCCAAGCCCAAACTTAAAAAAAACACGAAACATAAACTCGTTCCACAGGTCGCGTCCCATGTACTGCGCCGCCCTCAAAAGTTTGTGGAGTCACCGCCATCAGCCATCTTACCTACACACGTAAACCCTGAGCTTTTGCCCAGTAGATGAAAATATGCATGAATGCAAATGCTCTCACATCCCAATCTCGACTTATCTCACAAATATACACGCTCGACTCTTTTCTCATATCTCATATCTCATATCTCATATCATCACATCACATTCAGGGCCCGAGGCTTAGGTACTAAAGGCAACACGCGCGCAGGGGTCAGTAGCTCGGGAGGCCCCACTCCTCACAAGGGTCAGTAGCTCGGGAGGCCCACTCCCCACATCTCAATCATATAGTGCGCCTTAGTCCTAACCTCAACTCATACCATTCGACAACCATCACTCGGTCATAAACTACCCCACTCATCAACACTATACAATGTCACCGTGACTACGCACGATTCTCTCCCCTCATAACACGTGTATGCAAATGTCATGCAAGTAAAATGCAATACATAAAAATGCAAATCTTCATATCATGTATCGGCCCGAGGTATCAGCTTGGCCCGATCCGAAAACTATCGTACGCTAAATAATCGTGCCCAGAGCCCGCGTTCCGAATTACTCGGCCCGAAACCTTACTCATCGATCTCTCCCCGAAGTTTCACTAAGAGTTCCCAAAATTTAATCCTTTTCACTTTATTTAACACCCTAATTTCAAAATTGGTCCCTAATTTAATATATTTTAAAACTCTATTGTCCAACTTTCAAAATATCACTTAAATTTCTAATTTATAAATATCTTTTTAAATTTTTGCATTTAAAACCCCAAATTTCATAGTTTACTTTTAAGGATCCGAAAATTTTCCTAAGTTTCAGATCTGCCCCAAATCTTTAAAAATTTCAGATCTGCCCCGAAAGTTTATATTTATTTAAAAATCTCTCCTGTTGGGATTTTACATTCTCAGCTCCCAGATTTAAAATTTTTCAATCTAGTCACCGAATTTTTGAAAATTACACAAAGGACCCCAATTATTTATTTCGAATTTCAAATCTCCCCCAAAATCTTTATATTTCTTCAAAAATCTCCCCTATCCGGATTTTACATTCTCAGCCACCAGATTTTTGAAACTTTTCAATCTAGTCCCCAAATTTTTGAAAATTACCCAAAGGACTTGCAAATCTTAATTCTGTTCAAAGGAATTTTTAATCTGAAGTCTAGATTGTGAGATATGAATTTTTGAACCTCTTGGCCGAAATGGATAAAGAAACCGTAGAAAACCCTAATTCTCCCCAAGTTTTGCTCTATCCTCTTAATCTAAAGTCCTCTATCCCTATTTCCAAATATTCATAGATCTAAAAATACTCAATCTCGTGCTCCCTAAGATAACCAACGAAAAATTCATGCAAGAAAATTATTATTATCACATAAACACGAAGAATTCGATGAATAACATGCAAAACACGTAAAATTCACAAATCCTATATTGTTTACGTATGTAGGTGATCTTCACCTACCTTAATCCCGTAGAGAGCTACGTAACCGATTGTTTCGTGTGATCCCGACCCCAGAGCTTCGATCCCGAGCTTCCGGAGATTTTTCTTTACCTCCTTCTCCTCCTTTCCTTCTTTCTCTCTTTTTCTTTCTCTCCCTCTCTCCCTCTCTCTCTCGGCCATTACTTCTCTTCCTCCCTCACGGCCTTTTCTCCTTTCCCTCTCTAATATCTTTGGATTTATTAGTTATTAATGTGTCCTTAGGAATTTAATGAGGTGGCTTAGGTGGAAAGAGGTGGCATATTAGTTAGATCTTGTCTTTCTTTCTTTTCCTTTCCTCTCTTCACGTTCTCCTCTCCACCTCCTCATTTTTCTCTTTTTTTTTCTTATTTCATTTATGTCCTTATGAGGTATATTAGGTGTATTAGTTGTATTAGGTCTTGTCTCATTAGGTGTATTATATGTGTTTGATTCACTTACTAAGGCATTATGTGTAGATTTTTGTCTCCATGTAATTGTAGAGTTGGCTTTATTATTTCATTTTTCTTATTTTATTATATTTTATTAAATTCACATGGAGGTGAAATATTATTTTGTTTTATTGTACCAAACTTACATGGATGTACCTTATTATTCTCTTAATTTATTCCAGCCTATTTAAATTATTATTATTGTTATTACTATTAATTTTTAATTATTTATTTATTTGGGCTTTCACTTCTTGTTTTCGACCCAATTAAATTTTATTAAAGGATCCAACTCCCAACCTTTTATTTTGGGGCCATTATTTTCTTCATTTTGCCCATACACTATTTGTCAACCACACCTATCTCTCACTAGCCATCACGTGAAGTTCCCAAACAAAGTAACTATTTCTCAAGCAATCACCTCATTGTTATCACCTCTCAAAATCACGCATCAAGTTATTGGTGAATAACCAAACATAAAGCACACATACGTAAGATGGCAAGTCAAGTTACGACTATGTTCTCTTACACTCCGAATCAAGTTCCGATCTTTGACGGAGAAAATTTCGACTATTGGTGTAGTCAAATGGAAACGTTATTTATCTCGCAAGATCTATGGGAGGTTGTTGAAGAAACTTATGCCGAGCCACCACCTCAAGTAAATGAAGGCGAGTCCTCCGATGAAGAAGATTGGACAGATGCACATCAAAAGGAGTACAACAAAAATCGAAAAAAGGATGCTAGTGCTCTAAGGTTCATCCAACAAGGTCTAAGCAAAACCATCTATCCCAGAATTCATGGTATTAAAAAGTCCAAAGAAGCATGGGATATTCTCAAGGAAGGTTTTCAAGGAAACGAAAAAGTAACGTCAATCAAACTCCAATATCTTTGGAGAGAATTCGATAACTTGGCGAAGAAAGATAACGAGGCCATCCAAGTCATTTTAGGCCTAATGGTGGAAACTCAAACCAACAAGCCGGCTGCCGAATTTGCAAGAAAACAAATCACGATACAAAAGATTGTCGATTCAAGTGCAAGAAGTGCCAAAACGCCAACCATTCTCAAAGAGATTGTTGGTATCAACAAAAATCGGAGAAAAATGAAGCAAATTTCATCAAAGAAGCCGGGGAGCAATTATTTTCTTGCATGACGGATCAACATCAAACATCATGTATGTGGTATTTGGATAGCGGGTGTAGCAGCCATATGACCGGAGAAAGGACGTTGTTCGTTGAGCTTGATCAAAATTTTTCGTCGGACGTGAAACTCGGCGATGGTAAGCTACACAAGGCTTAAGGAAAGGGAACTATTGGAGTCCAAACTAAAGAAGGTAACAAAAAACTCATTCAAGGAGTTCTTTATGTGCCAATCTTACGAGTAATCTTCTTAGTGTTGGGCAATTATTGGAGAAGGGATATTCGGTATTTTTTGACGATGGAAAATGCAGAATTTTTGATAAGAGAAGCAATAATACTATTGCTTATGTTCCTATGAGTCGAAACAAGGTGTTTCCAATGATCATCCCTCTTCAAGAGAAAGTGGCGTTCAAGGGAGAAAATTTAGAGCAATCTCAACTTTGGCATTTGAGATACGGACATCTCAACGGCAAGGGGCTGATACTGCTCAAGCAAAAGAACATGATGATTGGCAAAGGATTACTCAAAAATTTCTGGGCCGAGGCTGTTCATACTTCTATTTATATTTTGAACAGGTGTCCGACAAAAGATGTACGGAACAAAACGCCATTCGAAGCTTGGCACAAGAGGAAACCCGTGGTTGATCATTTGAAGATTTTTGGTAGCATTGCGTATTCACATATCTCAGCTCCAAATCGAGACAAGCTCGACACAAAAGGTGAAAAACTCATATTTATTGGCTACAGCGATGAGTCCAAAGGCTATCGTCTTTATAATCCTCTAAATTGCAAGCTCGTTATTTCGAGAGATGTATTATTTGATGAAATGGCTCAATGGAGTTGGGGAGAAAATTCCTCACAACAATTTTCTCCAAATGAATTTTTTGAACCAACCAATGGCGAAGAAGAAAATGTAGTAGCAACTCCACCTCAAAGTGCCGGACCTTCTTTATCAAATTCAGGAGGAGAAAACTCAGATTCGCCGGTAAGAAAAACTCGATCTTTAAGCAATATTTATGAAACTTGCGAAGTTGCTTTCTCCACTGTTGAG
The DNA here is from genome assembly GCA_027422505.1 of Craterostigma plantagineum. NCBI lineage: Eukaryota > Viridiplantae > Streptophyta > Magnoliopsida > Lamiales > Linderniaceae > Craterostigma > Craterostigma plantagineum. The sequence goes on from JAPQWV010000020.1 coordinate 14,709,600, forward strand.
CCATGTAGCTTTGAAGTTGCTGCAAAACAAGACGTGTGGATAAAGGCTATGGAAGAAGAAATCGCAATGATCGAAAAGAACAAAACTTGGGAATTGGTGGACCTGCCGGAGCATAAAGATATAATTGGTCTCAAATGGATTTTCAAAACAAAACTGCTTGAAGATGGAAGCATACAGAAACATAAGGCTCGGCTCGTTGCAAAGGGTTTCGCTCAACAACCACGAGTGGACTTCAACGAGACTTTTGCACCTATTGTTCGAATGGAAACTATTCAGCTAGTACTTGCTCTTGCGGCACAACTAGAACTACAAGTATTTCAACTTGACGTCAAATCAGCCTTCCTAAATGGTGAGCTCGATGAGGAAATCTACGTGCAACAACCTCAAGGGTTTGAAGTACAAGGAAAAGAAGATAAAGTATATTGACTCAAAAAAGCGCTATACGGATTGAAGCAAGCACCGCGAGCATGAAACAAGAAAATTGACGGATATTTTCAAAGAAATGGATTTTCCCAAAGTCCAAACGATCATTCTCTATATGTGAAGAAAAATGGTGAGAATTTTATGATCGTATGCATATATGTTGATGATCTTATCTATTTAGGAACCAAAGAATCGGAGGTCGAAGCTTTCAAAACGAATATGATGAACGAGTTCGAGATGACAGACCTAGGAGCGATGAAGTACTTTCTCGGAATCCAGGTCAAACAATCTAAAGGTGAAATATTCATTTCTCCAGAGAAATATATAGAAGATCTTTTGAAAAAATTCCGTATGGAAAACTGCAAGCCTGTTTCTACTCCTATGTCTGTAAACGATAAACTTTTGAAATCTGATGGAGCTGCGAAGGTTGATGGTAAATCTTTTCGAAGTCTCATTGGCTCTCTGATCTATCTCACAAACACAAGGCCAGACATTGTGTATGCCGTTAGTTTGATCTCCAGATTCATGAACGAGCCAAGTCAAATTCATTTTTCAGCGGCTAAAAGAGTTCTTCGTTATCTTCAAGGAAGCAAAAATGAAGGCATCAGGTATGTAAAAGAGAACAAAAATAATCTGATCGGATTTACTGACAGTGATTGGGCAGGTTCCTTAGACGATCGAAAGAGTACTTCGGGATACCTATTTTGCATGGGGACTAATATAATTACGTGGAGTTTAAAAAAGCAAAAGACGGTCGCACTCTCTACAGCGGAAGCTGAATATATCGCTGCCACAGACGCTACGTGCGAGGCGATATGGTTGCGTAGACTTCTAGCTGATTTACAGCAAGTTCAAGAACAACCTACAATAATCTATTGCGACAATATGTCGACCATTGCTATGACAAAAAATCCAGTGTTTCATTCAAGGGCAAAACATATTGAGATGAGGCACCATTTCATAAGAGACATGGTGAGCAAAGGAGAGATAATTTTGGAGTTCGTCAACACAAACGATCAAGCTGCAGATTTTCTTACAAAAGCTATTCCTACGGAGAAATTTCAGAAGATCAAAGATGAGCTGAAGATTGCAAATTAAGAGGGAGTGTTGAAAGTCATAATTTGCAACTTCATGTTGCATGTGAACAAAACACACCTAGACAAGCCAACAAGAACATCTTTAGACAAGAAAACAAGATATTAAAAGCTACCAAACATGTTTATCTAACATGTTTTTATTATAGTAAAAAATATCATGCTTTGTTCTATCTATAAAATGGGATGTAATCTTATTGAATGTAGTAAGCAAAAAAATCAATTCATGCAATCAATATACAAGTGCCGTAGCATTGTAAATCATTTTTCCTTTCATCTCCAACAACTTCAGGTCGAACCACGTCGATTTGGGGTCGCCGGAGAGTGGACCGTACGAGGTTAGGTTATAGGCTTTGACGGTCATAGCCCCTCCGTTGGAATCGTCTTCAAAGGCGATTAGAGCTTGCGAGCCCACCATGCCCGTCGAAGTTGGGTTGATGGCCCACGACACCCAGCCGCCGGGCTTCGCCGGTGCCGCCGTGAATGATATGGAGAGGGTGTTATCCGATGGGTCGTAAGCCCAGTGGAGGTAGGAACCTAAGGTGGGGAGATCTATGCAGAGGGGGTAGACTGTTTTGGAGTTGAGGTTCTGGGATGTACACGTGGCTGAAAGGGATTGGATGGGGAGCAGAGAGAGTACAATGGTCATGGAGATAAACGTCGTTATGTTGAGGGGGGAAGCCATTGGTTGGCGTGTGGAGAAGAGAAATGTTTTGAGTTCTTAAGGTGAAGAGAAAGATTTATTATAAAGATGCGTTTGATCAATCATATATTTTGACAAACCCGAAAACAATTTATCGTTACGTTTTAATAACTGTTATTACGGTTAATGCCGTACGAGCAAGGATAATTTAGACGGCAGTAGCATTAAATACTGAGGTGACAACTTACAAGCAGTTTGCGATGTTTACTAAAAGGACTTTTAACTCTAATGTTTGTCCCGTTTTATTACATTTAATCCATTGAAATCTTGAGTTTCTTTTATACAGGACATGTTTCAATCTATATACACATGCAGTAGATTATACACAATTTTTCTTGAACATTGCTCTTTCTTGTATGATTCATAGGAAGCTGGTAATAAGCTTTTCATGTATCAGCTTTTCTGAAACTCCTAGGAAATGGAACTGCATCTCTTACATCATTGATCCCAGTGGCATAAAGAACAAAAGGATCAAACAAAAAGCTGAAGCCAGCGCAATGCACTGATCCATGCTTTTTTATATCTAAGTACCATTTTATTTGCTCCTCATCCAAACCCAATTCTTTTACCCTGTAAATAAATAGATTAAAAAAATAAGACCCAAGAAAGTGAAAAAAAATAAAGATGGAATTCAGTTTTAATTCTACCTTGATGTTAGTACATCGAAGCGATCTTCGTTTTGGCTTCCTCGTATGAGTGTTCCAACCTGAAGTCAAAGCTTACTGATATAAGTAACACATCTATGCAGTTTCCGAATGAAGTTTCAAGCGACTTTTACCTTTGGGACGATCACATCGTAAGACAGAGCCGTTTTTCGATCTTCGTTTACGCGGACGTGAAAGGGGACGTTTTCTTTCGGATGGCGGTATATTATTACAGGTTTCTTGTAAACTTCGTCCGATAGATAGCTGTCGTAAATCACAAAGGAAGAAATTATCCTCAAGGCAAAGAAAAAAATGTGTGCGCAAAATTACGTAATGAGTTAATTGGCTCGTTCGTGTTTTTCGACCTTTCGTGTTCTTCGCTGAGCTGGGCACCCCATTTCAGCTCGGCATTGAAGTTTTTGCCCGTAGCCTGCAATTTGTTTTACAAATAAGAAGATATTAGAAACTTTCGAGAAATTCTCCGTCGTATGTCGCAAAATACGACGCAACGGGCGTAAAAAAGAAAAGAAAATTCGTTCAAAACCTGCTTTAGAACTTCGACCGCCTCCGTGTAAGAAACCTTGTCGAATTCGCCAGTTGAGATCATATTCAGACGGTCAGAAACGCTCTTATCGATTCTCTTTGACACGAATTTTAGATCGTCCGTGCAATTTTCCAGCAAAAATTTGCAGATGAACTTCAAGAAATCCACCGCGCATTGCATGGAATCCTGAATATTTGACAATGCAAGAAAATTTAAAGATCTCCCAAAAAAAGGCGAGAAAGAAAAACTATAATGGAAAAAAAGAGATAGAAGAAAATAACACCTCTAATTTGGCGAAGGCCATTTCGACCTCGACAAGCCACATCTCGGCCAACAATTTCCTCGTTTCGTGTTTATGGGCCAAAAACCTCGGCCCGAAGGCGTAGACGTTCCCAAGGGCAGAAGCGTAACTCTCCAAGTGAAGGCGGCCCGTGACCGTCAGATAGGCCCGGCGAGAAAAGTAATCTTCGGAGAAATTAGGGTAAACACTCTTCGAGGCGGATTTTCCCAGATTTTTATTACTCTTTTTCGCTTCGATCTGCGACAAAAGCTCCGTCGTTTTGTTGAGGTCTTCTGTGGCGGCTGAGATGGCTTCTCTGTTGCTTTCGCTCCTTTTGAGTTCTTCGATTTTCTTTGCCTTTTCTCTGATCGAATTCTTGATTTCTTCGGACCTAACACTTTCGTCCCCATGCAAAATAATTCTTCGACTCTGATCCACGACTCGAAAATCTTGCTCGAATCCTTCGATGTAAGTGCTCGTAATAATGGGGGTTTGAACGTAAAGGAAATCGTTCTCTCGGTAGAAGGCGTTTATCGCTTGCGTGAGAGCATTCCTTATCCTCATAACGGACGCCACCTGCATATAGCATCTTGTTACTATGTTACTTAGAAAAGGAGTTTTTGCGCTTTTCGAAGAAAAAAGTAAGAAAAGCGTAACTGTTGGCGCAAATTACCGTAGTTGTACGAGGTCGGAAATGAGTAGAATCCCTTAACGACTCGAGGGGCAAGCGCTTCTTCGAGAGTGGATATGCGTCCATGTCGACTAATCCAATATGAAGGATTTTTTCGGCTTTCAATTCGATCTTCTCCTTCCCTTGAAGAGAGGGCTTCTGAAGTACGCCTTCTGTGTATATACACGTCCCCGTAGGCATCACGCGGCTCGGGGAAACCAAAGATGAATCCACGATAACCTATTTACCGATGCAAAAAAAAAAAGAATTAACAATATTAGAACTCCTCTTACGATGAATGAACATTTCACCTAAAACTTTAAGGTTTATTTTATTTCCAACGCCCCCTCACGCCTGTGCTATTTTTTCTTATCTTAGATCTGAGGTAGCGTGCCCTACTTGACCTAAAAACTTAAACTTTAAGGCAGCATCCCCTATTTCAAATCTATACATTTTATTTCCGATATATCATTCAAAGAAAAAAGACGAATAATACTTGGAGGCTCGAAGTGGAAGATCCATCGGTGACGAGCAAGATCGAAATAGAATGTTGTTGGGTCGGCTTAGGCAATACGAAGTCGAACTTCTCGCGCACGCGGTGATGGTCACCGCCGAAGACCTTAATTATCGAACGGAGGAAAGGAAGCCTCGTCTGCAAAACTTCGGCGCAAGTTACGTCTTTATTCTGCTGTTGACGCCGATCTTTTTCTTTTTCCTCATGCGCTTTATTCGCGTCAGAATTTACGACAGGTTCTTTTTTAAACTCTCGGGAGGATTTGACCCATCCGCCTATGGCCACTCTTTGTCCGATTAGTCCTGATAAGTCGCTGCTGTCTGGGCGGGTTAATAGGGTTTTTAGGACAACCCTTTTGGAGTACTTTGAGATGGGAATTTGCGGTTCGACGATTGGGGCTGGAAATGGGTTCTGCGATTCTTCGATGGCTTGGGCTTGATTTGAAGACATCGAATCGTCAGTGATTTTTTCGAAATTTTTGTAGGGTTTTTCTTTCTTTTTTTTGTGTGTGAGAGGGTTTGATTATGGTGGGGATTGTGTTTGAGGGATTGGATTTATATATGTTCTTTTTTTTTCTGGCGATGCTTTTCCTATTGTTTGAAGGATTTGATGAAGGGAATGTGTAAGAAAGAGGATTGTATTAGAATAGATGAGCAAGATTGAAGGAGAAGGGAAAGGGATCTGATGCTTTGGTTGATGTAACTCATGGTGTGTTTGGTATACTTTCGCGGGAGTTTTCGTTAGCGGTAACTGATTTTAAATTTGATATATTTTTTTTCATCATCATTTTCTTTTGGTTTTATCTATATTTTGAATTGATCATTAAACTGGATTGCTATTCACCGCCCCTTTTTCCTAGTCACCGCCCCCTAAAGGGTTGAAAAAAGACGATTTTGCCCTTTTGAATAAATTTCTATTTAAAGTCCTTTTCCATACAACACTTTTCATATCAATCACACATCCAAATCAGAGTCAAACATAACGAAAAATAACCAAATCGCAATGAATCGTCTTTTTGGGAAAGGAAAAGGTCAAAAGAAAGGGTCTATTGGCACGGATGGTAAGCAAATTCTCGTAAATTTCGTTCGTATGGACGTGAATTCTCGCACCGATCGGATTCGATCGAAAAATTTCGGCCCGACCGAAATGTAATTTCGGTCCACACAAGGGCTGACCGAACAACAATTTCGGTCACCCCTTGTGGCGACCGAAATTACATTTCGGTCACCATATAAGGCGACCGAAAAAATTATTCGGCTGCGGCTGTCCGAACCGAAATTTACATTCGGCTGGGACGGTCGCGGCCGAGACGGGATTTCGGCTCCTATGGAGGTGACCGAAATCTCATTTCGGTCGCCTCTTATAGTAGCCGAAATCCCATTTCGGCTGTAATTAATTTTTCTTTTTATTTTTTTCAAACTTTGGAGAGTGTTCCGGAGGATTCCACGGGCGACGGGATAAATGACAGTGAGCATTTCCGCGAAGGAGGACGATTTTCGACCGACGTGGAAGCCATTAACTGGGCGAATGGCGTCGCTATTGCTCTTGGTTTCGAGGTGATTATTTCGTTGCATAAGAAATGCGGGACAAAAAAATTGATTAGATGTTCTCGCGGAGAACGTTATAGAGGCAAGGAGGATGAATTGGAGAGGCTATCGATGTCTAACAAGTGCAGGTGTCTGTTTGTAGTCATAGCCCAGCAGGATCCAGCTACTAGGGAATGGTACATTCTTACGGGTGCACCTGAGAATTCCATACACAATCACCCTCTGATATAGTATCTCGAGGGACACCGCCAGACGAGTGGGTTAAGTAGCCAGGCAAAGAAGGTCGTAGAGGAAATGACTGTTGTGCAAGCGAAACCAACACATATCATCTCAGCTATGAGGGCTCGACACGCAGAAGATAACGCGACGATCCGACATATATAATTACAGAGATCGTTTGAAGAAGCAATATTCTGAGGGTCGAGACGTGGTGAGCCAGTTGATGCACCAGGCGACAGAGTCCGGATATTTTTTTGAGTTGTTGTTATTTATTTGATGTTATTATTTTGTATTATTAATATTATTTTATAATATTATTACTTTTTTACGTTATTATGTTGTATTTTTAATATTATTTTACAATATTATTAATTTTTATGTTATTATTTTGTATTATTAATATTAGTTTAATATGTTATTATTTTGTTATTATTATTGTTTTATGTTATTATTTTGTATCTTTAATATTATTTTATAATATATTATTTATTTTGATGTTATTATTTTGTATTATTAATATTATTTTATAATATTATTATTTTTTGATGTTATTATTTTGTATTTTTAACATTATTTTATAATATTATTATTTATTTTTATGTAATTATTTTGTATTATTAATATTATTATTTATTTTGATGTTATTATTTTGTATTTTTAATATTATTTATAATATTATTTTTATTTTGATGATTTTATTTTGTATTATTAATATTATTTTATAATATTATTATTTATTTGATGTTATTATTTTGTATTTTTAATATTATTTATAATATTATTATTTATTTTGATGATATTATTTTGTATTATTAATATTATTTTATAATATTATTATTTTTGATGTTATTATTTTGTATTTTTAATATTATTTTATAATATTATTATTTATTTTGATGTTATTATTTTGTATTATTAATATTATTTAATAATATTATTATTTTTATGTTATTATTTTGTATTTTTAATATTATTTTATAATATTATTATTTATTTTGATGTTATTATTTTGTATTATTAATATTACTCCAAACATAAACGAAATAATATAAATAAAATAGTGCGGCATGTGGAAGGTGTTCGTGTCGGGTGCCAGCGCTCCACAAAAGCGCACAGAAGAGGCTGGTCCAAGTGACCCAGCATGGCATCTGTGAGGTGCGTAAGCCCCGTGCCATCGATCTCGCTCTGCGTCTCCGGAGGGAATTGGTCGTACCACATCTTAAGCGACCGAAGATACAAAGCACGCTGCTCGCACTTCAGCAGTGGCCTCTCCTCCTCACCCGCACAGATGCGGGGCGCGATGTGCCCCAAGTAACTAGGGATCACTCGCCATCTTGTGGACCATCTGGCTGTGGTCCCTGCATCCTCCTGGAATCGTCATCTACGAGACTACGACCCTGGAGCGCTTGCTCCCTATTTTATTTTTTACGAATAACCACTTCTAAATTTATTTTTTTTACGTATATTAAGACACGACATCGCAAGTCAGTTTATAATGGAGAAGGTAATTACCTGAGGAGACCGGTATCGCATCGTCGTCGGATGACTCAAACGATGCCGCATCGTAAGACGCCTCCTCATCCGCATGCGGATCATAATCCGCAAATACGGAATGAGAATGACCCGCTCGCTGCCGCCTCTCCTCCTCCCGTTCCCTACGAACGGATGCATCAACGCGCGCGCGCCCTCGTATGGCGCTCTCCAGATCCCTCCAACGGGGGGGATCTGCTGCTCCCTCCGAATAGGGACTTCCCACCCTTGGCCTGCAATTAGATATTTATTAAAAAAAATAAATAAATATTCCGCCGAATTTCGGCCGGACCATGACCCGACCGAAATCCGACTTCGCTCGGACAATGGCCGGCCGAAATCGAGATTCGTCGCCGAGGATCCGACCAAAGTCGGATTTCGGTTGTGACTGCTCCGACCGAAACACGATTTCGGTCAGAGCCCCGGCGACCGAACGTCGATTTCGGTCGGGCAAGTCACGACCGAAAATCGATTTCGGTCGACCAGGTCGTGATCGAAATCGGGTCGACCTTGTCCCGACCGAAATCATGTTTCGGTCGTGACTTGGCGGGCCGAAATTTCGCTTGGGCCGTGCCGTTTTTCGCCCGATTTCGCGTCCGATCGACCGTTTTTCGGTCTATTTCGACCCGTTTTCGACAATCTATCTACATACGAATGAATTTTACGATAATTTTCTTACCAATCGTGACAGCACACCCTTTCCTTTTCCCTTTCCTTGTCGTCGATCCATTGAGATTTCCAAAATTCTCTGTTTTTTTGTCTGATTTGGTTGTGTGATTTGAAAAGTGTTGCGTAGTAAAGGATTTTAAATAAGAATTCTTACTTGTTATTATGTTTACCTTTTTAAATTAATTTAAATAACATAGGGGCCAAAACATCTTTTTTCAGTCCTTAGGGGCGGTAACAAGTAAAAAGGGGGCGGTAAATAGTAACTCCCATCATTAAATTATAAACTTCGTTGCCGCGTTGTAAACGAAATATTGTTGGGGACCAACAAATAGTATTAATTTTTTAGCACTTTATAAAATTTTATTTACTAAATTTGGAGAAGGCCAGGTGAGATGCTCGATCTAACATTCATATTTAATAAGTATCTTTAGGGCTGGGGAAAAAAACCAAAATACCGAAATACCGTCTGTATCGTATCGAATCGTATCGAAAATATCGAAAATTTTGGTATACCGAAGTTTTTGGTAAGGTATGATACCGTACCGAAACTTTTCGGTACGGTAATGGTATGAAATTTTTGAAAATTAGGTATACCGATTATACCGAATGCCGAAACTTTTAAATTTTTAATATATTTTATAGATATATATACACATCTATATATATTATATTATTTCAAAAAACATAAAATGAAAAATTAAGGATCTTCATAAACTTATTTAGCCCATAAATTATTAACTTATACACAACTTTCTAATATTAGGCTCACCATATTTTACTTATATAACTCAAGTAATGTTTAATTTTTGCTTTTTTAATATTTTTTTCATGATTTTTGAAATCGTGAAGATGCAATGCAATTACTTTTTGTTAATCTTCACTAATTTTTTAAATATAGCCGCTTCGTTCTAATTAATCTGTATATAAAGTTGTATTTTGTGGTTATTTAAAGTTTTTTGTCTTACTAAGGAGACTAGCTAAAATATGTAAATTATTTAAGGTTAAAAAATCTTTTTATTTTGAAAATTTTGGTATTGATAATCTATCTTATTGGAGTTTAAGGAGTTTGAATTGATTAAAAATTCCAAAGCAACGAATTAGCGAGTCACGAGACATGCATGATAAAAAATCCTCCGTATGAATGGTATAGAAGGTATGATACCGATACCATACCCAAATTTCGGTATTATACCGTATCGAAATTTAAGGTATACCGAAATTTTGGTATGGTATTGATATGATTTTTTTGGATACCGAAATTTCGGTACGGTATACGGTATCACAGTTTTGGTACGGTATACCGTACCGAACCACCCCTAAGTATCTTCCAAACCATTGAAATTTTTATTTCTTTCAAATTCAATATGTTTTTCTTCTGTAGCCTGCTCTACTATAAGGTATTCACTAGATTTTATGTAGATTTCTGCGGGCAATGGCAGAGAATGTCAGCGATTTTAGCTTCACGTAACGGTAAAGCCAAATATTTATGCGAATATAATTATTATATAAAGAAACAATATAATAAACCTTGTGCAACGTTATTTTATTCATATTTCCTCTTCTTGGCCAAATATTATATTAAACCCTTTTCATAGCGATCGATTTGTATACCTTGAAAAAGTAATATTGCTTTGATCCGAAATGAAATCTAGTAGTATATCATATGTTTTACTATCCAACTTCAAAATCAAATAGGGACATAATACATACACATATATTCCATCTAAAATAAAAAACAGAAATGCAAAGAAAGATTCTGCAGCATGTAAACTCCAAAAGTTGTGTCGCAAGGGGACCTCTTTCTTGTTCTTGCATTGCAGTACTATGATTGCATACGTACAATAATAATACATTGAATTCATATTAAATTTATCTTCTTATGGTCACAATTCATCCTCCACACCACCCATAGTAACAATCCCTTCTCCTTTCTTTCCCTTTTCACCCCATTATTCCCACCTTAAAAACCCCATTTCCTCAGCATTTTTTCCTACCGACACATACATACTATAAAACATGGCAAACTTCTACTTTCATGTCTTCGCCATCCTTGCACTGCTTTCTGCAGAATTATTATTTCTTCCTCAAGGTCGTCATCTTTAAGAAACCTCATTATCCATTCGCACATTAAACTTACTATGTTATCAATTCTATTACAGGTGTCGCAGGATCAAGGGTTCAGTTTCAACCCTATGAGCATGTTTCTTCTGAGGTAAACACAGCCCAAGTTGGATAAATATAAACATGCATGCACTGACATATATACACACACACATACACACATGTGTGCGTGTATTTTGCAGGATAATAATTGGAAGAGGATGAAGATAGGGTCATCAATACCAATCTGTACATACAATGAGTGCCGAGGTTGTAAGCATAAGTGCAGAGCCACGCAGGTCCCAGTCGAGGGAAATGACCCAATCAACAGCCCTTACCATTATAAATGTGTTTGTCATCGTTGGTGATTTAATAAAATAATTTGCAGCGAGCCTCAAAAAGTTTTTTTTTTTGTGTCTTAAAATTTTTAGTTCAGTTATAAGTAATATGAAATATTCGAACTTTCTCCGGCCAGTTTGCTCTTGAAGTTCTTGATAAACAATTTAATAATGGCTGATATAAATGTTCCGAGTTGACCGTTGACTGGTATCTATCGTCTTCTCCATACATGCACAATACATAGCCCACATCAATATCTTTGGGTTTATCATCAATGCATGCAGCTGCAAGTGGCACGCGCATATATAAATGGTCCAAAAAATGTTGGTGAGACTTACTTATATTGTAGTAAGTTAAATTATTGACTTATATGTAATTACGGCAGACTTCAATCCAAGAAAGTAGCACATGGGATGGGGTAATAAAAGGTTCGGTTAAAAAGAACAGCACTTCAAAACTTATTAGGGTACATGGCCTCAAAACAAGCCAAAGATCAATCACCATCTCTCTCTACAAAGAATCTTTTCTGGTAAATGCGTGTGCTATATTACCTATTATTACGCTCGGCTTATATATAGGGACATTATAGCATAACGTGTGTTTCTGCAATAGGGTTCCACACTGTTCTATTCCCCATTGCACGCCGATGGTCGCATTATTACAATGAATCAATAGGCCCATCGTGTAAGGACTTGCGCATACTTTTGTTTTCCGAGCCAGCAATCTATGTGTGATATAGGGTTTGCAAACACCCCATGGATAGTCCAAAAAAGAGGTTAAATAATCAAACAGAATACTAGGAAAATTATAAAAAATTGGTCACTAAGTATGCCAATTTTCGATTTTGGATCAGTATGTTTGTCAGTTACAAAACTATGTCACTAATTTAATTATATATACAGTAACAAAATTGGGTCATTGGCCTCTTTTTTCTTATTATATACATACTTAGTGACCCAAATTTGTAACTATATATACTTAGTGACCTTATTTTGTTACTACATACATACTTACTGACCTAGTTTGTAACTGACAAACATAGTAATCCAAAATAAAAAATAGTTTACTTAGTGACCCATTTTTGTAATTTTGCCAATAGAATACTTACGAGAAATTTGTCCCTTGATGATTTTACGAGATGGATTTTCGACGAACATATTGCTATAGAGAAAAGGGAACGCCAAAGTTTTGTTGGAAAAATTTCGTTTTCTTTTTTTTCCTCCATTAGATATATATTAACTGCACCCATTAACAAGCTACACCGTTTCCTAATATGTTCTAACATGAACTAAAATTGTACTCGTCAAAACGGAAACGAGTGGCTGCCAATCAATTTGGGCACCATATAAAGATAAGGAATAAGCAACAGAAAAAACAGAGATAGAAATACAAGTAACGTTGACTATTCGTCGAGTTGCAAGAGCTCAAAGTTTTTCCTATCTATGAGATAAGTCCCAGCACTGAGACGAACTGCCCAAACATCCTTGGGCTTTCTTGATATGATTCTGAAAAAAATGATAATCAAAACAAAGCTTTCTCTTTCAAGAATTATAACAATCAGAAAAGAATCAACATAAACATTTTCAAGGAAACGAAAAATGGTACCTTCCAACGTCGCCGGCCTTGACTAGGCCAGAATTAGAGCGAAGGCATGGGACAGAAGCAGCAGTTTTGAGCATTTTTGGAGCCTCAGTCACGATTATCGGCGAACCTATTTCTGGGTTCGAAGATTTCGCCGATGAATTGCAGTTTTTGATGACTGTAAATTGCTTCTTTGGGCCATTGCTGCTTCTGTATATTATTGAGCTTGAAGAAGAACCCTTTTGTAATATGTGTGGTGTGAAGCTTAGGTTCATCGCCATTTGGTTTTTGAGTGGTTATGAAGTTGAAAGTGTTTTGATGCATACACGATAAGACGAACAAGATCAAATAATATTTGTACGAACAAAAATAAACCCACGTATTTGGGATAAAATTACACTATTTCGTCCTCGCATTTTGCTTCTACAGCTATTTATCTCTAATATTATATAATTGGTTTGTGCTGAATATAAAGTGTCACAACTTATTTGCAATTTGTCCCTCATTTGTAACTTAATTAATCATTAAGTATTTTCATATCACTCCTAATTTTTTATTTACGGTACTTATGCATCTATAACTAAGTTTATTTCTATATACTTAAAGATTATATTTCATCTTAAACACTAAAAATTATAATTTCAAAATATAAATAAATTCCAATTTTTAAGCACACACATCGGGTGTGCAAAAACGTACTAGTATAGAAGAATGTCCCACAACAAGAATTGTCAAACGGAGTGGCGGGCGGGCTGTAAAATTTTAGGCCCGCCAGGGAGCGGGCCTGGGCGGGTAAGCCCGCGCGGGCCACAGGCTTTGGCAGGGCGGGCCCAGTGGGCTGCGGGCAGGCTCTCAAAAATTAAAAATTTTTATTAAATAATAGATATATATGTAACTTATATTGATATTTATATTTTTTGAGCTATGACTTGTACTTTAACAACATAAATAAATTAATATCAAAGAAGTTGATTAAATTAGATATATTTTCCAATATTATTCATTTTTTTTTAAATTTCCCATATTTTTATTATTTTTTCTTATTTTTTATTTTTTTAAAAATGGGTGGGCTTCCCTCATTTCTCAGGCCCGCCCTCGCCCGCCAGTGGCGCTTTGGCGGGATACGGGCCGGCCCGGCCCACCGACCCGTTTGACACCTCTACTCACAGTGTTCAAGATTCAGCTGTAAAGTTTAATTAAATGCTAGAATGCTAGAGTTTATATTATTTGTGCTCTTTGTCATGTAAGACCATCTGTTTCTTCTGCACGAAAATTTTCATCTAGCTAACGAATGCAGCAACATTTAAGCCAAGATTAAATTATCGTAATTATTATATATTATATATATCTTATTGACTAAATATTTCGCTTGTCCTAATTTTTCCCCAAAAGTGTACTACTAAAAACAGAAGAACATTAGCTCGGCGACACAAACTTATGGAAGTAAAAACTTTCAAGACTTCACTTTGCAGGTGAATTAAAAACAAGAGATCCCACACATAAACAAGTAGCTGCAATGAAACCAAGCTTTCATCAACGCAACTGTATTATTATTGCTAAAAAGGGAAATTCAGCAAAATAGAAACTTTGAAAGAGTTTAAGCATCTCTTTTCTGCAACCACTCAAAAAACTTAACTTGTGCAGCCATTGTGTCCATCCTATACAGCTGATACCAGTGATTAGCTACTTCAATCCCAAAAGTGCCCCCAACCACAGCACCAAAGCCAAAAGAGAGTAAAGCACCTGTAAGTAAATGAAGTAGTCATGTTATGTCGAAGATCCCTAAATCCAATTGACCGTTATCTGTTACTGGGCTCTCTTGAAAATCTACAATCAACTAAGGTTTTGAAGGTGTTTAGTATGAAGGGTTGATTGCAAGGATTGCCCGAATGAGGTTAAGAAGAAAAAGGGTAATACGAAGGCACGGTAATAACGTACCATGAGGGCTCCTTGACCACTTCCAAGCCAACCCAGCAGTAGAAACTGCTCCCACTAAAGCACCTGCAGCACCAAATTGACCAGCTTCCCTCGCGGCCTTAAGCTGAAAATGGAAGTTAGCGTTGAAAAGAACGCGGCAGCTTCAATTACCATACAAGATATAATCATGAGAGACCCTCCGCCCAATAAAAGTTATTGGTAGAACAGGCTTGTCACAGTATAGAAAACATTAGCTTCACAAACTGACAGTGCCTAGATGATAAGATACTAAGTTAGCCTTGGAATGCAAGAGATACTTGTCTCACTAACAGTTAATCCACAACAAATGTTGGCTAAAACTAGAGTTCAATAGCATTTGTCAAATAAACTATTGGCTGAGAAGATGAGGCAATAATGTATTCCTTTCAGCATCACTAGAACTAGCAACGAGTAACACCTCGAGCAATAAGCACATCACAATCAAAGGTGTAACTGTATAAGCTTCACAAAATGTTTTGAAAGGCATTCCTTAACCTAATCCCCAATTTGAACCTCGGAATACGCACACAAAAATCCAATCTAAAGCCAAACGAACACATACTAAAAAAATGACGCAAAAAACTCACAGTTGGTCCGTATAGGGGATCGGATGAAATGAAATTTTCGACATCTGAGCTGTCCCAATGAGGTAAAGGATTTCCAGGGTCGATAAATCTCGAATAATTGTTCAGAAAAGAGAACCTCTCGCCCCAGAAATCCTTGAACCCTTCCCAGTGTTTCTTAAAGAATGGCTTCTCCGGTTCTTGATCAACTTCACCCATCTCTACAAGTTCCTATCGATCGTTCTTTTGATTTATGCCGCTCGATCTAAATTGTTGGTATCGCTGTTTCAATCGAAGACTGGGAATTTGAGGGCGAGCAATTGTTAGATTAACTTATCGACAACCTACGACGAAGCGGAAGCATCACGAAATTACGATAACGCCCTCAATCGTAGTTCTGAAGATCCAATTTAGTATATTGGGCTTGGGCTTTAATTGTACTTTTGATCAATTTGTCTCAGTAACAAAAGCCCAATTTACTACCATTAAACTCAAGAGATGTAAATAATTCATAACTACTTAATTAGGAGGCATTCCAAATTGTCTTCATTATTGAAATAAAATTATTTTTTCCTTTCATACATCATGCAAACAAGAGAATCTTTTTTTTTTCCTTCATTTCTTCCGCAGATTATTCTTTATTCAAGACCCATCAAAGGGGTGGTATGCGTTTCACAACGTTGCAATGAACCTTTTTTATTGCGTTAAATGCCTTTTCGACGGTACGCAATTAATGTTTGTTCCACAATTGGTATAAGTGTATTTCACTCAATATTATTATTCCATTGCAGGAATATGATGATTTGATTAAATTACTATAATTCGATAGCGTTCGGCTTACCATGTTGATGCTGCTTGTACGTATTTATCTTTACAATAATGTTATTCCTATGCTACATTTGCTAAAAGTCAATATATTTGAACGGAGATTATTTGCTCCACATGTAGTCGTAAGCCATAAACAAATATTAGCAAAACTCAACCGTGGGAGATAAATCAAATTAATAGGATGGAAGAGCCTCAATTTGACATATATAATATCGCGTGCATGTATAGATATACGTGGCACGATCAATTCGTTGCATGACGCTAATATGCTTGATTGCTAGCAAAAGGAAACAAAATATTATTAAACGAAAAGGAAGGATTAATTCATTTCCTCGATCACGTAAATTACATTCTTTTTCCTTTCTTCGCATCGAAATAGTCCAATCAACCTAAAATAATGGAAACAAAACATGAGGAAAGAACACAAATATAGTGCGTAAAACCTTTCCTATAAAGCTTCATTAAAAGACATCTTCGTTGGAAGCGAGTATCTTCGACTTTCTCCCTTGCTTTTATTTTGATATTGTTTTTTTATAAATATATATTAAAAAGTTGTCCGCAAACGACCGCATGGTATTCGTCATCAACAAAACATCCCATATACCTAAAAAGATTTTACTTTTTATTTTCTATTAGCTGACAACCGACAAGTGTGCTTAGTTTATATATGACGTAGTCGACTTTTGATTTGATTTTGCGTAGGATAATAATGTATTATTGTTTCATGCATGCAATGCAAATAGTGGAGTTCTTATAAAAATACTAATGCCCTTTAAAAAATATCAAACATTAATTTATCTCTAAGAAACTGAAGTAAATAATAAAAAACTTAAGACATAAGGAATGAATTTCTATTAAGCATAATTTCTTGTATGCCGCGAATATCATTGCTTTATTCGTTTTGTTTCATTAAATCTAGTTTATCATGTTTAGACGCTAAAAAATAACTCAAGAAACAAACTTTATCCATTTGGGAATCGCCATTTTTTGTGCCGTTGATGTAAGCTTCCACGATAAAAAAATGAATCATAAAATATTGCGCTATAGAGGAAAAAAGAATATTCTAAACCCCAATTTATTAGTACTAAGACTGTCGTAATATATTATATTGCGATTACGACTTGTATTTATTCCAAACACTTCAATTGCAATCCATTTTGTTGTCCACACAAACCAGCGTGAGCAGTGTTATTAGTAAAAGTTTCGACTCTTGATGAAAAAAATGTAAAGATCAGAAAGAAAGCTTTAAATGCATTTTAATAAAAAAAAGTCGTGTGTCAATATCAGTTGCAGGTCAAAAACTAGTCCGTGATTGAAGGTGTTGGCTCTATTCCTCACCACAATCGTTTAATTCATATCTTTGATAATATTATTTGGGCCCGTAAATATATTGTGCTTTTTTTCGACTTTCTAGGCGATACATAATTTCATTTAGTTTATACGTTAAAATCATATTCAAAAACAATAGGAAGTGTAACAGGTGAAATAGGAAGTGCAAATTTGCGATTTAAAATACACGGTGATGATTCGCTGCATTATAATTGAAAAACAATATTTGATTACGATATCATAAATTTTATATTTCATTATATAAGTTGCGAGCCGGCTCAAAAATATGATGAGCTCGAGTTCGATTCATTTGACTTTTTTCTTCTGTAGAAGTGTAAAGGCATTTCTTCGACTATAAGAAATCAAACAAATAAAAATGAGGTTTTCTCTTCTTTTTTTTTTCTTTTCAAATCGTCTAGTATTATATCCACTAACAAGTTGCATCGATGACCTAACTCAATTTGGGGTCCTTTTTCCTCATTGATGGAAAAAACTAAAGGAAAAGATAGCAACTGCTTGCTGACGAAAGTTGAATGTTTATCCATAACTCGAACATTTTGTGAAAGAAAATCTTTTTTTAATTAAATTGGTTTCAAATATGTTAGGCAAAAAGCCTAGGATTTTGGTATATTAATCACAGTCCTTGATATCTTACTACGATTCTCGCTTTATACTAGACAAGAACCATATGCTACTTTTCTCATCCATTTTTTTTTGCTGTAGCCCATAAAATTATATATATATATATATATATATATTAAGTGGAATTCGAACTGTGTGAATCATACAACTGGATATTTACCGAAGTTATAGGTGATAATAAAAATGAAAATATATTAATAGGAAATAAATAGGTAATGGTTGATGACTGGTATGGCTTTATATAGGGGGGAGACAGAAGGCATCCTCAGGCTTTATTTCGTGTCTTCCCTCTTATGAGGCAAAGTACTGAAGTTGAGATTTTGCTTTGATCTCACACTATCTGCACCGTCACATCAAATTTTCTTTTATGCCCACTCAAAATTTTACTTCGAAAAATGTTTGGAATATACAAAATATGGGTAATAATACTCGGACAATATAATTAGGAATGGTTTTATTTTTAATGGAACTGAACATGATTTTTATACACGACAAAGCCATTATTCCTTTGCTTCCATCTTAAGCCTTTTTTTTTCGTCCAACGATCACACCTTTATCAAATGCTGTTGGCGAAGTTGTAATATTATACGATTTCAGCAGTTTCTTTTTTTTCATCCGATAGTAGTAATATAAATAGATACCACGCAGATATGACCAGATAATAGTCACACTCCTACCGAGGTTCTGAAACCGGGTTTGCAAATCGGATCGAAAATTTTAGTAGTTTAAGTTTTAGTGGTTTAACCGGTATAAAATCGAAATCAAACCGGCAGGATTAAAATCGGTATCTTGAATATAATAAATATATATCTTATAAATGAGTCGGTCAAACAAAGTAGAAACATACATATTTTTATGAACTTTTTTTCAAATTATAATTTATACAATTACAGGGAACAGTTGTAAATAGTCTTGATGATTAAAAATTAATTGTACCATGGGATGTAAGAGTATTAAATCCATCAATTTGAGGTCAAAATTAAATAGAATAAAATATTGGACAGTAAGTTAGTGATTAAATATTATAAAGGGTGTATGGAATTCGAACCCAGACCGAATAAATTATAATTCGACACCTTAACCACTAGACCAACCCGTTAGTTTTCTAATTTAATTCCTTTTGTGTAACTTATTTGAAATTTAGTTTTGTGTTTCTTTTAAAAAACAAAGACCGAACCGGGACCGGATTGTATTTTGGCCGGTTCGCGGTTTTTCGGTCCTAACCGGGCGGTCCGGTCTGGTCTTCGAAACCCTCACCACTACTTGTAATAACATCATATGAATAGTCACTATCGAGGGACCCACACCAAGCTTTCAAGACCTGCTATAAATACCTCACAATTAACTCAATTCCATCATAAATTCATTCAAATTCCCAGAAAATCATCTAACATTTAGCCTCTTCCCAAACACATACTCACACACACACAAATATAAACACAACTGTACTGTGTGTGGAACTGTGGATGCTGTTTTCTTCTTAACAAGAGCAAAGAGGTAATGAAATCAGTCTGATAACAGTTCCCTTATTTTAATAAGTTTCCATTTATATCTGACATAATTATATATCTGTTATATGGATAGATATATGGCAGTGATCAAGAGGCAAAACGACTCCATTCTTCCTCAGCCCATGATGATCAAAGAAGTATTACAAGACGAAGTAGCATCCATGAAGCAAGGAATAGTCACAATTCTCCGTACAGATTTCCCTCAGAAATCACCTTCCCCCATAAGAAGAACGCTCTCAGCAGATATGTCGTCGAAGACATGGCTTTCCCAGAATGGATTCTTACCACATAAGGAGGAGATAAAGAAAGACGACTGTAATAAGGGCCAGCAGAAATCTCCATCGCCACCTTCTTACGTTAGAAAGAGATCGTCGGGCAGTATGAGCGAGAAAAGCCTCGAGCTTTGCACCGAGAGCCTCGGGTCAGAAACTGGGTCGGATTCTTTCTCATCTTTCTCTTACCCTCGTCGCTGTGAGTTAGGTTATCAAAAAGAAAGGGAAGAGGTTCATCATCATAAGTTCAAAGAAGACTCCAATTCTCGCGAGGATTTTCGCGTGGCAAAGTGCAGAAACGCGCCGGCTAGGCCCTTTCCGCCCCCTATTCGCTCGATCTCCGGCGACGGCGGCGATTCCCTGCGCTTGCAGTCGCATAGGGAGAATGGGAGGTTAGTGCTCGAAGCCGTGGCTGCTCCGCCGAAGAACTACTTCCAAGCTCG